>JAJHIY020000641.1:617500-1225000 GCA_022114975.2 Lampris megalopsis
ACGACACAGGACAGCAGGACGTTTCGTCCAGCAGGAAGACACGTCTGACTGTGTGTGAGGGCTGTTCAGACGACACAGGACAGCAGGACGTTACGGCCAGCAGGAAGACACGTCTGACTGTTCGTGAGGGCTGTTCAGACGACACAGGACAGCAGGACGATTCGTCCAGCAGGAAGACATGTCTGACTGTTCGTGAGGGCTGTTCAGACGACACAGGACAGCAGGACGTTTCGTCCAGCAGGAAGACACGTCTGACTGTGTTTGAGGGCTGCTCAGACGACACAGCACAGCAGGACGTTTCGTCCAGCAGGAAGACACGTCTGACTGTTCGTGAGGGCTGTTCAGACGACACAGAACAGCAGGACGTTTCGTCCAGCAGGAAGACACGTCTGACTGTTCGTGAGTGCTGTTCAGACAACACAGGACAGCAGGACGTTTCGTCTAGCAGGAAGACACGTCTGACTGTTGGTGAGGATGGTTCAGACGACACAGGACAGCAGGACGTTTCGTCCAGCAGGAAGACACGTCTGACTGTGTTTGAGGGCTGCTCATACGACACAGGACAGCAGGACGTTTCGTCGAGCAGGAAGACGTGTCTGACTGTGTGTGAGGGCCGTTCAGAGGACACAAGACAGCAGGACTCTTCGTCCAGCAGGAAGACACGTCTGTCTGTTCGTGAGGGATGTTCAGACGACACAGGACAGCAGGGCGTTTCGTCCAGCATGAAGTCACATCTAACTGTTCGTGAGGGCTGTTCAGACGACACAGGACAGCAGGACGTTTCGTCCAGCAGTAAGACGTGTCTGACTGTGTGTGAGGGCTGTTCAGACGACACAGGACAGCAGGAAGTTTCGTCCAGCAGGAAGAAACGTCTGACTGTTCGTGGGCGCTGTTCAGACGACACAGGTCAGCAGGACGTTCCATCCAGCAGGAAGACACATGTGACTGTGTGTGAGGGCTGTTCAGTTGACACAGGACAGCAGGACGTTTCGTACAGCATGAAGACACGTCTGAATGTTCGTGAGGGCTGTTCAGACGACACAAGACAGCAGGACGTTTCGTCCAGCAGTAAGACGTGTCTGACTGTGTGTGAGGGCTGTTCAGACGACACAGGACAGCAGGAAGTTTCGTCCAGAAGGAAGACACGTCTGACTGTTCGTGGGCGCTGTTCAGACGACACAGGTCAGCAGGACGTTCCATCCAGCAGGAAGACACATGTGACTGTGTGTGAGGGCTGTTCAGTTGACACAGGACAGCAGGACGTTTCGTACAGCATGAAGACACGTCTGAATGTTCGTGAGGGCTGTTCAGACGACACAGGACAGCAGGACGTTTCGTCCAGTAGGAAGACACGTCTGACTGTGTCTGAGGGCTGTTCAGACGACAAAGGACAGCAGGACGTTTCGTCCAACATGAAGACATGTCTAACTGTTCGTGAGGGCTGTTCAGACGACACAGGACAGTAGGACGTTTCGTCCTGCAGGAAGACGTGTCTGACTGTTCGTGAGGGCTGTTCAGACGACACAGGACAGCAGGACGTTTCGTCCAGCAGGAAGACACGTCTGACTGTTCGCGAGGGCTGCTCATACGACACAGAACTGCAGGACGTTTCGTCCAGCAGGAAGACAAGTATGACTGTGTGTGAGGGCTGTTCAAACGACACAGGACAGCAGGACGTTTCGTCCAGCAGGAAGACACATGTGACTGTGTGTGAGGGCTGTTCAGTCGACACAGGACAGCAGGATGTTTCGTACAACATAAAGACACGTCTGACTGTTCGTGAGGGCTGTTCAGACGACACAGGACAGCAGGACGTTTCGTCCAGCAGGAAGACACGTCTAACTGTTAGTGAGGGCTGTTCAGACGACACAGGACAGCAGGACGTTTCGTCCAGGCAGAAGACACGTCTAACTGTTAGTGAGGGCTGTTCAGACGACACAGGACAGCAGGACGTTTCGTCCAGGCAGAAGACGCGAGTGACTGTGTTTGAGGGTTGTTCAGACGACACAGGACAGCAGGACGTTTCGTCCCGCAGGAAGACGCGTCTGACTGTGTCTGAGGGCTGTTCAGACGACAAAGGACAGCAGGACATTTCGTCCAACATGAAGACATGTCTAACTGTTCGTGAGGGCTGTTCAGACGACACAGGACAGTAGGACGTTTCGTCCAGCAGGAAGACGTGTCTGACTGTTCGTGAGGGCTGTTCAGACGACACAGGACAGTAGGACGTTTCGTCCAGCAGGAAGACACGTCTGACTGTTCGCGAGGGCTGCTCATACGACACAGAACTGCAGGACGTTTCGTCCAGCAGGAAGACAAGTATGACTGTGTGTGAGGGCTGTTCAAACGACACAGGACAGCAGGACGTTTCGTCCAGCAGGAAGACACATGTGACTGTGTGTGAGGGCTGTTCAGTCGACACAGGACAGCAGGACGTTTCGTACAGCATAAAGACACGTCTGACTGTTCGTGAGGGCTGTTCAGACGACACAGGACAGCAGGACGTTTCGTCCAGCAGGAAGACACGTCTGACTGTGTCTGAGGGCTGTTCAGACGACAAAGGACCGCAGGACGTTTCGTCCAACATGAAGACATGTCTAACTGTTCGTGAGGGCTGTTCAGACGACACGGGACAGTAGGACGTTTCGTCCAGCAGGAAGACGTGTCTGACTGTTCGTGAGGGCTGTTCAGACGACACAGGACAGCAGGACGTTTCGTCCAGCATGAAGACACGTCTAACTGTTAGTGAGGGCTGTTCAGACGACACAAGACAGCAGGACGTTTCGTCCAGGCAGAAGACGCGAGTGACTGTGTTTGAGGGTTGTTCAGACGACACAGGACAGCAGGACGTTTCGTCCAGCAGGAAGACACGTCTGACTGTGTGTGAGGGCTGTTTAGACGAAACAGGACAGCAGGACGTTTCGTCCAGCAGGAAGACACGTCTGACTGTGCGTGATTGCTGTTCAGACGACACAGGACAGCAGGACGTTTCGTCCAGCAGGAAGACGCTTCTGACTGTTTGTGAGGGCTGTTCAGACGACACAGGACAGCAGGACGTTTCGTCCAGCACGAAGACAAGTCTGACTGTTCGTGGGCGCTGTTCAGACGACACAGGACAGCAGGAAGTTCCATCCAGCAGAAAGACACATGTCACGGTTCGTGAGGGCCGTTCACACGACAAAGGACAGCAGGAAGTTTCGTCCAGCAGGAAGACACGTCTGACTGTGTGTGAGGGCTGTTCAGAGGACACAATACAGCAGGCCGTTTCGTCCAGCAGGAAGGCACGTCTGACTGTTCGTGAGGCACTGTTCAGATGACACAGGACAGCAGGACGTTTCGTCCAGCAGGAAGATGCTTCTGACTGTGTGTGAGGGCTGTTCAGTCGAAACAGGACAGCAGGACGTTCCATGCAGCAGGAAGTCAGATGTGACGGTTCGTGAGGGCTGTTCAGACGACACAGGACAGCAGGACGTTTCGTCCAGCAGGAAGAAACGTCTGACTGTTCGTGGGCGCTGTTCAGACGACACAGGTCAGCAGGACGTTCCATCCAGCAGGAAGACACATGTGACTGTGTGTGAGGGCTGTTCAGTTGACACAGGACAGCAGGACGTTTCGTACAGCATGAAAACACGTCTGAATGTTCGTGAGGGCTGTTCAGACGTCACAAGACAGCAGGACGTTTCGTCCAGCAGTAAGACGTGTCTGACTGTGTGTGAGGGCTGTTCAGACGACACAGGACAGCAGGAAGTTTCGTCCAGAAGGAAGACACGTCTGACTGTTCGTGGGCGCTGTTCAGACGACACAGGTCAGCAGGACGTTCCATCCAGCAGGAAGACACATGTGACTGTGTGTGAGGGCTGTTCAGTTGACACAGGACAGCAGGACGTTTCGTACAGCATGAAGACACGTCTGAATGTTCGTGAGGGCTGTTCAGACGACACAGGACAGCAGGACGTTTCGTCCAGTAGGAAGACACGTCTGACTGTGTCTGAGGGCTGTTCAGACGACAAAGGACAGCAGGACGTTTCGTCCAACATGAAGACATGTCTAACTGTTCGTGAGGGCTGTTCAGACGACACAGGACAGTAGGACGTTTCGTCCTGCAGGAAGACGTGTCTGACTGTTCGTGAGGGCTGTTCAGACGACACAGGACAGCAGGACGTTTCGTCCAGCAGGAAGACACGTCTGACTGTTCGCGAGGGCTGCTCATACGACACAGAACTGCAGGACGTTTCGTCCAGCAGGAAGACAAGTATGACTGTGTGTGAGGGCTGTTCAAACGACACAGGACAGCAGGACGTTTCGTCCAGCAGGAAGACACATGTGACTGTGTGTGAGGGCTGTTCAGTCGACACAGGACAGCAGGATGTTTCGTACAGCATAAAGACACGTCTGACTGTTCGTGAGGGCTGTTCAGACGACACAGGACAGCAGGACGTTTCGTCCAGCAGGAAGACACGTCTAACTGTTAGTGAGGGCTGTTCAGACGACACAGGACAGCAGGACGTTTCGTCCAGGCAGAAGACACGTCTAACTGTTAGTGAGGGCTGTTCAGACGACACAGGACAGCAGGACGTTTCGTCCAGGCAGAAGACGCGAGTGACTGTGTTTGAGGGTTGTTCAGACGACACAGGACAGCAGGACGTTTCGTCCCGCAGGAAGACGCGTCTGACTGTGTCTGAGGGCTGTTCAGACGACAAAGGACAGCAGGACGTTTCGTCCAACATGAAGACATGTCTAACTGTTCGTGAGGGCTGTTCAGACGACACAGGACAGCAGGACGTTTCGTACAGCATAAAGACACGTCTGACTGTTCGTGAGGGCTGTTCAGACGACACAGGACAGCAGGACGTTTCGTCCAGCAGGAAGACACGTCTGACTGTGTCTGAGGGCTGTTCAGTCGACAAAGGACAGCAGGACGTTTCGTCCAACATGAAGACATGTCTAACTGTTCGTGAGGGCTGTTCAGATGACACAGGACAGCAGGACGTTTCGTCCAGCATGAAGACACGTCTAACTGTTAGTGAGGGCTGTTCAGACGACACAGGACAGCAGGACGTTTCGTCCAGGCAGAAGACGCGAGTGACTGTGTTTGAGGATTGTTCAGACGACACAGGACAGCAGGACGTTTCGTCCAGCAGGAAGATACGTCTGACTGTTCGTGAGGGCTGTTCAGACGACACAGGATAGCAGGACGTGTCGTCCAGCATGAAGACGTGTCTAACTGTGTGTGAGGGCTGTTCAGAGGAGACAAGACAGTAGGACGTTTCGTCCAGCAGGAAGGCACGTCTGATTGTGTGAGGGCTGTTCAGACGACACAGGACAGCAGGACGTTTCGTCCAGCAGGAAGACACGTCTGACTGTGTCTGAGGGCTGTTCAGACGACAAAGGACAGCAGGACGTTTCGTCCAACATGGAGACATGTCTAACTGATCGTGAGGGCTGATCAGACGACAAAGGACAGCAGGACGTTTCGTCCAGCAGGAAGATACGTCTGACTGTTCGTGAGGGCTGTTCAGACGACACAGGACAGCAGGACGTTTCGTCCAGCAGGAAGACACGTCTGACTGTGTGTGAGGGCTGTTTAGACGAAACAGGACAGCAGGACATTTCGTCCAGCAGGAAGACACGTCTGACTGTGCGTGATTGCTGTTCAGATGACACAGGACAGCAGGACGTTTCGTCCAGCCGGAAGACACGTCTGACTGTTCGTGAGGGCTGTTCAGACGACACAGGACAGCAGCACGTTTCGTCCAGCAGAAAGACACGTCTGACTGTTCGTGAGGGCTGTTCAGAAGACACAGGACAGCCGGACGTTTCGTCCAGCAGGAAGACACGTCTGACTGTTCGTGAGGGCTGTTCAGACGACACAGGACAGCAGGACGTTTCGTCCAGCAGGAAGACACGTCTGACTGTTCGCGAGGGCTGCTCATACGACACAGAACTGCAGGACGTTTCGTCCAGCAGGAAGACAAGTATGACTGTGTGCGAGGGCTGTTCAAACGACACAGGACAGCAGGACGTTTCGTACAGCATAAAGACACGTCTGACTGTTCGTGAGGGCTGTTCAGACGACACAGGACAGCAGGACGTTTCGTCCCGCAGGAAGACGCGTCTGACTGTGTCTGAGGGCTGTTCAGACGACAAAGGACAGCAGGACGTTTCGTCCAACATGAAGACATGTCTAACTGTTCGTGAGGGCTGTTCAGACGACACAGGACAGTAGGACGTTTCGTCCAGCAGGAAGACGTGTCTGACTGTTCGTGAGGGCTGTTCAGACGACACAGGACAGTAGGACGTTTCGTCCAGCAGGAAGACACGTCTGACTGTTCGCGAGGGCTGCTCATACGACACAGAACTGCAGGACGTTTCGTCCAGCAGGAAGACAAGTATGACTGTGTGTGAGGGCTGTTCAAACAACACAGGACAGCAGGACGTTTCGTCCAGCAGGAAGACACATGTGACTGTGTGTGAGGGCTGTTCAGTCGACACTAGGACAGCAGGACGTTTCGTACAGCATAAAGACACGTCTGACTGTTCGTGAGGGCTGTTCAGACGACACAGGACAGCAGGACGTTTCATCCAGCAGGAAGACACGTCTGACTGTGTCTGAGGGCTGTTCAGACGACAAAGGACCGCAGGACGTTTCGTCCAACATGAAGACATGTCTAACTGTTCGTGAGGGCTGTTCAGACGACATGGGACAGTAGGACGTTTCGTCCAGCAGGAAGACGTGTCTGACTGTTCGTGAGGGCTGTTCAGACGACACAGGACAGCAGGACGTTTCGTCCAGCATGAAGACACGTCTAACTGTTAGTGAGGGCTGTTCAGACGACACAAGACAGCAGGACGTTTCGTCCAGGCAGAAGACGCGAGTGACTGTGTTTGAGGGTTGTTCAGACGACACAGGACAGCAGGACGTTTCGTCCAGCAGGAAGACACGTCTGACTGTGTGTGAGGGCTGTTTAGACGAAACAGGACAGCAGGACGTTTCGTCCAGCAGGAAGACACGTCTGACTGTGCGTGATTGCTGTTCAGACGACACAGGACAGCAGGACGTTTCGTCCAGCAGGAAGACGCTTCTGACTGTGTGTGAGGGCTGTTCAGACGACACAGGACAGCAGGACGTTTCGTCCAGCAGGAAGACAAGTCTGACTGTTCGTGGGCGCTGTTCAGACGACACAGGACAGCAGGAAGTTCCATCCAGCAGAAAGACACATGTCACGGTTCGTGAGGGCCTTTCACACGACAAAGGACAGCAGGAAGTTTCGTCCAGCAGGAAGACACGTCTGACTGTGTGTGAGGGCTGTTCAGAGGACACAATACAGCAGGCCGTTTCGTCCAGCAGGAAGGCACGTCTGACTGTTCGTGAGGCACTGTTCAGATGACACAGGACAGCAGGACGTTTCGTCCAGCAGGAAGATGCTTCTGACTGTGTGTGAGGGCTGTTCAGTCGAAACAGGACAGCAGGACGTTCCATGCAGCAGGAAGTCAGATGTGACGGTTCGTGAGGGCTGTTCAGACGACACAGGACAGCAGGACGTTTCGTCCAGCAGGAAGACACGTCTGACTGTGTGTGAGGGCTGTTCAGACGACACAGGACAGCAGGACGTTACGGCCAGCAGGAAGACACGTCTGACTGTTCGTGAGGGCTGTTCAGACGACACAGGACAGCAGGACGATTCGTCCAGCAGGAAGACATGTCTGACTGTTCGTGAGGGCTGTTCAGACGACACAGGACAGCAGGACGTTTCGTCCAGCAGGAAGACACGTCTGACTGTGTTTGAGGGCTGCTCAGACGACACAGCACAGCAGGACGTTTCGTCCAGCAGGAAGACACGTCTGACTGTTCGTGAGGGCTGTTCAGACGACACAGAACAGCAGGACGTTTCGTCCAGCAGGAAGACACGTCTGACTGTTCGTGAGTGCTGTTCAGACAACACAGGACAGCAGGACGTTTCGTCTAGCAGGAAGACACGTCTGACTGTTGGTGAGGATGGTTCAGACGACACAGGACAGCAGGACGTTTCGTCCAGCAGGAAGACACGTCTGACTGTGTTTGAGGGCTGCTCATACGACACAGGACAGCAGGACGTTTCGTCGAGCAGGAAGACGTGTCTGACTGTGTGTGAGGGCCGTTCAGAGGACACAAGACAGCAGGACTCTTCGTCCAGCAGGAAGACACGTCTGTCTGTTCGTGAGGGATGTTCAGACGACACAGGACAGCAGGGCGTTTCGTCCAGCATGAAGTCACATCTAACTGTTCGTGAGGGCTGTTCAGACGACACAGGACAGCAGGACGTTTCGTCCAGCAGTAAGACGTGTCTGACTGTGTGTGAGGGCTGTTCAGACGACACAGGACAGCAGGAAGTTTCGTCCAGCAGGAAGAAACGTCTGACTGTTCGTGGGCGCTGTTCAGACGACACAGGTCAGCAGGACGTTCCATCCAGCAGGAAGACACATGTGACTGTGTGTGAGGGCTGTTCAGTTGACACAGGACAGCAGGACGTTTCGTACAGCATGAAGACACGTCTGAATGTTCGTGAGGGCTGTTCAGACGACACAAGACAGCAGGACGTTTCGTCCAGCAGTAAGACGTGTCTGACTGTGTGTGAGGGCTGTTCAGACGACACAGGACAGCAGGAAGTTTCGTCCAGAAGGAAGACACGTCTGACTGTTCGTGGGCGCTGTTCAGACGACACAGGTCAGCAGGACGTTCCATCCAGCAGGAAGACACATGTGACTGTGTGTGAGGGCTGTTCAGTTGACACAGGACAGCAGGACGTTTCGTACAGCATGAAGACACGTCTGAATGTTCGTGAGGGCTGTTCAGACGACACAGGACAGCAGGACGTTTCGTCCAGTAGGAAGACACGTCTGACTGTGTCTGAGGGCTGTTCAGACGACAAAGGACAGCAGGACGTTTCGTCCAACATGAAGACATGTCTAACTGTTCGTGAGGGCTGTTCAGACGACACAGGACAGTAGGACGTTTCGTCCTGCAGGAAGACGTGTCTGACTGTTCGTGAGGGCTGCTCAGACGACACAGGACAGCAGGACGTTTCGTCCAGCAGGAAGACACGTCTGACTGTTCGCGAGGGCTGCTCATACGACACAGAACTGCAGGACGTTTCGTCCTGCAGGAAGACAAGTATGACTGTGTGTGAGGGCTGTTCAAACGACACAGGACAGCAGGACGTTTCGTCCAGCAGGAAGACACATGTGACTGTGTGTGAGGGCTGTTCAGTCGACACAGGACAGCAGGATGTTTCGTACAGCATAAAGACACGTCTGACTGTTCGTGAGGGCTGTTCAGACGACACAGGACAGCAGGACGTTTCGTCCAGCAGGAAGACACGTCTAACTGTTAGTGAGGGCTGTTCAGACGACACAGGACAGCAGGACGTTTCGTCCAGGCAGAAGACACGTCTAACTGTTAGTGAGGGCTGTTCAGACGACACAGGACAGCAGGACGTTTCGTCCAGGCAGAAGACGCGAGTGACTGTGTTTGAGGGTTGTTCAGACGACACAGGACAGCAGGACGTTTCGTCCCGCAGGAAGACGCGTCTGACTGTGTCTGAGGGCTGTTCAGACGACAAAGGACAGCAGGACATTTCGTCCAACATGAAGACATGTCTAACTGTTCGTGAGGGCTGTTCAGACGACACAGGACAGTAGGACGTTTCGTCCAGCAGGAAGACGTGTCTGACTGTTCGTGAGGGCTGTTCAGACGACACAGGACAGTAGGACGTTTCGTCCAGCAGGAAGACACGTCTGACTGTTCGCGAGGGCTGCTCATACGACACAGAACTGCAGGACGTTTCGTCCAGCAGGAAGACAAGTATGACTGTGTGTGAGGGCTGTTCAAACGACACAGGACAGCAGGACGTTTCGTCCAGCAGGAAGACACATGTGACTGTGTGTGAGGGCTGTTCAGTCGACACAGGACAGCAGGACGTTTCGTACAGCATAAAGACACGTCTGACTGTTCGTGAGGGCTGTTCAGAAGACACAGGACAGCAGGACGTTTCGTCCAGCAGGAAGACACGTCTGACTGTGTCTGAGGGCTGTTCAGACGACAAAGGACCGCAGGACGTTTCGTCCAACATGAAGACATGTCTAACTGTTCGTGAGGGCTGTTCAGACGACACGGGACAGTAGGACGTTTCGTCCAGCAGGAAGACGTGTCTGACTGTTCGTGAGGGCTGTTCAGACGACACAGGACAGCAGGACGTTTCGTCCAGCATGAAGACACGTCTAACTGTTAGTGAGGGCTGTTCAGACGACACAAGACAGCAGGACGTTTCGTCCAGGCAGAAGACGCGAGTGACTGTGTTTGAGGGTTGTTCAGACGACACAGGACAGCAGGACGTTTCGTCCAGCAGGAAGACACGTCTGACTGTGTGTGAGGGCTGTTTAGACGAAACAGGACAGCAGGACGTTTCGTCCAGCAGGAAGACACGTCTGACTGTGCGTGATTGCTGTTCAGACGACACAGGACAGCAGGACGTTTCGTCCAGCAGGAAGACGCTTCTGACTGTTTGTGAGGGCTGTTCAGACGACACAGGACAGCAGGACGTTTCGTCCAGCACGAAGACAAGTCTGACTGTTCGTGGGCGCTGTTCAGACGACACAGGACAGCAGGAAGTTCCATCCAGCAGAAAGACACATGTCACGGTTCGTGAGGGCCGTTCACACGACAAAGGACAGCAGGAAGTTTCGTCCAGCAGGAAGACACGTCTGACTGTGTGTGAGGGCTGTTCAGAGGACACAATACAGCAGGCCGTTTCGTCCAGCAGGAAGGCACGTCTGACTGTTCGTGAGGCACTGTTCAGATGACACAGGACAGCAGGACGTTTCGTCCAGCAGGAAGATGCTTCTGACTGTGTGTGAGGGCTGTTCAGTCGAAACAGGACAGCAGGACGTTCCATGCAGCAGGAAGTCAGATGTGACGGTTCGTGAGGGCTGTTCAGACGACACAGGACAGCAGGACGTTTCGTCCAGCAGGAAGAAACGTCTGACTGTTCGTGGGCGCTGTTCAGACGACACAGGTCAGCAGGACGTTCCATCCAGCAGGAAGACACATGTGACTGTGTGTGAGGGCTGTTCAGTTGACACAGGACAGCAGGACGTTTCGTACAGCATGAAGACACGTCTGAATGTTCGTGAGGGCTGTTCAGACGACACAAGACAGCAGGACGTTTCGTCCAGCAGTAAGACGTGTCTGACTGTGTGTGAGGGCTGTTCAGACGACACAGGACAGCAGGAAGTTTCGTCCAGAAGGAAGACACGTCTGACTGTTCGTGGGCGCTGTTCAGACGACACAGGTCAGCAGGACGTTTCGTCCAGCAGGAAGACACATGTGACTGTGTGTGAGGGCTGTTCAGTTGACACAGGACAGCAGGACGATTCGTCCAGCAGGAAGACATGTCTGACTGTTCGTGAGGGCTGTTCAGACGACACAGGACAGCAGGACGTTTCGTCCAGCAGGAAGACACGTCTGACTGTGTTTGAGGGCTGCTCAGACGACACAGCACAGCAGGACGTTTCGTGCAGCAGGAAGACACGTCTGACTGTTCGTGAGGGCTGTTCAGACGACACAGGATAGCAGGACGTGTCGTCCAGCATGAAGACGTGTCTAACTGTGTGTGAGGGCTGTTCAGAGGAGACAAGACAGTAGGACGTTTCGTCCAGCAGGAAGGCACGTCTGATTGTGTGAGGGCTGTTCAGACGACACAGGACAGCAGGACGTTTCGTCCAGCAGGAAGACACGTCTGACTGTGTCTGAGGGCTGTTCAGACGACAAAGGACAGCAGGACGTTTCGTCCAACATGGAGACATGTCTAACTGATCGTGAGGGCTGATCAGACGACAAAGGACAGCAGGACGTTTCGTCCAGCAGGAAGATACGTCTGACTGTTCGTGAGGGCTGTTCAGACGACACAGGACAGCAGGACGTTTCGTCCAGCAGGAAGACACGTCTGACTGTGTGTGAGGGCTGTTTAGACGAAACAGGACAGCAGGACATTTCGTCCAGCAGGAAGACACGTCTGACTGTGCGTGATTGCTGTTCAGATGACACAGGACAGCAGGACGTTTCGTCCAGCCGGAAGACACGTCTGACTGTTCGTGAGGGCTGTTCAGACGACACAGGACAGCAGCACGTTTCGTCCAGCAGAAAGACACGTCTGACTGTTCGTGAGGGCTGTTCAGAAGACACAGGACAGCCGGACGTTTCGTCCAGCAGGAAGACACGTCTGACTGTTCGTGAGGGCTGTTCAGACGACACAGGACAGCAGGACGTTTCGTCCAGCAGGAAGACACGTCTGACTGTTCGCGAGGGCTGCTCATACGACACAGAACTGCAGGACGTTTCGTCCAGCAGGAAGACAAGTATGACTGTGTGCGAGGGCTGTTCAAACGACACAGGACAGCAGGACGTTTCGTACAGCATAAAGACACGTCTGACTGTTCGTGAGGGCTGTTCAGACGACACAGGACAGCAGGACGTTTCGTCCCGCAGGAAGACGCGTCTGACTGTGTCTGAGGGCTGTTCAGACGACAAAGGACAGCAGGACGTTTCGTCCAACATGAAGACATGTCTAACTGTTCGTGAGGGCTGTTCAGACGACACAGGACAGTAGGACTATTCGTCCAGCAGGAAGACGTGTCTGACTGTTCGTGAGGGCTGTTCAGACGACACAGGACAGTAGGACGTTTCGTCCAGCAGGAAGACACGTCTGACTGTTCGCGAGGGCTGCTCATACGACACAGAACTGCAGGACGTTTCGTCCAGCAGGAAGACAAGTATGACTGTGTGTGAGGGCTGTTCAAACAACACAGGACAGCAGGACGTTTCGTCCAGCAGGAAGACACATGTGACTGTGTGTGAGGGCTGTTCAGTCGACACTAGGACAGCAGGACGTTTCGTACAGCATAAAGACACGTCTGACTGTTCGTGAGGGCTGTTCAGACGACACAGGACAGCAGGACGTTTCATCCAGCAGGAAGACACGTCTGACTGTGTCTGAGGGCTGTTCAGACGACAAAGGACCGCAGGACGTTTCGTCCAACATGAAGACATGTCTAACTGTTCGTGAGGGCTGTTCAGACGACATGGGACAGTAGGACGTTTCGTCCAGCAGGAAGACGTGTCTGACTGTTCGTGAGGGCTGTTCAGACGACACAGGACAGCAGGACGTTTCGTCCAGCATGAAGACACGTCTAACTGTTAGTGAGGGCTGTTCAGACGACACAAGACAGCAGGACGTTTCGTCCAGGCAGAAGACGCGAGTGACTGTGTTTGAGGGTTGTTCAGACGACACAGGACAGCAGGACGTTTCGTCCAGCAGGAAGACACGTCTGACTGTGTGTGAGGGCTGTTTAGACGAAACAGGACAGCAGGACGTTTCGTCCAGCAGGAAGACACGTCTGACTGTGCGTGATTGCTGTTCAGACGACACAGGACAGCAGGACGTTTCGTCCAGCAGGAAGACGCTTCTGACTGTGTGTGAGGGCTGTTCAGACGACACAGGACAGCAGGACGTTTCGTCCAGCAGGAAGACAAGTCTGACTGTTCGTGGGCGCTGTTCAGACGACACAGGACAGCAGGAAGTTCCATCCAGCAGAAAGACACATGTCACGGTTCGTGAGGGCCTTTCACACGACAAAGGACAGCAGGAAGTTTCGTCCAGCAGGAAGACACGTCTGACTGTGTGTGAGGGCTGTTCAGAGGACACAATACAGCAGGCCGTTTCGTCCAGCAGGAGGGCACGTCTGACTGTTCGTGAGGCACTGTTCAGATGACACAGGACAGCAGGACGTTTCGTCCAGCAGGAAGATGCTTCTGACTGTGTGTGAGGGCTGTTCAGTCGAAACAGGACAGCAGGACGTTCCATGCAGCAGGAAGTCAGATGTGACGGTTCGTGAGGGCTGTTCAGACGACACAGGACAGCAGGACGTTTCGTCCAGCAGGAAGACACGTCTGACTGTGTGTGAGGGCTGTTCAGACGACACAGGACAGCAGGACGTTACGGCCAGCAGGAAGACACGTCTGACTGTTCGTGAGGGCTGTTCAGACGACACAGGACAGCAGGACGATTCGTCCAGCAGGAAGACATGTCTGACTGTTCGTGAGGGCTGTTCAGACGACACAGGACAGCAGGACGTTTCGTCCAGCAGGAAGACACGTCTGACTGTGTTTGAGGGCTGCTCAGACGACACAGCACAGCAGGACGTTTCGTCCAGCAGGAAGACACGTCTGACTGTTCGTGAGGGCTGTTCAGACGACACAGAACAGCAGGACGTTTCGTCCAGCAGGAAGACACGTCTGACTGTTCGTGAGTGCTGTTCAGACAACACAGGACAGCAGGACGTTTCGTCTAGCAGGAAGACACGTCTGACTGTTGGTGAGGATGGTTCAGACGACACAGGACAGCAGGACGTTTCGTCCAGCAGGAAGACACGTCTGACTGTGTTTGAGGGCTGCTCATACGACACAGGACAGCAGGACGTTTCGTCGAGCAGGAAGACGTGTCTGACTGTGTGTGAGGGCCGTTCAGAGGACACAAGACAGCAGGACTCTTCGTCCAGCAGGAAGACACGTCTGTCTGTTCGTGAGGGATGTTCAGACGACACAGGACAGCAGGGCGTTTCGTCCAGCATGAAGTCACATCTAACTGTTCGTGAGGGCTGTTCAGACGACACAGGACAGCAGGACGTTTCGTCCAGCAGTAAGACGTGTCTGACTGTGTGTGAGGGCTGTTCAGACGACACAGGACAGCAGGAAGTTTCGTCCAGCAGGAAGAAACGTCTGACTGTTCGTGGGCGCTGTTCAGACGACACAGGTCAGCAGGACGTTCCATCCAGCAGGAAGACACATGTGACTGTGTGTGAGGGCTGTTCAGTTGACACAGGACAGCAGGACGTTTCGTACAGCATGAAGACACGTCTGAATGTTCGTGAGGGCTGTTCAGACGACACAAGACAGCAGGACGTTTCGTCCAGCAGTAAGACGTGTCTGACTGTGTGTGAGGGCTGTTCAGACGACACAGGACAGCAGGAAGTTTCGTCCAGAAGGAAGACACGTCTGACTGTTCGTGGGCGCTGTTCAGACGACACAGGTCAGCAGGACGTTCCATCCAGCAGGAAGACACATGTGACTGTGTGTGAGGGCTGTTCAGTTGACACAGGACAGCAGGACGTTTCGTACAGCATGAAGACACGTCTGAATGTTCGTGAGGGCTGTTCAGACGACACAGGACAGCAGGACGTTTCGTCCAGTAGGAAGACACGTCTGACTGTGTCTGAGGGCTGTTCAGACGACAAAGGACAGCAGGACGTTTCGTCCAACATGAAGACATGTCTAACTGTTCGTGAGGGCTGTTCAGACGACACAGGACAGTAGGACGTTTCGTCCTGCAGGAAGACGTGTCTGACTGTTCGTGAGGGCTGTTCAGACGACACAGGACAGCAGGACGTTTCGTCCAGCAGGAAGACACGTCTGACTGTTCGCGAGGGCTGCTCATACGACACAGAACTGCAGGACGTTTCGTCCAGCAGGAAGACAAGTATGACTGTGTGTGAGGGCTGTTCAAACGACACAGGACAGCAGGACGTTTCGTCCAGCAGGAAGACACATGTGACTGTGTGTGAGGGCTGTTCAGTCGACACAGGACAGCAGGATGTTTCGTACAACATAAAGACACGTCTGACTGTTCGTGAGGGCTGTTCAGACGACACAGGACAGCAGGACGTTTCGTCCAGCAGGAAGACACGTCTAACTGTTAGTGAGGGCTGTTCAGACGACACAGGACAGCAGGACGTTTCGTCCAGGCAGAAGACACGTCTAACTGTTAGTGAGGGCTGTTCAGACGACACAGGACAGCAGGACGTTTCGTCCAGGCAGAAGACGCGAGTGACTGTGTTTGAGGGTTGTTCAGACGACACAGGACAGCAGGACGTTTCGTCCCGCAGGAAGACGCGTCTGACTGTGTCTGAGGGCTGTTCAGACGACAAAGGACAGCAGGACATTTCGTCCAACATGAAGACATGTCTAACTGTTCGTGAGGGCTGTTCAGACGACACAGGACAGTAGGACGTTTCGTCCAGCAGGAAGACGTGTCTGACTGTTCGTGAGGGCTGTTCAGACGACACAGGACAGTAGGACGTTTCGTCCAGCAGGAAGACACGTCTGACTGTTCGCGAGGGCTGCTCATACGACACAGAACTGCAGGACGTTTCGTCCAGCAGGAAGACAAGTATGACTGTGTGTGAGGGCTGTTCAAACGACACAGGACAGCAGGACGTTTCGTCCAGCAGGAAGACACATGTGACTGTGTGTGAGGGCTGTTCAGTCGACACAGGACAGCAGGACGTTTCGTACAGCATAAAGACACGTCTGACTGTTCGTGAGGGCTGTTCAGACGACACAGGACAGCAGGACGTTTCGTCCAGCAGGAAGACACGTCTGACTGTGTCTGAGGGCTGTTCAGACGACAAAGGACCGCAGGACGTTTCGTCCAACATGAAGACATGTCTAACTGTTCGTGAGGGCTGTTCAGACGACACGGGACAGTAGGACGTTTCGTCCAGCAGGAAGACGTGTCTGACTGTTCGTGAGGGCTGTTCAGACGACACAGGACAGCAGGACGTTTCGTCCAGCATGAAGACACGTCTAACTGTTAGTGAGGGCTGTTCAGACGACACAAGACAGCAGGACGTTTCGTCCAGGCAGAAGACGCGAGTGACTGTGTTTGAGGGTTGTTCAGACGACACAGGACAGCAGGACGTTTCGTCCAGCAGGAAGACACGTCTGACTGTGTGTGAGGGCTGTTTAGACGAAACAGGACAGCAGGACGTTTCGTCCAGCAGGAAGACACGTCTGACTGTGCGTGATTGCTGTTCAGACGACACAGGACAGCAGGACGTTTCGTCCAGCAGGAAGACGCTTCTGACTGTTTGTGAGGGCTGTTCAGACGACACAGGACAGCAGGACGTTTCGTCCAGCACGAAGACAAGTCTGACTGTTCGTGGGCGCTGTTCAGACGACACAGGACAGCAGGAAGTTCCATCCAGCAGAAAGACACATGTCACGGTTCGTGAGGGCCGTTCACACGACAAAGGACAGCAGGAAGTTTCGTCCAGCAGGAAGACACGTCTGACTGTGTGTGAGGGCTGTTCAGAGGACACAATACAGCAGGCCGTTTCGTCCAGCAGGAAGGCACGTCTGACTGTTCGTGAGGCACTGTTCAGATGACACAGGACAGCAGGACGTTTCGTCCAGCAGGAAGATGCTTCTGACTGTGTGTGAGGGCTGTTCAGTCGAAACAGGACAGCAGGACGTTCCATGCAGCAGGAAGTCAGATGTGACGGTTCGTGAGGGCTGTTCAGACGACACAGGACAGCAGGACGTTTCGTCCAGCAGGAAGAAACGTCTGACTGTTCGTGGGCGCTGTTCAGACGACACAGGTCAGCAGGACGTTCCATCCAGCAGGAAGACACATGTGACTGTGTGTGAGGGCTGTTCAGTTGACACAGGACAGCAGGACGTTTCGTACAGCATGAAGACACGTCTGAATGTTCGTGAGGGCTGTTCAGACGTCACAAGACAGCAGGACGTTTCGTCCAGCAGTAAGACGTGTCTGACTGTGTGTGAGGGCTGTTCAGACGACACAGGACAGCAGGAAGTTTCGTCCAGAAGGAAGACACGTCTGACTGTTCGTGGGCGCTGTTCAGACGACACAGGTCAGCAGGACGTTCCATCCAGCAGGAAGACACATGTGACTGTGTGTGAGGGCTGTTCAGTTGACACAGGACAGCAGGACGTTTCGTACAGCATGAAGACACGTCTGAATGTTCGTGAGGGCTGTTCAGACGACACAGGACAGCAGGACGTTTCGTCCAGTAGGAAGA
Source organism: Lampris megalopsis (assembly GCA_022114975.2). NCBI lineage: Eukaryota > Metazoa > Chordata > Actinopteri > Lampriformes > Lampridae > Lampris > Lampris megalopsis. Next base: position 635,414 of record JAJHIY020000641.1, read on the forward strand.
CACGTCTGACTGTGTCTGAGGGCTGTTCAGACGACAAAGGACAGCAGGACGTTTCGTCCAACATGAAGACATGTCTAACTGTTCGTGAGGGCTGTTCAGACGACACAGGACAGTAGGACGTTTCGTCCTGCAGGAAGACGTGTCTGACTGTTCGTGAGGGCTGTTCAGACGACACAGGACAGCAGGACGTTTCGTCCAGCAGGAAGACACGTCTGACTGTTCGCGAGGGCTGCTCATACGACACAGAACTGCAGGACGTTTCGTCCAGCAGGAAGACAAGTATGACTGTGTGTGAGGGCTGTTCAAACGACACAGGACAGCAGGACGTTTCGTCCAGCAGGAAGACACATGTGACTGTGTGTGAGGGCTGTTCAGTCGACACAGGACAGCAGGATGTTTCGTACAGCATAAAGACACGTCTGACTGTTCGTGAGGGCTGTTCAGACGACACAGGACAGCAGGACGTTTCGTCCAGCAGGAAGACACGTCTAACTGTTAGTGAGGGCTGTTCAGACGACACAGGACAGCAGGACGTTTCGTCCAGGCAGAAGACACGTCTAACTGTTAGTGAGGGCTGTTCAGACGACACAGGACAGCAGGACGTTTCGTCCAGGCAGAAGACGCGAGTGACTGTGTTTGAGGGTTGTTCAGACGACACAGGACAGCAGGACGTTTCGTCCCGCAGGAAGACGCGTCTGACTGTGTCTGAGGGCTGTTCAGACGACAAAGGACAGCAGGACATTTCGTCCAACATGAAGACATGTCTAACTGTTCGTGAGGGCTGTTCAGACGACACAGGACAGTAGGACGTTTCGTCCAGCAGGAAGACGTGTCTGACTGTTCGTGAGGGCTGTTCAGACGACACAGGACAGTAGGACGTTTCGTCCAGCAGGAAGACACGTCTGACTGTTCGCGAGGGCTGCTCATACGACACAGAACTGCAGGACGTTTCGTCCAGCAGGAAGACAAGTATGACTGTGTGTGAGGGCTGTTCAAACGACACAGGACAGCAGGACGTTTCGTCCAGCAGGAAGACACATGTGACTGTGTGTGAGGGCTGTTCAGTCGACACAGGACAGCAGGACGTTTCGTACAGCATAAAGACACGTCTGACTGTTCGTGAGGGCTGTTCAGACGACACAGGACAGCAGGACGTTTCGTCCAGCAGGAAGACACGTCTGACTGTGTCTGAGGGCTGTTCAGACGACAAAGGACCGCAGGACGTTTCGTCCAACATGAAGACATGTCTAACTGTTCGTGAGGGCTGTTCAGACGACACGGGACAGTAGGACGTTTCGTCCAGCAGGAAGACGTGTCTGACTGTTCGTGAGGGCTGTTCAGACGACACAGGACAGCAGGACGTTTCGTCCAGCATGAAGACACGTCTAACTGTTAGTGAGGGCTGTTCAGACGACACAAGACAGCAGGACGTTTCGTCCAGGCAGAAGACGCGAGTGACTGTGTTTGAGGGTTGTTCAGACGACACAGGACAGCAGGACGTTTCGTCCAGCAGGAAGACACGTCTGACTGTGTGTGAGGGCTGTTTAGACGAAACAGGACAGCAGGACGTTTCGTCCAGCAGGAAGACACGTCTGACTGTGCGTGATTGCTGTTCAGACGACACAGGACAGCAGGACGTTTCGTCCAGCAGGAAGACGCTTCTGACTGTTTGTGAGGGCTGTTCAGACGACACAGGACAGCAGGACGTTTCGTCCAGCACGAAGACAAGTCTGACTGTTCGTGGGCGCTGTTCAGACGACACAGGACAGCAGGAAGTTCCATCCAGCAGAAAGACACATGTCACGGTTCGTGAGGGCCGTTCACACGACAAAGGACAGCAGGAAGTTTCGTCCAGCAGGAAGACACGTCTGACTGTGTGTGAGGGCTGTTCAGAGGACACAATACAGCAGGCCGTTTCGTCCAGCAGGAAGGCACGTCTGACTGTTCGTGAGGCACTGTTCAGATGACACAGGACAGCAGGACGTTTCGTCCAGCAGGAAGATGCTTCTGACTGTGTGTGAGGGCTGTTCAGTCGAAACAGGACAGCAGGACGTTCCATGCAGCAGGAAGTCAGATGTGACGGTTCGTGAGGGCTGTTCAGACGACACAGGACAGCAGGACGTTTCGTCCAGCAGGAAGAAACGTCTGACTGTTCGTGGGCGCTGTTCAGACGACACAGGTCAGCAGGACGTTCCATCCAGCAGGAAGACACATGTGACTGTGTGTGAGGGCTGTTCAGTTGACACAGGACAGCAGGACGTTTCGTACAGCATGAAGACACGTCTGAATGTTCGTGAGGGCTGTTCAGACGACACAAGACAGCAGGACGTTTCGTCCAGCAGTAAGACGTGTCTGACTGTGTGTGAGGGCTGTTCAGACGACACAGGACAGCAGGAAGTTTCGTCCAGAAGGAAGACACGTCTGACTGTTCGTGGGCGCTGTTCAGACGACACAGGTCAGCAGGACGTTTCGTCCAGCAGTAAGACACATGTGACTGTGTGTGAGGGCTGTTCAGTTGACACAGGACAGCAGGACGTTTCGTACAGCATGAAGACACGTCTGAATGTTCGTGAGGGCTGTTCAGACGACACAGGACAGCAGGACGTTTCGTCCAGTAGGAAGACACGTCTGACTGTGTCTGAGGGCTGTTCAGACGACAAAGGACAGCAGGACGTTTCGTCCAACATGAAGACATGTCTAACTGTTCGTGAGGGCTGTTCAGACGACACAGGACAGTAGGACGTTTCGTCCTGCAGGAAGACGTGTCTGACTGTTCGTGAGGGCTGTTCAGACGACACAGGACAGCAGGACGTTTCGTCCAGCAGGAAGACACGTCTGACTGTTCGCGAGGGCTGCTCATACGACACAGAACTGCAGGACGTTTCGTCCAGCAGGAAGACAAGTATGACTGTGTGTGAGGGCTGTTCAAACGACACAGGACAGCAGGACGTTTCGTCCAGCAGGAAGACACATGTGACTGTGTGTGAGGGCTGTTCAGTCGACACAGGACAGCAGGATGTTTCGTACAGCATAAAGACACGTCTGACTGTTCGTGAGGGCTGTTCAGACGACACAGGACAGCAGGACGTTTCGTCCAGCAGGAAGACACGTCTAACTGTTAGTGAGGGCTGTTCAGACGACACAGGACAGCAGGACGTTTCGTCCAGGCAGAAGACACGTCTAACTGTTAGTGAGGGCTGTTCAGACGACACAGGACAGCAGGACGTTTCGTCCAGGCAGAAGACGCGAGTGACTGTGTTTGAGGGTTGTTCAGACGACACAGGACAGCAGGACGTTTCGTCCCGCAGGAAGACGCGTCTGACTGTGTCTGAGGGCTGTTCAGACGACAAAGGACAGCAGGACATTTCGTCCAACATGAAGACATGTCTAACTGTTCGTGAGGGCTGTTCAGACGACACAGGACAGTAGGACGTTTCGTCCAGCAGGAAGACGTGTCTGACTGTTCGTGAGGGCTGTTCAGACGACACAGGACAGTAGGACGTTTCGTCCAGCAGGAAGACACGTCTGACTGTTCGCGAGGGCTGCTCATACGACACAGAACTGCAGGACGTTTCGTCCAGCAGGAAGACAAGTATGACTGTGTGTGAGGGCTGTTCATACGACACAGGACAGCAGGACGTTTCGTCCAGCAGGAAGACACATGTGACTGTGTGTGAGGGCTGTTCAGTCGACACAGGACAGCAGGACGTTTCGTACAGCATAAAGACACGTCTGACTGTTCGTGAGGGCTGTTCAGACGACACAGGACAGCAGGACGTTTCGTCCAGCAGGAAGACACGTCTGACTGTGTCTGAGGGCTGTTCAGACGACAAAGGACCGCAGGACGTTTCGTCCAACATGAAGACATGTCTAACTGTTCGTGAGGGCTGTTCAGACGACACAGGACAGCAGGACGTTTCGTCCAGGCAGAAGACGCGAGTGACTGTGTTTGAGGGTTGTTCAGACGACACAGGACAGCAGGACGTTTCGTCCCGCAGGAAGACGCGTCTGACTGTGTCTGAGGGCTGTTCAGACGACAAAGGACAGCAGGACATTTCGTCCAACATGAAGACATGTCTAACTGTTCGTGAGGGCTGTTCAGACGACACAGGACAGTAGGACGTTTCGTCCAGCAGGAAGACGTGTCTGACTGTTCGTGAGGGCTGTTCAGACGACACAGGACAGTAGGACGTTTCGTCCAGCAGGAAGACACGTCTGACTGTTCGCGAGGGCTGCTCATATGACACAGAACTGCAGGACGTTTCGTCCAGCAGGAAGACAAGTATGACTGTGTGTGAGGGCTGTTCAAACGACACAGGACAGCAGGACGTTTCGTCCAGCAGGAAGACACATGTGACTGTGTGTGAGGGCTGTTCAGTCGACACAGGACAGCAGGACGTTTCGTACAGCATAAAGACACGTCTGACTGTTCGTGAGGGCTGTTCAGACGACACAGGACAGCAGGACGTTTCGTCCAGCAGGAAGACACGTCTGACTGTGTCTGAGGGCTGTTCAGACGACAAAGGACCGCAGGACGTTTCGTCCAACATGAAGACATGTCTAACTGTTCGTGAGGGCTGTTCAGACGACACGGGACAGTAGGACGTTTCGTCCAGCAGGAAGACGTGTCTGACTGTTCGTGAGGGCTGTTCAGACGACACAGGACAGCAGGACGTTTCGTCCAGCATGAAGACACGTCTAACTGTTAGTGAGGGCTGTTCAGACGACACAAGACAGCAGGACGTTTCGTCCAGGCAGAAGACGCGAGTGACTGTGTTTGAGGGTTGTTCAGACGACACAGGACAGCAGGACGTTTCGTCCAGCAGGAAGACACGTCTGACTGTGTGTGAGGGCTGTTTAGACGAAACAGGACAGCAGGACGTTTCGTCCAGCAGGAAGACACGTCTGACTGTGCGTGATTGCTGTTCAGACGACACAGGACAGCAGGACGTTTCGTCCAGCAGGAAGACGCTTCTGACTGTTTGTGAGGGCTGTTCAGACGACACAGGACAGCAGGACGTTTCGTCCAGCACGAAGACAAGTCTGACTGTTCGTGGGCGCTGTTCAGACGACACAGGACAGCAGGAAGTTCCATCCAGCAGAAAGACACATGTCACGGTTCGTGAGGGCCGTTCACACGACAAAGGACAGCAGGAAGTTTCGTCCAGCAGGAAGACACGTCTGACTGTGTGTGAGGGCTGTTCAGAGGACACAATACAGCAGGCCGTTTCGTCCAGCAGGAAGGCACGTCTGACTGTTCGTGAGGCACTGTTCAGATGACACAGGACAGCAGGACGTTTCGTCCAGCAGGAAGATGCTTCTGACTGTGTGTGAGGGCTGTTCAGTCGAAACAGGACAGCAGGACGTTCCATGCAGCAGGAAGTCAGATGTGACGGTTCGTGAGGGCTGTTCAGACGACACAGGACAGCAGGACGTTTCGTCCAGCAGGAAGAAACGTCTGACTGTTCGTGGGCGCTGTTCAGACGACACAGGTCAGCAGGACGTTCCATCCAGCAGGAAGACACATGTGACTGTGTGTGAGGGCTGTTCAGTTGGCACAGGACAGCAGGACGTTTCGTACAGCATGAAGACACGTCTGAATGTTCGTGAGGGCTGTTCAGACGACACAAGACAGCAGGACGTTTCGTCCAGCAGTAAGACGTGTCTGACTGTGTGTAAGGGCTGTTCAGACGACACAGGACAGCAGGAAGTTTCGTCCAGAAGGAAGACACGTCTGACTGTTCGTGGGCGCTGTTCAGACGACACAGGTCAGCAGGACGTTTCGTCCAGCAGGAAGACACATGTGACTGTGTGTGAGGGCTGTTCAGTTGACACAGGACAGCAGGACGTTTCGTACAGCATGAAGACACGTCTGAATGTTCGTGAGGGCTGTTCAGACGACACAGGACAGCAGGACGTTTCGTCCAGTAGGAAGACACGTCTGACTGTGTCTGAGGGCTGTTCAGACGACAAAGGACAGCAGGACGTTTCGTCCAACATGAAGACATGTCTAACTGTTCGTGAGGGCTGTTCAGACGACACAGGACAGTAGGACGTTTCGTCCTGCAGGAAGACGTGTCTGACTGTTCGTGAGGGCTGTTCAGACGACACAGGACAGCAGGACGTTTCGTCCAGCAGGAAGACACGTCTGACTGTTCGCGAGGGCTGCTCATACGACACAGAACTGCAGGACGTTTCGTCCAGCAGGAAGACAAGTATGACTGTGTGTGAGGGCTGTTCAAACGACACAGGACAGCAGGACGTTTCGTCCAGCAGGAAGACACATGTGACTGTGTGTGAGGGCTGTTCAGTCGACACAGGACAGCAGGATGTTTCGTACAGCATAAAGACACGTCTGACTGTTCGTGAGGGCTGTTCAGACGACACAGGACAGCAGGACGTTTCGTCCAGCAGGAAGACACGTCTAACTGTTAGTGAGGGCTGTTCAGACGACACAGGACAGCAGGACGTTTCGTCCAGGCAGAAGACACGTCTAACTGTTAGTGAGGGCTGTTCAGACGACACAGGACAGCAGGACGTTTCGTCCAGGCAGAAGACGCGAGTGACTGTGTTTGAGGGTTGTTCAGACGACACAGGACAGCAGGACGTTTCGTCCCGCAGGAAGACGCGTCTGACTGTGTCTGAGGGCTGTTCAGACGACAAAGGACAGCAGGACATTTCGTCCAACATGAAGACATGTCTAACTGTTCGTGAGGGCTGTTCAGACGACACAGGACAGTAGGACGTTTCGTCCAGCAGGAAGACGTGTCTGACTGTTCGTGAGGGCTGTTCAGACGACACAGGACAGTAGGACGTTTCGTCCAGCAGGAAGACACGTCTGACTGTTCGCGAGGGCTGCTCATACGACACAGAACTGCAGGACGTTTCGTCCAGCAGGAAGACAAGTATGACTGTGTGTGAGGGCTGTTCAAACGACACAGGACAGCAGGACGTTTCGTCCAGCAGGAAGACACATGTGACTGTGTGTGAGGGCTGTTCAGTCGACACAGGACAGCAGGACGTTTCGTACAGCATAAAGACACGTCTGACTGTTCGTGAGGGCTGTTCAGACGACACAGGACAGCAGGACGTTTCGTCCAGCAGGAAGACACGTCTGACTGTGTCTGAGGGCTGTTCAGACGACAAAGGACCGCAGGACGTTTCGTCCAACATGAAGACATGTCTAACTGTTCGTGAGGGCTGTTCAGACGACACGGGACAGTAGGACGTTTCGTCCAGCAGGAAGACGTGTCTGACTGTTCGTGAGGGCTGTTCAGACGACACAGGACAGCAGGACGTTTCGTCCAGCATGAAGACACGTCTAACTGTTAGTGAGGGCTGTTCAGACGACACAAGACAGCAGGACGTTTCGTCCAGGCAGAAGACGCGAGTGACTGTGTTTGAGGGTTGTTCAGACGACACAGGACAGCAGGACGTTTCGTCCAGCAGGAAGACACGTCTGACTGTGTGTGAGGGCTGTTTAGACGAAACAGGACAGCAGGACGTTTCGTCCAGCAGGAAGACACGTCTGACTGTGCGTGATTGCTGTTCAGACGACACAGGACAGCAGGACGTTTCGTCCAGCAGGAAGACGCTTCTGACTGTTTGTGAGGGCTGTTCAGACGACACAGGACAGCAGGACGTTTCGTCCAGCACGAAGACAAGTCTGACTGTTCGTGGGCGCTGTTCAGACGACACAGGACAGCAGGAAGTTCCATCCAGCAGAAAGACACATGTCACGGTTCGTGAGGGCCGTTCACACGACAAAGGACAGCAGGAAGTTTCGTCCAGCAGGAAGACACGTCTGATTGTGTGTGAGGGCTGTTCAGAGGACACAATACAGCAGGCCGTTTCGTCCAGCAGGAAGGCACGTCTGACTGTTCGTGAGGCACTGTTCAGATGACACAGGACAGCAGGACGTTTCGTCCAGCAGGAAGATGCTTCTGACTGTGTGTGAGGGCTGTTCAGTCGAAACAGGACAGCAGGACGTTCCATGCAGCAGGAAGTCAGATGTGACGGTTCGTGAGGGCTGTTCAGACGACACAGGACAGCAGGACGTTTCGTCCAGCAGGAAGACACGTCTGACTGTGTGTGAGGGCTGTTCAGACGACACAGGACAGCAGGACGTTACGGCCAGCAGGAAGACACGTCTGACTGTTCGTGAGGGCTGTTCAGACGACACAGGACAGCAGGACGATTCGTCCAGCAGGAAGACATGTCTGACTGTTCGTGAGGGCTGTTCAGACGACACAGGACAGCAGGACGTTTCGTCCAGCAGGAAGACACGTCTGACTGTGTTTGAGGGCTGCTCAGACGACACAGGACAGCAGGACGTTTCGTCCAGCAGGAAGACACGTCTGACTGTTCGCGAGGGCTGCTCATACGACACAGAACTGCAGGACGTTTCGTCCAGCAGGAAGACAAGTATGACTGTGTGCGAGGGCTGTTCAAACGACACAGGACAGCAGGACGTTTCGTACAGCATAAAGACACGTCTGACTGTTCGTGAGGGCTGTTCAGACGACACAGGACAGCAGGACGTTTCGTCCCGCAGGAAGACGCGTCTGACTGTGTCTGAGGGCTGTTCAGACGACAAAGGACAGCAGGACGTTTCGTCCAACATGAAGACATGTCTAACTGTTCGTGAGGGCTGTTCAGACGACACAGGACAGTAGGACGTTTCGTCCAGCAGGAAGATGTGTCTGACTGTTCGTGAGGGCTGTTCAGACGACACAGGACAGTAGGACGTTTCGTCCAGCAGGAAGACACGTCTGACTGTTCGCGAGGGCTGCTCATACGACACAGAACTGCAGGACGTTTCGTCCAGCAGGAAGACAAGTATGACTGTGTGTGAGGGCTGTTCAAACAACACAGGACAGCAGGACGTTTCGTCCAGCAGGAAGACACATGTGACTGTGTGTGAGGGCTGTTCAGTCGACACTACGACAGCAGGACGTTTCGTACAGCATAAAGACACGTCTGACTGTTCGTGAGGGCTGTTCAGACGACACAGGACAGCAGGACGTTTCATCCAGCAGGAAGACACGTCTGACTGTGTCTGAGGGCTGTTCAGACGACAAAGGACCGCAGGACGTTTCGTCCAACATGAAGACATGTCTAACTGTTCGTGAGGGCTGTTCAGACGACATGGGACAGTAGGACGTTTCGTCCAGCAGGAAGACGTGTCTGACTGTTCGTGAGGGCTGTTCAGACGACACAGGACAGCAGGACGTTTCGTCCAGCATGAAGACACGTCTAACTGTTAGTGAGGGCTGTTCAGACGACACAAGACAGCAGGACGTTTCGTCCAGGCAGAAGACGCGAGTGACTGTGTTTGAGGGTTGTTCAGACGACACAGGACAGCAGGACGTTTCGTCCAGCAGGAAGACACGTCTGACTGTGTGTGAGGGCTGTTTAGACGAAACAGGACAGCAGGACGTTTCGTCCAGCAGGAAGACACGTCTGACTGTGCGTGATTGCTGTTCAGACGACACAGGACAGCAGGACGTTTCGTCCAGCAGGAAGACGCTTCTGACTGTGTGTGAGGGCTGTTCAGACGACACAGGACAGCAGGACGTTTCGTCCAGCAGGAAGACAAGTCTGACTGTTCGTGGGCGCTGTTCAGACGACACAGGACAGCAGGAAGTTCCATCCAGCAGAAAGACACATGTCACGGTTCGTGAGGGCCTTTCACACGACAAAGGACAGCAGGAAGTTTCGTCCAGCAGGAAGACACGTCTGACTGTGTGTGAGGGCTGTTCAGAGGACACAATACAGCAGGCCGTTTCGTCCAGCAGGAAGGCACGTCTGACTGTTCGTGAGGCACTGTTCAGATGACACAGGACAGCAGGACGTTTCGTCCAGCAGGAAGATGCTTCTGACTGTGTGTGAGGGCTGTTCAGTCGAAACAGGACAGCAGGACGTTCCATGCAGCAGGAAGTCAGATGTGACGGTTCGTGAGGGCTGTTCAGACGACACAGGACAGCAGGACGTTTCGTCCAGCAGGAAGACACGTCTGACTGTGTGTGAGGGCTGTTCAGACGACACAGGACAGCAGGACGTTACGGCCAGCAGGAAGACACGTCTGACTGTTCGTGAGGGCTGTTCAGACGACACAGGACAGCAGGACGATTCGTCCAGCAGGAAGACATGTCTGACTGTTCGTGAGGGCTGTTCAGACGACACAGGACAGCAGGACGTTTCGTCCAGCAGGAAGACACGTCTGACTGTGTTTGAGGGCTGCTCAGACGACACAGCACAGCAGGACGTTTCGTCCAGCAGGAAGACACGTCTGACTGTTCGTGAGGGCTGTTCAGACGACACAGAACAGCAGGACGTTTCGTCCAGCAGGAAGACACGTCTGACTGTTCGTGAGTGCTGTTCAGACAACACAGGACAGCAGGACGTTTCGTCTAGCAGGAAGACACGTCTGACTGTTGGTGAGGATGGTTCAGACGACACAGGACAGCAGGACGTTTCGTCCAGCAGGAAGACACGTCTGACTGTGTTTGAGGGCTGCTCATACGACACAGGACAGCAGGACGTTTCGTCGAGCAGGAAGACGTGTCTGACTGTGTGTGAGGGCCGTTCAGAGGACACAAGACAGCAGGACTCTTCGTCCAGCAGGAAGACACGTCTGTCTGTTCGTGAGGGATGTTCAGACGACACAGGACAGCAGGGCGTTTCGTCCAGCATGAAGTCACATCTAACTGTTCGTGAGGGCTGTTCAGACGACACAGGACAGCAGGACGTTTCGTCCAGCAGTAAGACGTGTCTGACTGTGTGTGAGGGCTGTTCAGACGACACAGGACAGCAGGAAGTTTCGTCCAGCAGGAAGAAACGTCTGACTGTTCGTGGGCGCTGTTCAGACGACACAGGTCAGCAGGACGTTCCATCCAGCAGGAAGACACATGTGACTGTGTGTGAGGGCTGTTCAGTTGACACAGGACAGCAGGACGTTTCGTACAGCATGAAGACACGTCTGAATGTTCGTGAGGGCTGTTCAGACGACACAATACAGCAGGCCGTTTCGTCCAGCAGGAAGGCACGTCTGACTGTTCGTGAGGCACTGTTCAGATGACACAGGACAGCAGGACGTTTCGTCCAGCAGGAAGATGCTTCTGACTGTGTGTGAGGGCTGTTCAGTCGAAACAGGACAGCAGGACGTTCCATGCAGCAGGAAGTCAGATGTGACGGTTCGTGAGGGCTGTTCAGACGACACAGGACAGCAGGACGTTTCGTCCAGCAGGAAGACACGTCTGACTGTGTGTGAGGGCTGTTCAGACGACACAGGACAGCAGGACGTTACGGCCAGCAGGAAGACACGTCTGACTGTTCGTGAGGGCTGTTCAGACGACACAGGACAGCAGGACGATTCGTCCAGCAGGAAGACATGTCTGACTGTTCGTGAGGGCTGTTCAGACGACACAGGACAGCAGGACGTTTCGTCCAGCAGGAAGACACGTCTGACTGTGTTTGAGGGCTGCTCAGACGACACAGGACAGCAGGACGTTTCGTCCAGCAGGAAGACACGTCTGACTGTTCGCGAGGGCTGCTCATACGACACAGAACTGCAGGACGTTTCGTCCAGCAGGAAGACAAGTATGACTGTGTGCGAGGGCTGTTCAAACGACACAGGACAGCAGGACGTTTCGTACAGCATAAAGACACGTCTGACTGTTCGTGAGGGCTGTTCAGACGACACAGGACAGCAGGACGTTTCGTCCCGCAGGAAGACACGTCTGACTGTGTCTGAGGGCTGTTCAGACGACAAAGGACAGCAGGACGTTTCGTCCAACATGAAGACATGTCTAACTGTTCGTGAGGGCTGTTCAGACGACACAGGACAGTAGGACGTTTCGTCCAGCAGGAAGACGTGTCTGACTGTTCGTGAGGGCTGTTCAGACGACACAGGACAGTAGGACGTTTCGTCCAGCAGGAAGACACGTCTGACTGTTCGCGAGGGCTGCTCATACGACACAGAACTGCAGGACGTTTCGTCCAGCAGGAAGACAAGTATGACTGTGTGTGAGGGCTGTTCAAACAACACAGGACAGCAGGACGTTTCGTCCAGCAGGAAGACACATGTGACTGTGTGTGAGGGCTGTTCAGTCGACACTAGGACAGCAGGACGTTTCGTACAGCATAAAGACACGTCTGACTGTTCGTGAGGGCTGTTCAGACGACACAGGACAGCAGGACGTTTCATCCAGCAGGAAGACACGTCTGACTGTGTCTGAGGGCTGTTCAGACGACAAAGGACCGCAGGACGTTTCGTCCAACATGAAGACATGTCTAACTGTTCGTGAGGGCTGTTCAGAAGACATGGGACAGTAGGACGTTTCGTCCAGCAGGAAGACGTGTCTGACTGTTCGTGAGGGCTGTTCAGACGACACAGGACAGCAGGACGTTTCGTCCAGCATGAAGACACGTCTAACTGTTAGTGAGGGCTGTTCAGACGACACAAGACAGCAGGACGTTTCGTCCAGGCAGAAGACGCGAGTGACTGTGTTTGAGGGTTGTTCAGACGACACAGGACAGCAGGACGTTTCGTCCAGCAGGAAGACACGTCTGACTGTGTGTGAGGGCTGTTTAGACGAAACAGGACAGCAGGACGTTTCGTCCAGCAGGAAGACACGTCTGACTGTGCGTGATTGCTGTTCAGACGACACAGGACAGCAGGACGTTTCGTCCAGCAGGAAGACGCTTCTGACTGTGTGTGAGGGCTGTTCAGACGACACAGGACAGCAGGACGTTTCGTCCAGCAGGAAGACAAGTCTGACTGTTCGTGGGCGCTGTTCAGACGACACAGGACAGCAGGAAGTTCCATCCAGCAGAAAGACACATGTCACGGTTCGTGAGGGCCTTTCACACGACAAAGGACAGCAGGAAGTTTCGTCCAGCAGGAAGACACGTCTGACTGTGTGTGAGGGCTGTTCAGAGGACACAATACAGCAGGCCGTTTCGTCCAGCAGGAAGGCACGTCTGACTGTTCGTGAGGCACTGTTCAGATGACACAGGACAGCAGGACGTTTCGTCCAGCAGGAAGATGCTTCTGACTGTGTGTGAGGGCTGTTCAGTCGAAACAGGACAGCAGGACGTTCCATGCAGCAGGAAGTCAGATGTGACGGTTCGTGAGGGCTGTTCAGACGACACAGGACAGCAGGACGTTTCGTCCAGCAGGAAGACACGTCTGACTGTGTGTGAGGGCTGTTCAGACGACACAGGACAGCAGGACGTTACGGCCAGCAGGAAGACACGTCTGACTGTTCGTGAGGGCTGTTCAGACGACACAGGACAGCAGGACGATTCGTCCAGCAGGAAGACATGTCTGACTGTTCGTGAGGGCTGTTCAGACGACACAGGACAGCAGGACGTTTCGTCCAGCAGGAAGACACGTCTGACTGTGTTTGAGGGCTGCTCAGACGACACAGCACAGCAGGACGTTTCGTCCAGCAGGAAGACACGTCTGACTGTTCGTGAGGGCTGTTCAGACGACACAGAACAGCAGGACGTTTCGTCCAGCAGGAAGACACGTCTGACTGTTCGTGAGTGCTGTTCAGACAACACAGGACAGCAGGACGTTTCGTCTAGCAGGAAGACACGTCTGACTGTTGGTGAGGATGGTTCAGACGACACAGGACAGCAGGACGTTTCGTCCAGCAGGAAGACACGTCTGACTGTGTTTGAGGGCTGCTCATACGACACAGGACAGCAGGACGTTTCGTCGAGCAGGAAGACGTGTCTGACTGTGTGTGAGGGCCGTTCAGAGGACACAAGACAGCAGGACTCTTCGTCCAGCAGGAAGACACGTCTGTCTGTTCGTGAGGGATGTTCAGACGACACAGGACAGCAGGGCGTTTCGTCCAGCATGAAGTCACATCTAACTGTTCGTGAGGGCTGTTCAGACGACACAGGACAGCAGGACGTTTCGTCCAGCAGTAAGACGTGTCTGACTGTGTGTGAGGGCTGTTCAGACGACACAGGACAGCAGGAAGTTTCGTCCAGCAGGAAGAAACGTCTGACTGTTCGTGGGCGCTGTTCAGACGACACAGGTCAGCAGGACGTTCCATCCAGCAGGAAGACACATGTGACTGTGTGTGAGGGCTGTTCAGTTGACACAGGACAGCAGGACGTTTCGTACAGCATGAAGACACGTCTGAATGTTCGTGAGGGCTGTTCAGACGACACAGGACAGCAGGACGTTTCGTCCAGCAGTAAGACGTGTCTGACTGTGTGTGAGGGCTGTTCAGACGACACAGGACAGCAGGAAGTTTCGTCCAGAAGGAAGACACGTCTGACTGTTCGTGGGCGCTGTTCAGACGACACAGGTCAGCAGGACGTTCCATCCAGCAGGAAGACACATGTGACTGTGTGTGAGGGCTGTTCAGTTGACACAGGACAGCAGGACGTTTCGTACAGCATGAAGACACGTCTGAATGTTCGTGAGGGCTGTTCAGACGACACAGGACAGCAGGACGTTTCGTCCAGTAGGAAGACACGTCTGACTGTGTCTGAGGGCTGTTCAGACGACAAAGGACAGCAGGACGTTTCGTCCAACATGAAGACATGTCTAACTGTTCGTGAGGGCTGTTCAGACGACACAGGACAGTAGGACGTTTCGTCCAGCAGGAAGACGTGTCTGACTGTTCGTGAGGGCTGTTCAGACGACACAGGACAGCAGGACGTTTCGTCCAGCAGGAAGACACGTCTGACTGTTCGCGAGGGCTGCTCATACGACACAGAACTGCAGGACGTTTCGTCCAGCAGGAAGACAAGTATGACTGTGTGTGAGGGCTGTTCAAACGACACAGGACAGCAGGACGTTTCGTCCAGCAGGAAGACACATGTGACTGTGTGTGAGGGCTGTTCAGTCGACACAGGACAGCAGGATGTTTCGTACAGCATAAAGACACGTCTGACTGTTCGTGAGGGCTGTTCAGACGACACAGGACAGCAGGACGTTTCGTCCAGCAGGAAGACACGTCTAACTGTTAGTGAGGGCTGTTCAGACGACACAGGACAGCAGGACGTTTCGTCCAGGCAGAAGACACGTCTAACTGTTAGTGAGGGCTGTTCAGACGACACAGGACAGCAGGACGTTTCGTCCAGGCAGAAGACGCGAGTGACTGTGTTTGAGGGTTGTTCAGACGACACAGGACAGCAGGACGTTTCGTCCCGCAGGAAGACGCGTCTGACTGTGTCTGAGGGCTGTTCAGACGACAAAGGACAGCAGGACGTTTCGTCCAACATGAAGACATGTCTAACTGTTCGTGAGGGCTGTTCAGACGACACAGGACAGTAGGACGTTTCGTCCAGCAGGAAGACGTGTCTGACTGTTCGTGAGGGCTGTTCAGACGACACAGGACAGTAGGACGTTTCGTCCAGCAGGAAGACACGTCTGACTGTTCGCGAGGGCTGCTCATACGACACAGAACTGCAGGACGTTTCGTCCAGCAGGAAGACAAGTATGACTGTGTGTGAGGGCTGTTCAAACGACACAGGACAGCAGGACGTTTCGTCCAGCAGGAAGACACATGTGACTGTGTGTGAGGGCTGTTCAGTCGACACAGGACAGCAGGACGTTTCGTACAGCATAAAGACACGTCTGACTGTTCGTGAGGGCTGTTCAGACGACACAGGACAGCAGGACGTTTCGTCCAGCAGGAAGACACGTCTGACTGTGTCTGAGGGCTGTTCAGACGACAAAGGACCGCAGGACGTTTCGTCCAACATGAAGACATGTCTAACTGTTCGTGAGGGCTGTTCAGACGACACGGGACAGTAGGACGTTTCGTCCAGCAGGAAGACGTGTCTGACTGTTCGTGAGGGCTGTTCAGACGACACAGGACAGCAGGACGTTTCGTCCAGCATGAAGACACGTCTAACTGTTAGTGAGGGCTGTTCAGACGACACAAGACAGCAGGACGTTTCGTCCAGGCAGAAGACGCGAGTGACTGTGTTTGAGGGTTGTTCAGACGACACAGGACAGCAGGACGTTTCGTCCAGCAGGAAGACACGTCTGACTGTGTGTGAGGGCTGTTTAGACGAAACAGGACAGCAGGACGTTTCGTCCAGCAGGAAGACACGTCTGACTGTGCGTGATTGCTGTTCAGACGACACAGGACAGCAGGACGTTTCGTCCAGCAGGAAGACGCTTCTGACTGTGTGTGAGGGCTGTTCAGACGACACAGGACAGCAGGACGTTTCGTCCAGCACGAAGACAAGTCTGACTGTTCGTGGGCGCTGTTCAGACGACACAGGACAGCAGGAAGTTCCATCCAGCAGAAAGACACATGTCACGGTTCGTGAGGGCCGTTCACACGACAAAGGACAGCAGGAAGTTTCGTCCAGCAGGAAGACACGTCTGACTGTGTGTGAGGGCTGTTCAGAGGACACAATACAGCAGGCCGTTTCGTCCAGCAGGAAGGCACGTCTGACTGTTCGTGAGGCACTGTTCAGATGACACAGGACAGCAGGACGTTTCGTCCAGCAGGAAGATGCTTCTGACTGTGTGTGAGGGATGTTCAGTCGAAACAGGACAGCAGGACGTTCCATGCAGCAGGAAGACAGATGTGACGGTTCGTGAGGGCTGTTCAGACGACACAGGACAGCAGGACGTTTCGTCCAGCAGGAAGACACGTCTGACTGTGTGTGAGGGCTGTTCAGACGACACAGGACAGCAGGACGTTACGGCCAGCAGGAAGACACGTCTGACTGTTCGTGAGGGCTGTTCAGACGACACAGGACAGCAGGACGATTCGTCCAGCAGGAAGACATGTCTGACTGTTCGTGAGGGCTGTTCAGACGACACAGGACAGCAGGACGTTTCGTCCAGCAGGAAGACACGTCTGACTGTGTTTGAGGGCTGCTCAGACGACACAGCACAGCAGGACGTTTCGTCCAGCAGGAAGACACGTCTGACTGTTCGTGAGGGCTGTTCAGACGACACAGAACAGCAGGACGTTTCGTCCAGCAGGAAGACACGTCTGACTGTTCGTGAGTGCTGTTCAGACAACACAGGACAGCAGGACGTTTCGTCTAGCAGGAAGACACGTCTGACTGTTCGTGAGGATGGTTCAGACGACACAGGACAGCAGGACGTTTCGTCCAGCAGGAAGACACGTCTGACTGTGTTTGAGGGCTGCTCATACGACACAGGACAGCAGGACGTTTCGTCGAGCAGGAAGACGTGTCTGACTGTGTGTGAGGGCCGTTCAGAGGACACAAGACAGCAGGACTCTTCGTCCAGCAGGAAGACACGTCTGTCTGTTCGTGAGGGATGTTCAGACGACACAGGACAGCAGGGCGTTTCGTCCAGCATGAAGACACGTCTAACTGTTCGTGAGGGCTGTTCAGACGACACAGGACAGCAGGACGTTTCGTCCAGCAGTAAGACGTGTCTGACTGTGTGTGAGGGCTGTTCAGACGACACAGGACAGCAGGATGTTTCGTCCAGCAGGAAGACACGTCTGACTGTTCGTGGGCGCTGTTCAGACGACACAGGTCAGAAGGACGTTCCATCCAGCAGGAAGACACATGTGACTGTGTGTGAGGGCTGTTCAGTTGACACAGGACAGCAGGACGTTTCGTACAGCATGAAGACACGTCTGAATGTTCGTGAGGGCTGTTCAGACGACACAGGACAGCAGGACGTTTCGTCCAGCAGTAAGACGTGTCTGACTGTGTGTGAGGGCTGTTCAGACGACACAGGACAGCAGGAAGTTTCGTCCAGCAGGAAGACACGTCTGACTGTTCGTGGGCGCTGTTCAGACGACACAGGTCAGCAGGACGTTCCATCCAGCAGGAAGACACATGTGACTGTGTGTGAGGGCTGTTCAGTTGACACAGGACAGCAGGACGTTTCGTACAGCATGAAGACACGTCTGAATGTTCGTGAGGGCTGTTCAGACGACACAGGACAGCAGGACGTTTCGTCCAGCAGGAAGACACGTCTGACTGTGTCTGAGGGCTGTTCAGACGACAAAGGACAGCAGGACGTTTCGTCCAACATGAAGACATGTCTAACTGTTCGTGAGGGCTGTTCAGACGACACAGGACAGTAGGACGTTTCGTCCAGCAGGAAGACGTGTCTGACTGTTCGTGAGGGCTGTTCAGACGACACAGGACAGCAGGACGTTTCGTCCAGCAGGAAGACAAGTATGACTGTGTGTGAGGGCTGTTCAAACGACACAGGACAGCAGGACGTTTCGTCCAGCAGGAAGACACATGTGACTGTGTGTGAGGGCTGTTCAGTCGACACAGGACAGCAGGACGTTTCGTACAGCATAAAGACACGTCTGACTGTTCGTGAGGGCTGTTCAGACGACACAGGACAGCAGGACGTTTCGTCCAGCAGGAAGACACGTCTGACTGTGTCTGAGGGCTGTTCAGACGACAAAGGACAGCAGGACGTTTCGTCCAACATGAAGACATGTCTAACTGTTCGTGAGGGCTGTTCAGACGACACAGGACAGCAGGACGTTTCGTCCAGCAGGAAGATACGTCTGACTGTTCGTGAGGGCTGTTCAGACGACACAGGACAGCAGGACGTTTCGTCCAGCAGGAAGACACGTCTGACTCTGTGTGAGGGCTGTTTAGACGAAACAGGACAGCAGGACGTTTCGTCCAGCAGGAAGACACGTCTGACTGTGCGTGATTGCTGTTCAGACGACACAGGACAGCAGGACGTTTCGTACAGCAGGAAGACGCGAGTGACTGTGTTTGAGGGCTGTTCAGACGACACAGGACAGCAGGACGTTTCGTCCAGCAGGAAGACACGTCTGACTGTTCGTGGGCGCTGTTCAGACGACACAGGACAGCAGGAAGTTCCATCCAGCAGAAAGACACATGTCACGGTTCGTGAGGGCCGTTCACACGACAAAGGACAGCAGGAAGTTTCGTCCAGCAGGAAGACACGTCTGACTGTGTGTGAGGGCTGTTCAGAGGACACAATACAGCAGGCCGTTTCGTCCAGCAGGAAGGCACGTCTGACTGTTCGTGAGGCACTGTTCAGATGACACAGGACAGCAGGACGTTTCGTCCAGCAGGAAGATGCTTCTGACTGTGTGTGAGGGCTGTTCAGTCGAAACAGGACAGCAGGACGTTCCATGCAGCAGGAAGACAGATGTGACAGTTCGTGAGGGCTGTTCAGACGACACAGGACAGCAGGACGTTTCGTCCAGCAGGAAGACACGTCTGACTGTGTGTGAGGGCTGTTCAGACGACAGAGGACAGCAGGACGTTACGGCCAGCAGGAAGACACGTCTGACTGTTCGTGAGGGCTGTTCAGACGCACAGGACAGCAGGACGATTCGTCCAGCAGGAAGACATGTCTGACTGTTCGTGAGGGCTGTTCAGACGACACAGGACAGCAGGACGTTTCGTCCAGCAGGAAGACACGTCTGACTGTGTTTGAGGGCTGCTCAGACGACACAGCACAGCAGGACGTTTCGTCCAGCAGGAAGACACGTCTGACTGTTCGTGAGGGCTGTTCAGACGACACAGAACAGCAGGACGTTTCGTCCAGCAGGAAGACACGTCTGACTGTTCGTGAGTGCTGTTCAGACAACACAGGACAGCAGGACGTTTCGTCTAGCAGGAAGACACGTCTGACTGTTCGTGAGGATGGTTCAGACGACACAGGACAGCAGGACGTTTCGTCCAGCAGGAAGACACGTCTGACTGTGTTTGAGGGCTGCTCATACGACACAGGACAGCAGGACGTTTCGTCGAGCAGGAAGACGTGTCTGACTGTGTGTGAGGGCCGTTCAGAGGACACAAGACAGCAGGACTCTTCGTCCAGCAGGAAGACACGTCTGTCTGTTCGTGAGGGATGTTCAGACGACACAGGACAGCAGGACGTTCCATCCAGCAGGAAGACAGATGTGACGGTTCGTGAGGGCTGTTCAGACGACACAGGACAGCAGGACGTTTCGTCCAGCAGTAAGACGTGTCTGACTGTGTGTGAGGGCTGTTCAGACGACACAGGACAGCAGGAAGTTTCGTCCAGCAGGAAGACACGTCTGACTGTTCGTGGGCGCTGTTCAGACGACACAGGTCAGAAGGACGTTCCATCCAGCAGGAAGACACATGTGACTGTGTGTGAGGGCTGTTCAGTTGACACAGGACAGCAGGACGTTTCGTACAGCATGAAGACACGTCTGAATGTTCGTGAGGGCTGTTCAGACGACACAGGACAGCAGGACGTTTCGTCCAGCAGTAAGACGTGTCTGACTGTGTGTGAGGGCTGTTCAGACGACACAGGACAGCAGGAAGTTTCGTCCAGCAGGAAGACACGTCTGACTGTTCGTGGGCGCTGTTCAGACGACACAGGTCAGCAGGACGTTCCATCCAGCAGGAAGACACATGTGACTGTGTGTGAGGGCTGTTCAGTTGACACAGGACAGCAGGACGTTTCGTACAGCATGAAGACACGTCTGAATGTTCGTGAGGGCTGTTCAGACGACACAGGACAGCAGGACGTTTCGTCCAGCAGGAAGACACGTCTGACTGTGTCTGAGGGCTGTTCAGACGACAAAGGACAGCAGGACGTTTCGTCCAACATGAAGACATGTCTAACTGTTCGTGAGGGCTGTTCAGACGACACAGGACAGTAGGACGTTTCGTCCAGCAGGAAGACGTGTCTGACTGTTCGTGAGGGCTGTTCAGACGACACAGGACAGCAGGACGTTTCGTCCAGCAGGAAGACACGTCTGACTGTTCGCGAGGGCTGCTCATACGACACAGAACTGCAGGACGTTTCGTCCAGCAGGAAGACAAGTATGACTGTGTGTGAGGGCTGTTCAAACGACACAGGACAGCAGGACGTTTCGTCCAGCAGGAAGACACATGTGACTGTGTGTGAGGGCTGTTCAGTCGACACAGGACAGCAGGACGTTTCGTACAGCATAAAGACACGTCTGACTGTTCGTGAGGGCTGTTCAGACGACACAGGACAGCAGGACGTTTCGTCCAGCAGGAAGACACGTCTAACTGTTAGTGAGGGCTGTTCAGACGACACAGGACAGCAGGACGTTTCGTCCAGGCAGAAGACACGTCTAACTGTTAGTGAGGGCTGTTCAGACGACACAGGACAGCAGGACGTTTCGTCCAGGCAGAAGACGCGAGTGACTGTGTTTGAGGGTTGTTCAGACGACACAGGACAGCAGGACGTTTCGTCCCGCAGGAAGACGCGTCTGACTGTGTCTGAGGGCTGTTCAGACGACAAAGGACAGCAGGACGTTTCGTCCAACATGAAGACATGTCTAACTGTTCGTGAGGGCTGTTCAGACGACACAGGACAGTAGGACGTTTCGTCCAGCAGGAAGACGTGTCTGACTGTTCGTGAGGGCTGTTCAGACGACACAGGACAGTAGGACGTTTCGTCCAGCAGGAAGACACGTCTGACTGTTCGCGAGGGCTGCTCATACGACACAGAACTGCAGGACGTTTCGTCCAGCAGGAAGACAAGTATGACTGTGTGTGAGGGCTGTTCAAACGACACAGGACAGCAGGACGTTTCGTCCAGCAGGAAGACACATGTGACTGTGTGTGAGGGCTGTTCAGTCGACACAGGACAGCAGGACGTTTCGTACAGCATAAAGACACGTCTGACTGTTCGTGAGGGCTGTTCAGACGACACAGGACAGCAGGACGTTTCGTCCAGCAGGAAGACACGTCTGACTGTGTCTGAGGGCTGTTCAGACGACAAAGGACCGCAGGACGTTTCGTCCAACATGAAGACATGTCTAACTGTTCGTGAGGGCTGTTCAGACGACACGGGACAGTAGGACGTTTCGTCCAGCAGGAAGACGTGTCTGACTGTTCGTGAGGGCTGTTCAGACGACACAGGACAGCAGGACGTTTCGTCCAGCATGAAGACACGTCTAACTGTTAGTGAGGGCTGTTCAGACGACACAAGACAGCAGGACGTTTCGTCCAGGCAGAAGACGCGAGTGACTGTGTTTGAGGGTTGTTCAGACGACACAGGACAGCAGGACGTTTCGTCCAGCAGGAAGACACGTCTGACTGTGTGTGAGGGCTGTTTAGACGAAACAGGACAGCAGGACGTTTCGTCCAGCAGGAAGACACGTCTGACTGTGCGTGATTGCTGTTCAGACGACACAGGACAGCAGGACGTTTCGTCCAGCAGGAAGATGCTTCTGACTGTGTGTGAGGGCTGTTCAGACGACACAGGACAGCAGGACGTTTCGTCCAGCACGAAGACAAGTCTGACTGTTCGTGGGCGCTGTTCAGACGACACAGGACAGCAGGAAGTTCCATCCAGCAGAAAGACACATGTCACGGTTCGTGAGGGCCGTTCACACGACAAAGGACAGCAGGAAGTTTCGTCCAGCAGGAAGACACGTCTGACTGTGTGTGAGGGCTGTTCAGAGGACACAATACAGCAGGCCGTTTCGTCCAGCAGGAAGGCACGTCTGACTGTTCGTGAGGCACTGTTCAGATGACACAGGACAGCAGGACGTTTCGTCCAGCAGGAAGATGCTTCTGACTGTGTGTGAGGGATGTTCAGTCGAAACAGGACAGCAGGACGTTCCATGCAGCAGGAAGACAGATGTGACGGTTCGTGAGGGCTGTTCAGACGACACAGGACAGCAGGACGTTTCGTCCAGCAGGAAGACACGTCTGACTGTGTGTGAGGGCTGTTCAGACGACACAGGACAGCAGGACGTTACGGCCAGCAGGAAGACACGTCTGACTGTTCGTGAGGGCTGTTCAGACGACACAGGACAGCAGGACGATTCGTCCAGCAGGAAGACATGTCTGACTGTTCGTGAGGGCTGTTCAGACGACACAGGACAGCAGGACGTTTCGTCCAGCAGGAAGACACGTCTGACTGTGTTTGAGGGCTGCTCAGACGACACAGCACAGCAGGACGTTTCGTCCAGCAGGAAGACACGTCTGACTGTTCGTGAGGGCTGTTCAGACGACACAGAACAGCAGGACGTTTCGTCCAGCAGGAAGACACGTCTGACTGTTCGTGAGTGCTGTTCAGACAACACAGGACAGCAGGACGTTTCGTCTAGCAGGAAGACACGTCTGACTGTTCGTGAGGATGGTTCAGACGACACAGGACAGCAGGACGTTTCGTCCAGCAGGAAGACACGTCTGACTGTGTTTGAGGGCTGCTCATACGACACAGGACAGCAGGACGTTTCGTCGAGCAGGAAGACGTGTCTGACTGTGTGTGAGGGCCGTTCAGAGGACACAAGACAGCAGGACTCTTCGTCCAGCAGGAAGACACGTCTGTCTGTTCGTGAGGGATGTTCAGACGACACAGGACAGCAGGGCGTTTCGTCCAGCATGAAGACACGTCTAACTGTTCGTGAGGGCTGTTCAGACGACACAGGACAGCAGGACGTTTCGTCCAGCAGTAAGACGTGTCTGACTGTGTGTGAGGGCTGTTCAGACGACACAGGACAGCAGGATGTTTCGTCCAGCAGGAAGACACGTCTGACTGTTCGTGGGCGCTGTTCAGACGACACAGGTCAGCAGGACGTTCCATCCAGCAGGAAGACACATGTGACTGTGTGTGAGGGCTGTTCAGTTGACACAGGACAGCAGGACGTTTCGTACAGCATGAAGACACGTCTGAATGTTCGTGAGGGCTGTTCAGACGACACAGGACAGCAGGACGTTTCGTCCAGCAGTAAGACGTGTCTGACTGTGTGTGAGGGCTGTTCAGACGACACAGGACAGCAGGAAGTTTCGTCCAGCAGGAAGACACGTCTGACTGTTCGTGGGCGCTGTTCAGACGACACAGGTCAGCAGGACGTTCCATCCAGCAGGAAGACACATGTGACTGTGTGTGAGGGCTGTTCAGTTGACACAGGACAGCAGGACGTTTCGTACAGCATGAAGACACGTCTGAATGTTCGTGAGGGCTGTTCAGACGACACAGGACAGCAGGACGTTTCGTCCAGCAGGAAGACACGTCTGACTGTGTCTGAGGGCTGTTCAGACGACAAAGGACAGCAGGACGTTTCGTCCAACATGAAGACATGTCTAACTGTTCGTGAGGGCTGTTCAGACGACACAGGACAGTAGGACGTTTCGTCCAGCAGGAAGACGTGTCTGACTGTTCGTGAGGGCTGTTCAGACGACACAGGACAGCAGGACGTTTCGTCCAGCAGGAAGACAAGTATGACTGTGTGTGAGGGCTGTTCAAACGACACAGGACAGCAGGACGTTTCGTCCAGCAGGAAGACACATGTGACTGTGTGTGAGGGCTGTTCAGTCGACACAGGACAGCAGGACGTTTCGTACAGCATAAAGACACGTCTGACTGTTCGTGAGGGCTGTTCAGACGACACAGGACAGCAGGACGTTTCGTCCAGCAGGAAGATACGTCTGACTGTTCGTGAGGGCTGTTCAGACGACACAGGACAGCAGGACGTTTCGTCCAGCAGGAAGACACGTCTGACTCTGTGTGAGGGCTGTTTAGACGAAACAGGACAGCAGGACGTTTCGTCCAGCAGGAAGACACGTCTGACTGTGCGTGATTGCTGTTCAGACGACACAGGACAGCAGGACGTTTCGTACAGCAGGAAGACGCGAGTGACTGTGTTTGAGGGCTGTTCAGACGACACAGGACAGCAGGACGTTTCGTCCAGCAGGAAGACACGTCTGACTGTTCGTGGGCGCTGTTCAGACGACACAGGACAGCAGGAAGTTCCATCCAGCAGAAAGACACATGTCACGGTTCGTGAGGGCCGTTCACACGACAAAGGACAGCAGGAAGTTTCGTCCAGCAGGAAGACACGTCTGACTGTGTGTGAGGGCTGTTCAGAGGACACAATACAGCAGGCCGTTTCGTCCAGCAGGAAGGCACGTCTGACTGTTCGTGAGGCACTGTTCAGATGACACAGGACAGCAGGACGTTTCGTCCAGCAGGAAGATGCTTCTGACTGTGTGTGAGGGCTGTTCAGTCGAAACAGGACAGCAGGACGTTCCATGCAGCAGGAAGACAGATGTGACAGTTCGTGAGGGCTGTTCAGACGACACAGGACAGCAGGACGTTTCGTCCAGCAGGAAGACACGTCTGACTGTGTGTGAGGGCTGTTCAGACGACAGAGGACAGCAGGACGTTACGGCCAGCAGGAAGACACGTCTGACTGTTCGTGAGGGCTGTTCAGACGCACAGGACAGCAGGACGATTCGTCCAGCAGGAAGACATGTCTGACTGTTCGTGAGGGCTGTTCAGACGACACAGGACAGCAGGACGTTTCGTCCAGCAGGAAGACACGTCTGACTGTGTTTGAGGGCTGCTCAGACGACACAGCACAGCAGGACGTTTCGTCCAGCAGGAAGACACGTCTGACTGTTCGTGAGGGCTGTTCAGACGACACAGAACAGCAGGACGTTTCGTCCAGCAGGAAGACACGTCTGACTGTTCGTGAGTGCTGTTCAGACAACACAGGACAGCAGGACGTTTCGTCTAGCAGGAAGACACGTCTGACTGTTCGTGAGGATGGTTCAGACGACACAGGACAGCAGGACGTTTCGTCCAGCAGGAAGACACGTCTGACTGTGTTTGAGGGCTGCTCATACGACACAGGACAGCAGGACGTTTCGTCGAGCAGGAAGACGTGTCTGACTGTGTGTGAGGGCCGTTCAGAGGACACAAGACAGCAGGACTCTTCGTCCAGCAGGAAGACACGTCTGTCTGTTCGTGAGGGATGTTCAGACGACACAGGACAGCAGGACGTTCCATCCAGCAGGAAGACAGATGTGACGGTTCGTGAGGGCTGTTCAGACGACACAGGACAGCAGGACGTTTCGTCCAGCAGTAAGACGTGTCTGACTGTGTGTGAAGGCTGTTCAGACGACACAGGACAGCAGGAAGTTTCGTCCAGCAGGAAGACACGTCTGACTGTTCGTGGGCGCTGTTCAGACGACACAGGTCAGAAGGACGTTCCATCCAGCAGGAAGACACATGTGACTGTGTGTGAGGGCTGTTCAGTTGACACAGGACAGCAGGACGTTTCGTACAGCATGAAGACACGTCTGAATGTTCGTGAGGGCTGTTCAGACGACACAGGAAAGCAGGACGTTTCGTCCAGCAGTAAGACGTGTCTGACTGTGTGTGAGGGCTGTTCAGACGACACAGGACAGCAGGAAGTTTCGTCCAGCAGGAAGACACGTCTGACTGTTCGTGGGCGCTGTTCAGACGACACAGGTCAGCAGGACGTTCCATCCAGCAGGAAGACACATGTGACTGTGTGTGAGGGCTGTTCAGTTGACACAGGACAGCAGGACGTTTCGTACAGCATGAAGACACGTCTGAATGTTCGTGAGGGCTGTTCAGACGACACAGGACAGCAGGACGTTTCGTCCAGCAGGAAGACACGTCTGACTGTGTCTGAGGGCTGTTCAGACGACAAAGGACAGCAGGACGTTTCGTCCAACATGAAGACATGTCTAACTGTTCGTGAGGGCTGTTCAGACGACACAGGACAGTAGGACGTTTCGTCCAGCAGGAAGACGTGTCTGACTGTTCGTGAGGGCTGTTCAGACGACACAGGACAGCAGGACGTTTCGTCCAGCAGGAAGACACGTCTGACTGTTCGCGAGGGCTGCTCATACGACACAGAACTGCAGGACGTTTCGTCCAGCAGGAAGACAAGTATGACTGTGTGTGAGGGCTGTTCAAACGACACAGGACAGCAGGACGTTTCGTCCAGCAGGAAGACACATGTGACTGTGTGTGAGGGCTGTTCAGTCGACACAGGACAGCAGGACGTTTCGTACAGCATAAAGACACGTCTGACTGTTCGTGAGGGCTGTTCAGACGACACAGGACAGCAGGACGTTTCGTCTAGCAGGAAGACACGTCTGACTGTGTCTGAGGGCTGTTCAGACGACAAAGGACAGCAGGACGTTTCGTCCAACATGAAGACATGTCTAACTGTTCGTGAGGGCTGTTCAGACGACACAGGACAGCAGGACGTTTCGTCCAGCATGAAGACACGTCTAACTGTTAGTGAGGGCTGTTCAGACGACACAGGACAGCAGGACGTTTCGTCCAGGCAGAAGACGCGAGTGACTGTGTTTGAGGGTTGTTCAGACGACACAGGACGGCAGGACGTTTCGTCCAGCAGGAAAATACGTCTGACTGTTCGTGAGGGCTGTTCAGACGACACAGGACAGCAGGACGTTTCGTCCAGCAGGAAGACACGTCTGACTCTGTGTGAGGGCTGTTTAGACGAAACAGGACAGCAGGACGTTTCATCCAGCAGGAAGACACGTCTGACTGTGCGTGATTGCTGTTCAGACGACACAGGACAGCAGGACGTTTCGTACAGCAGGAAGACGCGAGTGACTGTGTTTGAGGGCTGTTCAGACGACACAGGACAGCAGGACGTTTCGTCCAGCAGGAAGACACGTCTGACTGTTCGTGAGGGCTGTTCAGACGACACAGGACAGCAGGACGTTTCGTCCAGCAGTAAGACGTGTCTGACTGTGTGTGAGGGCTGTTCAGACGACACAGGACAGCAGGAAGTTTCGTCCAGCAGGAAGACACGTCTGACTGTTCGTGGGCGCTGTTCAGACGACACAGGTCAGCAGGACGTTCCATCCAGCAGGAAGACACATGTGACTGTGTGTGAGGGCTGTTCAGTTGACACAGGACAGCAGGACGTTTCGTACAGCATGAAGACACGTCTGAATGTTCGTGAGGGCTGTTCAGACGACACAGGACAGCAGGACGTTTCGTCCAGCAGTAAGGCGTGTCTGACTGTGTGTGAGGGCTGTTCAGACGACACAGGACAGCAGGATGTTTCGTCCAGCAGGAAGACACGTCTGACTGTTCGTGGGCGCTGTTCAGACGACACAGGTCAGCAGGACGTTCCATCCAGCAGGAAGACACATGTGACTGTGTGTGAGGGCTGTTCAGACGACACAGGACAGCAGGACGTTTCGTACAGCATGAAGACACGTCTGAATGTTCGTGAGGGCTGTTCAGACGACACAGGACAGCAGGACGTTTCGTCCAGCAGTAAGACGTGTCTGACTGTGTGTGAGGGCTGTTCAGACGACACAGGACAGCAGGAAGTTTCGTCCAGCAGGAAGACACGTCTGACTGTTCGTGGGCGCTGTTCAGACGACACAGGTCAGCAGGACGTTCCATCCAGCAGGAAGACACATGTGACTGTGTGTGAGGGCTGTTCAGTTGACACAGGACAGCAGGACGTTTCGTACAGCATGAAGACACGTCTGAATGTTCGTGAGGGCTGTTCAGACGACACAGGACAACAGGACGTTTCGTCCAGCAGGAAGACACGTCTGACTGTGTCTGAGGGCTTTTCAGACGACACAGGACAGCAGGACGTTTCGTCCAGCAGGAAGACACGTCTGACTGTTCGCGAGGGCTGCTCATACGACACAGAACTGCAGGACGTTTCGTCCAGCAGGAAGACAAGTATGACTGTGTGTGAGGGCTGTTCAAACGACACAGAACAGCAGGACGTTTCGTCCAGCAGGAAGACACATGTGACTGTGTGTAAGGGCTGTTCAGTCGACACAGGACAGCAGGACGTTTCGTACAGCATAAAGACACGTCTGACTGTTCGTGAGGGCTGTTCAGACGACACAGGACAGCAGGACGTTTCGTCCAGCAGGAAGACACGTCTGACTGTTCGTGAGGGCTGTTCAGACGACACAGGACAGCAGGACGTTTCGTCCAACATGAAGACATGTCTAACTGTTCGTGAGGGCTGTTCAGACGACACAGGACAGCAGGACGTTTCGTCCAGCATGAAGACACGTCTAACTGTTAGTGAGGGCTGTTCAGACGACACAGGACAGCAGGACGTTTCGTCCAGGCAGAAGACGCGAGTGACTGTGTTTGAGGGTTGTTCAGACGACACAGGACAGCAGGACGTTTCGTCCAGCAGGAAGATACGTCTGACTGTTCGTGAGGGCTGTTCAGACGACACAGGACAGCAGGACGTTTCGTCCAGCAGGAAGACACGTCTGACTCTGTGTGAGGGCTGTTTAGACGAAACAGGACAGAAGGACGTTTCGTCCAGCAGGAAGACACGTCTGACTGTGCGTGATTGCTGTACAGACGACACAGGACAGCAGGACGTTTCGTACAGCAGGAAGACGCGAGTGACTGTGTTTGAGGGCTGTTCAGACGACACAGGACAGCAGGACGTTTCGTCCAGCAGGAAGACACGTCTGACTGTTCGTGGGCGCTCTTCAGACGACACAGGACAGCAGGAAGTTCCATCCAGCAGAAAGACACATGTCACGGTTCGTGAGGGCCGTTCACACGACAAAGGACAGCAGGAAGTTTCGTCCAGCAGGAAGACACGTCTGACTGTGTGTGAGGGCTGTTCAGAGGACACAATACAGCAGGCCGTTTCGTCCAGCAGGAAGGCACGTCTGACTGTTCGTGAGGCACTGTTCAGATGACACAGGACAGCAGGACGTTTCGTCCAGCAGGAAGATGCTTCTGACTGTGTGTGAGGGCTGTTCAGTCGAAACAGGACAGCAGGACGTTCCATGCAGCAGGAAGACAGATGTGACGGTTCGTGAGGGCTGTTCAGACGACACAGGACAGCAGGACGTTTCGTCCAGCAGGAAGACACGTCTGACTGTGTGTGAGGGCTGTTCAGACGACACAGGACAGCAGGACGATTCGTCCAGCAGGAAGACATGTCTGACTGTTCGTGAGGGCTGTTCAGACGACACAGGACAGCAGGACGTTTCGTCCAGCAGGAAGACACGTCTGACTGTGTGTGAGGGCTGTTCAGACGACACAGGACAGCAGGACGTTTCGTCCAGCAGGAAGACACGTCTGACTGTTCGTGAGGGCTGTTCAGACGACACAGAACAGCAGGACGTTTCGTCCAGCAGGAAGACACGTCTGACTGTTCGTGAGTGCTGTTCAGACAACACAGGACAGCAGGACGTTTCGTCTAGCAGGAAGACACGTCTGACTGTTCGTGAGGATGGTTCAGACGACACAGGACAGCAGGACGTTTCGTCCAGCAGGAAGACACGTCTGACTGTTCGTGAGGGATGTTCAGACGACACAGGACAGCCGGGCGTTTCGTCCAGCATGAAGACACGTCTAACTGTTCGTGAGGGCTGTTCAGACGACACAGGACAGCAGGACGTTTCGTCCAGCAGTAAGACGTGTCTGACTGTGTGTGAGGGCTGCTCAGACGACACAGGACAGCAGGACGTTTCGTCCAGCAGGAAGACAAGTATGACTGTGTGTGAGGGCTGTTCAAACGACACAGAACAGCAGGACGTTTCGTCCAGCAGGAAGACACATGTGACTGTGTGTAAGGGCTGTTCAGTCGACACAGGACAGCAGGACGTTTCGTACAGCATAAAGACACGTCTGACTGTTCGTGAGGGCTGTTCAGACGACACAGGACAGCAGGACGTTTCGTCCAGCAGGAAGACACGTCTGACTGTGTCTGAGGGCTGTTCAGACGACAAAGGACAGCAGGACGTTTCGTCCAACATGAAGACATGTCTAACTGTTCGTGAGGGCTGTTCAGACGACACAGGACAGCAGGACGTTTCGTCCAGCATGAAGACACGTCTAACTGTTAGTGAGGGCTGTTCAGACGACACAGGACAGCAGGACGTTTCGTCCAGGCAGAAGACGCGAGTGACTGTGTTTGAGGGTTGTTCAGACGACACAGGACAGCAGGACGTTTCGTCCAGCAGGAAGATACGTCTGACTGTTCGTGAGGGCTGTTCAGACGACACAGGACAACAGGACGTTTCGTCCAGCAGGAAGACACGTCTGACTCTGTGTGAGGGCTGTTTAGACGAAACAGGACAGAAGGACGTTTCGTCCAGCAGGAAGACACGTCTGACTATGCGTGATTGCTGTACAGACGACACAGGACAGCAGGACGTTTCGTACAGCAGGAAGACGCGAGTGACTGTGTTTGAGGGCTGTTCAGACGACACAGGACAGCAGGACGTTTCGTCCAGCAGGAAGACACGTCTGACTGTTCGTGGGCGCTCTTCAGACGACACAGGACAGCAGGAAGTTCCATCCAGCAGAAAGACACATGTCACGGTTCGTGAGGGCCGTTCACACGACAAAGGACAGCAGGAAGTTTCGTCCAGCAGGAAGACACGTCTGACTGTGTGTGAGGGCTGTTCAGAGGACACAATACAGCAGGCCGTTTCGTCCAGCAGGAAGGCACGTCTGACTGTTCGTGAGGCACTGTTCAGATGACACAGGACAGCAGGACGTTTCGTCCAGCAGGAAGATGCTTCTGACTGTGTGTGAGGGCTGTTCAGTCGAAACAGGACAGCAGGACGTTCCATGCAGCAGGAAGACAGATGTGACGGTTCGTGAGGGCTGTTCAGACGACACAGGACAGCAGGACGTTTCGTCCAGCAGGAAGACACGTCTGACTGTGTGTGAGGGCTGTTCAGACGACACAGGACAGCAGGACGTTACGGCCAGCAGGACGACACGTCTGACTGTTCGTGAGGATGGTTCAGACGACACAGGACAGCAGGACGTTTCGTCCAGCAGGAAGACACGTCTGACTGTGTTTGAGGGCTGCTCATACGACACAGGACAGCAGGACGTTTCGTCGAGCAGGAAGACGTGTCTGACTGTGTGTGAGGGCCGTTCAGAGGACACAAGACAGCAGGACTCTTCGTCCAGCAGGAAGACACGTCTGTCTGTTCGTGAGGGATGTTCAGACGACACAGGACAGCCGGGCGTTTCGTCCAGCATGAAGACACGTCTAACTGTTCGTGAGGGCTGTTCAGACGACACAGGACAGCAGGACGTTTCGTCCAGCAGTAAGACGTGTCTGACTGTGTGTGAGGGCTGCTCAGACGACACAGGACAGCAGGACGTTTCGTCCAGCAGGAAGACACGTCTGTCTGTTCGTGGGCGCTGTTCAGACGACACAGGTCAGCAGGACGTTCCATCCAGCAGGAAGACACATGTGACTGTGTGTGAGGGCTGTTCAGTTTACACAGGACAGCAGGACGTTTCGTACAGCATGAAGACACGTCTGAATGTTCGTGAGGGCTGTTCAGACGACACAGGACAGCAGGACGTTTCGTCCAGGCAGAAGACGCGAGTGACTGTGTTTGAGGGTTGTTCAGACGACACAGGACAGCAGGACGTTTCGTCCAGCAGGAAGATACGTCTGACTGTTCGTGAGGGCTGTTCAGACGACACAGGACAGCAGGACGTTTCGTCCAGCAGGAAGACACGTCTGACTCTGTGTGAGGGCTGTTTAGACGAAACAGGACAGAAGGACGTTTCGTCCAGCAGGAAGACACGTCTGACTGTGCGTGATTGCTGTTCAGACATCACAGGACAGCAGGACGTTTCCTCCAGCAGGAAGACACGTCTGACTGTTCGTGAGTGCTGTTCAGACGACACAGGACAGCAGGACGTTTCGTCCAGCAGGAAGACACGTCTGACTGTTCGTGGGCGCTGTTCAGACGACACAGGACAGCAGGAAGTTCCATCCAGCAGAAAGACACATGTCACGGTTCGTGAGGGCCGTTCACACGACAAAGGACAGCAGGAAGTTTCGTCCAGCAGGAAGACACGTCTGACTGTGTGTGAGGGCTGTTCAGAGGACACAATACAGCAGTCCGTTTCGTCCAGCAGGAAGGCACGTCTGACTGTTCGTGAGGCACTGTTCAGATGACACAGGACAGCAGGACGTTTCGTCCAGCAGGAAGATGCTTCTGACTGTGTGTGAGGGCTGTTCAGTCGAAACAGGACAGCAGGACGTTCCATGCAGCAGGAAGACAGATGTGACGGTTCGTGAGGGCTGTTCAGACGACACAGGACAGCAGGACGTTTCGTCCAGCAGGAAGACACGTCTGACTGTGTGTGAGGGCTGTTCAGACGACACAGGACAGCAGGACGTTACGGCCAGCAGGACGACACGTCTGACTGTTCGTGAGGGCTGTTCAGACGACACAGGACAGCAGGACGATTCGTCCAGCAGGAAGACATGTCTGACTGTTCGTGAGGGCTGTTCAGACGACACAGGACAGCAGGACGTTTCGTCCAGCAGGAAGACACGTCTGACTGTGTTTGAGGGCTGCTCAGACGACACAGCACAGCAGGACGTTTCGTCCAGCAGGAAGACACGTCTGACTGTTCGTGAGGGCTGTTCAGACGACACAGAACAGCAGGACGTTTCGTCCAGCAGGAAGACACGTCTGACTGTTCGTGAGTGCTGTTCAGACAACACAGGACAGCAGGACGTTTCGTCTAGCAGGAAGACACGTCTGACTGTTCGTGAGGATGGTTCAGACGACACAGGACAGCAGGACGTTTCGTCCAGCAGGAAGACACGTCTGACTGTGTTTGAGGGCTGCTCATACGACACAGGACAGCAGGACGTTTCGTCGAGCAGGAAGACGTGTCTGACTGTGTGTGAGGGCCGTTCAGAGGACACAAGACAGCAGGACTCTTCGTCCAGCAGGAAGACACGTCTGTCTGTTCGTGAGGGATGTTCAGACGACACAGGACAGCAGGACGTTTCCTCCAGCAGGAAGACACGTCTGACTGTTCGTGAGTGCTGTTCAGACGACACAGGACAGCAGGACGTTTCGTCCAGCAGGAAGACACGTCTGACTGTTCGTGGGCGCTGTTCAGACGACACAGGACAGCAGGAAGTTCCATCCAGCAGAAAGACACATGTCACGGTTCGTGAGGGCCGTTCACACGACAAAGGACAGCAGGAAGTTTCGTCCAGCAGGAAGACACGTCTGACTGTGTGTGAGGGCTGTTCAGAGGACACAATACAGCAGTCCGTTTCGTCCAGCAGGAAGGCACGTCTGACTGTTCGTGAGGCACTGTTCAGATGACACAGGACAGCAGGACGTTTCGTCCAGCAGGAAGATGCTTCTGACTGTGTGTGAGGGCTGTTCAGTCGAAACAGGACAGCAGGACGTTCCATGCAGCAGGAAGACAGATGTGACGGTTCGTGAGGGCTGTTCAGACGACACAGGACAGCAGGACGTTTCGTCCAGCAGGAAGACACGTCTGACTGTGTGTGAGGGCTGTTCAGACGACACAGGACAGCAGGACGTTACGGCCAGCAGGACGACACGTCTGACTGTTCGTGAGGGCTGTTCAGACGACACAGGACAGCAGGACGATTCGTCCAGCAGGAAGACATGTCTGACTGTTCGTGAGGGCTGTTCAGACGACACAGGACAGCAGGACGTTTCGTCCAGCAGGAAGACACGTCTGACTGTGTTTGAGGGCTGCTCAGACGACACAGCACAGCAGGACGTTTCGTCCAGCAGGAAGACACGTCTGACTGTTCGTGAGGGCTGTTCAGACGACACAGAACAGCAGGACGTTTCGTCCAGCAGGAAGACACGTCTGACTGTTCGTGAGTGCTGTTCAGACAACACAGGACAGCAGGACGTTTCGTCTAGCAGGAAGACACGTCTGACTGTTCGTGAGGATGGTTCAGACGACACAGGACAGCAGGACGTTTCGTCCAGCAGGAAGACACGTCTGACTGTGTTTGAGGGCTGCTCATACGACACAGGACAGCAGGACGTTTCGTCGAGCAGGAAGACGTGTCTGACTGTGTGTGAGGGCCGTTCAGAGGACACAAGACAGCAGGACTCTTCGTCCAGCAGGAAGACACGTCTGTCTGTTCGTGAGGGATGTTCAGACGACACAGGACAGCCGGGCGTTTCGTCCAGCATGAAGACACGTCTAACTGTTCGTGAGGGCTGTTCAGACGACACAGGACAGCAGGACGTTTCGTCCAGCAGTAAGACGTGTCTGACTGTGTGTGAGGGCTGTTCAGACGACACAGGACAGCAGGACGTTTCGTCCAGCAGGAAGACACGTCTGACTGTTCGTGGGCGCTGTTCAGACGACACAGGTCAGCAGGACGTTCCATCCAGCAGGAAGACACATGTGACTGTGTGTGAGGGCTGTTCAGTTTACACAGGACAGCAGGACGTTTCGTACAGCATGAAGACACGTCTGAATGTTCGTGAGGGCTGTTCAGACGACACAGGACAGCAGGACGTTTCGTCCAGCAGTAAGACGTGTCTGACTGTGTGTGAGGGCTGTTCAGACGACACAGGACAGCAGGAAGTTTCGTCCAGCAGGAAGACACGTCTGACTGTTCGTGGGCGCTGTTCAGACGACACAGGTCAGCAGGACGTTCCATCCAGCAGGAAGACACATGTGACTGTGTGTGAGGGCTGTTCAGTTGACACAGGACAGCAGGACGTTTCGTACAGCATGAAGACACGTCTGAATGTTCGTGAGGGCTGTTCAGACGACACAGGACAGCAGGACGGTTCCTCCAGCAGAAAGACACGTCTGACTGTGTCTGAGGGCTGTTCAGACGACAAAGGACAGCAGGACGTTTCGTCCAACATGAAGACATGTCTAACTGTTCGTGAGGGCTGTTCAGACGACACAGGACAGTAGGACGTTTCGTCCAGCAGGAAGCGTGTCTGACTGTTCGTGAGGGCTGTTCAGACGACACAGGACAGCAGGACGTTTCGTCCAGCAGGAAGACACGTCTGACTGTTCGCGAGGGCTGCTCATACGACACAGAACTGCAGGACGTTTCGTCCAGCAGGAAGACAAGTATGACTGTGTGTGAGGGCTGTTCAAACGACACAGGACAGCAGTACGTTTCGTCCAGCAGGAAGACACATGTGAATGTGTGTGAGGGCTGTTCAGTTGACACAGGACAGCAGGACGTTTCGTACAGCATGAAGACACGTCTGACTGTTCGTGAGGGCTGTTCAGACGACACAGGACAGCAGGACGTTTCGTCTAGCAGGAAGACACGACTGACTGTGTCTGAGGGCTGTTCAGATGACAAAGGACAGCAGGACGTTTCGTCCAACATGAAGACATGTCTAACTGTTCGTGAGGGCTGTTCAGACGACACGGGACAGTAGGACGTTTCGTCCAGCAGGAAGACGTGTCTGACTGTTCGTGAGGGCTGTTCAGACGACACAGGACAGCAGGACGTTTCGTCCAGCATGAAGACACGTCTAACTGTTAGTGAGGGCTGTTCAGACGACACAGGACAGCAGGAAGTTCCATCCAGCAGAAAGACACATGTCACGGTTCGTGAGGGCCGTTCACACGACAAAGGACAGCAGGAAGTTTCGTCCAGCAGGAAGACACGTCTGACTGTGTGTGAGGGCTGTTCAGAGGACACAATACAGCAGGCCGTTTCGTCCAGCAGGAAGGCACGTCTGACTGTTCGTGAGGCACTGTTCAGATGACACAGGACAGCAGGACGTTTCGTCCAGCAGGAAGATGCTTCTGACTGTGTGTGAGGGCTGTTCAGTCGAAACAGGACAGCAGGACGTTCCATGCAGCAGGAAGACAGTTGTGACGGTTCGTGAGGGCTGTTCAGACGACACAGGACAGCAGGACGTTTCGTCCAGCAGGAAGACACGTCTGACTGTGTGTGAGGGCTGTTCAGACGACACAGGACAGCAGGACTTTACGGCCAGCAGGAAGACACGTCTGACTGTTCGTGAGGGCTGTTCAGACGACACAGGACAGCAGGACGTTTCGTCCAGCAGGAAGACATGTCTGACTGTTCGTGAGGGCTGTTCAGACGACACAGGACAGCAGGACGTTTCGTCCAGCAGGAAGACACGTCTGACTGTGTTTGAGGGCTGCTCAGACGACACAGCACAGCAGGACGTTTCGTCCAGCAGGAAGACACGTCTGACTGTTCGTGAGGGCTGTTCAGACGACACAGAACAGCAGGACGTTTCGTCCAGCAGGAAGACACGTCTGACTGTTCGTGAGTGCTGTTCAGACAACACAGGACAGCAGGACGTTTCGTCTAGCAGGAAGACACGTCTGACTGTTCGTGAGGATGGTTCAGACGACACAGGACAGCAGGACGTTTCGTCCAGCAGGAAGACACGTCTGACTGTGTTTGAGGGCTGCTCATACGACAAAGGACAGCAGCACGTTTCGTCCAGCAGAAAGACACGTCTGACTGTTCGTGAGGGCTGTTCAGAAGACACAGGAAAGCCGGACGTTTCGTCCAGCAGGAAGACACGTCTGACTGTTCGTGAGGGCTGTTCAGACGACACAGGACAGCAGGACGTTTCGTCCAGCAGGAAGACACGTCTGACTGTTCGCGAGGGCTGCTCATACGACACAGAACTGCAGGACGTTTCGTCCAGCAGGAAGACAAGTATGACTGTGTGTGAGGGCTGTTCAAACGACACAGGACAGCAGGACGTTTCGTCCAGCAGGAAGACACATGTGACTGTGTGTGAGGGCTGTTCAGTCGACACAGGACAGCAGGACGTTTTGTACAGCATAAAGACACGTCTGACTGTTCGTGAGGGCTGTTCAGACGACACAGGACAGCAGGACGTTTCGTCCAGGCAGAAGACGCGAGTGACTGTGTTTGAGGGTTGTTCAGACGACACAGGACGGCAGGACGTTTCGTCCAGCAGGAAAATACGTCTGACTGTTCGTGAGGGCTGTTCAGACGACACAGGACAGCAGGACGTTTCGTCCAGCAGGAAGACACGTCTGACTCTGTGTGAGGGCTGTTTAGACGAAACAGGACAGCAGGACGTTTCATCCAGCAGGAAGACACGTCTGACTGTGCGTGATTGCTGTTCAGACGACACAGGACAGCAGGACGTTTCGTACAGCAGGAAGACGCGAGTGACTGTGTTTGAGGGCTGTTCAGACGACACAGGACAGCAGGACGTTTCGTCCAGCAGGAAGACACGTCTGACTGTTCGTGGGCGCTGTTCAGACGACACAGGTCAGCAGGACGTTCCATCCAGCAGGAAGACACATGTGACTGTGTGTGAGGGCTGTTCAGTTGACACAGGACAGCAGGACGTTTCGTACAGCATGAAGACACGTCTGAATGTTCGTGAGGGCTGTTCAGACGACACAGGACAGCAGGACGTTTCGTCCAGCAGTAAGGCGTGTCTGACTGTGTGTGAGGGCTGTTCAGACGACACAGGACAGCAGGATGTTTCGTCCAGCAGGAAGACACGTCTGACTGTTCGTGGGCGCTGTTCAGACGACACAGGTCAGCAGGACGTTCCATCCAGCAGGAAGACACATGTGACTGTGTGTGAGGGCTGTTCAGACGACACAGGACAGCAGGACGTTTCGTACAGCATGAAGACACGTCTGAATGTTCGTGAGGGCTGTTCAGACGACACAGGACAGCAGGACGTTTCGTCCAGCAGTAAGACGTGTCTGACTGTGTGTGAGGGCTGTTCAGACGACACAGGACAGCAGGAAGTTTCGTCCAGCAGGAAGACACGTCTGACTGTTCGTGGGCGCTGTTCAGACGACACAGGTCAGCAGGACGTTCCATCCAGCAGGAAGACACATGTGACTGTGTGTGAGGGCTGTTCAGTTGACACAGGACAGCAGGACGTTTCGTACAGCATGAAGACACGTCTGAATGTTCGTGAGGGCTGTTCAGACGACACAGGACAGCAGGACGTTTCGTCCAGCAGGAAGACACGTCTGACTGTGTCTGAGGG
The DNA here is from genome assembly GCA_022114975.2 of Lampris megalopsis. Classification (NCBI taxonomy): domain Eukaryota; kingdom Metazoa; phylum Chordata; class Actinopteri; order Lampriformes; family Lampridae; genus Lampris; species Lampris megalopsis. Next base: position 673,952 of record JAJHIY020000641.1, read on the forward strand.
CTTTTCAGACGACACAGGACAGCAGGACGTTTCGTCCAGCAGGAAGACACGTCTGACTGTTCGCGAGGGCTGCTCATACGACACAGAACTGCAGGACGTTTCGTCCAGCAGGAAGACAAGTATGACTGTGTGTGAGGGCTGTTCAAACGACACAGAACAGCAGGACGTTTCGTCCAGCAGGAAGACACATGTGACTGTGTGTAAGGGCTGTTCAGACGACACAGGACAGCAGGACGTTTCGTCCAGCAGGAAGACACGTCTGACTGTGTCTGAGGGCTGTTCAGACGACAAAGGACAGCAGGACGTTTCGTCCAACATGAAGACATGTCTAACTGTTCGTGAGGGCTGTTCAGACGACACAGGACAGCAGGACGTTTCGTCCAGCATGAAGACACGTCTAACTGTTAGTGAGGGCTGTTCAGACGACACAGGACAGCAGGACGTTTCGTCCAGCAGGAAGACACGACTGACTGTGTCTGAGGGCTGTTCAGACGACAAAGGACAGCAGGACGTTTCGTCCATCATGAAGACATGTCTAACTGTTCGTGAGGGCTGTTCAGACGACACGGGACAGTAGGACGTTTCGTCCAGCAGGAAGACGTGTCTGACTGTTCGTGAGGGCTGTTCAGACGACACAGGACAGCAGGACGTTTCGTCCAGCATGAAGACACGTCTAACTGTTAGTGAGGGCTGTTCAGACGACACAGGACAGCAGGACGTTTCGTCCAGCAGGAAGACACGTCTGACTGTGCGTGATTGCTGTTCAGACGACACAGGACAGCAGGACGTTTCGTACAGCAGGAAGACGCGAGTGACTGTGTTTGAGGGCTGTTCAGACGACACAGGACAGCAGGACGTTTCGTCCAGCAGGAAGACACGTCTGACTGTTCGTGGGCGCTGTTCAGACGACACAGGACAGCAGGAAGTTCCATCCAGCAGAAAGACACATGTCACGGTTCGTGAGGGCCGTTCACACGACAAAGGACAGCAGGAAGTTTCGTCCAGCAGGAAGACACGTCTGACTGTGTGTGAGGGCTGTTCAGACGACACAGGACAGCAGGACGTTACGGCCAGCAGGACGACACGTCTGACTGTTCGTGAGGGCTGTTCAGACGACACAGGACAGCAGGACGTTTCGTCCAGCAGGAAGACACGTCTGACTCTGTGTGAGGGCTGTTTAGACGAAACAGGACAGAAGGACGTTTCGTCCAGCAGGAAGACACGTCTGACTGTTCGTGAGGCACTGTTCAGATGACACAGGACAGCAGGATGTTTCGTCCAGCAGGAAGACACGTCTGACTGTGTTTGAGGGCTGCTCAGACGACACAGCACAGCAGGACGTTTCGTCCAGCAGGAAGACACGTCTGACTGTTCGTGAGGGCTGTTCAGACGACACAGAACAGCAGGACGTTTCGTCCAGCAGGAAGACACGTCTGACTGTTCGTGAGTGCTGTTCAGACAACACAGGACAGCAGGACGTTTCGTCTAGCAGGAAGACACGTCTGACTGTTCGTGAGGATGGTTCAGACGACACAGGACAGCAGGACGTTTCGTCCAGCAGGAAGACACGTCTGACTGTGTTTGAGGGCTGCTCATACGACACAGGACAGCAGGACGTTTCGTCGAGCAGGAAGACGTGTCTGACTGTGTGTGAGGGCCGTTCAGAGGACACAAGACAGCAGGACTCTTCGTCCAGCAGGAAGACACGTCTGTCTGTTCGTGAGGGATGTTCAGACGACACAGGACAGCCGGGCGTTTCGTCCAGCATGAAGACACGTCTAACTGTTCGTGAGGGCTGTTCAGACGACACAGGACAGCAGGACGTTTCGTCCAGCAGTAAGACGTGTCTGACTGTGTGTGAGGGCTGTTCAGACGACACAGGACAGCAGGACGTTTCGTCCAGCAGGAAGACACGTCTGACTGTTCGTGGGCGCTGTTCAGACGACACAGGTCAGCAGGACGTTCCATCCAGCAGGAAGACACATATGACTGTGTGTGAGGGCTGTTCAGTTTACACAGGACAGCAGGACGTTTCGTACAGCATGAAGACACGTCTGAATGTTCGTGAGGGCTGTTCAGACGACACAGGACAGCAGGACGTGTCGTCCAGCAGTAAGACGTGTCTGACTGTGTGTGAGGGCTGTTCAGACGACACAGGACAGCAGGACGTTTCGTCCAGCAGGAAGACACGTCTGACTGTTCGTGGGCGCTGTTCAGACGACACAGGTCAGCAGGACGTTCCATCCAGCAGGAAGACACATGTGACTGTGTGTGAGGGCTGTTCAGTTGACACAGGACAGCAGGACGTTTCGTACAGCATGAAGACACGTCTGAATGTTCGTGAGGGCTGTTCAGACGACACAGGACAGCAGGACGGTTCCTCCAGCAGAAAGACACGTCTGACTGTGTCTGAGGGCTGTTCAGACGACAAAGGACAGCAGGACGTTTCGTCCAACATGAAGACATGTCTAACTGTTCGTGAGGGCTGTTCAGACGACACAGGACAGCAGGACGTTTCGTCCAGCAGGAAGACGTGTCTGACTGTTCGTGAGGGCTGTTCAGACGACACAGGACAGCAGGACGTGTCGTCCAGCAGGAAGACACGTCTGACTGTTCGCGAGGGCTGCTCATACGACACAGAACTGCAGGACGTTTCGTCCAGCAGGAAGACAAGTATGACTGTGTGTGAGGGTTGTTCAAACGACACAGGACAGCAGGACGTTTCGTCCAGCAGGAAGACACATGTGAATGTGTGTGAGGGCTGTTCAGTTGACACAGGACAGCAGGACGTTTCGTACAGCATAAAGACACGTCTGACTGTTCGTGAGGGCTGTTCAGACGACACAGGACAGCAGGACGTTTCGTCCAGCAGGAAGACACGACTGACTGTGTCTGAGGGCTGTTCAGACGACAAAGGACAGCAGGACGTTTCGTCCAACATGAAGACATGTCTAACTGTTCGTGAGGGCTGTTCAGACGACACGGGACAGTAGGACGTTTCGTCCAGCAGGAAGACGTGTCTGACTGTTCGTGAGGGCTGTTCAGACGACACAGGACAGCAGGACGTTTCGTCCGGCATGAAGACACGTCTAACTGTTAGTGAGGGCTGTTCAGATGACACAGGACAGCAGGACGTTTCGTCCAGCAGGAAGACACGTCTGACTGTGCGTGATTGCTGTTCAGACGACACAGGACAGCAGGACGTTTCGTACAGCAGGAAGACGCGAGTGACTGTGTTTGAGGGCTGTTCAGACGACACAGGACAGCAGGACGTTTCGTCCAGCAGGAAGACACGTCTGACTGTTCGTGGGCGCTGTTCAGACGACACAGGACAGCAGGAAGTTCCATCCAGCAGAAAGACACATGTCACGGTTCGTGAGGGCCGTTCACACGACAAAGGACAGCAGGAAGTTTCGTCCAGCAGGAAGACACGTCTGACTGTGTGTGAGGGCTGTTCAGAGGACACAATACAGCAGGCCGTTTCGTCCAGCAGGAAGGCACGTCTGACTGTTCGTGAGGCACTGTTCAGATGACACAGGACAGCAGGACGTTTCGTCCAGCAGGAAGATGCTTCTGACTGTGTGTGAGGGCTGTTCAGTCGAAACAGGACAGCAGGACGTTCCATGCAGCAGGAAGACAGTTGTGACGGTTCGTGAGGGCTGTTCAGACGACACAGGACAGCAGGACGTTTCGTCCAGCAGGAAGACACGTCTGACTGTGTGTGAGGGCTGTTCAGACGACACAGGACAGCAGGACTTTACGGCCAGCAGGAAGACACGTCTGACTGTTCGTGAGGGCTGTTCAGACGACACAGGACAGCAGGACGTTTCGTCCAGCAGGAAGACACGTCTAACTGTTCGTGAGGGCTGTTCAGACGACACAGGACAGCAGGACGTTTCGTCCAGCAGGAAGACACGTCTGACTGTGTTTGAGGGCTGCTCAGACGACACAGCACAGCAGGACGTTTCGTCCAGCAGGAAGACACGTCTGACTGTTCGTGAGGGCTGTTCAGACGACACAGAACAGCAGGACGTTTCGTCCAGCAGGAAGACACGTCTGACTGTTCGTGAGTGCTGTTCAGACAACACAGGACAGCAGGACGTTTCGTCTAGCAGGAAGACACGTCTGACTGTTCGTGAGGATGGTTCAGACGACACAGGACAGCAGGACGTTTCGTCCAGCAGGAAGACACGTCTGACTGTGTTTGAGGGCTGCTCATACGACAAAGGACAGCAGCACGTTTCGTCCAGCAGAAAGACACGTCTGACTGTTCGTGAGGGCTGTTCAGACGACACAGGAAAGCCGGACGTTTCGTCCAGCAGGAAGACACGTCTGACTGTTCGTGAGGGCTGTTCAGATGACACAGGACAGCAGGACGTTTCGTCCAGCAGGAAGACACGTTTGACTGTTCGCGAGGGCTGCTCATACGACACAGAACTGCAGGACGTTTCGTCCAGCAGGAAGACAAGTATGACTGTGTGTGAGGGCTGTTCAAACGACACAGGACAGCAGGACGTTTCGTCCAGCAGGAAGACACATGTGACTGTGTGTGAGGGCTGTTCAGTCGACACAGGACAGCAGGACGTTTCGTACAGCATAAAGACACGTCTGACTGTTCGTGAGGGCTGTTCAGACGACACAGGACAGCAGGACGTTTCGTCCCGCAGGAAGACACGTCTGACTGTGTCTGAGGGCTGTTCAGACGACAAAGGACAGCAGGACGTTTCGTCCAACATGAAGACATGTCTAACTGTTCGTGAGGGCTGTTCAGACGACACAGGACAGTAGGACGTTTCGTCCAGCAGGAAGACGTGTCTGACTGTTCGTGAGGGCTGTTCAGACGACACGGGACAGTAGGACGTTTCGTCCAGCAGGAAGACGTGTCTGACTGTTCGTGAGGGCTGTTCAGACGACACAGGACAGCAGGACGTTTCGTCCAGGCAGAAGACGCGAGTGACTGTGTTTGAGGGTTGTTCAGACGACACAGGACAGCAGGACGTTTCGTCCAGCAGGAAGATACGTCTGACTGTTCGTGAGGGCTGTTCAGACGACACAGGACAGCAGGACGTTTCGTCCAGCAGGAAGACACGTCTGACTGTGTGTGAGGGCTGTTTAGACGAAACAGGACAGCAGGACGTTTCGTCCAGCAGGAAGACACGTCTGACTGTGCGTGATTGCTGTTCAGACGACACAGGAAGGAAGGCGCGTTTGAAGAGCCTGAACCCATCCTCCCTGCGGCTAGAGTGGTCGGTGTGGTCACTTTTGGTCTTGAGTCGGCTGTTCGCACTGCCCAACGTGCTCAACCCGCTCCGAGTAACGTGCCACCCCGTCGCCTCTTCGTCCCAGATGCTGTTCGGGTTCGAGTTCTTCAGTGGGGTCATAGCAGTCGTTTCTCCTGTCACCCAGGAGTTAGTCGTACCCAGTCGTTCATCGCTCGGCGCTTCTGGTGGCCAACTATGCGGGAGGATGTCAAGAGCTTTGTAGCGGCCTGCACTGTTTGCGCCCGCAGCAAGGCCTCTCACCAGGCGCCATCTGGTCTGTTGCAGCCACTCCCTATTCCTAGCCGCCCCTGGTCTCACGTGGCTTTGGATTTCGTTTCCGGACTACCACCTTCTCGGGGAAACACTGTGGTTCTCACCGTCATAGACCGTTTCAGCAAGGGCGTCCATCTGATAGCCCTTCCCAAACTTCCTTCGGCTGCTGAGACCGCGGACCTCTTGATGCAACATGTCTTCCGGCTTCATGGCCTGCCATCAGATGTAGTTTCCGATAGAGGTCCTCAGTTCACCTCACAAGTGTGGCGTGCATTTTGTAAAGGCATCGGAGCCACAGTAAGTCTGTCTTCGGGCTACCACCCCCAAACAAATGGTCAGACCGAGAGGGCAAACCAGAGCATGGAGACAGCGTTGCGTTGTGTATGTAACAGCAAGCCCTCCACCTGGAGTGACTACCTACCGTGGGTAGAGTACGCCACCAATTCCCTGGTCAGCTCTGCATCTGGACTTTCTCCATTCGAGGCATCCCTGGGGTATCAACCTCCCCTGTTCGACCCACAGCAGGATGAAGTGGCCGTTCCCTCCGTACAGCTCCACTTGCGACGCTGTCAGCGTGTCTGGAGGACCATCCGGACAGCACTGCTCAAGGCTGGGGAGCGCGCTCGCAGAGGGGCTGACCGGCGACGTACCCCTGCGCCGGAGTACAAGAAGGGACAGAGGGTCTGGCTGTCCACAAAGGACGTTCCCCTCCAGACAACCGACAAGAAACTCTCGCCCCGCTTCATTGGTCCTTTTGAAGTCCAGAAAGTCCTGAGCCCGGCAGCTGTTCGGCTGAAGCTGCCTTCCTCCATGCACATTCATCCTGTCTTCCACGTCTCTCGAGTTAAGCCCGTCTCCAGCAGTCCTCTTATGCCCCCGGTTCCTGAGCCTCCGCCTCCGGAATTTGTAGATGGTCATCCTCAATGGAGGGTCCGCCGGCTGCTTAAAGTCCGGCGCTGCGGCCGCGGGTTCCAGTATCTCGCGGACTGGGCAGGTTATGGACCTGAGGAGCGCAGTTGGATTTCGCGGAAGCTCATTATGGATCCCTCTCTCCTCGCCGACTTCTACCGTGCCCACCCGGGGGCGCCAGGTCAGTCGCCAGGTGGCTCCCGTAGAGGGGGGGGTACTGTTACGTCTCGCCGCTCCACACCCGCTCTGCAGTGTAACCTTGGCCAAGGCTCGGCGTCTCCCCGCTCCACACCCGCTCTGCAGTGTGGGCGTGCCCGGAGCTCTGCCAACTCCACCTGATGCCTGTTTCCTCGTTACCCCTCCACTCACCTGTTGGCAATCACCTCCCTATATCTGGCTGTGTCACTCTCAGCTTGTTGCCAGTTCGTGCCGTTCCCTGGGAGAGTACTTGTGCTTGTCCTGCTCATCGAAGTTTGTTTACTTACCTGGATCTTCCCTGGAGATTTCTCTGTTGGACCTTCCTCGTTGCTCCCCTTCCCCTGTGCGCTGCTTTCCGTTTACGAAGAGGATTTCTTCACTCCAGCGTTGCTGTGATTTTCCGTTCTCCTTTGGTATCCTCCTGTTTACCCCCCTCCTGCCTGGATTAAGGGCCGACTCCACTGTTCCCGGATTAAAGGGCGACTCCACGGTTCCCGGCTTAAAGGTGGACTTCGCGTTTCCTGGTGAAAGTGGACTTCCTGAGTTTTCTCTTCAATAAATTAGCCTGTTGGTCCCGCTATATTGTGCCTTCTGTGTTTGTGCTCTTGGGGTCGGGTGCAAACCCTAACAGTACGAACTGGCCATGACGACCCCAGCCAGCACAGACGGCACACCCACAGCCAATCCGGTGCAAGCAGCCCTAGTAAAACAAATTCAGATTACTAACGCCCATTCCCAGCAATTACAAGAGGCTTCGGTTGCTGTGCAGGGTCTCCAGTCTCAAGTTCAACCCCTGCAAGCTTCTGTGGAAGCTTTAGCTGTCCAGCAGGCGGCGATGGCGAGTCAGCAGGCAGAGATCATGCAACAACTGCAGACCATTTCAGCAGCTCTTGCCAACCAGCAGCTGAACCAGCCTGTACCGCCAGCAAGTGCGCCCCCTGTGGCCGCCGCTCCAGTATATCCTCCGGTTCCTGTTTATTTACCCCGTGGAACCATCATTACCAGTCCACGCCCATTTGACGGTAACTTTGAAACTTGCTCTACCTTCATTATGCAGTGTGAGCTTGTTTTCACACACCAGCCCACCGTGTTCTCCAGTGATGCTGTTAAGATCGCTTACGTGACCAACCTGCTCAGTGGTCGAGCAGCGCAGTGGGCTACGTCTTCTTGGTCCATGGGGGCCAGCTACTGTAACTCTTAGAGACTTTGTCGCAGAGCTACGTAAGGTTTTCCACCATCCGGTAAGCGGTCGGGATTCTGACTCACGACTGAATAACATCCAGCAGGGCGGCGCCAGCGTCACAGATTACTCCGTCGACTTCCGCCTGGCTGCCGCTGAGAGCGGATGGAATGACCAGGCCCTGCGTGCCACTTTTCGTAGAGGATTGAGCGAGGCGGTGAAGGATCAACTTGCTACCCGAGAAGAACCCTCATCTCTGGATGACCTCATTGCTCTCGCTATCCGCATTGATGGACGTATCCGGGAGAGAAAGCGTGAGAAGGCCTTGCGTGGAACTTCCTTCAATCCCAGAACTACCTCTGCGTCAGACCGAACCGCTGTTCCCGTTTCCCCGGCCAATCCCTCCTCTGACTCTTTCGCGACAACGCCACCTGGGGATGTAGAAGAGCGGATGGAGGTAGGACGTGCTAGACTTACTCCTGCTGAACGGGAGAGCCGATTCAAGGCAGGTCTTTGCCTGTACTGTGGTCTTAAGGGGCACCGACTCCGCGACTGTCCCTCACGGCCAAAAGATTAGGCTTACCAGGACCAAGGGAGATCCTAGTAAGCCGCCTTTCCTTCTCCCGTGGGTCCGAATCTCGCGGCCATCTTGTTCCTATTGCTTTAGTCTGGGCGGGCCAGAGACTTTCCCTTGGAGCCCTGATTGATTCCGGAGCAGATGATAGTTTTATGGACCTTGACTTTGCCGCGCAGGCAGACATTCCCCTTGAGTCTCTTGGGACCCCCATTGATGCGTTTGCCTTGGATGACCGGAGATTAGCCTGTATCACACAGCGGACCGTCCCCGTTACTCTCACCGTTGCAGGTAACCACACAGAGACAATGCAGTTTTACATCATACGTTCCCCGCTTAATCCAGTTATCTTGGGACGCCCCTGGCTCAGACACCATGAACCCCACATCTCTTGGTCCACAGGCACAGTCCTTGGATGGGGCTCTACTTGCCATGCCCAATGCCTTCGTGCAGCTCCTAGTGCTACGCCTTTGAGCTCGCCTACTCCCCTGCCTCCTGATCTCTCTTCCGTGCCCCCTGTGTATCATGACCTTGGTGAGGTATTTAGCAAGACCCGTGCTAAGTCACTCCCGCCTCACCGCCCGTATGATTGCGCCATTGATCTCCGTCCTGGGGCTACTCTTCCCAGTAGCCGCCTCTACAACTTGTCACTCCCTGAGAAGGCGGCCATGGATGAGTACATCACCGAGTCCCTTGCTGCAGGTCTCATCAAGCCCTCGTCTTCCTCTGTTGCTGCAGGGTTCTTTTTTGTGAAGAAGAAGGACGGGGGACTTCGACCTTGTATTGACTACCGGCAACTGAACGCAATCACCATTAAGAACAAGTACCCGCTTCCACTTATGAGTTCGACTTTTGAGCCTCTCTCACAGGCGACCATCTTCACCAAGCTAGACCTGAGGAGCGCTTACCACCTCGTGCGAATCAGGGAAGGCGATGAGTGGAAGACCGCCTTCAAAACACCCCGAGGCCACTATGAGTACTTGGTGATGCCGTTCGGACTCACAAACGCACCAGCAGTGTTTCAGGCGTTTATGAACGACGTACTCCGTGACATGTTGGATGTGTTTGTCGTCGTTTACCTGGACGACATCCTCATTTTCTCCCAGTCTCTTGAGGAACACGTCCAGCATGTTCGCAGGGTACTGGAGCGCCTCCTCCAGAACCAACTCTACGTCAAGGCGGAGAAGTGCCTGTTTCACTCCCCCTCTGTGGATTACTTGGGATTCATCGTAGAGAAGGGACGGACCAGAGCAGATCCCCGCAAGGTCCAGACAGTGGTGGACTGGCCGGAACCTACCAACCGTAAGGAGCTGCAGAGTTTTGTAGGGTTCGCAAATTTCTACCGGAGATTCATTCGCAACTACAGCCAGTTGGCAGAACCGCTTACTGCGTTGACCTCCCCAGCCAAACCCTTCATCTGGTCTCCTGCTGCCAGCTCTGCTTTCCAAGTCCTCAAGACAAGGTTCACCTCGGCCCCAGTGCTGCTCCATCCTGACCCCAAGAGACAATTCGTGGTAGAGGTTGATGCCTCGGATTCAGGCGTAGGGGGGGTGCTCTCCCAGCGGTCGGCTGAGGACCAGAAACTCCATCCTTGCGCCTTTTTCTCCCGCCGATTTCTGCCGGCCGAGCAGAATTATGACGTTGGAAACCGGGAGTTACTGGCTGTAGTGGCTGCTCTGGAGGAATGGCGCCACTGGCTCGAGGGCGCTGAGCACCCGTTTCTCATCTGGACGGACCACAAGAACTTGACTCACCTGAGGGCAGCCAAACGTCTCAACAGTCGTCAGGCTCGGTGGGCTGGCTTCCTTAGTCGTTTCAACTATGTTCTGACTTACCGTCCTGGGACACGCAACGTAAAGGCTGACATCCTGTCTCGGCTACACCCGAAGGAAGGCGCGTTTGAAGAGCCTGAACCCATCCTCCCTGCGGCTAGAGTGGTCGGTGTGGTCACTTTTGGTCTTGAGTCGGCTGTTCGCACTGCCCAACGTGCTCAACCCGCTCCGAGTAACGTGCCACCCCGTCGCCTCTTCGTCCCAGATGCTGTTCGGGTTCGAGTTCTTCAGTGGGGTCATAGCAGTCGTTTCTCCTGTCACCCAGGAGTTAGTCGTACCCAGTCGTTCATCGCTCGGCGCTTCTGGTGGCCAACTATGCGGGAGGATGTCAAGAGCTTTGTAGCGGCCTGCACTGTTTGCGCCCGCAGCAAGGCCTCTCACCAGGCGCCATCTGGTCTGTTGCAGCCACTCCCTATTCCTAGCCGCCCCTGGTCTCACGTGGCTTTGGATTTCGTTTCCGGACTACCACCTTCTCGGGGAAACACTGTGGTTCTCACCGTCATAGACCGTTTCAGCAAGGGCGTCCATCTGATAGCCCTTCCCAAACTTCCTTCGGCTGCTGAGACCGCGGACCTCTTGATGCAACATGTCTTCCGGCTTCATGGCCTGCCATCAGATGTAGTTTCCGATAGAGGTCCTCAGTTCACCTCACAAGTGTGGCGTGCATTTTGTAAAGGCATCGGAGCCACAGTAAGTCTGTCTTCGGGCTACCACCCCCAAACAAATGGTCAGACCGAGAGGGCAAACCAGAGCATGGAGACAGCGTTGCGTTGTGTATGTAACAGCAAGCCCTCCACCTGGAGTGACTACCTACCGTGGGTAGAGTACGCCACCAATTCCCTGGTCAGCTCTGCATCTGGACTTTCTCCATTCGAGGCATCCCTGGGGTATCAACCTCCCCTGTTCGACCCACAGCAGGATGAAGTGGCCGTTCCCTCCGTACAGCTCCACTTGCGACGCTGTCAGCGTGTCTGGAGGACCATCCGGACAGCACTGCTCAAGGCTGGGGAGCGCGCTCGCAGAGGGGCTGACCGGCGACGTACCCCTGCGCCGGAGTACAAGAAGGGACAGAGGGTCTGGCTGTCCACAAAGGACGTTCCCCTCCAGACAACCGACAAGAAACTCTCGCCCCGCTTCATTGGTCCTTTTGAAGTCCAGAAAGTCCTGAGCCCGGCAGCTGTTCGGCTGAAGCTGCCTTCCTCCATGCACATTCATCCTGTCTTCCACGTCTCTCGAGTTAAGCCCGTCTCCAGCAGTCCTCTTATGCCCCCGGTTCCTGAGCCTCCGCCTCCGGAATTTGTAGATGGTCATCCTCAATGGAGGGTCCGCCGGCTGCTTAAAGTCCGGCGCTGCGGCCGCGGGTTCCAGTATCTCGCGGACTGGGCAGGTTATGGACCTGAGGAGCGCAGTTGGATTTCGCGGAAGCTCATTATGGATCCCTCTCTCCTCGCCGACTTCTACCGTGCCCACCCGGGGGCGCCAGGTCAGTCGCCAGGTGGCTCCCGTAGAGGGGGGGGTACTGTTACGTCTCGCCGCTCCACACCCGCTCTGCAGTGTAACCTTGGCCAAGGCTCGGCGTCTCCCCGCTCCACACCCGCTCTGCAGTGTGGGCGTGCCCGGAGCTCTGCCAACTCCACCTGATGCCTGTTTCCTCGTTACCCCTCCACTCACCTGTTGGCAATCACCTCCCTATATCTGGCTGTGTCACTCTCAGCTTGTTGCCAGTTCGTGCCGTTCCCTGGGAGAGTACTTGTGCTTGTCCTGCTCATCGAAGTTTGTTTACTTACCTGGATCTTCCCTGGAGATTTCTCTGTTGGACCTTCCTCGTTGCTCCCCTTCCCCTGTGCGCTGCTTTCCGTTTACGAAGAGGATTTCTTCACTCCAGCGTTGCTGTGATTTTCCGTTCTCCTTTGGTATCCTCCTGTTTACCCCCCTCCTGCCTGGATTAAGGGCCGACTCCACGGTTCCCGGCTTAAAGGTGGACTTCGCGTTTCCTGGTGAAAGTGGACTTCCTGAGTTTTCTCTTCAATAAATTAGCCTGTTGGTCCCGCTATATTGTGCCTTCTGTGTTTGTGCTCTTGGGGTCGGGTGCAAACCCTAACAACAGCAGGACGTTTCGTACAGCAGGAAGACGCGAGTGACTGTGTTTGAGGGCTGTTCAGACGACACAGGACAGCAGGACGTTTCGTCCAGCAGGAAGACACGTCTGACTGTTCGTGGGCGCTGTTCAGACGACACAGGACAGCAGGAAGTTCCATCCAGCAGAAAGACACATGTCACGGTTCGTGAGGGCCGTTCACACGACAAAGGACAGCAGGAAGTTTCGTCCAGCAGGAAGACACGTCTGACTGTGTGTGAGGGCTGTTCAGAGGACACAATACAGCAGGCCGTTTCGTCCAGCAGGAAGGCACGTCTGACTGTTCGTGAGGCACTGTTCAGATGACGCAGGACGTTTCGTCCAGCAGGAAGATGCTTCTGACTGTGTGTGAGGGCTGTTCAGTCGAAACAGGACAGCAGGACGTTCCATGCAGCAGGAAGACAGATGTGACGGTTCGTGAGGGCTGTTCAGACGACACAGGACAGCAGGACGTTTCGTCCAGCAGGAAGACACGTCTGACTGTGTGTGAGGGCTGTTCAGACGACACAGGACAGCAGGACTTTACGGCCAGCAGGAAGACACGTCTGACTGTTCGTGAGGGCTGTTCAGACGACACAGGACAGCAGGACGATTCGTCCAGCAGGAAGACATGTCTGACTGTTCGTGAGGGCTGTTCAGACGACACAGGACAGCAGGACATTTCGTCCAGCAGGAAGACACGTCTGACTGTGTTTGAGGGCTGCTCAGACGACACAGCACAGCAGGACGTTTCGTCCAGCAGGAAGACACGTCTGACTGTTCGTGAGGGCTGTTCAGACGACACGGAACAGCAGCACGTTTCGTCCAGCAGGAAGACACGTCTGACTGTTCGTGAGTGCTGTTCAGACAACACAGGACAGCAGGACGTTTCGTCTAGCAGGAAGACACGTCTGACTGTTCGTGAGGATGGTTCAGACGACACAGGACAGCAGGACGTTTCGTCCAGCAGGAAGACACGTCTGACTGTTCGTGAGGGCTGTTCAGAAGACACAGGAAAGCCGGACGTTTCGTCCAGCAGGAAGACACGTCTGACTGTTCGTGAGGGCTGTTCAGACGACACAGGACAGCAGGACGTTTCGTCCAGCAGGAAGACACGTCTGACTGTTCGCGAGGGCTGCTCATACGACACAGAACTGCAGGACGTTTCGTCCAGCAGGAAGACAAGTATGACTGTGTGTGAGGGCTGTTCAAACGACACAGGACAGCAGGACGTTTCGTCCAGCAGGAAGACACATGTGACTGTGTGTGAGGGCTGTTCAGTCGACACAGGACAGCAGGACGTTTCGTACAGCATAAAGACACGTCTGACTGTTCGTGAGGGCTGTTCAGACGACACAGGACAGCAGGACGTTTCGTCCCGCAGGAAGACACGTCTGACTGTGTCTGAGGGCTGTTCAGACGACAAAGGACAGCAGGACGTTTCGTCCAACATGAAGACATGTCTGACTGTTCGTGAGGGCTGTTCAGACGACACAGGACAGCAGGACGTTTCGTCCAGCAGGAAGACACGTCTGACTGTTCGCGAGGGCTGCTCATACGACACAGAACTGCAGGACGTTTCGTCCAGCAGGAAGACAAGTATGACTGTGTGTGAGGGCTGTTCAAACGACACAGGACAGCAGGACGTTTCGTCCAGCAGGAAGACACATGTGACTGTGTGTGAGGGCTGTTCAGTCGACACAGGACAGCAGGACGTTTCGTACAGCATAAAGACACGTCTGACTGTTCGTGAGGGCTGTTCAGACGACACAGGACAGCAGGACGTTTCGTCCAGCAGGAAGACACGTCTGACTGTGCCTGAGGGCTGTTCAGACGACAAAGGACAGCAGGACGTTTCGTCCAACATGAAGACATGTCTAACTGTTCGTGAGGGCTGTTCAGACGACATGGGACAGTAGGACGTTTCGTCCAGCAGGAAGACGTGTCTGACTGTTCGTGAGGGCTGTTCAGACGACACAGGACAGCAGGACGTTTCGTCCAGCATGAAGACACGTCTAACTGTTAGTGAGGGCTGTTCAGACGACACAGGACAGCAGGACGTTTCGTCCAGGCAGAAGACGCGAGTGACTGTGTTTGAGGGTTGTTCAGACGACACAGGACAGCAGGACGTTTCGTCCAGCAGGAAGATACGTCTGACTGTTCGTGAGGGCTGTTCAGACGACACAGGACAGCAGGACGTTTCGTCCAGCAGGAAGACACGTCTGACTGTGTGTGAGGGCTGTTTAGACGAAACAGGACAGCAGGACGTTTCGTCCAGCAGGAAGACACGTCTGACTGTGCGTGATTGCTGTTCAGACGACACAGGACAGCAGGACGTTTCGTACAGCAGGAAGACGCGAGTGACTGTGTTTGAGGGCTGTTCAGACGACACAGGACAGCAGGACGTTTCGTCCAGCAGGAAGACACGTCTGACTGTTCGTGGGCGCTGTTCAGACGACACAGGACAGCAGGAAGTTCCATCCAGCAGAAAGACACATGTCACGGTTCGTGAGGGCCGTTCACACGACAAAGGACAGCAGGAAGTTTCGTCCAGCAGGAAGACACGTCTGACTGTGTGTGAGGGCTGTTCAGAGGACACAATACAGCAGGCCGTTTCGTCCAGCAGGAAGGCACGTCTGACTGTTCGTGAGGCACTGTTCAGATGACACAGGACAGCAGGACGTTTCGTCCAGCAGGAAGATGCTTCTGACTGTGTGTGAGGGCTGTTCAGTCGAAACAGGACAGCAGGACGTTCCATGCAGCAGGAAGACACTTCTGACTGTGTGTGAGGGCTGTTCAGACGACACAGGACAGCAGGACGTTACGGCCAGCAGGAAGACACGTCTGACTGTTCGTGAGGGCTGTTCAGACGACACAGGACAGCAGGACGATTCGTCCAGCAGGAAGACATGTCTGACTGTTCGTGAGGGCTGTTCAGACGACACAGGACAGCAGTACGTTTCGTCCAGCAGGAAGACACGTCTGACTGTGTTTGAGGGCTGCTCAGACGACACAGCGCAGCAGGACGTTTCGTCCAGCAGGAAGACACGTCTGACTGTTCGTGAGGGCTGTTCAGACGACACAGAACAGCAGGACGTTTCGTCCAGCAGGAAGACATGTCTGACTGTCTGTGAGTGCTGTTCAGACAACACAGGACAGCAGGACGTTTCGTCTAGCAGGAAGACACGTCTGACTGTTCGTGAGGATGGTTCAGACGACACAGGACAGCAGGACGTTTCGTACAGCATGAAGACACGTCTGAATGTTCGTGAGGGCTGTTCAGACGACACAGGACAGCAGGACGTTTCGTCCAGCAGGAAGACACGTCTGACTGTTCGCGAGGGCTGCTCATACGACACAGAACTGCAGGACGTTTCGTCCAGCAGGAAGACAAGTATGACTGTGTGTGAGGGCTGTTCAAACGACACAGGACAGCAGGACGTTTCGTCCAGCAGGAAGACACATGTGACTGTGTGTGAGGGCTGTTCAGTCGACACAGGACAGCAGGACGTTTCGTACAGCATAAAGACACGTCTGACTGTTCGTGAGGGCTGTTCAGACGACACAGGACAGCAGGACGTTTCGTCCAGCAGGAAGACACGTCTGACTGTGTCTGAGGGCTGTTCAGACGACAAAGGACAGCAGGACGTTTCGTCCAACATGAAGACATGTCTAGCTGTTCGTGAGGGCTGTTCAGACGACACGGGACAGTAGGACGTTTCGTCCAGCAGGAAGACGTGTCTGACTGTTCGTGAGGGCTGTTCAGACGACACAGGACAGCAGGACGTTTCGTCCAGCATGAAGACACGTCTAACTGTTAGTGAGGGCTGTTCAGACGACACAGGACAGCAGGACGTTTCGTCCAGGCAGAAGACGCGAGTGACTGTGTTTGAGGGTTGTTCAGACGACACAGGACAGCAGGACGTTTCGTCCAGCAGGAAGATACGTCTGACTGTTCGTGAGGGCTGTTCAGACGACGCAGGACGTTTCGTCCAGCAGGAAGACACGTCTGACTGTGTGTGAGGGCTGTTTAGACGAAACAGGACAGCAGGACGTTTCGTCCAGCAGGAAGACACGTCTTACTGTGCGTGATTGCTGTTCAGACGACACAGGACAGCAGCACGTTTCGTACAGCAGGAAGACGCGAGTGACTGTGTTTGAGGGCTGTTCAGACGACACAGAACAGCAGGACGTTTCGTCCAGCTGGAAGACACGTCTGACTGTTCGTGGGCGCTGTTCAGACGACACAGGACAGCAGGAAGTTCCATCCAGCAGAAAGACACATGTCACGGTTCGTGAGGGCCGTTCACACGACGAAGGACAGCAGGAAGTTTCGTCCAGCAGGAAGACACGTCTGACTGTGTGTGAGGGCTGTTCAGAGGACACAATACAGCAGGCCGTTTCGTCCAGCAGGAAGGCACGTCTGACTGTTCGTGAGGCACTGTTCAGATGACACAGGACAGCAGGACGTTTCGTCCAGCAGGAAGATGCTTCTGACTGTGTGTGAGGGCTGTTCAGTCGAAACAGGACAGCAGGACGTTCCATGCAGCAGGAAGACAGATGTGACGGTTCATGAGGGCTGTTCAGACGACACAGGACAGCAGGACGTTTCGTCCAGCAGGAAGACACGTCTGACTGTGTGTGAGGGCTGTTCAGACGACACAGGACAGCAGAACTTTACGGCCAGCAGGAAGACACGTCTGACTGTTCGTGAGGGCTGTTCAGACGACACAGGACAGCAGGACGATTCGTCCAGCAGGAAGACATGTCTGACTGTTCGTGAGGGCTGCTCAGACGACACAGGACAGCAGGACGTTTCGTCCAGCAGGAAGACACGTCTGACTGTGTTTTGAGGGCTGCTCAGACGACACAGCACAGCAGGACGTTTCGTCCAGCAGGAAGACACGTCTGACTGTTCGTGAGTGCTGTTCAGACAACACAGGACAGCAGGACGTTTCGTCTAGCAGGAAGACACGTCTGACTGTTCGTGAGGATGGTTCAGACGACACAGGACAGCAGGACGTTTCGTCCAGCAGGAAGACACGTCTGACTGTGTTTGAGGGCTGCTCATACGACAAAGGACAGCAGCACGTTTCGTCCAGCAGAAAGACACGTCTGACTGTTCGTGAGGGCTGTTCAGAAGACACAGGACAGCCGGACGTTTCGTCCAGCAGGAAGACACGTCTGACTGTTCGTGAGGGCTGTTCAGACGACACAGGACAGCAGGACGTTTCGTCCAGCAGGAAGACACGTCTGACTGTTCGCGAGGGCTGCTCATACGACAGAAAACTGCAGGACGTTTCATCCAGCAGGAAGACAAGTATGACTGTGTGTGAGGGCTGTTCAAACGACACAGGACAGCAGGACGTTTCATCCAGCAGGAAGACACATGTGACTGTGTGTGAGGGCTGTTCAGTCGACACAGGACAGCAGGACGTTTCGTACAGCATAAAGACATGTATGACTGTTCGTGAGGGCTGTTCAGACGACACAGGACAGCAGGACGTTTCGTCCCGCAGGAAGACACGTCTGACTGTGTCTGAGGGCTGTTCAGACGACAAAGGACAGCAGGACGTTTCGTCCAACATGAAGACATGTCTAACTGTTCGTGAGGGCTGTTCAGACGACACAGGACAGTAGGACGTTTCGTCCAGCAGGAAGACGTGTCTGACTGTTCGTGAGGGCTGTTCAGACGACACAGGACAGCAGGACGTTTCGTCCAGCAGGAAGACACGTCTGAATGTTCGTGAGGGCTGTTCAGACGACACAGGACAGCAGGACGTTTCGTCCAGCAGGAAGACACGTCTGACTGTTCGCGAGGGCTGCTCATACGACACAGAACTGCAGGACGTTTCGTCCAGCAGGAAGACAAGTATGACTGTGTGTGAGGGCTGTTCAAACGACACAGGACAGCAGGACGTTTCGTCCAGCAGGAAGACACATGTGACTGTGTGTGAGGGCTGTTCAGTCGACACAGGACAGCAGGACGTTTCGTACAGCATAAAGACACGTCTGACTGTTCGTGAGGGCTGTTCAGACGACACAGGACAGCAGGACGTTTCGTCCAGCAGGAAGACACGTCTGACTGTGTCTGAGGGCTGTTCAGACGACAAAGGACAGCAGGACGTTTCGTCCAACATGAAGACATGTCTAGCTGTTCGTGAGGGCTGTTCAGACGACACGGGACAGTAGGACGTTTCGTCCAGCAGGAAGACGTGTCTGACTGTTCGTGAGGGCTGTTCAGACGACACAGGACAGCAGGACGTTTCGTCCAGCATGAAGACACGTCTAACTGTTAGTGAGGGCTGTTCAGACGACACAGGACAGCAGGACGTTTCGTCCAGGCAGAAGACGCGAGTGACTGTGTTTGAGGGTTGTTCAGACGACACAGGACAGCAGGACGTTTCGTCCAGCAGGAAGATACGTCTGACTGTTCGTGAGGGCTGTTCAGACGACGCAGGACGTTTCGTCCAGCAGGAAGACACGTCTGACTGTGTGTGAGGGCTGTTTAGACGAAACAGGACAGCAGGACGTTTCGTCCAGCAGGAAGACACGTCTTACTGTGCGTGATTGCTGTTCAGACGACACAGGACAGCAGCACGTTTCGTACAGCAGGAAGACGCGAGTGACTGTGTTTGAGGGCTGTTCAGACGACACAGGACAGCAGGACGTTTCGTCCAGCAGGAAGACACGTCTGACTGTTCGTGGGCGCTGTTCAGACGACACAGGACAGCAGGAAGTTCCATCCAGCAGAAAGACACATGTCACGGTTCGTGAGGGCCGTTCACACGACAAAGGACAGCAGGAAGTTTCGTCCAGCAGGAAGACACGTCTGACTGTGTGTGAGGGCTGTTCAGAGGACACAATACAGCAGGCCGTTTCGTCCAGCAGGAAGGCACGTCTGACTGTTCGTGAGGCACTGTTCAGATGACACAGGACAGCAGGACGTTTCGTCCAGCAGGAAGATGCTTCTGACTGTGTGTGAGGGCTGTTCAGTCGAAACAGGACAGCAGGACGTTCCATGCAGCAGGAAGACAGATGTGACGGTTCGTGAGGGCTGTTCAGACGACACAGGACAGCAGGACGTTTCGTCCAGCAGGAAGACACGTCTGACTGTGTGTGAGGGCTGTTCAGACGACACGGGACAGCAGAACTTTACGGCCAGCAGGAAGACACATCTGACTGTTCGTGAGGGCTGTTCAGACGACACAGGACAGCAGGACGATTCGTCCAGCAGGAAGACATGTCTGACTGTTCGTGAGGGCTGCTCAGACGACACAGGACAGCAGGACGTTTCGTCCAGCAGGAAGACACGTCTGACTGTGTTTGAGGGCTGCTCAGACGACACAGCACAGCAGGACGTTTCGTCCAGCAGGAAGACACGTCTGACTGTTCGTGAGTGCTGTTCAGACAACACAGGACAGCAGGACGTTTCGTCTAGCAGGAAGACACGTCTGACTGTTCGTGAGGATGGTTCAGACGACACAGGACAGCAGGACGTTTCGTCCAGCAGGAAGACACGTCTGACTGTGTTTGAGGGCTGCTCATACGACAAAGGACAGCAGCACGTTTCGTCCAGCAGAAAGACACGTCTGACTGTTCGTGAGGGCTGTTCAGAAGACACAGGACAGCCGGACGTTTCGTCCAGCAGGAAGACACGTCTGACTGTTCGTGAGGGCTGTTCAGACGACACAGGACAGCAGGACGTTTCGTCCAGCAGGAAGACACGTCTGACTGTTCGCGAGGGCTGCTCATACGACAGAAAACTGCAGGACGTTTCATCCAGCAGGAAGACAAGTATGACTGTGTGTGAGGGCTGTTCAAACGACACAGGACAGCAGGACGTTTCATCCAGCAGGAAGACACATGTGACTGTGTGTGAGGGCTGTTCAGTCGACACAGGACAGCAGGACGTTTCGTACAGCATAAAGACATGTCTGACTGTTCGTGAGGGCTGTTCAGACGACACAGGACAGCAGGACGTTTCGTCCCGCAGGAAGACACGTCTGACTGTGTCTGAGGGCTGTTCAGACGACAAAGGACAGCAGGACGTTTCGTCCAACATGAAGACATGTCTAACTGTTCGTGAGGGCTGTTCAGACGACACAGGACAGTAGGACGTTTCGTCCAGCAGGAAGACGTGTCTGACTGTTCGTGAGGGCTGTTCAGACGACACAGGACAGCAGGACGTTTCGTCCAGCAGGAAGACACGTCTGACTGTTCGCGAGGGCTGCTCATACGACACAGAACTGCAGGACGTTTCGTCCAGCAGGAAGACAAGTATGACTGTGTGTGAGGGCTGTTCAAACGACACAGGACAGCAGGACGTTTCGTCCAGCAGGAAGACACATGTGACTGTGTGTGAGGGCTGTTCAGTCGACACAGGACAGCAGGACGTTTCGTACAGCATAAAGACACGTCTGACTGTTCGTGAGGGCTGTTCAGACGACACAGGACAGCTGGACGTTTCGTCCAGCAGGAAGACACGTCTGACTGTGTCTGAGGGCTGTTCAGACGACAAAGGACAGCAGGACGTTTCGTCCAACATGAAGACATGTCTAACTGTTCGTGAGGGCTGTTCAGACGACATGGGACAGTAGGACGTTTCGTCCAGCAGGAAGACACGTCTGACTGTTCGTGAGGGCTGTTCAGACGACACAGGACAGCAGGACGTTTCGTCCAGCATGAAGACACGTCTAACTGTTAGTGAGGGCTGTTCAGACGACACAGGACAGCAGGACGTTTCGTCCAGGCAGAAGACGCGAGTGAGTGTGTTTGAGGGTTGTTCAGACGACACAGGACAGCAGGACGTTTCGTCCAGCAGGAAGACACGTCTGACTGTGTGTGATGGCTGTTTAGACGAAACAGGACAGCAGGACGTTTCGTCCAGCAGGAAGACACGTCTGACTGTGCGTGATTGCTGTTCAGACGACACAGGACAGCAGGACGTTTCGTACAGCAGGAAGACGCGAGTGACTGTGTTTGAGCGCTGTTCAGACGACACAGGACAGCAGGACGTTTCGTCCAGCAGGAAGACACGTCCGACTGTTCGTGGGCGCTGTTCAGACGACACAGGACAGCAGGAAGTTCCATCCAGCAGAAAGACACATGTCACGGTTCGTGAGGGCCGTTCACACGACAAAGGACAGCAGGAAGTTTCGTCCAGCAGGAAGACACGTCTGACTGTGTGTGAGGGCTGTTCAGAGGACACAATACAGCAGGCCGTTTCGTCCAGCAGGAAGGCACGTCTGACTGTTCGTGAGGCACTGTTCAGATGACACAGGACAGCAGGACGTTTCGTCCAGCAGGAAGACACGTCTGACTGTGTTTGAGGGCTGCTCAGACGACACAGCACAGCAGGACGTTTCGTCCAGCAGGAAGACACGTCTGACTGTTCGTGAGTGCTGTTCAGACAACACAGGACAGCAGGACGTTTCGTCTAGCAGGAAGACACGTCTGACTGTTCGTGAGGATGGTTCAGACGACACAGGACAGCAGGACGTTTCGTCCAGCAGGAAGACACGTCTGACTGTGTTTGAGGGCTGCTCATACGACAAAGGACAGCAGCACGTTTCGTCCAGCAGAAAGACACGTCTGACTGTTCGTGAGGGCTGTTCAGAAGACACAGGACAGCCGGACGTTTCGTCCAGCAGGAAGACACGTCTGACTGTTCGTGAGGGCTGTTCAGACGACACAGGACAGCAGGACGTTTCGTCCAGCAGGAAGACACGTCTGACTGTTCGCGAGGGCTGCTCATACGACAGAAAACTGCAGGACGTTTCGTCCAGCAGGAAGACAAGTATGACTGTGTGTGAGGGCTGTTCAAACGACACAGGACAGCAGGACGTTTCATCCAGCAGGAAGACACATGTGACTGTGTGTGAGGGCTGTTCAGTCGACACAGGACAGCAGGACGTTTCGTACAGCATAAAGACATGTCTGACTGTTCGTGAGGGCTGTTCAGACGACACAGGACAGCAGGACGTTTCGTCCCGCAGGAAGACACGTCTGACTGTGTCTGAGGGCTGTTCAGACGACAAAGGACAGCAGGACGTTTCGTCCAACATGAAGACATGTCTAACTGTTCGTGAGGGCTGTTCAGACGACACAGGACAGTAGGACGTTTCGTCCAGCAGGAAGACGTGTCTGACTGTTCGTGAGGGCTGTTCAGACGACACAGGACAGCAGGACGTTTCGTCCAGCAGGAAGACACGTCTGACTGTTCGCGAGGGCTGCTCATACGACACAGAACTGCAGGACGTTTCGTCCAGCAGGAAGACAAGTATGACTGTGTGTGAGGGCTGTTCAAACGACACAGGACAGCAGGACGTTTCGTCCAGCAGGAAGACACATGTGACTGTGTGTGAGGGCTGTTCAGTCGACACAGGACAGCAGGACGTTTCGTACAGCATAAAGACACGTCTGACTGTTCGTGAGGGCTGTTCAGACGACACAGGACAGCTGGACGTTTCGTCCAGCAGGAAGACACGTCTGACTGTGTCTGAGGGCTGTTCAGACGACAAAGGACAGCAGGACGTTTCGTCCAACACGAAGACATGTCTAACTGTTCGTGAGGGCTGTTCAGACGACATGGGACAGTAGGACGTTTCGTCCAGCAGGAAGACGTGTCTGACTGTTCGTGAGGGCTGTTCAGACGACACAGGACAGCAGGACGTTTCGTCCAGGCAGAAGACGCGAGTGAGTGTGTTTGAGGGTTGTTCAGACGACACAGGACAGCAGGACGTTTCGTCCAGCAGGAAGACACGTCTGACTGTGTGTGATGGCTGTTTAGACGAAACAGGACAGCAGGACGTTTCGTCCAGCAGGAAGACACGTCTGACTGTGCGTGATTGCTTTTCAGACGACACAGGACAGCAGGACGTTTCGTACAGCAGGAAGACGCGAGTGACTGTGTTTGAGCGCTGTTCAGACGACACAGGACAGCAGGACGTTTCGTCCAGCAGGAAGACACGTCCGACTGTTCGTGGGCGCTGTTCAGACGACACAGGACAGCAGGAAGTTCCATCCAGCAGAAAGACACATGTCACGGTTCGTGAGGGCCGTTCACACGACAAAGGACAGCAGGAAGTTTCGTCCAGCAGGAAGACACGTCTGACTGTGTGTGAGGGCTGTTCAGAGGACACAATACAGCAGGCCGTTTCGTCCAGCAGGAAGGCACGTCTGACTGTTCGTGAGGCACTGTTCAGATGACACAGGACAGCAGGACGTTTCGTCCAGCAGGAAGATGCTTCTGACTGTGTGTGAGGAGTGTTCAGTCGAAACAGGACAGCAGGACGTTCCATGCAGCAGGAAGACAGATGTGACGGTTCGTGAGGGCTGTTCAGACGACACAGAACAGCAGGACGTTTCGTCCAGCAGGAAGACACGTCTGACTGTGTGTGAGGGCTGTTCAGACGACACAGGACAGCAGGACGTTACGGCCAGCAGGAAGACACGTCTGACTGTTCGTGAGGGCTGTTCAGACGACACAGGACAGCAGGACGATTCGTCCAGCAGGAAGACATGTCTGACTGTTCGTGAGGGCTGTTCAGACGACACAGGACAGCAGGACGTTTCGTCCAGCAGGAAGACACGTCTGACTGTGTTTGAGGGCTGCTCAGACGACACAGCACAGCAGGACGTTTCGTGCAGCAGGAAGACACGTCTGACTGTTCGTGAGGGCTGTTCAGACGACACAGAACAGCAGGACGTTTCGTCCAGCAGGAAGACACGTCTGACTGTTCGTGAGTGCTGTTCAGACAACACAGGACAGCAGGACGTTTCGTCTAGCAGGAAGACACGTCTGACTGTGTGTGAGGGCTGTTCAGACGACACAGGACAGCTGGACGTTTCGTCCAGCAGGAAGACACGTCTGACTGTGTCTGAGGGCTGTTCAGACGACAAAGGACAGCAGGACGTTTCGTCCAACATGAAGACATGTCTAACTGTTCGTGAGGGCTGTTCAGACGACATGGGACAGTAGGACGTTTCGTCCAGCAGGAAGACGTGTCTGACTGTTCGTGAGGGCTGTTCAGACGACACAGGACAGCAGGACGTTTCGTCCAGCATGAAGACACGTCTAACTGTTAGTGAGGGCTGTTCAGACGACACAGGACAGCAGGACGTTTCGTCCAGGCAGAAGACGCGAGTGACTGTGTTTGAGGGTTGTTCAGACGACACAGGACAGCAGGACGTTTCGTCCAGCAGGAAGACACGTCTGACTGTGTGTGATGGCTGTTTAGACGAAACAGGACAGCAGGACGTTTCGTCCAGCAGGAAGACACGTCTGACTGTGCGTGATTGCTGTTCAGACGACACAGGACAGCAGGACGTTTCGTCCAGCAGGAAGACACGTCCGACTGTTCGTGGGCGCTGTTCAGACGACACAGGACAGCAGGAAGTTCCATCCAGCAGAAAGACACATGTCACGGTTCGTGAGGGCCGTTCACACGACAAAGGACAGCAGGAAGTTTCGTCCAGCAGGAAGACACGTCTGACTGTGTGTGAGGGCTGTTCAGAGGACACAATACAGCAGGCCGTTTCGTCCAGCAGGAAGGCACGTCTGACTGTTCGTGAGGCACTGTTCAGATGACACAGGACAGCAGGACGTTTCGTCCAGCAGGAAGATGCTTCTGACTGTGTGTGAGGAGTGTTCAGTCGAAACAGGACAGCAGGACGTTCCATGCAGCAGGAAGACAGATGTGACGGTTCGTGAGGGCTGTTCAGACGACACAGGACAGCAGCACGTTTCGTCCAGCAGAAAGACACGTCTGACTGTTCGTGAGGGCTGTTCAGAAGACACAGGACAGCCGGATGTTTCGTCCAGCAGGAAGACACGTCTGACTGTTCGTGAGGGCTGTTCAGACGACACAGGACAGCAGGACGTTTCGTCCAGCAGGAAGACACGTCTGACTGTTCGCGAGGGCTGCTCATACGACAGAAAACTGCAGGACGTTTCGTCCAGCAGGAAGACAAGTATGACTGTGTGTGAGGGCTGTTCAAACGACACAGGACAGCAGGACGTTTCATCCAGCAGGAAGACACATGTGACTGTGTGTGAGGGCTGTTCAGTCGACACAGGACAGCAGGATGTTTCGTACAGCATAAAGACATGTCTGACTGTTCGTGAGGGCTGTTCAGACGACACAGGACAGCAGGACGTTTCGTACAGCAGGAAGACGCGAGTGACTGTGTTTGAGCGCTGTTCAGACGACACAGGACAGCAGGACGTTTCGTCCAGCAGGAAGACACGTCCGACTGTTCGTGGGCGCTGTTCAGACGACACAGGACAGCAGGAAGTTCCATCCAGCAGAAAGACACATGTCACGGTTCGTGAGGGCCGTTCACACGACAAAGGACAGCAGGAAGTTTCGTCCAGCAGGAAGACACGTCTGACTGTGTGTGAGGGCTGTTCAGAGGACACAATACAGCAGGCCGTTTCGTCCAGCAGGAAGGCACGTCTGACTGTTCGTGAGGCACTGTTCAGATGACACAGGACAGCAGGACGTTTCGTCCAGCAGGAAGATGCTTCTGACTGTGTGTGAGGAGTGTTCAGTCGAAACAGGACAGCAGGACGTTCCATGCAGCAGGAAGACAGATGTGACGGTTCGTGAGGGCTGTTCAGACGACACAGAACAGCAGGACGTTTCGTCCAGCAGGAAGACACGTCTGACTGTGTGTGAGGGCTGTTCAGACGACACAGGACAGCAGGACGTTACGGCCAGCAGGAAGACACGTCTGACTGTTCGTGAGGGCTGTTCAGACGACACAGGACAGCAGGACGATTCGTCCAGCAGGAAGACATGTCTGACTGTTCGTGAGGGCTGTTCAGACGACACAGGACAGCAGGACGTTTCGTCCAGCAGGAAGACACGTCTGACTGTGTTTGAGGGCTGCTCAGACGACACAGCACAGCAGGACGTTTCGTGCAGCAGGAAGACACGTCTGACTGTTCGTGAGGGCTGTTCAGACGACACAGAACAGCAGGACGTTTCGTCCAGCAGGAAGACACGTCTGACTGTTCGTGAGTGCTGTTCAGACAACACAGGACAGCAGGACGTTTCGTCTAGCAGGAAGACACGTCTGACTGTGTGTGAGGGCTGTTCAGACGACACAGGACAGCTGGACGTTTCGTCCAGCAGGAAGACACGTCTGACTGTGTCTGAGGGCTGTTCAGACGACAAAGGACAGCAGGACGTTTCGTCCAACATGAAGACATGTCTAACTGTTCGTGAGGGCTGTTCAGACGACATGGGACAGTAGGACGTTTCGTCCAGCAGGAAGACGTGTCTGACTGTTCGTGAGGGCTGTTCAGACGACACAGGACAGCAGGACGTTTCGTCCAGCATGAAGACACGTCTAACTGTTAGTGAGGGCTGTTCAGACGACACAGGACAGCAGGACGTTTCGTCCAGGCAGAAGACGCGAGTGACTGTGTTTGAGGGTTGTTCAGACGACACAGGACAGCAGGACGTTTCGTCCAGCAGGAAGACACGTCTGACTGTGTGTGATGGCTGTTTAGACGAAACAGGACAGCAGGACGTTTCGTCCAGCAGGAAGACACGTCTGACTGTGCGTGATTGCTGTTCAGACGACACAGGACAGCAGGACGTTTCGTCCAGCAGGAAGACACGTCCGACTGTTCGTGGGCGCTGTTCAGACGACACAGGACAGCAGGAAGTTCCATCCAGCAGAAAGACACATGTCACGGTTCGTGAGGGCCGTTCACACGACAAAGGACAGCAGGAAGTTTCGTCCAGCAGGAAGACACGTCTGACTGTGTGTGAGGGCTGTTCAGAGGACACAATACAGCAGGCCGTTTCGTCCAGCAGGAAGGCACGTCTGACTGTTCGTGAGGCACTGTTCAGATGACACAGGACAGCAGGACGTTTCGTCCAGCAGGAAGATGCTTCTGACTGTGTGTGAGGAGTGTTCAGTCGAAACAGGACAGCAGGACGTTCCATGCAGCAGGAAGACAGATGTGACGGTTCGTGAGGGCTGTTCAGACGACACAGGACAGCAGCACGTTTCGTCCAGCAGAAAGACACGTCTGACTGTTCGTGAGGGCTGTTCAGAAGACACAGGACAGCCGGATGTTTCGTCCAGCAGGAAGACACGTCTGACTGTTCGTGAGGGCTGTTCAGACGACACAGGACAGCAGGACGTTTCGTCCAGCAGGAAGACACGTCTGACTGTTCGCGAGGGCTGCTCATACGACAGAAAACTGCAGGACGTTTCGTCCAGCAGGAAGACAAGTATGACTGTGTGTGAGGGCTGTTCAAACGACACAGGACAGCAGGACGTTTCATCCAGCAGGAAGACACATGTGACTGTGTGTGAGGGCTGTTCAGTCGACACAGGACAGCAGGATGTTTCGTACAGCATAAAGACATGTCTGACTGTTCGTGAGGGCTGTTCAGACGACACAGGACAGCAGGACGTTTCGTCCCGCAGGAAGACACGTCTGACTGTGTCTGAGGGCTGTTCAGACGACAAAGGACAGCAGGACGTTTCGTCCAACATGAAGACATGTCTAACTGTTCGTGAGGGCTGTTCAGACGACACAGGACAGTAGGACGTTTCGTCCAGCAGGAAGACGTGTCTGACTGTTCGTGAGGGCTGTTCAGACGACACAGGACAGCAGGACGTTTCGTCCAGCAGGAAGACACGTCTGACTGTTCGCGAGGGCTGCTCATACGACACAGAACTGCAGGACGTTTCGTCCAGCAGGAAGACAAGTATGACTGTGTGTGAGGGCTGTTCAAACGACACAGGACAGTAGGACGTTTCGTCCAGCAGGAAGACACATGTGACTGTGTGTGAGGGCTGTTCAGTCGACACAGGACAGCAGGACGTTTCGTACAGCATAAAGACACGTCTGACTGTTCGTGAGGGCTGTTCAGACGACACAGGACAGCTGGACGTTTCGTCCAGCAGGAAGACACGTCTGACTGTGTCTGAGGGCTGTTCAGACGACAAAGGACAGCAGGACGTTTCGTCCAACATGAAGACATGTCTAACTGTTCGTGAGGGCTGTTCAGACGACATGGGACAGTAGGACGTTTCGTCCAGCAGGAAGACGTGTCTGACTGTTCGTGAGGGCTGTTCAGACGACACAGGACAGCAGGACGTTTCGTCCAGCATGAAGACACGTCTAACTGTTAGTGAGGGCTGTTCAGACGACACAGGACAGCAGGACGTTTCGTCTAGGCAGAAGACGCGAGTGACTGTGTTTGAGGGTTGTTCAGACGACACAGGACAGCAGGACGTTTCGTCCAGCAGGAAGACACGTCTGACTGTGTGTGATGGCTGTTTAGACGAAACAGGACAGCAGGACGTTTCGTCCAGCAGGAAGACACGTCTGACTGTGCGTGATTGCTGTTCAGACGACACAGGACAGCAGGACGTTTCGTCCAGCAGGAAGACGCGTCCGACTGTTCGTGGGCGGTGTTCAGACGACACAGGACAGCAGGAAGTTCCATCCAGCAGAAAGACACATGTCACGGTTCGTGAGGGCCGTTCACACGACAAAGGACAGCAGGAAGTTTCGTCCAGCAGGAAGACACGTCTGACTGTGTGTGAGGGCTGTTCAGAGGACACAATACAGCAGGCCGTTTCGTCCAGCAGGAAGGCACGTCTGACTGTTCGTGAGGCACTGTTCAGATGACACAGGACAGCAGGACGTTTCGTCCAGCAGGAAGATGTTTCTGACTGTGTGTGAGGAGTGTTCAGTCGAAACAGGACAGCAGGACGTTCCATGCAGCAGGAAGACAGATGTGACGGTTCGTGAGGGCTGTTCAGACGACACAGGACAGCAGCACGTTTCGTCCAGCAGAAAGACACGTCTGACTGTTCGTGAGGGCTGTTCAGAAGACACAGGACAGCCGGACGTTTCGTCCAGCAGGAAGACACGTCTGACTGTTCGTGAGGGCTGTTCAGACGACACAGGACAGCAGGACGTTTCGTCCAGCAGGAAGACACGTCTGACTGTTCGCGAGGGCTGCTCATACGACAGAAAACTGCAGGACGTTTCGTCCAGCAGGAAGACAAGTATGACTGTGTGTGAGGGCTGTTCAAACGACACAGGACAGCAGGACGTTTCATCCAGCAGGAAGACACATGTGACTGTGTGTGAGGGCTGTTCAGTCGACACAGGACAGCAGGACGTTTCGTACAGCATAAAGACATGTCTGACTGTTCGTGAGGGCTGTTCAGACGACACAGGACAGCAGGACGTTTCGTCCCGCAGGAAGACACGTCTGACTGTGTCTGAGGGCTGTTCAGACGACAAAGGACAGCAGGACGTTTCGTCCAACATGAAGACATGTCTAACTGTTCGTGAGGGCTGTTCAGACGACACAGGACAGTAGGACGTTTCGTCCAGCAGGAAGACGTGTCTGACTGTTCGTGAGGGCTGTTCAGACGACACAGGACAGCAGGACGTTTCGTCCAGCAGGAAGACACGTCTGACTGTTCGCGAGGGCTGCTCATACGACACAGAACTGCAGGACGTTTCGTCCAGCAGGAAGACAAGTATGACTGTGTGTGAGGGCTGTTCAAACGACACAGGACAGCAGGACGTTTCGTCCAGCAGGAAGACACATGTGACTGTGTGTGAGGGCTGTTCAGTCGACACAGGACAGCAGGACGTTTCGTACAGCATAAAGACACGTCTGACTGTGTCTGAGGGCTGTTCAGACGACAAAGGACAGCAGGACGTTTCGTCCAACATGAAGACATGTCTAACTGTTCGTGAGGGCTGTTCAGACGACATGGGACAGTAGGACGTTTCGTCCAGCAGGAAGACGTGTCTGACTGTTCGTGAGGGCTGTTCAGACGACACAGGACAGCAGGACGTTTCGTCCAGCATGAAGACACGTCTAACTGTTAGTGAGGGCTGTTCAGACGACACAGGACAGCAGGACGTTTCGTCCAGGCAGAAGACGCGAGTGACTGTGTTTGAGGGTTGTTCAGACGACACAGGACAGCAGGAAGTTCCATCCAGCAGAAAGACACATGTCACGGTTCGTGAGGGCCGTTCACACGACAAAGGACAGCAGGAAGTTTCGTCCAGCAGGAAGACACGTCTGACTGTGTGTGAGGGCTGTTCAGAGGACACAATACAGCAGGCCGTTTCGTCCAGCAGGAAGACACGTCTGACTGTGTTTGAGGGCTGCTCATACGACACAGGACAGCAGGACGTTTCGTCGAGCAGGAAGACGTGTCTGACTGTGTGTGAGGGCCGTTCAGAGGACACAAGACAGCAGGACTCTTCGTCCAGCAGGAAGACACGTCTGTCTGTTCGTGAGGGATGTTCAGACAACACAGGACAGCAGGGCGTTTCGTCCAGCATGAAGACACGTCTAACTGTTCGTGAGGGCTGTTCAGACGACACAGGACAGCAGGACGTTTCGTCCAGCAGTAAGACGTGTCTGACTGTGTGTGAGGGCTGTTCAGACGACACAGGACAGCAGGACGTTACGTCCAGCAGGAAGACACGTCTGACTGTTCGTGGGCGCTGTTCAGACGACACAGGACAGCAGGAAGTTCCATCCAGCAGAAAGACACATGTGACGGTTCGTGAGGGCCGTTCACACGACAAAGGACAGCAGGAAGTTTCGTTCAGCAGGAAGACACGTCTGACTGTGTGTGAGGGCTGTTCAGACGACACAGGACAGCTGGACGTTTCGTCCAGCAGGAAGACACGTCTGACTGTGTCTGAGGGCTGTTCAGATGACAAAGGACAGCAGGACGTTTCGTCCAACATGAAGACATGTCTAACTGTTCGTGAGGGCTGTTCAGACGACATGGGACAGTAGGACGTTTCGTCCAGCAGGAAGACGTGTCTGACTGTTCGTGAGGGCTGTTCAGACGACACAGGACAGCAGGACGTTTCGTCCAGCATGAAGACACGTCTAACTGTTAGTGAGGGCTGTTCAGACGACACAGGACAGCAGGACGTTTCGTCCAGGCAGAAGACGCGAGTGACTGTGTTTGAGGGTTGTTCAGACGACACAGGACAGCAGGACGTTTCGTCCAGCAGGAAGACACGTCTGACTGTGCGTGATTGCTGTTCAGACGAAACAGGACAGCAGGACGTTTCGTCCAGCAGGAAGACACGTCTGAATGTGTGTGATGGCTGTTTAGACGAAACAGGACAGCAGGACGTTTCGTCCAGCAGGAAGACACGTCTGACTGTGCGTGATTGCTGTTCAGACGACACAGGACAGCAGGACGTTTCGTACAGCAGGAAGACGCGAGTGACTGTGTTTGAGCGCTGTTCAGACGACACAGGACAGCAGGACGTTTCGTCCAGCAGGAAGACACGTCCGACTGTTCGTGGGCGCTGTTCAGACGACACAGGACAGCAGGAAGTTCCATCCAGCAGAAAGACACATGTCACGGTTCGTGAGGGCCGTTCACACGACAAAGGACAGCAGGAAGTTTCGTCCAGCAGGAAGACACGTCTGACTGTGTGTGAGGGCTGTTCAGAGGACACAATACAGCAGGCCGTTTCGTCCAGCAGGAAGGCACGTCTGACTGTTCGTGAGGCACTGTTCAGATGACACAGGACAGCAGGACGTTTCGTCCAGCAGGAAGATGCTTCTGACTGTGTGTGAGGAGTGTTCAGTCGAAACAGGACAGCAGGACGTTCCATGCAGCAGGAAGACAGATGTGACGGTTCGTGAGGGCTGTTCAGACGACACAGGACAGCAGGACGTTTCGTCCAGCAGGAAGACACGTCTGACTGTGTGTGAGGGCTGTTCAGACGACACAGGACAGCAGGACGTTACGGCCAGCAGGAAGACACGTCTGACTGTTCGTGAGGGCTGTTCAGACGACACAGGACAGCAGGACGATTCGTCCAGCAGGAAGACATGTCTGACTGTTCGTGAGGGCTGTTCAGACGACACAGGACAGCAGGACGTTTCGTCCAGCAGGAAGACACGTCTGACTGTGTTTGAGGGCTGCTCAGACGACACAGCACAGCAGGACGTTTCGTGCAGCAGGAAGACACGTCTGACTGTTCGTGAGGGCTGTTCAGACGACACAGAACAGCAGGACGTTTCGTCCAGCAGGTAGACACGTCTGACTGTTCGTGAGTGCTGTTCAGACAACACAGGACAGCAGGACGTTTCGTCTAGCAGGAAGACACGTCTGACTGTTCGTGAGGATGGTTCAGACGACACAGGACAGCAGGACGTTTCGTCCAGCAGGAAGACACGTCTGACTGTGTTTGAGGGCTGCTCATACGACACAGGACAGCAGGACGTTTCGTCGAGCAGGAAGACGTGTCTGACTGTGTGTGAGGGCCGTTCAGAGGACACAAGACAGCAGGACTCTTCGTCCAGCAGGAAGACACGTCTGTCTGTTCGTGAGGGATGTTCAGACAACACAGGACAGCAGGGCGTTTCGTCCAGCATGAAGACACGTCTAACTGTTCGTGAGGGCTGTTCAGACGACACAGGACAGCAGGACGTTTCGTCCAGCAGTAAGACGTGTCTGACTGTGTGTGAGGGCTGTTCAGACGACACAGGACAGCAGGACGTTACGTCCAGCAGGAAGACACGTCTGACTGTTCGTGAGTGCTGTTCAGACGACACAGGACAGCAGGAAGTTCCATCCAGCAGAAAGACACATGTGACGGTTCGTGAGGGCCGTTCACACGACAAAGGACAGCAGGAAGTTTCGTTCAGCAGGAAGACACGTCTGACTGTGTGTGAGGGCTGTTCAGACGACACAGGACAGCTGGACGTTTCGTCCAGCAGGAAGACACGTCTGACTGTGTCTGAGGGCTGTTCAGACGACAACGGACAGCAGGACGTTTCGTCCAACATGAAGACATGTCTAACTGTTCGTGAGGGCTGTTCAGACGACATGGGACAGTAGGACGTTTCGTCCAGCAGGAAGACGTGTCTGACTGTTCGTGAGGGCTGTTCAGACGACACAGGACAGCAGGACGTTTCGTCCAGCATGAAGACACGTCTAACTGTTAGTGAGGGCTGTTCAGACGACACAGGACAGCAGGACGTTTCGTCCAGGCAGAAGACGCGAGTGACTGTGTTTGAGGGTTGTTCAGACGACACAGGACAGCAGGACGTTTCGTCCAGCAGGAAGACACGTCTGACTGTGTGTGATGGCTGTTTAGACGAAACAGGACAGCAGGACGTTTCGTCCAGCAGGAAGACACGTCTGACTGTGCGTGATTGCTGTTCAGACGACACAGGACAGCAGGACATTTCGTACAGCAGGAAGACGCGAGTGACTGTGTTTGAGCGCTGTTCAGACGACACAGGACAGCAGGACGTTTCGTCCAGCAGGAAGACACGTCCGACTGTTCGTGGGCGCTGTTCAGACGACACAGGACAGCAGGAAGTTCCATCCAGCAGAAAGACACATGTCACGGTTCGTGAGGGCCGTTCACACGACAAAGGACAGCAGGAAGTTTCGTCCAGCAGGAAGACACGTCTGACTGTGTGTGAGGGCTGTTCAGAGGACACAATACAGCAGGCCGTTTCGTCCAGCAGGAAGGCACGTCTGACTGTTCGTGAGGCACTGTTCAGATGACACAGGACAGCAGGACGTTTCGTCCAGCAGGAAGATGCTTCTGACTGTGTGTGAGGAGTGTTCAGTCGAAACAGGACAGCAGGACGTTCCATGCAGCAGGAAGACACGTCTGACTGTTCGTGAGGGCTGTTCAGACGACACAGGACAGCAGGACGATTCGTCCAGCAGGAAGACATGTCTGACTGTTCGTGAGGGCTGTTCAGACAACACAGGACAGCAGGACGTTTCGTCCAGCAGGAAGACACGTCTGACTGTGTTTGAGGGCTGCTCAGACGACACAGCACAGCAGGACGTTTCGTCCAGCAGGAAGACACGTCTGACTGTTCGTGAGGGCTGTTCAGACGACACAGAACAGCAGGACGTTTCGTCCAGCAGGAAGACACGTCTGACTGTTCGTGAGTGCTGTTCAGACAACACAGGACAGCAGGACGTTTCGTCTAGCAGGAAGACACGTCTGACTGTTCGTGAGGATGGTTCAGACGACACAGGACAGCAGGACGTTTCGTCCAGCAGGAAGACACGTCTGACTGTGTTTGAGGGCTGCTCATACGACACAGGACAGCAGGACGTTTCGTCGAGCAGGAAGACGTGTCTGACTGTGTGTGAGGGCCGTTCAGAGGACACAAGACAGCAGGACTCTTCGTCCAGCAGGAAGACACGTCTGTCTGTTCGTGAGGGATGTTCAGACAACACAGGACAGCAGGGCGTTTCGTCCAGCATGAAGACACATCTAACTGTTCGTGAGGGCTGTTCAGACGACACAGGACAGCAGGACGTTTCATCCAGCAGTAACACGTGTCTGACTGTGTGTGAGGGCTGTTCAGACGACACAGGACAGCAGGAAGTTTCGTCCAGCAGGATGACAAGTCTGACTGTTCGTGGGCGCTGTTCAGACGACACAGGACAGCAGGAAGTTCCATCCAGCAGAAAGACACATGTGACGGTTCGTGAGGGCCGTTCACACGACAAAGGACAGCAGGAAGTTTCGTTCAGCAGGAAGACACGTCTGACTGTGTGTGAGGGCTGTTAAGAGGACACAATACAGCAGGACGTTTCGTCCAGCAGGAAGGCACGTCTGACTGTTCGTGAGGCACTGTTCAGATGACACAGAAAAGCAGGACGTTTCGTCCAGCAGGAAGACACGTCTGACTGTGTGTGAGGGCTGTTCAGACGACACAGGACAGCAGGACGTTACGGCCAGCAGGAAGACACGTCTGACTGTTCGTGAGGGCTGTTCAGACGACACAGGAGAGCAGGACGATTCGTCCAGCAGGAAGACATGTCTGACTGTTCGTGAGGGCTGTTCAGACGACACAGGACAGCAGGACGTTTCGTCCAGCAGGAAGACACGTCTGACTCTTCGTGAGGGCTGGTCAGACGACACAGAACAGCAGGATGTTTTGTCCAGCAGGAAGACACGTCTGACTGTGTTTGAGGGCTGCTCAGACGACACAGGACAGCAGGACGTTTCGTCCAGCAGGAAGACACGTCTGACTGTTCGTGAGGGCTGTTCAGACGACACAGGACAGCAGAACGTTTCGTCCAGCAGGAAAACATGTCTGACTGTTCGTGAGTGCTGTTCAGACAACACAGGACAGCAGGACGTTTCGTCCAGCAGGAAGACACGTCTGACTGTGTTTGAGGGCTGCTCATACGACACAGGACAGCAGGACGTTTCGTCGAACAGGAAGACGTGTCTGACTGTGTGTGAGGGCCGTTCAGAGGACACATAACAGCAGGACTCTTCGTCCAGCAGGAAGACACGTCTGTCTGTTCGTGAGGGCTGTTCAGACGACACAGGACAGCAGGACGTTTCGTCCAGCAGTAAGACGTGTCTGACTGTGTGTGAGGGCTGTTCAGACGACAAAGGACAGCAGGACGTTTCGTCCAGCAGGAAGACACGTCTGACTGTTCGTGGGCGCTGTTCAGACGACACAGGTCAGCAGGACGTTCCATCCAGCAGGGAGACACATGTGACTGTGTGTGAGGGCTGTTAAGTCGACACAGGACAGCAGGACGTTTCGTACAGCATGAAGACACGTCTGACTGTTCGTGAGGGCTGTTCAGACGACGCAGGACAGCAGGACGTTTCATCCAGCAGGAAGACACGTCTGACTGTGTGTGAGGGCTGTTCAGACGACACAGGACAGCAGGACGTGTCGTCCAGCATGAAGACGTGTCTAACTGTGCGTGAGGGCTGTTCAGAGGAGACAAGACAGTAGGACGTTTCGTCCAGCAGGAAGGCACGGCTGACTGTGTGTGAGGGCTGTTCAGACGACACAGGACAGCAGGACATTTCGTCCAGCAGGAAGACACGTCTGACTTTGTTTGAGGGCTGCTCAGACGACACAGGACAGTAGGACGTTTCGTCCAGCAGGAAGACAAGTCTGACTGTGTGTGAGGGCTGTTCAGACGACACAGGACAGCAGGACGTTTCGTCCAGCAGGAAGACACGTCTGAATTTGTTTGAGGGCTGCTCAGACGACACAGGACAGCAGGACGTTTCGTCCACTAGGAAGACATGTCTGACTGTGTGTGAGGGCTGTTCAGACGAAACAGGACAGCAGGAAGTTTCGTCCAGCAGGAAGACACGTCTGACTGTGTGTGAGGGCTTTTCAGACGACAAAGGACAGCAGGACGTTTCGTCCAGCATGAAGACACGTCTAACTGTTCGTGAGGGCTGTTCAGACGACACAGGACAGCAGGACGTTTCGTCCAGCAGGAAGACGTGTCTGTATTTTCGTGAGGGCTGTTCAGACGACACAGGACAGCAGAACGTTTCGTCCAGCAGGAAGATACGTCTGACTGTTCGTGAGGGCTGTTCAGACGACACAGGACAGCAGGACGTTTCGTCTGGTATGAAGACACATGTGACGGTTCGTGAGGGCTGTTCAGACGACACAGAACAGCAGGACGTTTCGTCCAGCAGGAAGACACGGCTGACTGTGTGTGAGGGCTGTTCAGAGGACACAATACAGCAGGACGTTTCGTCCCGCAGGAAGGCACGTCTGACTGTTCGTGAGGGCTATTCAGACGACACAGGAAAGCAGGAAGTTTCGTCCAGCAGGAAGACACGTCTAACTGTGTGTGAGGGCTGTTCAGACGACACAGGACAGCAGGACGTTACGGCCAGCAGGAAGACACGTCTGACTGTTCGTGAGAGCTGTTCAGACGACACAGGACAGCAGGACGATTCGTCCAGCAGGAAGACATGTCTGACTGTTCGTGAGGGCTGTTCAGACGACACAGGACAGCAGGACGTTTCGTCCAGCAGGAAGACACGTCTGACTGTGCGTGATTGCTGTTCAGACGACACAGGACAGCAGGACGTTTCGTACAGCAGGAAGACGCGAGTGACTGTGTTTGAGCGCTGTTCAGACGACACAGGACAGCAGGACGTTTCGTCCAGCAGGAAGACACGTCCGACTGTTCGTAGGCGCTGTTCAGACGACACAGGACAGCAGGAAGTTCCATCCAGCAGAAAGACACATGTCACGGTTCGTGAGGGCCGTTCACACGACAAAGGACAGCAGGAAGTTTCGTCCAGCAGGAAGACACGTCTGACTGTGTGTGAGGGCTGTTCAGAGGACACAATACAGCAGGCCGTTTCGTCCAGCAGGAAGGCACGTCTGACTGTTCGTGAGGCACTGTTCAGATGACACAGGACAGCAGGACGTTTCGTCCAGCAGGAAGATGCTTCTGACTGTGTGTGAGGAGTGTTCAGTCGAAACAGGACAGCAGGACGTTCCATGCAGCAGGAAGACAGATGTGACGGTTCGTGAGGGCTGTTCAGACGACACAGCACAGCAGGACGTTTCGTCCAGCAGGAAGACACGTCTGACTGTGTTTGAGGGCTGCTCAGACGACACAGCACAGCAGGACGTTTCGTGCAGCAGGAAGACACGTCTGACTGTTCGTGAGGGCTGTTCAGACGACACAGAACAGCAGGACGTTTCGTCCAGCAGGAAGACACGTCTGACTGTTCGTGAGTGCTGTTCAGACAACACAGGACAGCAGGACGTTTCGTCTAGCAGGAAGACACGTCTGACTGTTCGTGAGGATGGTTCAGACGACACAGGACAGCAGGACGTTTCGTCCAGCAGGAAGACACGTCTGACTGTGTTTGAGGGCTGCTCATACGACACAGGACAGCAGGACGTTTCGTCGAGCAGGAAGACGTGTCTGACTGTGTGTGAGGGCCGTTCAGAGGACACAAGACAGCAGGACTCTTCGTCCAGCAGGAAGACACGTCTGTCTGTTCGTGAGGGATGTTCAGACAACACAGGACAGCAGGGCGTTTCGTCCAGCATGAAGACACGTCTAACTGTTCGTGAGGGCTGTTCAGACGACACAGGACAGCAGGACGTTTCGTCCAGCAGTAAGACGTGTCTGACTGTGTGTGAGGGCTGTTCAGACGACACAGGACAGCAGGACGTTACGTCCAGCAGGAAGACACGTCTGACTGTTCGTGGGCGCTGTTCAGACGACACAGGACAGCAGGAAGTTCCATCCAGCAGAAAGACACATGTGACGGTTCGTGAGGGCCGTTCACACGACAAAGGACAGCAGGAAGTTTCGTTCAGCAGGAAGACACGTCTGACTGTGTGTGAGGGCTGTTCAGACGACACAGGACAGCTGGACGTTTCGTCCAGCAGGAAGACACGTCTGACTGTGTCTGAGGGCTGTTCAGACGACAAAGGACAGCAGGACGTTTCGTCCAACATGAAGACATGTCTAACTGTTCGTGAGGGCTGTTCAGACGACATGGGACAGTAGGACGTTTCGTCCAGCAGGAAGACGTGTCTGACTGTTCGTGAGGGCTGTTCAGACGACACAGGACAGCAGGACGTTTCGTCCAGCATGAAGACACGTCTAACTGTTAGTGAGGGCTGTTCAGACGACACAGGACAGCAGGACGTTTCGTCCAGGCAGAAGACGCGAGTGACTGTGTTTGAGGGTTGTTCAGACGACACAGGACAGCAGGACGTTTCGTCCAGCAGGAAGACACGTCTGACTGTGTGTGATGGCTGTTTAGACGAAACAGGACAGCAGGACGTTTCGTCCAGCAGGAAGACACGTCTGACTGTGCGTGATTGCTGTTCAGACGACACAGGACAGCAGGACGTTTCGTACAGCAGGAAGACGCGAGTGACTGTGTTTGAGCGCTGTTCAGACGACACAGGACAGCAGGACGTTTCGTCCAGCAGGAAGACACGTCCGACTGTTCGTGGGCGCTGTTCAGACGACACAGGACAGCAGGAAGTTCCATCCAGCAGAAAGACACATGTCACGGTTCGTGAGGGCCGTTCACACGACAAAGGACAGCAGGAAGTTTCGTCCAGCAGGAAGACACGTCTGACTGTGTGTGAGGGCTGTTCAGAGGACACAATACAGCAGGCCGTTTCGTCCAGCAGGAAGGCACGTCTGACTGTTCGTGAGGCACTGTTCAGATGACACAGGACAGCAGGACGTTTCGTCCAGCAGGAAGATGCTTCTGACTGTGTGTGAGGAGTGTTCAGTCGAAACAGGACAGCAGGACGTTCCATGCAGCAGGAAGACAGATGTGACGGTTCGTGAGGGCTGTTCAGACGACACAGGACAGCAGGACGTTTCGTCCAGCAGGAAGACACGTCTGACTGTGTGTGAGGGCTGTTCAGACGACACAGGACAGCAGGACGTTACGGCCAGCAGGAAGACACGTCTGACTGTTCGTGAGGGCTGTTCAGACGACACAGGACAGCAGGACGATTCGTCCAGCAGGAAGACATGTCTGACTGTTCGTGAGGGCTGTTCAGACGACACAGGACAGCAGGACGTTTCGTCCAGCAGGAAGACACGTCTGACTGTGTTTGAGGGCTGCTCAGACGACACAGCACAGCAGGACGTTTCGTCCAGCAGGAAGACACGTCTGACTGTTCGTGAGGGCTGTTCAGACGACACAGAACAGCAGGACGTTTCGTCCAGCAGGAAGACACGTCTGACTGTTCGTGAGTGCTGTTCAGACAACACAGGACAGCAGGACGTTTCGTCTAGCAGGAAGACACGTCTGACTGTTCGTGAGGATGGTTCAGACGACACAGGACAGCAGGACGTTTCGTCCAGCAGGAAGACACGTCTGACTGTGTTTGAGGGCTGCTCATACGACACAGGACAGCAGGACGTTTCGTCGAGCAGGAAGACGTGTCTGACTGTGTGTGAGGGCCGTTCAGAGGACACAAGACAGCAGGACTCTTCGTCCAGCAGGAAGACACGTCTGTCTGTTCGTGAGGGATGTTCAGACAACACAGGACAGCAGGGCGTTTCGTCCAGCATGAAGACACGTCTAACTGTTCGTGAGGGCTGTTCAGACGACACAGGACAGCAGGACGTTTCGTCCAGCAGTAAGACGTGTCTGACTGTGTGTGAGGGCTGTTCAGACGACACAGGACAGCAGGAAGTTTCGTCCAGCAGGAAGACACGTCTGACTGTTCGTGGGCGCTGTTCAGACGACACAGGACAGCAGGAAGTTCCATCCAGCAGAAAGACACATGTGACGGTTCGTGAGGGCCGTTCACACGACAAAGGACAGCAGGAAGTTTCGTTCAGCAGGAAGACACGTCTGACTGTGTTTGAGGGCTGCTCATACGACACAGGACAGCAGGACGTTTCGTCGAGCAGGAAGACGTGTCTGACTGTGTGTGAGGGCCGTTCAGAGGACACAAGACAGCAGGACTCTTCGTCCAGCAGGAAGACACGTCTGTCTGTTCGTGAGGGATGTTCAGACGACACAGGACAGCAGGACGTTTCGTCCAGCAGGAAGACACGTCTGACTGTGCGTGATTGCTGTTCAGACGACACAGGACAGCAGGACGTTTCGTACAGCAGGAAGACGCGAGTGACTGTGTTTGAGCGCTGTTCAGACGACACAGGACAGCAGGACGTTTCGTCCAGCAGGAAGACACGTCCGACTGTTCGTAGGCGCTGTTCAGACGACACAGGACAGCAGGAAGTTCCATCCAGCAGAAAGACACATGTCACGGTTCGTGAGGGCCGTTCACACGACAAAGGACAGCAGGAAGTTTCGTCCAGCAGGAAGACACGTCTGACTGTGTGTGAGGGCTGTTCAGAGGACACAATACAGCAGGCCGTTTCGTCCAGCAGGAAGGCACGTCTGACTGTTCGTGAGGCACTGTTCAGATGACACAGGACAGCAGGACGTTTCGTCCAGCAGGAAGATGCTTCTGACTGTGTGTGAGGAGTGTTCAGTCGAAACAGGACAGCAGGACGTTCCATGCAGCAGGAAGACAGATGTGACGGTTCGTGAGGGCTGTTCAGACGACACAGCACAGCAGGACGTTTCGTCCAGCAGGAAGA
Source organism: Lampris megalopsis (assembly GCA_022114975.2). NCBI lineage: Eukaryota > Metazoa > Chordata > Actinopteri > Lampriformes > Lampridae > Lampris > Lampris megalopsis. The sequence continues at coordinate 715,215 of JAJHIY020000641.1, forward strand.
CACGTCTGACTGTGTTTGAGGGCTGCTCAGACGACACAGCACAGCAGGACGTTTCGTGCAGCAGGAAGACACGTCTGACTGTTCGTGAGGGCTGTTCAGACGACACAGAACAGCAGGACGTTTCGTCCAGCAGGAAGACACGTCTGACTGTTCGTGAGTGCTGTTCAGACAACACAGGACAGCAGGACGTTTCGTCTAGCAGGAAGACACGTCTGACTGTTCGTGAGGATGGTTCAGACGACACAGGACAGCAGGACGTTTCGTCCAGCAGGAAGACACGTCTGACTGTGTTTGAGGGCTGCTCATACGACACAGGACAGCAGGACGTTTCGTCGAGCAGGAAGACGTGTCTGACTGTGTGTGAGGGCCGTTCAGAGGACACAAGACAGCAGGACTCTTCGTCCAGCAGGAAGACACGTCTGTCTGTTCGTGAGGGATGTTCAGACAACACAGGACAGCAGGGCGTTTCGTCCAGCATGAAGACACGTCTAACTGTTCGTGAGGGCTGTTCAGACGACACAGGACAGCAGGACGTTTCGTCCAGCAGTAAGACGTGTCTGACTGTGTGTGAGGGCTGTTCAGACGACACAGGACAGCAGGACGTTACGTCCAGCAGGAAGACACGTCTGACTGTTCGTGGGCGCTGTTCAGACGACACAGGACAGCAGGAAGTTCCATCCAGCAGAAAGACACATGTGACGGTTCGTGAGGGCCGTTCACACGACAAAGGACAGCAGGAAGTTTCGTTCAGCAGGAAGACACGTCTGACTGTGTGTGAGGGCTGTTCAGACGACACAGGACAGCTGGACGTTTCGTCCAGCAGGAAGACACGTCTGACTGTGTCTGAGGGCTGTTCAGACGACAAAGGACAGCAGGACGTTTCGTCCAACATGAAGACATGTCTAACTGTTCGTGAGGGCTGTTCAGACGACATGGGACAGTAGGACGTTTCGTCCAGCAGGAAGACGTGTCTGACTGTTCGTGAGGGCTGTTCAGACGACACAGGACAGCAGGACGTTTCGTCCAGCATGAAGACACGTCTAACTGTTAGTGAGGGCTGTTCAGACGACACAGGACAGCAGGACGTTTCGTCCAGGCAGAAGACGCGAGTGACTGTGTTTGAGGGTTGTTCAGACGACACAGGACAGCAGGACGTTTCGTCCAGCAGGAAGACACGTCTGACTGTGTGTGATGGCTGTTTAGACGAAACAGGACAGCAGGACGTTTCGTCCAGCAGGAAGACACGTCTGACTGTGCGTGATTGCTGTTCAGACGACACAGGACAGCAGGACGTTTCGTACAGCAGGAAGACGCGAGTGACTGTGTTTGAGCGCTGTTCAGACGACACAGGACAGCAGGACGTTTCGTCCAGCAGGAAGACACGTCCGACTGTTCGTGGGCGCTGTTCAGACGACACAGGACAGCAGGAAGTTCCATCCAGCAGAAAGACACATGTCACGGTTCGTGAGGGCCGTTCACACGACAAAGGACAGCAGGAAGTTTCGTCCAGCAGGAAGACACGTCTGACTGTGTGTGAGGGCTGTTCAGAGGACACAATACAGCAGGCCGTTTCGTCCAGCAGGAAGGCACGTCTGACTGTTCGTGAGGCACTGTTCAGATGACACAGGACAGCAGGACGTTTCGTCCAGCAGGAAGATGCTTCTGACTGTGTGTGAGGAGTGTTCAGTCGAAACAGGACAGCAGGACGTTCCATGCAGCAGGAAGACAGATGTGACGGTTCGTGAGGGCTGTTCAGACGACACAGGACAGCAGGACGTTTCGTCCAGCAGGAAGACACGTCTGACTGTGTGTGAGGGCTGTTCAGACGACACAGGACAGCAGGACGTTACGGCCAGCAGGAAGACACGTCTGACTGTTCGTGAGGGCTGTTCAGACGACACAGGACAGCAGGACGATTCGTCCAGCAGGAAGACATGTCTGACTGTTCGTGAGGGCTGTTCAGACGACACAGGACAGCAGGACGTTTCGTCCAGCAGGAAGACACGTCTGACTGTGTTTGAGGGCTGCTCAGACGACACAGCACAGCAGGACGTTTCGTCCAGCAGGAAGACACGTCTGACTGTTCGTGAGGGCTGTTCAGACGACACAGAACAGCAGGACGTTTCGTCCAGCAGGAAGACACGTCTGACTGTTCGTGAGTGCTGTTCAGACAACACAGGACAGCAGGACGTTTCGTCTAGCAGGAAGACACGTCTGACTGTTCGTGAGGATGGTTCAGACGACACAGGACAGCAGGACGTTTCGTCCAGCAGGAAGACACGTCTGACTGTGTTTGAGGGCTGCTCATACGACACAGGACAGCAGGACGTTTCGTCGAGCAGGAAGACGTGTCTGACTGTGTGTGAGGGCCGTTCAGAGGACACAAGACAGCAGGACTCTTCGTCCAGCAGGAAGACACGTCTGTCTGTTCGTGAGGGATGTTCAGACAACACAGGACAGCAGGGCGTTTCGTCCAGCATGAAGACACGTCTAACTGTTCGTGAGGGCTGTTCAGACGACACAGGACAGCAGGACGTTTCGTCCAGCAGTAAGACGTGTCTGACTGTGTGTGAGGGCTGTTCAGACGACACAGGACAGCAGGAAGTTTCGTCCAGCAGGAAGACACGTCTGACTGTTCGTGGGCGCTGTTCAGACGACACAGGACAGCAGGAAGTTCCATCCAGCAGAAAGACACATGTGACGGTTCGTGAGGGCCGTTCACACGACAAAGGACAGCAGGAAGTTTCGTTCAGCAGGAAGACACGTCTGACTGTGTGTGAGGGCTGTTCAGAGGACACAATACAGCAGGACGTTTCGTCCAGCAGGAAGGCACGTCTGACTGTTCGTGAGGCACTGTTCAGATGACACAGAAAAGCAGGACGTTTCGTCCAGCAGGAAGATGCTTCTGACTGTGTGTGAGGGCTGTTCAGTCGAAACAGGACAGCAGGACGTTCCATCCAGCAGGAAGACAGATGTGACGGTTCGTGAGGGCTGTTCAGACGACACAGGACAGCAGGATGTTTCGTCCAGCAGGAAGACACGTCTGACTGTGTGTGAGGGCTGTTCAGACGACACAGGACAGCAGGACGTTACGGCCAGCAGGAAGACACGTCTGACTGTTCGTGAGGGCTGTTCAGACGACACAGGAGAGCAGGACGATTCGTCCAGCAGGAAGACATGTCTGACTGTTCGTGAGGGCTGTTCAGACGACACAGGACAGCAGGACGTTTCGTCCAGCAGGAAGACACGTCTGACTCTTCTTGAGGGCTGGTCAGACGACACAGAACAGCAGGATGTTTTGTCCAGCAGGAAGACACGTCTGACTGTGTTTGAGGGCTGCTCAGACGACACAGGACAGCAGGACGTTTCGTCCAGCAGGAAGACACGTCTGACTGTTCGTGAGGGCTGTTCAGACGACACAGGACAGCAGAACGTTTCGTCCAGCAGGAAGACATGTCTGACTGTTCGTGAGTGCTGTTCAGACAACACAGGACAGCAGGACGTTTCGTCCAGCAGGAAGACACGTCTGACTGTGTTTGAGGGCTGCTCATACGACACAGGACAGCAGGACGTTTCGTCGAGCAGGAAGACGTGTCTGACTGTGTGTGAGGGCCGTTCAGAGGACACAAGACAGCAGGACTCTTCGTCCAGCAGGAAGACACGTCTGTCTGTTCGTGAGGGCTGTTCAGACGACACAGGACAGCAGGACGTTTCGATCAGCAGTAAGACGTGTCTGACTGTGTGTGAGGGCTGTTCAGACGACAAAGGACAGCAGGACGTTTCGTCCAGCAGGAAGACACGTCTGACTGTTCGTGGGCGCTGTTCAGACGACACAGGTCAGCAGGACGTTCCATCCAGCAGGGAGACACATGTGACTGTGTGTGAGGGCTGTTAAGTCGACACAGGACAGCAGGACGTTTCGTACAGCATGAAGACACGTCTGACTGTTCGTGAGGGCTGTTCAGACGACACAGGACAGCAGGACGTTTCATCCAGCAGGAAGACACGTCTGACTGTGTGTGAGGGCTGTTCAGACGACACAGGACAGCAGGACGTGTCGTCCAGCATGAAGACGTGTCTAACTGTGCGTGAGGGCTGTTCAGAGGAGACAAGACAGTAGGACGTTTCGTCCAGCATGAAGGCACGGCTGACTGTGTGTGAGGGCTGTTCAGACGACACAGGACAGCAGGACATTTCGTCCAGCAGGAAGACACGTCTGACTTTGTTTGAGGGCTGCTCAGACGACACAGGACAGTAGGACGTTTCGTCCAGCAGGAAGACAAGTCTGACTGTGTGTGAGGGCTGTTCAGACGACACAGGACAGCAGGACGTTTCGTCCAGCAGGAAGACACGTCTGAATTTGTTTGAGGGCTTCTCAGACGACACAGGACAGCAGGACGTTTCGTCCACTAGGAAGACATGTCTGACTGTGTGTGAGGGCTGTTCAGACGAAACAGGACAGCAGGAAGTTTCGTCCAGCAGGAAGACACGTCTGACTGTGTGTGAGGGCTTTTCAGACGACAAAGGACAGCAGGACGTTTCGTCCAGCATGACGACACGTCTAACTGTTCGTGAGGGCTGTTCAGACGACACAGGACAGCAGGACGTTTCGTCCAGCAGGAAGACGTGTCTGTATTTTCGTGAGGGCTGTTCAGACGACACAGGACAGCAGAACGTTTCGTCCAGCAGGAAGATACGTCTGACTGTTCGTGAGGGCTGTTCAGACGACACAGGACAGCAGGACGTTTCGTCTGGTATGAAGACACATGTGACGGTTCGTGAGGGCTGTTCAGACGACACAGAACAGCAGGACGTTTCGTCCAGCAGGAAGACACGGCTGACTGTGTGTGAGGGCTGTTCAGAGGACACAATACAGCAGGACGTTTCGTCCCGCAGGAAGGCACGTCTGACTGGTCGTGAGGGCTATTCAGACGACACAGGAAAGCAGGAAGTTTCGTCCAGCAGGAAGACAGGTCTGACTGTGTGTGAGGGCTGTTCAGACGACACAGGACAGCAGGACGTTACGGCCAGCAGGAAGACACGTCTGACTGTTCGTGAGGGCTGTTCAGACGACACAGGACAGCAGGACGATTCGTCCAGCAGGAAGACATGTCTGACTGTTCGTGAGGGCTGTTCAGACGACACAGGACAGCAGGACGTTTCGTCCAGCAGGAAGACACGTCTGACTGTGTTTGAGGGCTGCTCAGACGACACAGCACAGCAGGACGTTTCGTCCAGCAGGAAGACACGTCTGACTGTTCGTGAGGGCTGTTCAGACGACACAGAACAGCAGGACGTTTCGTCCAGCAGGAAGACACGTCTGACTGTTCGTGAGTGCTGTTCAGACAACACAGGACAGCAGGACGTTTCGTCTAGCAGGAAGACACGTCTGACTGTTCGTGAGGATGGTTCAGACGACACAGGACAGCAGGACGTTTCGTCCAGCAGGAAGACACGTCTGACTATGTTTGAGGGCTGCTCATACGACACAGGACAGCAGGACGTTTCGTCGAGCAGGAAGACGTGTCTGACTGTGTGTGAGGGCCGTTCAGAGGACACAAGACAGCAGGACTCTTCGTCCAGCAGGAAGACACGTCTGTCTGTTCGTGAGGGATGTTCAGACGACACAGGACAGCAGGGCGTTTCGTCCAGCATGAAGACACGTGTAACTGTTCGTGAGGGCTGTTCAGACGACACAGGACAGCAGGACGTTTCGTCCAGCAGTAAGACGTGTCTGACTGTGTGTGAAGGCTGTTCAGACGACACAGGACAGCAGGAAGTTTCGTCCAGCAGGAAGACACGTCTGACTGTTCGTGGGCGCTGTTCAGACGACACAGGACAGCAGGAAGTTCCATCCAGCAGAAAGACACATGTGACGGTTCGTGAGGGCCGTTCACACGACAAAGGACAGCAGGAAGTTTCGTTCAGCAGGAAGACACGTCTGACTGTGTGTGAGGGCTGTTCAGAGGACACAATACAGCAGGACGTTTCGTCCAGCAGGAAGGCACGTCTGACTGTTCGTGAGGCACTGTTCAGATGACACAGAAAAGCAGGACGTTTCGTCCAGCAGGAAGATGCTTCTGACTGTGTGTGAGGGCTGTTCAGTCGAAACAGGACAGCAGGACGTTCCATCCAGCAGGAAGACAGATGTGACGGTTCGTGAGGGCTGTTCAGACGACACAGGACAGCAGGATGTTTCGTCCAGCAGGAAGACACGTCTGACTGTGTGTGAGGGCTGTTCAGACGACAAAGGACAGCAGGACGTTACGGCCAGCAGGAAGACACGTCTGACTGTTCGTGAGGGCTGTTCAGACGACACAGGAGAGCAGGACGATTCGTCCAGCAGGAAGACATGTCTGACTGTTCGTGAGGGCTGTTCAGACGACACAGGACAGCAGGACGTTTCGTCCAGCAGGAAGACACGTCTGACTCTTCGTGAGGGCTGGTCAGACGACACAGAACAGCAGGATGTTTTGTCCAGCAGGAAGACACGTCTGACTGTGTTTGAGGGCTGCTCAGACGACACAGGACAGCAGGACGTTTCGTCCAGCAGGAAGACACGTCTGACTGTTCGTGAGGGCTGTTCAGACGACACAGGACAGCAGGACGTTTCGTCCAGCAGGAAGACATGTCTGACTGTTCGTGAGTGCTGTTCAGACAACACAGGACAGCAGGACGTTTCGTCCAGCAGGAAGACACGTCTGACTGTGTTTGAGGGCTGCTCATACGACACAGGACAGCAGGACGTTTCGTCGAGCAGGAAGACGTGTCTGACTGTGTGTGAGGGCCGTTCAGAGGACACAAGACAGCAGGACTCTTCGTCCAGCAGGAAGACACGTCTGTCTGTTCGTGAGGGCTGTTCAGACGACACAGGACAGCAGGACGTTTCGTCCAGCAGTAAGACGTGTCTGACTGTGTGTGAGGGCTGTTCAGACGACAAAGGACAGCAGGACGTTTCGTCCAGCAGGAAGACACGTCTGACTGTTCGTGGGCGCTGTTCAGACGACACAGGTCAGCAGGACGTTCCATCCAGCAGGGAGACACATGTGACTGTGTGTGAGGGCTGTTCAGTCGACACAGGACAGCAGGACGTTTCATCCAGCAGGAAGACACGTCTGACTGTGTGTGAGGGCTGTTCAGACGACACAGGACAGCAGGACATTTCGTCCAGCAGGAAGACACGTCTGACTTTGTTTGGGGGCTGCTCAGACGACACAGGACAGTAGGACGTTTCGTCCAGCAGGAAGACAAGTCTGACTGTGTGTGAGGGCTGTTCAGACGACACAGGACAGCAGGACGTTTCGTCCAGCAGGAAGACACGTCTGAATTTGTTTGAGGGCTGCTCAGACGACACAGGACAGCAGGACGTTTCGTCCACTAGGAAGACATGTCTGACTGTGTGTGAGGGCTGTTCAGACGAAACAGGACAGCAGGAAGTTTCGTCCAGCAGGAAGACACGTCTGACTGTGTGTGAGGGCTGTTCAGACGACAAAGGACAGCAGGACGTTTCGTCCAGCATGAAGACACGTCTAACTGTTCGTGAGGGCTGTTCAGACGACACAGGACAGCAGGACGTTTCGTCCAGCAGGAAGACGTGTCTGTATTTTCGTGAGGGCTGTTCAGACGACACAGGACAGCAGAACGTTTCGTCCAGCAGGAAGATACGTCTGACTGTTCGTGAGGGCTGTTCAGACGACACAGGACAGCAGGACGTTTCGTCTGGTATGAAGACACATGTGACGGTTCGTGAGGGCTGTTCAGACGACACAGAACAGCAGGACGTTTCGTCCAGCAGGAAGACACGGCTGACTGTGTGTGAGGGCTGTTCAGAGGACACAATACAGCAGGACGTTTCGTCCCGCAGGAAGGCACGTCTGACTGTTCGTGAGGGCTATTCAGACGACACAGGAAAGCAGGACGTTTCGTCCAGCAGGAAGACGCGTCTGACTGTGTGTGAGGGCTGTTCAGACGACACAGGACAGCAGTACGTTTCGTCCTGCAGGAAGACACATGTGACGGTTCGTGAGGGCTGTTAAGACGACACAGGACAGCAGGAAGTTTCGTCCAGCAGGAAGACACGTCTGACTGTGTGTGAGGGCTGTTCAGACGACACAGGACAGCAGGACGTTACGGCCAGCAGGAAGACATGTCTGACTGTTCGTGAGGGCTGTTCCGACGACACAGGACAGCAGGACGATTCGTCCAGCAGGAAGACACGTCTGACTGTTCGTGAGGGCTGTTCAGACGACACACGACAGCAGGACGTTTCGTCCAGCAGGAAGACACGTCTGACTGTTCGTGAGGGCTGTTCAGAAGACACAGGACAGCCGGACGTTTCGTCCAGCAGGAAGATACGTCTGACTGTTCGTGGGGGCTGTTCAGACGACACAGGACAGCAGGATGTTTCGTCCAGCAGGAAGACACGTCTGACTGTTCGCGAGGGCTGCTCAGACGACACAGAACAGCAGGACGTTTCGTCCAGCAGGAAGACACGTCTGACTGTGTGTGAGGGCTGCTCAAACGACACAGGACAGCAGGACGTTTCGTCCAGCAGGAAGACATATGTGACTGTGTGTGAGGGCTGCTCAGACGACACAGGACAGCAGGACGTTTCGTCCAGTAGGAAGACGCTTCTGACTGTGTGTGAGGGCTGTTCAGACGAAACAGGACAGCAGGACGTTTCGACCAGCAGGAAGACACGTCTGACTGTGTGTGAGGGCTGTTCAGACGACAAAGGACAGCAGGACATTTCGTCCAGCATGAAGACATGTCTAACTGTTCGTGAGGGCTGTTCAGACGACACAGGACAGCAGGACGTTTCGTCCAGCAGGAAGACGTGTCTGTATGTTCGTGAGGGCTGTTCAGACGACACAGGACAGCAGAACGTTTCATCCAGTAGGAAGATACGTGTGACTGTTCGTGAGGGCTTGTCAGACGACACAGTACAGCAGGACGTTTCGTCTAGTATGAAGACACATGTGACGGTTCGTGAGGGCTGTTCAGACGACACAGAACAGCAGGACGTTTCGTCCAGCAGGAAGACACGGCTGACTGTGTGTGAGGGCTGCTCAGAGGACACAATACAGCAGGACGTTTCGTCCCGCAGGAAGGCACGTCTGAATGTTCGTGAGGGCTATTCAGACGACACAGGAAAGCAGGACGTTTCGTCCAGCAGTAAGACGTGTCTGACTGTGTGTGAGGGCTGTTCAGACGACAAAGGACAGCAGGACGTTTCGTCCAGCAGGAAGACACGTCTGACTGTTCGTGGGCGCTGTTCAGACGACACAGGACAGCAGGACGTTTCGTCCAGCAGGAAGACACGTCTGACTGTGCGTGATTGCTGTTAAGACGACACAGGACAGCAGGACGTTTCGTCCAGCAGGAAGACACGTCTGACTGTTCGTGGGCGCTGTTCAGACGACACAGGACAGCAGGAAGTTCCATCCAGCAGAAAGACACGTGACGGTTCGTGAGGGCCGTTCAAACGACAAAGGACAGCAGGAAGTTTCGTTCAGCAGGAAGACACGTCTGACTGTGTGTGAGGGCTGTTCAGAGGACACAATACAGCAGGACGTTTCGTCCAGCAGGAAGGCACGTCTGACTGTTCGTGAGGCACTGTTCAGATGACACAGGAAAGCAGGACGTTTCGTCCAGCAGGAAGATGCTTCTGACTGTGTGTGAGGGCTGTTCAGTCGAAACAGGACAGCAGGACGTTCCATCCAGCAGGAAGACAGATGTGACGGTTCGTGAGGGCTGTTCAGACGACACAGGACAGCAGGATGTTTCGTCCAGCAGGAAGACACGTCTGACTGTGTGTGAGGGCTGTTCAGACGACACAGGACAGCAGGACGTTACGGCCAGCAGGAAGACACGTCTGACTGTTCGTGAGGGCTGTTCAGACGACACAGGAGAGCAGGACGATTCGTCCAGCAGGAAGACATGTCTGACTGTTTGTGAGGGCTGTTCAGACGACACAGGACAGCAGGACGTTTCGTCCAGCAGGAAGACACGTCTGACTCTTCGTGAGGGCTGGTCAGACGACACAGAACAGCAGGATGTTTTGTCCAGCAGGAAGACACGTCTGACTGTGTTTGAGGGCTGCTCAGACGACACAGGACAGCAGGACGTTTCGTCCAGCAGGAAGACACGTCTGACTGTTCGTGAGGGCTGTTCAGACGACACAGGACAGCAGAACGTTTCGTCCAGCAGGAAGACATGTCTGACTGTTCGTGAGTGCTGTTCAGACAACACAGGCCAGCAGGACGTTTTGTCTAGCAGGAAGACACGTCTGACTGTTCGTGAAGATGGTTCAGACGACACAGGACAGCAGGACGTTTCGTCCAGCAGGAAGACACGTCTGACTGTGTTTGAGGGCTGCTCATACGACACAGGACAGCAGGACGTTTCGTCGAGCAGGAAGACGTGTCTGACTGTGTGTGAGGGCCGTTCAGAGGACACAAGACAGCAGGACTCTTCGTCCAGCAGGAAGACACGTCTGCCTGTTCGTGAGGGCTGTTCAGACGACACAGGACAGCAGGACGTTTCGTCCAGCAGTAAGACGTGTCTGACTGTGTGTGAGGGCTGTTCAGACGACAAAGGACAGCAGGACGTTTTGTCCAGCAGGAAGACACGTCTGACTGTTCGTGGGCGCTGTTCAGACGACACAGGTCAGCAGGACGTTCCATCCAGCAGGGAGACACATGTGACTGTGTGTGAGGGCTGTTCAGTCGACACAGGACAGCAGGACGTTTAGTACAGCATGAAGACACGTCTGACTGTTCGTGAGGGCTGTTCAGACGACACAGGACAGCAGGACGTTTCATCCAGCAGGAAGACACGTCTGACTGTGTGTGAGGGCTGTTCAGACGACACAGGACAGCAGGACGTGTCGTCCAGCATGAAGACGTGTCTAACTGTGTGTGAGGGCTGTTCAGACGACACAGGACAGCAGGACGTTTCGTCCAGCAGGAAGACACGTCTGACTCTTCGTGAGGGCTGGTCAGACGACACAGAACAGCAGGATGTTTTGTCCAGCAGGAAGACACGTCTGACTGTGTTTGAGGGCTGCTCAGACGACACAGGACAGCAGGACGTTTCGTCCAGCAGGAAGACACGTCTGACTGTTCGTGAGGGCTGTTCAGACGACACAGGACAGCAGGACGTTTCGTCCAGCAGGAAGACATGTCTGACTGTTCGTGAGTGCTGTTCAGACAACACAGGACAGCAGGACGTTTTGTCTAGCAGGAAGACACATCTGACTGTTCGTGAAGATGGTTCAGACGACAAAGGACAGCAGGACGTTTCGTCCAGCAGGAAGACACGTCTGACTCTTCGTGAGGGCTGCTCATACGACACAGGACAGCAGGACGTTTCGTCGAGCAGGAAGACGTGTCTGACTGTGTGTGAGGGCCGTTCAGAGGACACAAGACAGCAGGACTCTTCGTCCAGCAGGAAGACACGTCTGTCTGTTCGTGAGGGCTGTTCAGACGACACAGGACAGCAGGACGTTTCGTCCAGCAGTAAGACGTGTCTGACTGTGTGTGAGGGCTGTTCAGACGACAAAGGACAGCAGGACGTTTCGTCCAGCAGGAAGACACGTCTGACTGTTCGTGGGCGCTGTTCAGACGACACAGGTCAGCAGGACGTTCCATCCAGCAGGGAGACACATGTGACTGTGTGTGAGGGCTGTTCAGTCGACACAGGACAGCAGGACGTTTCGTACAGCATGAAGACACGTCTGACTGTTCGTGAGGGCTGTTCAGACGACACAGGACAGCAGGACGCTTCATCCAGCAGGAAGACACGTCTGACTGTTTGTGAGGGCTGTTCAGACGACACACGACAGCAGGACGTTTCGTACAGCATGAAGACACGTCTGACTGTTCGTGAGGGCTGTTCAGACGACACAGGACAGCAGGACGCTTCATCCAGCAGGAAGACACGTCTGACTGTGTGTGAGGGCTGTTCAGACGACACAGGACAGCAAGACGTGTCGTCCAGCAGGAAGACGTGTCTAACTGTGTGTGAGGGCTGTTCAGAGGAGACAAGACAGTAGGACGTTTCGTCCAGCAGGAAGGCACGGCTGACTGTGTGTGAGGGCTGTTCAGACGACACAGGACAGCAGGATGTTTCGTCCAGCAGGAAGACACGTCTGAATTTGTTTGAGGGCTGCTCAGACGACACAGGACAGCAGGACGTTTCGTCCAGTAGGAAGACATGTCTAACTGTGTGTGAGGGCTGTTCAGAGGAGACAAGACAGTAGGACATTTCGTCCAGCAGGAAGACACGTCTGACTGTTTGTGAGGGCTGTTCAGACGACAAAGGACAGCAGGACGTTTCGTCCAGCATGAAGACACGTCTAACTGTTCGTGAGGGCTTTTCAGACGACACAGGACAGCAGGACGTTTCGTCCAGCAGGAAGACGTGTCTATATTTTCGTGAGGGCTGTTCAGACGACACAGGATAGCAGAACGTTTCGTCCAGCAGGAAGATACGTCTGACTGTTCGTGAGGGCTGTTCAGACGACACAGGACAGCAGGACGTTTCGTCTAGTATGAAGACACATGTGACGGTTCGTGAGGGCTGTTCAGACGACACAGAACAGCAGGACGTTTCGTCCAGCAGGAAGACACGGCTGACTGTGTGTGAGGGCTGTTCAGAGGACACAATACAGCAGGACGTTTCGTCCCGCAGGAAGGCACGTCTGACTGTTCGTGAGGGCTATTCAGACGACACAGGAAAGCAGGACGTTTCGTCCAGCAGGAAGACGCGTCTGACTGTGTGTGAGGGCTGTTCAGACGACACAGGACAGCAGGACGATTCGTCCAGCAGGAAGACACGTCTGACTGTTCGTGAGGGCTGTTCAGACGACACACGACAGCAGGACGTTTCGTACAGCATGAAGACACGTCTGACTGTTCGTGAGGGCTGTTCAGACGACACAGGACAGCAGGACGCTTCATCCAGCAGGAAGACACGTCTGACTGTGTGTGAGGGCTGTTCAGACGACACAGGACAGCAAGACGTGTCGTCCAGCAGGAAGACGTGTCTAACTGTGTGTGAGGGCTGTTCAGAGGAGACAAGACAGTAGGACGTTTCGTCCAGCAGGAAGGCACGGCTGACTGTGTGTGAGGGCTGTTCAGACGACACAGGACAGCAGGACATTTCGTCCAGCAGGAAGACACGTCTGACTTTGTTTGAGGGCTGCTCAGACGACACAGGACAGTAGGACGTTTCGTCCAGCAGGAAGACAAGTCTGACTGTGTGTGAGGGCTGTTCAGACGACACAGGACAGCAGGATGTTTCGTCCAGCAGGAAGACACGTCTGAATTTGTTTGAGGGCTGCTCAGACGACACAGGACAGCAGGACGTTTCGTCCAGTAGGAAGACATGTCTAACTGTGTGTGAGGGCTGTTCAGAGGAGACAAGACAGTAGGACATTTCGTCCAGCAGGAAGACACGTCTGACTGTGTGTGAGGGCTGTTCAGACGACAAAGAACAGCAGGACGTTTCGTCCAGCATGAAGACACGTCTAACTGTTCGTGAGGGCTTTTCAGACGACACAGGACAGTAGGACGTTTCGTCCAGCAGGAAGACGTGTCTGACTGTTCGTGAGGGCTGTTCAGACGACACAGGACAGCAGGACGTTTCGTCCAGCAGGAAGACACGTCTGACTGTTCGCGAGGGCTGCTCATACGACACAGAACTGCAGGACGTTTCGTCCAGCAGGAAGACAAGTATGACTGTGTGTGAGGGCTGTTCAAACGACACAGGACAGCAGGACGTTTCGTCCAGCAGGAAGACACATGTGACTGTGTGTGAGGGCTGTTCAGTCGACACAGGACAGCAGGACGTTTCGTACAGCATAAAGACACGTCTGACTGTTCGTGAGGGCTGTTCAGACGACACAGGACAGCTGGACGTTTCGTCCAGCAGGAAAACACGTCTGACTGTGTCTGAGGGCTGTTCAGACGACAAAGGACAGCAGGACGTTTCGTCCAACACGAAGACATGTCTAACTGTTCGTGAGGGCTGTTCAGACGACATGGGACAGTAGGACGTTTCGTCCAGCAGGAAGACGTGTCTGACTGTTCGTGAGGGCTGTTCAGACGACACAGGACAGCAGGACGTTTCGTCCAGGCAGAAGACGCGAGTGAGTGTGTTTGAGGGTTGTTCAGACGACACAGGACAGCAGGACGTTTCGTCCAGCAGGAAGACACGTCTGACTGTGTGTGATGGCTGTTTAGACGAAACAGGACAGCAGGACGTTTCGTCCAGCAGGAAGACACGTCTGACTGTGCGTGATTGCTTTTCAGACGACACAGGACAGCAGGACGTTTCGTACAGCAGGAAGACGCGAGTGACTGTGTTTGAGCGCTGTTCAGACGACACAGGACAGCAGGACGTTTCGTCCAGCAGGAAGACACGTCCGACTGTTCGTGGGCGCTGTTCAGACGACACAGGACAGCAGGAAGTTCCATCCAGCAGAAAGACACATGTCACGGTTCGTGAGGGCCGTTCACACGACAAAGGACAGCAGGAAGTTTCGTCCAGCAGGAAGACACGTCTGACTGTGTGTGAGGGCTGTTCAGAGGACACAATACAGCAGGCCGTTTCGTCCAGCAGGAAGGCACGTCTGACTGTTCGTGAGGCACTGTTCAGATGACACAGGACAGCAGGACGTTTCGTCCAGCAGGAAGATGCTTCTGACTGTGTGTGAGGAGTGTTCAGTCGAAACAGGACAGCAGGACGTTCCATGCAGCAGGAAGACAGATGTGACGGTTCGTGAGGGCTGTTCAGACGACACAGAACAGCAGGACGTTTCGTCCAGCAGGAAGACACGTCTGACTGTGTGTGAGGGCTGTTCAGACGACACAGGACAGCAGGACGTTACGGCCAGCAGGAAGACACGTCTGACTGTTCGTGAGGGCTGTTCAGACGACACAGGACAGCAGGACGATTCGTCCAGCAGGAAGACATGTCTGACTGTTCGTGAGGGCTGTTCAGACGACACAGGACAGCAGGACGTTTCGTCCAGCAGGAAGACACGTCTGACTGTGTTTGAGGGCTGCTCAGACGACACAGCACAGCAGGACGTTTCGTGCAGCAGGAAGACACGTCTGACTGTTCGTGAGGGCTGTTCAGACGACACAGAACAGCAGGACGTTTCGTCCAGCAGGAAGACACGTCTGACTGTTCGTGAGTGCTGTTCAGACAACACAGGACAGCAGGACGTTTCGTCTAGCAGGAAGACACGTCTGACTGTGTGTGAGGGCTGTTCAGACGACACAGGACAGCTGGACGATTCGTCCAGCAGGAAGACACGTCTGACTGTGTCTGAGGGCTGTTCAGACGACAAAGGACAGCAGGACGTTTCGTCCAACATGAAGACATGTCTAACTGTTCGTGAGGGCTGTTCAGACGACATGGGACAGTAGGACGTTTCGTCCAGCAGGAAGACGTGTCTGACTGTTCGTGAGGGCTGTTCAGACGACACAGGACAGCAGGACATTTCGTCCAGCATGAAGACACGTCTAACTGTTAGTGAGGGCTATTCAGACGACACAGGACAGCAGGACGTTTCGTCCAGGCAGAAGACGCGAGTGACTGTGTTTGAGGGTTGTTCAGACGACACAGGACAGCAGGACGTTTCGTCCAGCAGGAAGACACGTCTGACTGTGTGTGATGGCTGTTTAGACGAAACAGGACAGCAGGACGTTTCGTCCAGCAGGAAGACACGTCTGACTGTGCGTGATTGCTGTTCAGACGACACAGGACAGCAGGACGTTTCGTCCAGCAGGAAGACACGTCCGACTGTTCGTGGGCGCTGTTCAGACGACACAGGACAGCAGGAAGTTCCATCCAGCAGAAAGACACATGTCACGGTTCGTGAGGGCCGTTCACACGACAAAGGACAGCAGGAAGTTTCGTCCAGCAGGAAGACACGTCTGACTGTGTGTGAGGGCTGTTCAGAGGACACAATACAGCAGGCCGTTTCGTCCAGCAGGAAGGCACGTCTGACTGTTCGTGAGGCACTGTTCAGATGACACAGGACAGCAGGACGTTTCGTCCAGCAGGAAGATGCTTCTGACTGTGTGTGAGGAGTGTTCAGTCGAAACAGGACAGCAGGACGTTCCTTGCAGCAGGAAGACAGATGTGACGGTTCGTGAGGGCTGTTCAGACGACACAGGACAGCAGCACGTTTCGTCCAGCAGAAAGACACGTCTGACTGTTCGTGAGGGCTGTTCAGAAGACACAGGACAGCCGGATGTTTCGTCCAGCAGGAAGACACGTCTGACTGTTCGTGAGGGCTGTTCAGACGACACAGGACAGCAGGACGTTTCGTCCAGCAGGAAGACACGTCTGACTGTTCGTGAGGGCTGCTCATACGACAGAAAACTGCAGGACGTTTCGTCCAGCAGGAAGACAAGTATGACTGTGTGTGAGGGCTGTTCAAACGACACAGGACAGCAGGACGTTTCATCCAGCAGGAAGACACATGTGACTGTGTGTGAGGGCTGTTCAGTCGACACAGGACAGCAGGATGTTTCGTACAGCATAAAGACATGTCTGACTGTTCGTGAGGGCTGTTCAGACGACACAGGACAGCAGGACGTTTCGTCCCGCAGGAAGACACGTCTGACTGTGTCTGAGGGCTGTTCAGACGACAAAGGACAGCAGGACGTTTCGTCCAACATGAAGACATGTCTAACTGTTCGTGAGGGCTGTTCAGACGACACAGGACAGTAGGACGTTTCGTCCAGCAGGAAGACGTGTCTGACTGTTCGTGAGGGCTGTTCAGACGACACAGGACAGCAGGACGTTTCGTCCAGCAGGAAGACACGTCTGACTGTTCGCGAGGGCTGCTCATACGACACAGAACTGCAGGACGTTTCGTCCAGCAGGAAGACAAGTATGACTGTGTGTGAGGGCTGTTCAAACGACACAGGACAGTAGGACGTTTCGTCCAGCAGGAAGACACATGTGACTGTGTGTGAGGGCTGTTCAGTCGACACAGGACAGCAGGACGTTTCGTACAGCATAAAGACACGTCTGACTGTTCGTGAGGGCTGTTCAGACGACACAGGACAGCTGGACGTTTCGTCCAGCAGGAAGACACGTCTGACTGTGTCTGAGGGCTGTTCAGATGACAAAGGACAGCAGGACGTTTCGTCCAACATGAAGACATGTCTAACTGTTCGTGAGGGCTGTTCAGACGACATGGGACAGTAGGACGTTTCGTCCAGCAGGAAGACGTGTCTGACTGTTCGTGAGGGCTGTTCAGACGACACAGGACAGCAGGACGTTTCGTCCAGCATGAAGACACGTCTAACTGTTAGTGAGGGCTGTTCAGACGACACAGGACAGCAGGACGTTTCGTCTAGGCAGAAGACGCGAGTGACTGTGTTTGAGGGTTGTTCAGACGACACAGGACAGCAGGACGTTTCGTCCAGCAGGAAGACACGTCTGACTGTGTGTGATGGCTGTTTAGACGAAACAGGACAGCAGGACGTTTCGTCCAGCAGGAAGACACGTCTGACTGTGCGTGATTGCTGTTCAGACGACACAGGACAGCAGGACGTTTCGTCCAGCAGGAAGACGCGTCCGACTGTTCGTGGGCGGTGTTCAGACGACACAGGACAGCAGGAAGTTCCATCCAGCAGAAAGACACATGTCACGGTTCGTGAGGGCCGTTCACACGACAAAGGACAGCAGGAAGTTTCGTCCAGCAGGAAGACACGTCTGACTGTGTGTGAGGGCTGTTCAGAGGACACAATACAGCAGGCCGTTTCGTCCAGCAGGAAGGCACGTCTGACTGTTCGTGAGGCACTGTTCAGATGACACAGGACAGCAGGACGTTTCGTCCAGCAGGAAGATGCTTCTGACTGTGTGTGAGGAGTGTTCAGTCGAAACAGGACAGCAGGACGTTCCATGCAGCAGGAAGACAGATGTGACGGTTCGTGAGGGCTGTTCAGACGACACAGGACAGCAGCACGTTTCGTCCAGCAGAAAGACACGTCTGACTGTTCGTGAGGGCTGTTCAGAAGACACAGGACAGCCGGACGTTTCGTCCAGCAGGAAGACACGTCTGACTGTTCGTGAGGGCTGTTCAGACGACACAGGACAGCAGGACGTTTCGTCCAGCAGGAAGACACGTCTGACTGTTCGCGAGGGCTGCTCATACGACAGAAAACTGCAGGACGTTTCGTCCAGCAGGAAGACAAGTATGACTGTGTGTGAGGGCTGTTCAAACGACACAGGACAGCAGGACGTTTCATCCAGCAGGAAGACACATGTGACTGTGTGTGAGGGCTGTTCAGTCGACACAGGACAGCAGGACGTTTCGTACAGCATAAAGACATGTCTGACTGTTCGTGAGGGCTGTTCAGACGACACAGGACAGCAGGACGTTTCGTCCCGCAGGAAGACACGTCTGACTGTGTCTGAGGGCTGTTCAGACGACAAAGGACAGCAGGACGTTTCGTCCAACATGAAGACATGTCTAACTGTTCGTGAGGGCTGTTCAGACGACATGGGACAGTAGGACGTTTCGTCCAGCAGGAAGACGTGTCTGACTGTTCGTGAGGGCTGTTCAGACGACACAGGACAGCAGGACGTTTCGTCCAGCATGAAGACACGTCTAACTGTTAGTGAGGGCTGTTCAGACGACACAGGACAGCAGGACGTTTCGTCCAGGCAGAAGACGCGAGTGACTGTGTTTGAGGGTTGTTCAGACGACACAGGACAGCAGGACGTTTCGTCCAGGCAGAAGACGCGAGTGACTGTGTTTGAGGGTTGTTCAGACGACACAGGACAGCAGGACGTTTCGTCCAGCAGGAAGACACGTCTGACAGTGTGTGATGGCTGTTTAGACGAAACAGGACAGCAGGACGTTTCGTCCAGCAGGAAGGCACGTCTGACTGTGCGTGATTGCTGTTCAGACGACACAGGACAGCAGGACGTTTCGTACAGCAGGAAGACGCGAGTGACTGTGTTTGAGCGCTGTTCAGACGACACAGGACAGCAGGACGTTTCGTCCAGCAGGAAGACACGTCAGACTGTTCGTGGGCGCTGTTCAGACGACACAGGACAGCAGGAAGTTCCATCCAGCAGAAAGACACATGTCACGGTTCGTGAGGGCCGTTCACACGACAAAGGACAGCAGGAAGTTTCGTCCAGCAGGAAGACACGTCTGACTGTGTGTGAGGGCTGTTCAGAGGACACAATACAGCAGGCCGTTTCGTCCAGCAGGAAGGCACGTCTGACTGTTCGTGAGGCACTGTTCAGATGACATAGGACAGCAGGACGTTTCGTCCAGCAGGAAGATGCTTCTGACTGTGTGTGAGGAGTGTTCAGTCGAAACAGGACAGCAGGACGTTCCATGCAGCAGGAAGACAGATGTGACGGTTCGTGAGGGCTGTTCAGACGACACAGAACAGCAGGACGTTTCGTCCAGCAGGAAGACACGTCTGACTGTGTGTGAGGGCTGTTCAGACGACACAGGACAGCAGGACGTTACGGCCAGCAGGAAGACACGTCTGACTGTTCGTGAGGGCTGTTCAGACGACACAGGACAGCAGGACGATTCGTCCAGCAGGAAGACATGTCTGACTGTTCGTGAGGGCTGTTCAGACGACACAGGACAGCAGGACGTTTCGTCCAGCAGGAAGACACGTCTGACTGTGTTTGAGGGCTGCTCAGACGACACAGCAGAGCAGGACGTTTCGTGCAGCAGGAAGACACGTCTGACTGTTCGTGAGGGCTGTTCAGACGACACAGAACAGCAGGACGTTTCGTCCAGCAGGTAGACACGTCTGACTGTTCGTGAGTGCTGTTCAGACAACACAGGACAGCAGGACGTTTCGTCTAGCAGGAAGACACGTCTGACTGTTCGTGAGGATGGTTCAGACGACACAGGACAGCAGGACGTTTCGTCCAGCAGGAAGACACGTCTGACTGTGTTTGAGGGCTGCTCATACGACACAGGACAGCAGGACGTTTCGTCGAGCAGGAAGACGTGTCTGACTGTGTGTGAGGGCCGTTCAGAGGACACAAGACAGCAGGACTCTTCGTCCAGCGGGAAGACACGTCTGTCTGTTCGTGAGGGATGTTCAGACAACACAGGACAGCAGGGCGTTTCGTCCAGCATGAAGACACGTCTAACTGTTCGTGAGGGCTGTTCAGACGACACAGGACAGCAGGACGTTTCGTCCAGCAGTAAGACGTGTCTGACTGTGTGTGAGGGCTATTCAGACGACACAGGACAGCAGGACGTTACGTCCAGCAGGAAGACACGTCTGACTGTTCGTGGGCGCTGTTCAGACGACACAGGACAGCAGGAAGTTCCATCCAGCAGAAAGACACATGTGACGGTTCGTGAGGGCCGTTCACACGACAAAGGACAGCAGGAAGTTTCGTTCAGCAGGAAGACACGTCTGACTGTCTGTGAGGGCTGTTCAGACGACACAGGACAGCTGGACGTTTCGTCCAGCAGGAAGACACGTCTGACTGTGTCTGAGGGCTGTTCAGACGACAAAGGACAGCAGGACGTTTCGTCCAACATGAAGACATGTCTAACTGTTCGTGAGGGCTGTTCAGACGACATGGGACAGTAGGACGTTTCGTCCAGCAGGAAGACGTGTCTGACTGTTCGTGAGGGCTGTTCAGACGACACAGGACAGCA
Source organism: Lampris megalopsis (assembly GCA_022114975.2). Taxonomy (NCBI): domain Eukaryota; kingdom Metazoa; phylum Chordata; class Actinopteri; order Lampriformes; family Lampridae; genus Lampris; species Lampris megalopsis. Next base: position 735,898 of record JAJHIY020000641.1, read on the forward strand.
GGACGTTTCGTCCAGCATGAAGACACGTCTAACTGTTAGTGAGGGCTGTTCAGACGACACAGGACAGCAGGACGTTTCGTCCAGGCAGAAGACGCGAGTGACTGTGTTTGAGGGTTGTTCAGACGACACAGGACAGCAGGACGTTTCGTCCAGCAGGAAGACACGTCTGACTGTGTGTGATGGCTGTTTAGACGAAACAGGACAGCAGGACGTTTCGTCCAGCAGGAAGACACGTCTGACTGTGCGTGATTGCTGTTCAGACGACACAGGACAGCAGGACATTTCGTACAGCAGGAAGACGCGAGTGACTGTGTTTGAGCGCTGTTCAGACGACACAGGACAGCAGGACGTTTCGTCCAGCAGGAAGACACGTCCGACTATTCGTGGGCGCTGTTCAGACGACACAGGACAGCAGGAAGTTCCATCCAGCAGAAAGACACATGTCACGGTTCGTGAGGGCCGTTCACACGACAAAGGACAGCAGGAAGTTTCGTCCAGCAGGAAGACACGTCTGACTGTGTGTGAGGGCTGTTCAGAGGACACAATACAGCAGGCCGTTTCGTCCAGCAGGAAGGCACGTCTGACTGTTCGTGAGGCACTGTTCAGATGACACAGGACAGCAGGACGTTTCGTCCAGCAGGAAGATGCTTCTGACTGTGTGTGAGGAGTGTTCAGTCGAAACAGGACAGCAGGACGTTCCATGCAGCAGGAAGACAGATGTGACGGTTCGTGAGGGCTGTTCAGATGACACAGGACAGCAGGACGTTTCGTCCAGCAGGAAGACACGTCTGACTGTGTGTGAGGGCTGTTCAGACGACACAGGACAGCAGGACGTTACGGCCAGCAGGAAGACACGTCTGACTGTTCGTGAGGGCTGTTCAGACGACACAGGACAGCAGGACGATTCGTCCAGCAGGAAGACATGTCTGACTGTTCGTGAGGGCTGTTCAGACGACACAGGACAGCAGGACGTTTCGTCCAGCAGGAAGACACGTCTGACTGTGTTTGAGGGCTGCTCAGACGACACAGCACAGCAGGACGTTTCGTCCAGCATGAAGACACGTCTGACTGTTCGTGAGGGCTGTTCAGACGACACAGAACAGCAGGACGTTTCGTCCAGCAGGAAGACACGTCTGACTGTTCATGAGTGCTGTTCAGACAACATAGGACAGCAGGACGTTTCGTCTAGCAGGAAGACACGTCTGACTGTTCGTGAGGATGGTTCAGACGACACAGGACAGCAGGACGTTTCGTCCAGCAGGAAGACACTTCTGACTGTGTTTGAGGGCTGCTCATACGACACAGGACAGCAGGACGTTTCGTCGAGCAGGAAGACGTGTCTGACTGTGTGTGAGGGCCGTTCAGAGGACACAAGACAGCAGGACTCTTCGTCCAGCAGGAAGACACGTCTGTCTGTTCGTGAGGGATGTTCAGACAACACAGGACAGCAGGGCGTTTCGTCCAGCATGAAGACACATCTAACTGTTCGTGAGGGCTGTTCAGACGACACAGGACAGCAGGACGTTTCATCCAGCAGTAACACGTGTCTGACTGTTCGTGAGCGCTGTTCAGACGACACAGGACAGCAGGAAGTTTCGTCCAGCAGGATGACAAGTCTGACTGTTCGTGGGCGCTGTTCAGACGACACAGGACAGCAGGAAGTTCCATCCAGCAGAAAGACACATGTGACGGTTCGTGAGGGCCGTTCACACGACAAAGGACAGCAGGAAGTTTCGTTCAGCAGGAAGACACGTCTGACTGTGTGTGAGGGCTGTTAAGAGGACACAATACAGCAGGACGTTTCGTCCAGCAGGAAGGCACGTCTGACTGTTCGTGAGGCACTGTTCAGATGACACAGAAAAGCAGGACGTTTCGTCCAGCAGGAAGATGCTTCTGACTGTGTGTGAGGGCTGTTCAGTCGAAACAGGACAGCAGGACGTTCCATCCAGCAGGAAGACAGATGTGACGGTTCGTGAGGGCTGTTCAGACGACACAGGACAGCAGGATGTTTCGTCCAGCAGGAAGACACGTCTGACTGTGTGTGAGGGCTGTTCAGACGACACAGGACAGCAGGACGTTACGGCCAGCAGGAAGACACGTCTGACTGTTCGTGAGGGCTGTTCAGACGACACAGGAGAGCAGGACGATTCGTCCAGCAGGAAGACATGTCTGACTGTTCGTGAGGGCTGTTCAGACGACACAGGACAGCAGGACGTTTCGTCCAGCAGGAAGACACGTCTGACTCTTCGTGAGGGCTGGTCAGACGACACAGAACAGCAGGATGTTTTGTCCAGCAGGAAGACACGTCTGACTGTGTTTGAGGGCTGCTCAGACGACACAGGACAGCAGGACGTTTCGTCCAGCAGGAAGACACGTCTGACTGTTCGTGAGGGCTGTTCAGACGACACAGGACAGCAGAACGTTTCGTCCAGCAGGAAAACATGTCTGACTGTTCGTGAGTGCTGTTCAGACAACACAGGACAGCAGGACGTTTCGTCCAGCAGGAAGACACGTCTGACTGTGTTTGAGGGCTGCTCATACGACACAGGACAGCAGGACGTTTCGTCGAACAGGAAGACGTGTCTGACTGTGTGTGAGGGCCGTTCAGAGGACACAAGACAGCAGGACTCTTCGTCCAGCAGGAAGACACGTCTGTCTGTTCGTGAGGGCTGTTCAGACGACACAGGACAGCAGGACGTTTCGTCCAGCAGTAAGACGTGTCTGACTGTGTGTGAGGGCTGTTCAGACGACAAAGGACAGCAGGACGTTTCGTCCAGCAGGAAGACACGTCTGACTGTTCGTGGGCGCTGTTCAGACGACACAGGTCAGCAGGACGTTCCATCCAGCAGGGAGACACATGTGACTGTGTGTGAGGGCTGTTAAGTCGACACAGGACAGCAGGACGTTTCGTACAGCATGAAGACACGTCTGACTGTTCGTGAGGGCTGTTCAGACGACACAGGACAGCAGGACGTTTCATCCAGCAGGAAGACACGTCTGACTGTGTGTGAGGGCTGTTCAGACGACACAGGACAGCAGGACGTGTCGTCCAGCATGAAGACGTGTCTAACTGTGCGTGAGGGCTGTTCAGAGGAGACAAGACAGTAGGACGTTTCGTCCAGCAGGAAGGCACGGCTGACTGTGTGTGAGGGCTGTTCAGACGACACAGGACAGCAGGACATTTCGTCCAGCAGGAAGACACGTCTGACTTTGTTTGAGGGCTGCTCAGACGACACAGGACAGTAGGACGTTTCGTCCAGCAGGAAGACAAGTCTGACTGTGTGTGAGGGCTGTTCAGACGACACAGGACAGCAGGACGTTTCGTCCAGCAGGAAGACACGTCTGAATTTGTTTGAGGGCTGCTCAGACGACACAGGACAGCAGGACGTTTCGTCCACTAGGAAGACATGTCTGACTGTGTGTGAGGGCTGTTCAGACGAAACAGGACAGCAGGAAGTTTCGTCCAGCAGGAAGACACGTCTGACTGTGTGTGAGGGCTTTTCAGACGACAAAGGACAGCAGGACGTTTCGTCCAGCATGAAGACACGTCTAACTGTTCGTGAGGGCTGTTCAGACGACACAGGACAGCAGGACGTTTCGTCCAGCAGGAAGACGTGTCTGTATTTTCGTGAGGGCTGTTCAGACGACACAGGACAGCAGAACGTTTCGTCCAGCAGGAAGATACGTCTGACTGTTCGTGAGGGCTGTTCAGACGACACAGGACAGCAGGACGTTTCGTCTGGTATGAAGACACATGTGACGGTTCGTGAGGGCTGTTCAGACGACACAGAACAGCAGGACGTTTCGTCCAGCAGGAAGACACGGCTGACTGTGTGTGAGGGCTGTTCAGAGGACACAATACAGCAGGACGTTTCGTCCCGCAGGAAGGCACGTCTGACTGTTCGTGAGGGCTATTCAGACGACACAGGAAAGCAGGAAGTTTCGTCCAGCAGGAAGACACGTCTAACTGTGTGTGAGGGCTGTTCAGACGACACAGGACAGCAGGACGTTACGGCCAGCAGGAAGACACGTCTGACTGTTCGTGAGAGCTGTTCAGACGACACAGGACAGCAGGACGATTCGTCCAGCAGGAAGACATGTCTGACTGTTCGTGAGGGCTGTTCAGACGACACAGGACAGCAGGACGTTTCGTCCAGCAGGAAGACACGTCTGACTGTGCGTGATTGCTGTTCAGACGACACAGGACAGCAGGACGTTTCGTACAGCAGGAAGACGCGAGTGACTGTGTTTGAGCGCTGTTCAGACGACACAGGACAGCAGGACGTTTCGTCCAGCAGGAAGACACGTCCGACTGTTCGTAGGCGCTGTTCAGACGACACAGGACAGCAGGAAGTTCCATCCAGCAGAAAGACACATGTCACGGTTCGTGAGGGCCGTTCACACGACAAAGGACAGCAGGACGTTTCGTCCAACATGAAGACATGTCTAACTGTTCGTGAGGGCTGTTCAGACGACATGGGACAGTAGGACGTTTCGTCCAGCAGGAAGACGTGTCTGACTGTTCGTGAGGGCTGTTCAGACGACACAGGACAGCAGGACGTTTCGTCCAGCATGAAGACACGTCTAACTGTTAGTGAGGGCTGTTCAGACGACACAGGACAGCAGGACGTTTCGTCCAGGCAGAAGACGCGAGTGACTGTGTTTGAGGGTTGTTCAGACGACACAGGACAGCAGGACGTTTCGTCCAGCAGGAAGACACGTCTGACTGTGTGTGATGGCTGTTTAGACGAAACAGGACAGCAGGACGTTTCGTCCAGCAGGAAGACACGTCTGACTGTGCGTGATTGCTGTTCAGACGACACAGGACAGCAGGACGTTTCGTACAGCAGGAAGACGCGAGTGACTGTGTTTGAGCGCTGTTCAGACGACACAGGACAGCAGGACGTTTCGTCCAGCAGGAAGACACGTCCGACTGTTCGTGGGCGCTGTTCAGACGACACAGGACAGCAGGAAGTTCCATCCAGCAGAAAGACACATGTCACGGTTCGTGAGGGCCGTTCACACGACAAAGGACAGCAGGAAGTTTCGTCTAGCAGGAAGACACGTCTGACTGTGTGTGAGGGCTGTTCAGAGGACACAATACAGCAGGCCGTTTCGTCCAGCAGGAAGGCACGTCTGACTGTTCGTGAGGCACTGTTCAGATGACACAGGACAGCAGGACGTTTCGTCCAGCAGGAAGATGCTTCTGACTGTGTGTGAGGAGTGTTCAGTCGAAACAGGACAGCAGGACGTTCCATGCAGCAGGAAGACAGATGTGACGGTTCGTGAGGGCTGTTCAGACGACACAGGACAGCAGGACGTTTCGTCCAGCAGGAAGACACGTCTGACTGTGTGTGAGGGCTGTTCAGACGACACAGGACAGCAGGACGTTACGGCCAGCAGGAAGACACGTCTGACTGTTCGTGAGGGCTGTTCAGACGACACAGGACAGCAGGACGATTCGTCCAGCAGGAAGACATGTCTGACTGTTCGTGAGGGCTGTTCAGACGACACAGGACAGCAGGAAGTTTCGTTCAGCATGAAGGCACGGCTGACTGTTCGTGAGGGCTGTTCAGACGACATGGGACAGTAGGACGTTTCGTCCAGCAGGAAGACGTGTCTGACTGTTCGTGAGGGCTGTTCAGACGACACAGGACAGCAGGACGTTTCGTCCAGGCAGAAGACGCGAGTGAGTGTGTTTGAGGGTTGTTCAGACGACACAGGACAGCAGGACGTTTCGTCCACTAGGAAGACATGTCTGACTGTGTGTGAGGGCTGTTCAGACGAAACAGGACAGCAGGAAGTTTCGTCCAGCAGAAAGACACATGTGACGGTTCGTGAGGGCCGTTCACACGACAAAGGACAGCAGGACGTTTCGTCCAACACGAAGACATGTCTAACTGTTCGTGAGGGCTGTTCAGACGACATGGGACAGTAGGACGTTTCGTCCAGCAGGAAGACGTGTCTGACTGTTCGTGAGGGCTGTTCAGACGACACAGGACAGCAGGACGTTTCGTCCAGGCAGAAGACGCGAGTGAGTGTGTTTGAGGGTTGTTCAGACGACACAGGACAGCAGGACGTTTCGTCCAGCAGGAAGACACGTCTGACTGTGTGTGATGGCTGTTTAGACGAAACAGGACAGCAGGACGTTTCGTCCAGCAGGAAGACACGTCTGACTGTGTTTGAGGGCTGCTCAGACGACACAGCACAGCAGGACGTTTCGTCCAGCAGGAAGACACGTCTGACTGTTCGTGAGGGCTGTTCAGACGACACAGAACAGCAGGACGTTTCGTCCAGCAGGAAGACACGTCTGACTGTTCGTGAGTGCTGTTCAGACAACACAGGACAGCAGGACGTTTCGTCTAGCAGGAAGACACGTCTGACTGTTCGTGAGGATGGTTCAGACGACACAGGACAGCAGGACGTTTCGTCCAGCAGGAAGACACGTCTGACTGTGTTTGAGGGCTGCTCATACGACACAGGACAGCAGGACGTTTCGTCGAGCAGGAAGACGTGTCTGACTGTGTGTGAGGGCCGTTCAGAGGACACAAGACAGCAGGACTCTTCGTCCAGCAGGAAGACACGTCTGTCTGTTCGTGAGGGATGTTCAGACAACACAGGACAGCAGGGCGTTTCGTCCAGCATGAAGACACATCTAACTGTTCGTGAGGGCTGTTCAGACGACACAGGACAGCAGGACGTTTCATCCAGCAGTAACACGTGTCTGACTGTGTGTGAGGGCTGTTCAGACGACACAGGACAGCAGGAAGTTTCGTCCAGCAGGATGACAAGTCTGACTGTTCGTGGGCGCTGTTCAGACGACACAGGACAGCAGGAAGTTCCATCCAGCAGAAAGACACATGTGACGGTTCGTGAGGGCCGTTCACACGACAAAGGACAGCAGGAAGTTTCGTTCAGCAGGAAGACACGTCTGACTGTGTGTGAGGGCTGTTAAGAGGACACAATACAGCAGGACGTTTCGTCCAGCAGGAAGGCACGTCTGACTGTTCGTGAGGCACTGTTCAGATGACACAGAAAAGCAGGACGTTTCGTCCAGCAGGAAGATGCTTCTGACTGTGTGTGACGGCTGTTCAGTCGAAACAGGACAGCAGGACGTTCCATCCAGCAGGAAGACAGATGTGACGGTTCGTGAGGGCTGTTCAGACGACACAGGACAGCAGGATGTTTCGTCCAGCAGGAAGACACGTCTGACTGTGTGTGAGGGCTGTTCAGACGACACAGGACAGCAGGACGTTACGGCCAGCAGGAAGACACGTCTGACTGTTCGTGAGGGCTGTTCAGACGACACAGGAGAGCAGGACGATTCGTCCAGCAGGAAGACATGTCTGACTGTTCGTGAGGGCTGTTCAGACGACACAGGACAGCAGGACGTTTCGTCCAGCAGGAAGACACGTCTGACTCTTCGTGAGGGCTGGTCAGACGACACAGAACAGCAGGATGTTTTGTCCAGCAGGAAGACACGTCTGACTGTGTTTGAGGGCTGCTCAGACGACACAGGACAGTAGGACGTTTCGTCCAGCAGGAAGACAAGTCTGACTGTGTGTGAGGGCTGTTCAGACGACACAGGACAGCAGGACGTTTCGTCCAGCAGGAAGACACGTCTGAATTTGTTTGAGGGCTGCTCAGACGACACAGGACAGCAGGACGTTTCGTCCACTAGGAAGACATGTCTGACTGTGTGTGAGGGCTGTTCAGACGACACAGGACAGCAGGAAGTTCCATCCAGCAGAAAGACACATGTGACGGTTCGTGAGGGCCGTTCACACGACAAAGGACAGCAGGAAGTTTCGTTCAGCATGAAGGCACGGCTGACTGTGTGTGAGGGCTGTTCAGACGACACAGGACAGCAGGACATTTCGTCCAGCAGGAAGACACGTCTGACTTTGTTTGAGGGCTGCTCAGACGACACAGGACAGTAGGACGTTTCGTCCAGCAGGAAGACAAGTCTGACTGTGTGTGAGGGCTGTTCAGACGACACAGGACAGCAGGACGTTTCGTCCAGCAGGAAGACACGTCTGAATTTGTTTGAGGGCTGCTCAGACGACACAGGACAGCAGGACGTTTCGTCCACTAGGAAGACATGTCTGACTGTGTGTGAGGGCTGTTCAGACGAAACAGGACAGCAGGAAGTTTCGTCCAGCAGGAAGACACGTCTGACTGTGTGTGAGGGCTTTTCAGACGACAAAGGACAGCAGGACGTTTCGTCCAGCATGAAGACACGTCTAACTGTTCGTGAGGGCTGTTCAGACGACACAGGACAGCAGGACGTTACGGCCAGCAGGAAGACACGTCTGACTGTTCGTGAGGGCTGTTCAGACGACAAAGGACAGCAGGACGTTTCGTCCAGCATGAAGACACGTCTAACTGTTCGTGAGGGCTTTTCAGACGACACAGGACAGTAGGACGTTTCGTCCAGCAGGAAGACGTGTCTGACTGTTCGTGAGGGCTGTTCAGACGACACAGGACAGCAGGACGTTTCGTCCAGCAGGAAGACACGTCTGACTGTTCGCGAGGGCTGCTCATACGACACAGAACTGCAGGACGTTTCGTCCAGCAGGAAGACAAGTATGACTGTGTGTGAGGGCTGTTCAAACGACACAGGACAGCAGGACGTTTCGTCCAGCAGGAAGACACATGTGACTGTGTGTGAGGGCTGTTCAGTCGACACAGGACAGCAGGACGTTTCGTACAGCATAAAGACACGTCTGACTGTTCGTGAGGGCTGTTCAGACGACACAGGACAGCTGGACGTTTCGTCCAGCAGGAAGACACGTCTGACTGTGTCTGAGGGCTGTTCAGACGACAAAGGACAGCAGGACGTTTCGTCCAACACGAAGACATGTCTAACTGTTCGTGAGGGCTGTTCAGACGACATGGGACAGTAGGACGTTTCGTCCAGCAGGAAGACGTGTCTGACTGTTCGTGAGGGCTGTTCAGACGACACAGGACAGCAGGACGTTTCGTCCAGGCAGAAGACGCGAGTGAGTGTGTTTGAGGGTTGTTCAGACGACACAGGACAGCAGGACGTTTCGTCCAGCAGGAAGACACGTCTGACTGTGTGTGATGGCTGTTTAGACGAAACAGGACAGCAGGACGTTTCGTCCAGCAGGAAGACACGTCTGACTGTGTTTGAGGGCTGCTCAGACGACACAGCACAGCAGGACGTTTCGTCCAGCAGGAAGACACGTCTGACTGTTCGTGAGGGCTGTTCAGACGACACAGAACAGCAGGACGTTTCGTCCAGCAGGAAGACACGTCTGACTGTTCGTGAGTGCTGTTCAGACAACACAGGACAGCAGGACGTTTCGTCTAGCAGGAAGACACGTCTGACTGTTCGTGAGGATGGTTCAGACGACACAGGACAGCAGGACGTTTCGTCCAGCAGGAAGACACGTCTGACTGTGTTTGAGGGCTGCTCATACGACACAGGACAGCAGGACGTTTCGTCGAGCAGGAAGACGTGTCTGACTGTGTGTGAGGGCCGTTCAGAGGACACAAGACAGCAGGACTCTTCGTCCAGCAGGAAGACACGTCTGTCTGTTCGTGAGGGATGTTCAGACAACACAGGACAGCAGGGCGTTTCGTCCAGCATGAAGACACGTCTAACTGTTCGTGAGGGCTGTTCAGACGACACAGGACAGCAGGACGTTTCATCCAGCAGTAAGACGTGTCTGACTGTGTGTGAGGGCTGTTCAGACGACACAGGACAGCAGGAAGTTTCGTCCAGCAGGATGACAAGTCTGACTGTTCGTGGGCGCTGTTCAGACGACACAGGACAGCAGGAAGTTCCATCCAGCAGAAAGACACATGTGACGGTTCGTGAGGGCCGTTCACACGACAAAGGACAGCAGGAAGTTTCGTTCAGCAGGAAGACACGTCTGACTGTGTGTGAGGGCTGTTAAGAGGACACAATACAGCAGGACGTTTCGTCCAGCAGGAAGGCACGTCTGACTGTTCGTGAGGCACTGTTCAGATGACACAGAAAAGCAGGACGTTTCGTCCAGCAGGAAGATGCTTCTGACTGTGTGTGAGGGCTGTTCAGTCGAAACAGGACAGCAGGACGTTCCATCCAGCAGGAAGACAGATGTGACGGTTCGTGAGGGCTGTTCAGACGACACAGGACAGCAGGATGTTTCGTCCAGCAGGAAGACACGTCTGACTGTGTGTGAGGGCTGTTCAGACGACACAGGACAGCAGGACGTTACGGCCAGCAGGAAGACACGTCTGACTGTTCGTGAGGGCTGTTCAGACGACACAGGAGAGCAGGACGATTCGTCCAGCAGGAAGACATGTCTGACTGTTCGTGAGGGCTGTTCAGACGACACAGGACAGCAGGACGTTTCGTCCAGCAGGAAGACACGTCTGACTCTTCGTGAGGGCTGGTCAGACGACACAGAACAGCAGGATGTTTTGTCCAGCAGGAAGACACGTCTGACTGTGTTTGAGGGCTGCTCAGACGACACAGGACAGCAGGACGTTTCGTCCAGCAGGAAGACACGTCTGACTGTTCGTGAGGGCTGTTCAGACGACACAGGACAGCAGAACGTTTCGTCCAGCAGGAAGACATGTCTGACTGTTCGTGAGTGCTGTTCAGACAACACAGGACAGCAGGACGTTTCGTCCAGCAGGAAGACACGTCTGACTGTGTTTGAGGGCTGCTCATACGACACAGGACAGCATGACGTTTCGTCGAGCAGGAAGACGTGTCTGACTGTGTGTGAGGGCCGTTCAGAGGACACAAGACAGCAGGACTCTTCGTCCAGCAGGAAGACACGTCTGTCTGTTCGTGAGGGCTGTTCAGACGACACAGGACAGCAGGACGTTTCGTCCAGCAGTAAGACGTGTCTGACTGTGTGTGAGGGCTGTTCAGACGACAAAGGACAGCAGGACGTTTCGTCCAGCAGGAAGACACGTCTGACTGTTCGTGGGCGCTGTTCAGACGACACAGGTCAGCAGGACGTTCCATCCAGCAGGGAGACACATGTGACTGTGTGTGAGGGCTGTTAAGTCGACACAGGACAGCAGGACGTTTCGTACAGCATGAAGACACGTCTGACTGTTCGTGAGGGCTGTTCAGACGACACAGGACAGCAGGACGTTTCATCCAGCAGGAAGACACGTCTGACTGTGTGTGAGGGCTGTTCAGACGACACAGGACAGCAGGACGTGTCGTCCAGCATGAAGACGTGTCTAACTGTGCGTGAGGGCTGTTCAGAGGAGACAAGACAGTAGGACGTTTCGTCCAGCATGAAGGCACGGCTGACTGTGTGTGAGGGCTGTTCAGACGACACAGGACAGCAGGACATTTCGTCCAGCAGGAAGACACGTCTGACTTTGTTTGAGGGCTGCTCAGACGACACAGGACAGTAGGACGTTTCGTCCAGCAGGAAGACAAGTCTGACTGTGTGTGAGGGCTGTTCAGACGACACAGGACAGCAGGACGTTTCGTCCAGCAGGAAGACACGTCTGAATTTGTTTGAGGGCTGCTCAGACGACACAGGACAGCAGGACGTTTCGTCCACTAGGAAGACATGTCTGACTGTGTGTGAGGGCTGTTCAGACGAAACAGGACAGCAGGAAGTTTCGTCCAGCAGGAAGACACGTCTGACTGTGTGTGAGGGCTTTTCAGACGACAAAGGACAGCAGGACGTTTCGTCCAGCATGAAGACACGTCTAACTGTTCGTGAGGGCTGTTCAGACGACACAGGACAGCAGGACGTTTCGTCCAGCAGGAAGACGTGTCTGTATTTTCGTGAGGGCTGTTCAGACGACACAGGACAGCAGAACGTTTCGTCCAGCAGGAAGATACGTCTGACTGTTCGTGAGGGCTGTTCAGACGACACAGGACAGCAGGACGTTTCGTCTGGTATGAAGACACATGTGACGGTTCGTGAGGGCTGTTCAGACGACACAGAACAGCAGGACGTTTCGTCCAGCAGGAAGACACGGCTGACTGTGTGTGAGGGCTGTTCAGAGGACACAATACAGCAGGACGTTTCGTCCCGCAGGAAGGCACGTCTGACTGTTCGTGAGGGCTATTCAGACGACACAGGAAAGCAGGAAGTTTCGTCCAGCAGGAAGACACGTCTAACTGTGTGTGAGGGCTGTTCAGACGACACAGGACAGCAGGACGTTACGGCCAGCAGGAAGACACGTCTGACTGTTCGTGAGAGCTGTTCAGACGACACAAGACAGCAGGACGATTCGTCCAGCAGGAAGACATGTCTGACTGTTCGTGAGGGCTGTTCAGACGACACAGGACAGCAGGACGTTTCGTCCAGCAGGAAGACACGTCTGACTGTGCGTGATTGCTGTTCAGACGACACAGGACAGCAGGACGTTTCGTACAGCAGGAAGACGCGAGTGACTGTGTTTGAGCGCTGTTCAGACGACACAGGACAGCAGGACGTTTCGTCCAGCAGGAAGACACGTCCGACTGTTCGTAGGCGCTGTTCAGACGACACAGGACAGCAGGAAGTTCCATCCAGCAGAAAGACACATGTCACGGTTCGTGAGGGCCGTTCACACGACAAAGGACAGCAGGACGTTTCGTCCAACATGAAGACATGTCTAACTGTTCGTGAGGGCTGTTCAGACGACATGGGACAGTAGGACGTTTCGTCCAGCAGGAAGACGTGTCTGACTGTTCGTGAGGGCTGTTCAGACGACACAGGACAGCAGGACGTTTCGTCCAGCATGAAGACACGTCTAACTGTTAGTGAGGGCTGTTCAGACGACACAGGACAGCAGGACGTTTCGTCCAGGCAGAAGACGCGAGTGACTGTGTTTGAGGGTTGTTCAGACGACACAGGACAGCAGGACGTTTCGTCCAGCAGGAAGACACGTCTGACTGTGTGTGATGGCTGTTTAGACGAAACAGGACAGCAGGACGTTTCGTCCAGCAGGAAGACACGTCTGACTGTGCGTGATTGCTGTTCAGACGACACAGGACAGCAGGACGTTTCGTACAGCAGGAAGACGCGAGTGACTGTGTTTGAGCGCTGTTCAGACGACACAGGACAGCAGGACGTTTCGTCCAGCAGGAAGACACGTCCGACTGTTCGTGGGCGCTGTTCAGACGACACAGGACAGCAGGAAGTTCCATCCAGCAGAAAGACACATGTCACGGTTCGTGAGGGCCGTTCACACGACAAAGGACAGCAGGAAGTTTCGTCGAGCAGGAAGACACGTCTGACTGTGTGTGAGGGCTGTTCAGAGGACACAATACAGCAGGCCGTTTCGTCCAGCAGGAAGGCACGTCTGACTGTTCGTGAGGCACTGTTCAGATGACACAGGACAGCAGGACGTTTCGTCCAGCAGGAAGATGCTTCTGACTGTGTGTGAGGAGTGTTCAGTCGAAACAGGACAGCAGGACGTTCCATGCAGCAGGAAGACAGATGTGACGGTTCGTGAGGGCTGTTCAGACGACACAGGACAGCAGGACGTTTCGTCCAGCAGGAAGACACGTCTGACTGTGTGTGAGGGCTGTTCAGACGACACAGGACAGCAGGACGTTACGGCCAGCAGGAAGACACGTCTGACTGTTCGTGAGGGCTGTTCAGACGACACAGGACAGCAGGACGATTCGTCCAGCAGGAAGACATGTCTGACTGTTCGTGAGGGCTGTTCAGACGACACAGGACAGCAGGACGTTTCGTCCAGCAGGAAGACACGTCTGACTGTGCGTGATTGCTGTTCAGACGACACAGGACAGCAGGACGTTTCGTACAGCAGGAAGACGCGAGTGACTGTGTTTGAGCGCTGTTCAGACGACACAGGACAGCAGGACGTTTCGTCCAGCAGGAAGACACGTCCGACTGTTCGTAGGCGCTGTTCAGACGACACAGGACAGCAGGAAGTTCCATCCAGCAGAAAGACACATGTCACGGTTCGTGAGGGCCGTTCACACGACAAAGGACAGCAGGACGTTTCGTCCAACATGAAGACATGTCTAACTGTTCGTGAGGGCTGTTCAGACGACATGGGACAGTAGGACGTTTCGTCCAGCAGGAAGACGTGTCTGACTGTTCGTGAGGGCTGTTCAGACGACACAGGACAGCAGGACGTTTCGTCCAGCATGAAGACACGTCTAACTGTTAGTGAGGGCTGTTCAGACGACACAGGACAGCAGGACGTTTCGTCCAGGCAGAAGACGCGAGTGACTGTGTTTGAGGGTTGTTCAGACGACACAGGACAGCAGGACGTTTCGTCCAGCAGGAAGACACGTCTGACTGTGTGTGATGGCTGTTTAGACGAAACAGGACAGCAGGACGTTTCGTCCAGCAGGAAGACACGTCTGACTGTGCGTGATTGCTGTTCAGACGACACAGGACAGCAGGACGTTTCGTACAGCAGGAAGACGCGAGTGACTGTGTTTGAGCGCTGTTCAGACGACACAGGACAGCAGGACGTTTCGTCCAGCAGGAAGACACGTCCGACTGTTCGTGGGCGCTGTTCAGACGACACAGGACAGCAGGAAGTTCCATCCAGCAGAAAGACACATGTCACGGTTCGTGAGGGCCGTTCACACGACAAAGGACAGCAGGAAGTTTCGTCGAGCAGGAAGACACGTCTGACTGTGTGTGAGGGCTGTTCAGAGGACACAATACAGCAGGCCGTTTCGTCCAGCAGGAAGGCACGTCTGACTGTTCGTGAGGCACTGTTCAGATGACACAGGACAGCAGGACGTTTCGTCCAGCAGGAAGATGCTTCTGACTGTGTGTGAGGAGTGTTCAGTCGAAACAGGACAGCAGGACGTTCCATGCAGCAGGAAGACAGATGTGACGGTTCGTGAGGGCTGTTCAGACGACACAGGACAGCAGGACGTTTCGTCCAGCAGGAAGACACGTCTGACTGTGTGTGAGGGCTGTTCAGACGACACAGGACAGCAGGACGTTACGGCCAGCAGGAAGACACGTCTGACTGTTCGTGAGGGCTGTTCAGACGACACAGGACAGCAGGACGATTCGTCCAGCAGGAAGACATGTCTGACTGTTCGTGAGGGCTGTTCAGACGACACAGGACAGCAGGACGTTTCGTCCAGCAGGAAGACACGTCTGACTGTGTTTGAGGGCTGCTCAGACGACACAGCACAGCAGGACGTTTCGTCCAGCAGGAAGACACGTCTGACTGTTCGTGAGGGCTGTTCAGACGACACAGAACAGCAGGACGTTTCGTCCAGCAGGAAGACACGTCTGACTGTTCGTGAGTGCTGTTCAGACAACACAGGACAGCAGGACGTTTCGTCTAGCAGGAAGACACGTCTGACTGTTCGTGAGGATGGTTCAGACGACACAGGACAGCAGGACGTTTCGTCCAGCAGGAAGACACGTCTGACTGTGTTTGAGGGCTGCTCATACGACACAGGACAGCAGGACGTTTCGTCGAGCAGGAAGACGTGTCTGACTGTGTGTGAGGGCCGTTCAGAGGACACAAGACAGCAGGACTCTTCGTCCAGCAGGAAGACACGTCTGTCTGTTCGTGAGGGATGTTCAGACAACACAGGACAGCAGGGCGTTTCGTCCAGCATGAAGACACGTCTAACTGTTCGTGAGGGCTGTTCAGACGACACAGGACAGCAGGACGTTTCGTCCAGCAGTAAGACGTGTCTGACTGTGTGTGAGGGCTGTTCAGACGACACAGGACAGCAGGAAGTTTCGTCCAGCAGGAAGACACGTCTGACTGTTCGTGGGCGCTGTTCAGACGACACAGGACAGCAGGAAGTTCCATCCAGCAGAAAGACACATGTGACGGTTCGTGAGGGCCGTTCACACGACAAAGGACAGCAGGAAGTTTCGTTCAGCAGGAAGACACGTCTGACTGTGTGTGAGGGCTGTTCAGAGGACACAATACAGCAGGACGTTTCGTCCAGCAGGAAGGCACGTCTGACTGTTCGTGAGGCACTGTTCAGATGACACAGAAAAGCAGGACGTTTCGTCCAGCAGGAAGATGCTTCTGACTGTGTGTGAGGGCTGTTCAGTCGAAACAGGACAGCAGGACGTTCCATCCAGCAGGAAGACAGATGTGACGGTTCGTGAGGGCTGTTCAGACGACACAGGACAGCAGGATGTTTCGTCCAGCAGGAAGACACGTCTGACTGTGTGTGAGGGCTGTTCAGACGACACAGGACAGCAGGACGTTACGGCCAGCAGGAAGACACGTCTGACTGTTCGTGAGGGCTGTTCAGACGACACAGGAGAGCAGGACGATTCGTCCAGCAGGAAGACATGTCTGACTGTTCGTGAGGGCTGTTCAGACGACACAGGACAGCAGGACGTTTCGTCCAGCAGGAAGACACGTCTGACTCTTCGTGAGGGCTGGTCAGACGACACAGAACAGCAGGATGTTTTGTCCAGCAGGAAGACACGTCTGACTGTGTTTGAGGGCTGCTCAGACGACACAGGACAGCAGGACGTTTCGTCCAGCAGGAAGACACGTCTGACTGTTCGTGAGGGCTGTTCAGACGACACAGGACAGCAGAACGTTTCGTCCAGCAGGAAGACATGTCTGACTGTTCGTGAGTGCTGTTCAGACAACACAGGACAGCAGGACGTTTCGTCCAGCAGGAAGACACGTCTGACTGTGTTTGAGGGCTGCTCATACGACACAGGACAGCAGGACGTTTCGTCGAGCAGGAAGACGTGTCTGACTGTGTGTGAGGGCCGTTCAGAGGACACAAGACAGCAGGACTCTTCGTCCAGCAGGAAGACACGTCTGTCTGTTCGTGAGGGCTGTTCAGACGACACAGGACAGCAGGACGTTTCGTCCAGCAGTAAGACGTGTCTGACTGTGTGTGAGGGCTGTTCAGACGACAAAGGACAGCAGGACGTTTCGTCCAGCAGGAAGACACGTCTGACTGTTCGTGGGCGCTGTTCAGACGACACAGGTCAGCAGGACGTTCCATCCAGCAGGGAGACACATGTGACTGTGTGTGAGGGCTGTTAAGTCGACACAGGACAGCAGGACGTTTCGTACAGCATGAAGACACGTCTGACTGTTCGTGAGGGCTGTTCAGACGACACAGGACAGCAGGACGTTTCATCCAGCAGGAAGACACGTCTGACTGTGTGTGAGGGCTGTTCAGACGACACAGGACAGCAGGACGTGTCGTCCAGCATGAAGACGTGTCTAACTGTGCGTGAGGGCTGTTCAGAGGAGACAAGACAGTAGGACGTTTCGTCCAGCATGAAGGCACGGCTGACTGTGTGTGAGGGCTGTTCAGACGACACAGGACAGCAGGACATTTCGTCCAGCAGGAAGACACGTCTGACTTTGTTTGAGGGCTGCTCAGACGACACAGGACAGTAGGACGTTTCGTCCAGCAGGAAGACAAGTCTGACTGTGTGTGAGGGCTGTTCAGACGACACAGGACAGCAGGACGTTTCGTCCAGCAGGAAGACACGTCTGAATTTGTTTGAGGGCTGCTCAGACGACACAGGACAGCAGGACGTTTCGTCCACTAGGAAGACATGTCTGACTGTGTGTGAGGGCTGTTCAGACGAAACAGGACAGCAGGAAGTTTCGTCCAGCAGGAAGACACGTCTGACTGTGTGTGAGGGCTTTTCAGACGACAAAGGACAGCAGGACGTTTCGTCCAGCATGAAGACACGTCTAACTGTTCGTGAGGGCTGTTCAGACGACACAGGACAGCAGGACGTTTCGTCCAGCAGGAAGACGTTTCTGTATTTTCGTGAGGGCTGTTCAGACGACACAGGACAGCAGAACGTTTCGTCCAGCAGGAAGATACGTCTGACTGTTCGTGAGGGCTGTTCAGACGACACAGGACAGCAGGACGTTTCGTCTGGTATGAAGACACATGTGACGGTTCGTGAGGGCTGTTCAGACGACACAGAACAGCAGGACGTTTCGTCCAGCAGGAAGACACGGCTGACTGTGTGTGAGGGCTGTTCAGAGGACACAATACAGCAGGACGTTTCGTCCCGCAGGAAGGCACGTCTGACTGTTCGTGAGGGCTATTCAGACGACACAGGAAAGCAGGAAGTTTCGTCCAGCAGGAAGACACGTCTGACTGTGTGTGAGGGCTGTTCAGACGACACAGGACAGCAGGACGTTACGGCCAGCAGGAAGACACGTCTGACTGTTCGTGAGGGCTGTTCAGACGACACAGGACAGCAGGACGATTCGTCCAGCAGGAAGACATGTCTGACTGTTCGTGAGGGCTGTTCAGACGACACAGGACAGCAGGACGTTTCGTCCAGCAGGAAGACGTGTCTGTATTTTCGTGAGGGCTGTTCAGACGACACAGGACAGCAGAACGTTTCGTCCAGCAGGAAGATACGTCTGACTGTTCGTGAGGGCTGTTCAGACGACACAGGACAGCAGGACGTTTCGTCTGGTATGAAGACACATGTGACGGTTCGTGAGGGCTGTTCAGACGACACAGAACAGCAGGACGTTTCGTCCAGCAGGAAGACACGGCTGACTGTGTGTGAGGGCTGTTCAGAGGACACAATACAGCAGGACGTTTCGTCCCGCAGGAAGGCACGTCTGACTGTTCGTGAGGGCTATTCAGACGACACAGGAAAGCAGGAAGTTTCGTCCAGCAGGAAGACACGTCTGACTGTGTGTGAGGGCTGTTCAGACGACACAGGACAGCAGGACGTTACGGCCAGCAGGAAGACACGTCTGACTGTTCGTGAGGGCTGTTCAGACGACACAGGACAGCAGGACGATTCGTCCAGCAGGAAGACATGTCTGACTGTTCGTGAGGGCTGTTCAGACGACACAGGACAGCAGGACGTTTCGTCCAGCAGGAAGACACGTCTGACTGTGTTTGAGGGCTGCTCAGACGACACAGCACAGCAGGACGTTTCGTCCAGCAGGAAGACACGTCTGACTGTTCGTGAGGGCTGTTCAGACGACACAGAACAGCAGGACGTTTCGTCCAGCAGGAAGACACGTCTGACTGTGTTTGAGGGCTGCTCATACGACACAGGACAGCAGGACGTTTCGTCGAGCAGGAAGACGTGTCTGACTGTGTGTGAGGGCCGTTCAGAGGACACAAGACAGCAGGACTCTTCGTCCAGCAGGAAGACACGTCTGTCTGTTCGTGAGGGATGTTCAGACGACACAGGACAGCAGGGCGTTTCGTCCAGCATGAAGACACGTGTAACTGTTCGTGAGGGCTGTTCAGACGACACAGGACAGCAGGACGTTTCGTCCAGCAGTAAGACGTGTCTGACTGTGTGTGAAGACTGTTCAGACGACACAGGACAGCAGGAAGTTTCGTCCAGCAGGAAGACACGTCTGACTGTTCGTGGGCGCTGTTCAGACGACACAGGACAGCAGGAAGTTCCATCCAGCAGAAAGACACATGTGACGGTTCGTGAGGGCCGTTCACACGACAAAGGACAGCAGGAAGTTTCGTTCAGCAGGAAGACACGTCTGACTGTGTGTGAGGGCTGTTCAGAGGACACAATACAGCAGGACGTTTCGTCCAGCAGGAAGGCACGTCTGACTGTTCGTGAGGCACTGTTCAGATGACACAGAAAAGCAGGACGTTTCGTCCAGCAGGAAGATGCTTCTGACTGTGTGTGAGGGCTGTTCAGTCGAAACAGGATAGCAGGACGTTCCATCCAGCAGGAAGACAGATGTGACGGTTCGTGAGGGCTGTTCAGACGACACAGGACAGCAGGATGTTTCGTCCAGCAGGAAGACACGTCTGACTGTGTGTGAGGGCTGTTCAGACGACAAAGGACAGCAGGACGTTACGGCCAGCAGGAAGACACGTCTGACTGTTCGTGAGGGCTGTTCAGACGACACAGGAGAGCAGGACGATTCGTCCAGCAGGAAGACATGTCTGACTGTTCGTGAGGGCTGTTCAGACGACACAGGACAGCAGGACGTTTCGTCCAGCAGGAAGACACGTCTGACTCTTCGTGAGGGCTGGTCAGACGACACAGAACAGCAGGATGTTTTGTCCAGCAGGAAGACACGTCTGACTGTGTTTGAGGGCTGCTCAGACGACACAGGACAGCAGGACGTTTCGTCCAGCAGGAAGACACGTCTGACTGTTCGTGAGGGCTGTTCAGACGACACAGGACAGCAGGACGTTTCGTCCAGCAGGAAGACATGTCTGACTGTTCGTGAGTGCTGTTCAGACAACACAGGACAGCAGGACGTTTCGTCCAGCAGGAAGACACGTCTGACTGTGTTTGAGGGCTGCTCATACGACACAGGACAGCAGGACATTTCGTCGAGCAGGAAGACGTGTCTGACTGTGTGTGAGGGCCGTTCAGAGGACACAAGACAGCAGGACTCTTCGTCCAGCAGGAAGACACGTCTGTCTGTTCGTGAGGGCTGTTCAGACGACACAGGACAGCAGGACGTTTCGTCCAGCAGTAAGACGTGTCTGACTGTGTGTGAGGGCTGTTCAGACGACAAAGGACAGCAGGACGTTTCGTCCAGCAGGAAGACACGTCTGACTGTTCGTGGGCGCTGTTCAGACGACACAGGTCAGCAGGACGTTCCATCCAGCAGGGAGACACATGTGACTGTGTGTGAGGGCTGTTCAGTCGACACAGGACAGCAGGACGTTTCATCCAGCAGGAAGGCACGTCTGACTGTGTGTGAGGGCTGTTCAGACGACACAGGACAGCAGGACATTTCGTCCAGCAGGAAGACACGTCTGACTTTGTTTGGGGGCTGCTCAGACGACACAGGACAGTAGGACGTTTCGTCCAGCAGGAAGACAAGTCTGACTGTGTGTGAGGGCTGTTCAGACGACACAGGACAGCAGGACGTTTCGTCCAGCAGGAAGACACGTCTGAATTTGTTTGAGGGCTGCTCAGACGACACAGGACAGCAGGACGTTTCGTCCACTAGGAAGACATGTCTGACTGTGTGTGAGGGCTGTTCAGACGAAACAGGACAGCAGGAAGTTTCGTCCAGCAGGAAGACACGTCTGACTGTGTGTGAGGGCTGTTCAGACGACAAAGGACAGCAGGACGTTTCGTCCAGCATGAAGACACGTCTAACTGTTCGTGAGGGCTGTTCAGACGACACAGGACAGCAGGACGTTTCGTCCAGCAGGAAGACGTGTCTGTATTTTCGTGAGGGCTGTTCAGACGACACAGGACAGCAGAACGTTTCGTCCAGCAGGAAGATACGTCTGACTGTTCGTGAGGGCTGTTCAGACGACACAGGACAGCAGGACGTTTCGTCTGGTATGAAGACACATGTGACGGTTCGTGAGGGCTGTTCAGACGACACAGAACAGCAGGACGTTTCGTCCAGCAGGAAGACACGGCTGACTGTGTGTGAGGGCTGTTCAGAGGACACAATACAGCAGGACGTTTCGTCCCGCAGGAAGGCACGTCTGACTGTTCGTGAGGGCTATTCAGACGACACAGGAAAGCAGGACGTTTCGTCCAGCAGGAAGACGCGTCTGACTGTGTGTGAGGGCTGTTCAGACGACACAGGACAGCAGTACGTTTCGTCCTGCAGGAAGACACATGTGACGGTTCGTGAGGGCTGTTAAGACGACACAGGACAGCAGGAAGTTTCGTCCAGCAGGAAGACACGTCTGACTGTGTGTGAGGGCTGTTCAGACGACACAGGACAGCAGGACGTTTCGTCCAGCATGAAGACATGTCTAACTGTTCGTGAGGGCTGTTCAGACGACACAGGACAGCAGGACGTTTCGTCCAGCAGGAAGACGTGTCTGTATGTTCGTGAGGGCTGTTCAGACGACACAGGACAGCAGAACGTTTCATCCAGTAGGAAGATACGTCTGACTGTTCGTGAGGGCTTGTTAGACGACACAGTACAGCAGGACGTTTCGTCTAGTATGAAGACACATGTGACGGTTCGTGAGGGCTGTTCAGACGACACAGAACAGCAGGACGTTTCGTCCAGCAGGAAGACACGGCTGACTGTGTGTGAGGGCTGCTCAGAGGACACAATACAGCAGGACGTTTCGTCCCGCAGGAAGGCACGTCTGAATGTTCGTGAGGGCTATTCAGACGACACAGGAAAGCAGGACGTTTCGTCCAGCAGTAAGACGTGTCTGACTGTGTGTGAGGGCTGTTCAGACGACAAAGGACAGCAGGACGTTTCGTCCAGCAGGAAGACACGTCTGACTGTTCGTGGGCGCTGTTCAGACGACACAGGACAGCAGGACGTTTCGTCCAGCAGGAAGACACGTCTGACTGTGCGTGATTGCTGTTAAGACGACACAGGACAGCAGGACGTTTCGTCCAGCAGGAAGACACGTCTGACTGTTCGTGGGCGCTGTTCAGACGACACAGGACAGCAGGAAGTTC
The DNA here is from genome assembly GCA_022114975.2 of Lampris megalopsis. Taxonomy (NCBI): domain Eukaryota; kingdom Metazoa; phylum Chordata; class Actinopteri; order Lampriformes; family Lampridae; genus Lampris; species Lampris megalopsis. The sequence goes on from JAJHIY020000641.1 coordinate 758,202, forward strand.
CATCCAGCAGAAAGACACGTGACGGTTCGTGAGGGCCGTTCAAACGACAAAGGACAGCAGGAAGTTTCGTTCAGCAGGAAGACACGTCTGACTGTGTGTGAGGGCTGTTCAGAGGACACAATACAGCAGGACGTTTCGTCCAGCAGGAAGGCACGTCTGACTGTTCGTGAGGCACTGTTCAGATGACACAGGAAAGCAGGACGTTTCGTCCAGCAGGAAGATGCTTCTGACTGTGTGTGAGGGCTGTTCAGTCGAAACAGGACAGCAGGACGTTCCATCCAGCAGGAAGACAGATGTGACGGTTCGTGAGGGCTGTTCAGACGACACAGGACAGCAGGATGTTTCGTCCAGCAGGAAGACACGTCTGACTGTGTTTGAGGGCTGTTCAGACGACACAGGACAGCAGGACGTTACGGCCAGCAGGAAGACACGTCTGACTGTTCGTGAGGGCTGTTCAGACGACACAGGAGAGCAGGACGATTCGTCCAGCAGGAAGACATGTCTGACTGTTTGTGAGGGCTGTTCAGACGACACAGGACAGCAGGACGTTTCGTCCAGCAGGAAGACACGTCTGACTCTTCGTGAGGGCTGGTCAGACGACACAGAACAGCAGGATGTTTTGTCCAGCAGGAAGACACGTCTGACTGTGTTTGAGGGCTGCTCAGACGACACAGCACAGCAGGACGTTTCGTCCAGCAGGAAGACACGTCTGACTGTTCGTGAGGGCTGTTCAGACGACACAGGACAGCAGAACGTTTCGTCCAGCAGGAAGACATGTCTGACTGTTCGTGAGTGCTGTTCAGACAACACAGGCCAGCAGGACGTTTTGTCTAGCAGGAAGACACGTCTGACTGTTCGTGAAGATGGTTCAGACGACACAGGACAGCAGGACGTTTCGTCCAGCAGGAAGACACGTCTGACTGTGTTTGAGGGCTGCTCATACGACACAGGACAGCAGGACGTTTCGTCGAGCAGGAAGACGTGTCTGACTGTGTGTGAGGGCCGTTCAGAGGACACAAGACAGCAGGACTCTTCGTCCAGCAGGAAGACACGTCTGCCTGTTCATGAGGGCTGTTCAGACGACACAGGACAGCAGGACGTTTCGTCCAGCAGTAAGACGTGTCTGACTGTGTGTGAGGGCTGTTCAGACGACAAAGGACAGCAGGACGTTTCGTCCAGCAGGAAGACACGTCTGACTGTTCGTGGGCGCTGTTCAGACGACACAGGTCAGCAGGACGTTCCATCCAGCAGGGAGACACATGTGACTGTGTGTGAGGGCTGTTCAGTCGACACAGGACAGCAGGACGTTTAGTACAGCATGAAGACACGTCTGACTGTTCGTGAGGGCTGTTCAGACGACACAGGACAGCAGGACGTTTCATCCAGCAGGAAGACACGTCTGACTGTGTGTGAGGGCTGTTCAGACGACACAGGACAGCAGGACGTGTCGTCCAGCATGAAGACGTGTCTAACTGTGTGTGAGGGCTGTTCAGACGACACAGGACAGCAGGACGTTTCGTCCAGCAGGAAGACACGTCTGACTCTTCGTGAGGGCTGGTCAGACGACACAGAACAGCAGGATGTTTTGTCCAGCAGGAAGACACGACTGACTGTGTTTGAGGGCTGCTCAGACGACACAGGACAGCAGGACGTTTCGTCCAGCAGGAAGACACGTCTGACTGTTCGTGAGGGCTGTTCAGACGACACAGGACAGCAGGACGTTTCGTCCAGCAGGAAGACATGTCTGACTGTTCGTGAGTGCTGTTCAGACAACACAGGACAGCAGGACGTTTTGTCTAGCAGGAAGACACATCTGACTGTTCGTGAAGATGGTTCAGACGACAAAGGACAGCAGGACGTTTCGTCCAGCAGGAAGACACGTCTGACTCTTCGTGAGGGCTGCTCATACGACACAGGACAGCAGGACGTTTCGTCGAGCAGGAAGACGTGTCTGACTGTGTGTGAGGGCCGTTCAGAGGACACAAGACAGCAGGACTCTTCGTCCAGCAGGAAGACACGTCTGTCTGTTCGTGAGGGCTGTTCAGACGACACAGGACAGCAGGACGTTTCGTCCAGCAGTAAGACGTGTCTGACTGTGTGTGAGGGCTGTTCAGACGACAAAGGACAGCAGGACGTTTCGTCCAGCAGGAAGACACGTCTGACTGTTCGTGGGCGCTGTTCAGACGACACAGGTCAGCAGGACGTTCCATCCAGCAGGGAGACACATGTGACTGTGTGTGAGGGCTGTTCAGTCGACACAGGACAGCAGGACGTTTCGTACAGCATGAAGACACGTCTGACTGTTCGTGAGGGCTGTTCAGACGACACAGGACAGCAAGACGCTTCATCCAGCAGGAAGACACGTCTGACTGTTTGTGAGGGCTGTTCAGACGACACACGACAGCAGGACGTTTCGTACAGCATGAAGACACGTCTGACTGTTCGTGAGGGCTGTTCAGACGACACAGGACAGCAGGACGCTTCATCCAGCAGGAAGACACGTCTGACTGTGTGTGAGGGCTGTTCAGACGACACAGGACAGCAGGACGTTTCATCCAGCAGGAAGACACGTCTGACTGTGTGTGAGGGCTGTTCAGACGACACAGGACAGCAGGACGTGTCGTCCAGCATGAAGACGTGTCTAACTGTGCGTGAGGGCTGTTCAGAGGAGACAAGACAGTAGGACGTTTCGTCCAGCATGAAGGCACGGCTGACTGTGTGTGAGGGCTGTTCAGACGACACAGGACAGCAGGACATTTCGTCCAGCAGGAAGACACGTCTGACTTTGTTTGAGGGCTGCTCAGACGACACAGGACAGTAGGACGTTTCGTCCAGCAGGAAGACAAGTCTGACTGTGTGTGAGGGCTGTTCAGACGACACAGGACAGCAGGACGTTTCGTCCAGCAGGAAGACACGTCTGAATTTGTTTGAGGGCTGCTCAGACGACACAGGACAGCAGGACGTTTCGTCCACTAGGAAGACATGTCTGACTGTGTGTGAGGGCTGTTCAGACGAAACAGGACAGCAGGAAGTTTCGTCCAGCAGGAAGACACGTCTGACTGTGTGTGAGGGCTTTTCAGACGACAAAGGACAGCAGGACGTTTCGTCCAGCATGAAGACACGTCTAACTGTTCGTGAGGGCTGTTCAGACGACACAGGACAGCAGGACGTTTCGTCCAGCAGGAAGACGTGTCTGTATTTTCGTGAGGGCTGTTCAGACGACACAGGACAGCAGAACGTTTCGTCCAGCAGGAAGATACGTCTGACTGTTCGTGAGGGCTGTTCAGACGACACAGGACAGCAGGACGTTTCGTCTGGTATGAAGACACATGTGACGGTTCGTGAGGGCTGTTCAGACGACACAGAACAGCAGGACGTTTCGTCCAGCAGGAAGACACGGCTGACTGTGTGTGAGGGCTGTTCAGAGGACACAATACAGCAGGACGTTTCGTCCCGCAGGAAGGCACGTCTGACTGTTCGTGAGGGCTATTCAGACGACACAGGAAAGCAGGAAGTTTCGTCCAGCAGGAAGACACGTCTGACTGTGTGTGAGGGCTGTTCAGACGACACAGGACAGCAGGACGTTACGGCCAGCAGGAAGACACGTCTGACTGTTCGTGAGGGCTGTTCAGACGACACAGGACAGCAGGACGATTCGTCCAGCAGGAAGACATGTCTGACTGTTCGTGAGGGCTGTTCAGACGACACAGGACAGCAGGACGTTTCGTCCAGCAGGAAGACGTGTCTGTATTTTCGTCAGGGCTGTTCAGACGACACAGGACAGCAGAACGTTTCGTCCAGCAGGAAGATACGTCTGACTGTTCGTGAGGGCTGTTCAGACGACACAGGACAGCAGGACGTTTCGTCTGGTATGAAGACACATGTGACGGTTCGTGAGGGCTGTTCAGACGACACAGAACAGCAGGACGTTTCGTCCAGCAGGAAGACACGGCTGACTGTGTGTGAGGGCTGTTCAGAGGACACAATACAGCAGGACGTTTCGTCCCGCAGGAAGGCACGTCTGACTGTTCGTGAGGGCTATTCAGACGACACAGGAAAGCAGGAAGTTTCGTCCAGCAGGAAGACACGTCTGACTGTGTGTGAGGGCTGTTCAGACGACACAGGACAGCAGGACGTTACGGCCAGCAGGAAGACACGTCTGACTGTTCGTGAGGGCTGTTCAGACGACACAGGACAGCAGGACGATTCGTCCAGCAGGAAGACATGTCTGACTGTTCGTGAGGGCTGTTCAGACGACACAGGACAGCAGGACGTTTCGTCCAGCAGGAAGACACGTCTGACTGTGTTTGAGGGCTGCTCAGACGACACAGCACAGCAGGACGTTTCGTCCAGCAGGAAGACACGTCTGACTGTTCGTGAGGGCTGTTCAGACGACACAGAACAGCAGGACGTTTCGTCCAGCAGGAAGACACGTCTGACTGTGTTTGAGGGCTGCTCATACGACACAGGACAGCAGGACGTTTCGTCGAGCAGGAAGACGTGTCTGACTGTGTGTGAGGGCCGTTCAGAGGACACAAGACAGCAGGACTCTTCGTCCAGCAGGAAGACACGTCTGTCTGTTCGTGAGGGATGTTCAGACGACACAGGACAGCAGGGCGTTTCGTCCAGCATGAAGACACGTGTAACTGTTCGTGAGGGCTGTTCAGACGACACAGGACAGCAGGACGTTTCGTCCAGCAGTAAGACGTGTCTGACTGTGTGTGAAGACTGTTCAGACGACACAGGACAGCAGGAAGTTTCGTCCAGCAGGAAGACACGTCTGACTGTTCGTGGGCGCTGTTCAGACGACACAGGACAGCAGGAAGTTCCATCCAGCAGAAAGACACATGTGACGGTTCGTGAGGGCCGTTCACACGACAAAGGACAGCAGGAAGTTTCGTTCAGCAGGAAGACACGTCTGACTGTGTGTGAGGGCTGTTCAGAGGACACAATACAGCAGGACGTTTCGTCCAGCAGGAAGGCACGTCTGACTGTTCGTGAGGCACTGTTCAGATGACACAGAAAAGCAGGACGTTTCGTCCAGCAGGAAGATGCTTCTGACTGTGTGTGAGGGCTGTTCAGTCGAAACAGGATAGCAGGACGTTCCATCCAGCAGGAAGACAGATGTGACGGTTCGTGAGGGCTGTTCAGACGACACAGGACAGCAGGATGTTTCGTCCAGCAGGAAGACACGTCTGACTGTGTGTGAGGGCTGTTCAGACGACAAAGGACAGCAGGACGTTACGGCCAGCAGGAAGACACGTCTGAGTGTTCGTGAGGGCTGTTCAGACGACACAGGAGAGCAGGACGATTCGTCCAGCAGGAAGACATGTCTGACTGTTCGTGAGGGCTGTTCAGACGACACAGGACAGCAGGACGTTTCGTCCAGCAGGAAGACACGTCTGACTCTTCGTGAGGGCTGGTCAGACGACACAGAACAGCAGGATGTTTTGTCCAGCAGGAAGACACGTCTGACTGTGTTTGAGGGCTGCTCAGACGACACAGGACAGCAGGACGTTTCGTCCAGCAGGAAGACACGTCTGACTGTTCGTGAGGGCTGTTCAGACGACACAGGACAGCAGGACGTTTCGTCCAGCAGGAAGACATGTCTGACTGTTCGTGAGTGCTGTTCAGACAACACAGGACAGCAGGACGTTTCGTCCAGCAGGAAGACACGTCTGACTGTGTTTGAGGGCTGCTCATACGACACAGGACAGCAGGACATTTCGTCGAGCAGGAAGACGTGTCTGACTGTGTGTGAGGGCCGTTCAGAGGACACAAGACAGCAGGACTCTTCGTCCAGCAGGAAGACACGTCTGTCTGTTCGTGAGGGCTGTTCAGACGACACAGGACAGCAGGACGTTTCGTCCAGCAGTAAGACGTGTCTGACTGTGTGTGAGGGCTGTTCAGACGACAAAGGACAGCAGGACGTTTCGTCCAGCAGGAAGACACGTCTGACTGTTCGTGGGCGCTGTTCAGACGACACAGGTCAGCAGGACGTTCCATCCAGCAGGGAGACACATGTGACTGTGTGTGAGGGCTGTTCAGTCGACACAGGACAGCAGGACGTTTCATCCAGCAGGAAGGCACGTCTGACTGTGTGTGAGGGCTGTTCAGACGACACAGGACAGCAGGACATTTCGTCCAGCAGGAAGACACGTCTGACTTTGTTTGGGGGCTGCTCAGACGACACAGGACAGTAGGACGTTTCGTCCAGCAGGAAGACAAGTCTGACTGTGTGTGAGGGCTGTTCAGACGACACAGGACAGCAGGACGTTTCGTCCAGCAGGAAGACACGTCTGAATTTGTTTGAGGGCTGCTCAGACGACACAGGACAGCAGGACGTTTCGTCCACTAGGAAGACATGTCTGACTGTGTGTGAGGGCTGTTCAGACGAAACAGGACAGCAGGAAGTTTCGTCCAGCAGGAAGACACGTCTGACTGTGTGTGAGGGCTGTTCAGACGACAAAGGACAGCAGGACGTTTCGTCCAGCATGAAGACACGTCTAACTGTTCGTGAGGGCTGTTCAGACGACACAGGACAGCAGGACGTTTCGTCCAGCAGGAAGACGTGTCTGTATTTTCGTGAGGGCTGTTCAGACGACACAGGACAGCAGAACGTTTCGTCCAGCAGGAAGATACGTCTGACTGTTCGTGAGGGCTGTTCAGACGACACAGGACAGCAGGACGTTTCGTCTGGTATGAAGACACATGTGACGGTTCGTGAGGGCTGTTCAGACGACACAGAACAGCAGGACGTTTCGTCCAGCAGGAAGACACGGCTGACTGTGTGTGAGGGCTGTTCAGAGGACACAATACAGCAGGACGTTTCGTCCCGCAGGAAGGCACGTCTGACTGTTCGTGAGGGCTATTCAGACGACACAGGAAAGCAGGACGTTTCGTCCAGCAGGAAGACGCGTCTGACTGTGTGTGAGGGCTGTTCAGACGACACAGGACAGCAGTACGTTTCGTCCTGCAGGAAGACACATGTGACGGTTCGTGAGGGCTGTTAAGACGACACAGGACAGCAGGAAGTTTCGTCCAGCAGGAAGACACGTCTGACTGTGTGTGAGGGCTGTTCAGACGACACAGGACAGCAGGACGTTACGGCCAGCAGGATGACATGTCTGACTGTTCGTGAGGGCTGTTCCGACGACACAGGACAGCAGGACGATTCGTCCAGCAGGAAGACACGTCTGACTGTTCGTGAGGGCTGTTCAGACGACACACGACAGCAGGACGTTTCGTCCAGCAGGAAGACACGTCTGACTGTTCGTGAGGGCTGTTCAGAAGACACAGGACAGCCGGACGTTTCGTCCAGCAGGAAGATACGTCTGACTGTTCGTGGGGGCTGTTCAGACGACACAGGACAGCAGGATGTTTCGTCCAGCAGGAAGACACGTCTGACTGTTCGCGAGGGCTGCTCAGACGACACAGAACAGCAGGACGTTTCGTCCAGCAGGAAGACACGTCTGACTGTGTGTGAGGGCTGCTCAAACGACACAGGACAGCAGGACGTTTCGTCCAGCATGAAGACATGTCTAACTGTTCGTGAGGGCTGTTCAGACGACACAGGACAGCAGGACGTTTCGTCCAGCAGGAAGACGTGTCTGTATGTTCGTGAGGGCTGTTCAGACGACACAGGACAGCAGAACGTTTCATCCAGTAGGAAGATACGTCTGACTGTTCGTGAGGGCTTGTTAGACGACACAGTACAGCAGGACGTTTCGTCTAGTATGAAGACACATGTGACGGTTCGTGAGGGCTGTTCAGACGACACAGAACAGCAGGACGTTTCGTCCAGCAGGAAGACACGTCTGACTGTTCGTGAGGGCTGTTCAGAAGACACAGGACAGCCGGACGTTTCGTCCAGCAGGAAGATACGTCTGACTGTTCGTGGGGGCTGTTCAGACGACACAGGACAGCAGGATGTTTCGTCCAGCAGGAAGACACGTCTGACTGTTCGCGAGGGCTGCTCAGACGACACAGAACAGCAGGACGTTTCGTCCAGCAGGAAGACACGTCTGACTGTGTGTGAGGGCTGCTCAAACGACACAGGACAGCAGGACGTTTCGTCCAGCATGAAGACATGTCTAACTGTTCGTGAGGGCTGTTCAGACGACACAGGACAGCAGGACGTTTCGTCCAGCAGGAAGACGTGTCTGTATGTTCGTGAGGGCTGTTCAGACGACACAGGACAGCAGAACGTTTCATCCAGTAGGAAGATACGTCTGACTGTTCGTGAGGGCTTGTTAGACGACACAGTACAGCAGGACGTTTCGTCTAGTATGAAGACACATGTGACGGTTCGTGAGGGCTGTTCAGACGACACAGAACAGCAGGACGTTTCGTCCAGCAGGAAGACACGGCTGACTGTGTGTGAGGGCTGCTCAGAGGACACAATACAGCAGGACGTTTCGTCCCGCAGGAAGGCACGTCTGAATGTTCGTGAGGGCTATTCAGACGACACAGGAAAGCAGGACGTTTCGTCCAGCAGTAAGACGTGTCTGACTGTGTGTGAGGGCTGTTCAGACGACAAAGGACAGCAGGACGTTTCGTCCAGCAGGAAGACACGTCTGACTGTTCGTGGGCGCTGTTCAGACGACACAGGACAGCAGGACGTTTCGTCCAGCAGGAAGACACGTCTGACTGTGCGTGATTGCTGTTAAGACGACACAGGACAGCAGGACGTTTCGTCCAGCAGGAAGACACGTCTGACTGTTCGTGGGCGCTGTTCAGACGACACAGGACAGCAGGAAGTTCCATCCAGCAGAAAGACACGTGACGGTTCGTGAGGGCCGTTCAAACGACAAAGGACAGCAGGAAGTTTCGTTCAGCAGGAAGACACGTCTGACTGTGTGTGAGGGCTGTTCAGAGGACACAATACAGCAGGACGTTTCGTCCAGCAGGAAGGCACGTCTGACTGTTCGTGAGGCACTGTTCAGATGACACAGGAAAGCAGGACGTTTCGTCCAGCAGGAAGATGCTTCTGACTGTGTGTGAGGGCTGTTCAGTCGAAACAGGACAGCAGGACGTTCCATCCAGCAGGAAGACAGATGTGACGGTTCGTGAGGGCTGTTCAGACGACACAGGACAGCAGGATGTTTCGTCCAGCAGGAAGACACGTCTGACTGTGTGTGAGGGCTGTTCAGACGACACAGGACAGCAGGACGTTACGGCCAGCAGGAAGACACGTCTGACTGTTCGTGAGGGCTGTTCAGACGACACAGGAGAGCAGGACGATTCGTCCAGCAGGAAGACATGTCTGACTGTTTGTGAGGGCTGTTCAGACGACACAGGACAGCAGGACGTTTCGTCCAGCAGGAAGACACGTCTGACTCTTCGTGAGGGCTGGTCAGACGACACAGAACAGCAGGATGTTACGGCCAGCAGGAAGACACGTCTGACTGTGTTTGAGGGCTGCTCAGACGACACAGCACAGCAGGACGTTTCGTCCAGCAGGAAGACACGTCTGACTGTTCGTGAGGGCTGTTCAGACGACACAGGACAGCAGAACGTTTCGTCCAGCAGGAAGACATGTCTGACTGTTCGTGAGTGCTGTTCAGACAACACAGGCCAGCAGGACGTTTTGTCTAGCAGGAAGACACGTCTGACTGTTCGTGAAGATGGTTCAGACGACACAGGACAGCAGGACGTTTCGTCCAGCAGGAAGACACGTCTGACTGTGTTTGAGGGCTGCTCATACGACACAGGACAGCAGGACGTTTCGTCGAGCAGGAAGACGTGTCTGACTGTGTGTGAGGGCCGTTCAGAGGACACAAGACAGCAGGACTCTTCGTCCAGCAGGAAGACACGTCTGCCTGTTCGTGAGGGCTGTTCAGACGACACAGGACAGCAGGACGTTTCGTCCAGCAGTAAGACGTGTCTGACTGTGTGTGAGGGCTGTTCAGACGACAAAGGACAGCAGGACGTTTCGTCCAGCAGGAAGACACGTCTGACTGTTCGTGGGCGCTGTTCAGACGACACAGGTCAGCAGGACGTTCCATCCAGCAGGGAGACACATGTGACTGTGTGTGAGGGCTGTTCAGTCGACACAGGACAGCAGGACGTTTAGTACAGCATGAAGACACGTCTGACTGTTCGTGAGGGCTGTTCAGACGACACAGGACAGCAGGACGTTTCATCCAGCAGGAAGACACGTCTGACTGTGTGTGAGGGCTGTTCAGACGACACAGGACAGCAGGACGTGTCGTCCAGCATGAAGACGTGTCTAACTGTGTGTGAGGGCTGTTCAGACGACACAGGACAGCAGGACGTTTCGTCCAGCAGGAAGACACGTCTGACTCTTCGTGAGGGCTGGTCAGACGACACAGAACAGCAGGATGTTTTGTCCAGCAGGAAGACACGTCTGACTGTGTTTGAGGGCTGCTCAGACGACACAGGACAGCAGGACGTTTCGTCCAGCAGGAAGACACGTCTGACTGTTCGTGAGGGCTGTTCAGACGACACAGGACAGCAGGACGTTTCGTCCAGCAGGAAGACATGTCTGACTGTTCGTGAGTGCTGTTCAGACAACACAGGACAGCAGGACGTTTTGTCTAGCAGGAAGACACATTTGACTGTTCGTGAAGATGGTTCAGACGACAAAGGACAGCAGGACGTTTCGTCCAGCAGGAAGACACGTCTGACTCTTCGTGAGGGCTGCTCATACGACACAGGACAGCAGGACGTTTCGTCGAGCAGGAAGACGTGTCTGACTGTGTGTGAGGGCCGTTCAGAGGACACAAGACAGCAGGACTCTTCGTCCAGCAGGAAGACACGTCCGTCTGTTCGTGAGGGCTGTTCAGACGACACAGGACAGCAGGACGTTTCGTCCAGCAGTAAGACGTGTCTGACTGTGTGTGAGGGCTGTTCAGACGACAAAGGACAGCAGGACGTTTCGTCCAGCAGGAAGACACGTCTGACTGTTCGTGGGCGCTGTTCAGACGACACAGGTCAGCAGGACGTTCCATCCAGCAGGGAGACACATGTGACTGTATGTGAGGGCTGTTCAGTCGACACAGGACAGCAGGACGTTTCGTACAGCATGAAGACACGTCTGACTGTTCGTGAGGGCTGTTCAGACGACACAGGACAGCAGGACGCTTCATCCAGCAGGAAGACACGTCTGACTGTTTGTGAGGGCTGTTCAGACGACACACGACAGCAGGACGTTTCGTACAGCATGAAGACACGTCTGACTGTTCGTGAGGGCTGTTCAGACGACACAGGACAGCAGGACGCTTCATCCAGCAGGAAGACACGTCTGACTGTGTGTGAGGGCTGTTCAGACGACACAGGACAGCAAGACGTGTCGTCCAGCAGGAAGACGTGTCTAACTGTGTGTGAGGGCTGTTCAGAGGAGACAAGACAGTAGGACGTTTCGTCCAGCAGGAAGGCACGGCTGACTGTGTGTGAGGGCTGTTCAGACGACACAGGACAGCAGGATGTTTCGTCCAGCAGGAAGACACGTCTGAATTTGTTTGAGGGCTGCTCAGACGACACAGGACAGCAGGACGTTTCGTCCAGTAGGAAGACATGTCTAACTGTGTGTGAGGGCTGTTCAGAGGAGACAAGACAGTAGGACATTTCGTCCAGCAGGAAGACACGTCTGACTGTGTGTGAGGGCTGTTCAGACGACAAAGGACAGCAGGACGTTTCGTCCAGCGTGAAGACACGTCTAACTGTTCGTGAGGGCTTTTCAGACGACACAGGACAGCAGGACGTTTCGTCCAGCAGGAAGACGTGTCTATATTTTCGTGAGGGCTGTTCAGACGACACAGGATAGCAGAACGTTTCGTCCAGCAGGAAGATACGTCTGACTGTTCGTGAGGGCTGTTCAGACGACACAGGACAGCAGGACGTTTCGTCTAGTATGAAGACACATGTGACGGTTCGTGAGGGCTGTTCAGACGACACAGAACAGCAGGACGTTTCGTCCAGCAGGAAGACACGGCTGACTGTGTGTGAGGGCTGTTCAGAGGACACAATACAGCAGGACGTTTCGTCCCGCAGGAAGGCACGTCTGACTGTTCGTGAGGGCTATTCAGACGACACAGGAAAGCAGGACGTTTCGTCCAGCAGGAAGACGCGTCTGACTGTGTGTGAGGGCTGTTCAGACGACACAGGACAGCAGGACGATTCGTCCAGCAGGAAGACACGTCTGACTGTTCGTGAGGGCTGTTCAGACGACACACGACAGCAGGACGTTTCGTACAGCATGAAGACACGTCTGACTGTTCGTGAGGGCTGTTCAGACGACACAGGACAGCAGGACGCTTCATCCAGCAGGAAGACACGTCTGACTGTGTGTGAGGGCTGTTCAGACGACACAGGACAGCAAGACGTGTCGTCCAGCAGGAAGACGTGTCTAACTGTGTGTGAGGGCTGTTCAGAGGAGACAAGACAGTAGGACGTTTCGTCCAGCAGGAAGGCACGGCTGACTGTGTGTGAGGGCTGTTCAGACGACACAGGACAGCAGGACATTTCGTCCAGCAGGAAGACACGTCTGACTTTGTTTGAGGGCTGCTCAGACGACACAGGACAGTAGGACGTTTCGTCCAGCAGGAAGACAAGTCTGACTGTGTGTGAGGGCTGTTCAGACGACACAGGACAGCAGGATGTTTCGTCCAGCAGGAAGACACGTCTGAATTTGTTTGAGGGCTGCTCAGACGACACAGGACAGCAGGACGTTTCGTCCAGTAGGAAGACATGTCTAACTGTGTGTGAGGGCTGTTCAGAGGAGACAAGACAGTAGGACATTTCGTCCAGCAGGAAGACACGTCTGACTGTGTGTGAGGGCTGTTCAGACGACAAAGGACAGCATGACGTTTCGTCCAGCATGAAGACACGTCTAACTGTTCGTGAGGGCTGTTCAGACGACACAGGACAGCAGGACGTTTCGTCCAGCAGGAAGACGTGTCTATATTTTCGTGAGGGCTGTTCAGACGACACAGGATAGCAGAACGTTTCGTCCAGCAGGAAGATACGTCTGACTGTTCGTGAGGGCTGTTCAGACGACACAGGACAGCAGGACGTTTCGTCTAGTATGAAGACACATGTGACGGTTCGTGAGGGCTGTTCAGACGACACAGAACAGCAGGACGTTTCGTCCAGCAGGAAGACACGGCTGACTGTGTGTGAGGGCTGTTCAGAGGACACAATACAGCAGGACGTTTCGTCCCGCAGGAAGGCACGTCTGACTGTTCGTGAGGGCTATTCAGACGACACAGGAAAGCAGGACGTTTCGTCCAGCAGGAAGACGCGTCTGACTGTGTGTGAGGGCTGTTCAGACGACACAGGACAGCAGGACGATTCGTCCAGCAGGAAGACACGTCTGACTGTTCGTGAGGGCTGTTCAGACGACACACGACAGCAGGACGTTTCGTCCAGCAGGAAGACACGTCTGACTGTTCGTGGGCGCTGTTCAGACGACACAGGTCAGCAGGACGTTCCATCCAGCAGGGAGACACATGTGACTGTGTGTGAGGGCTGTTCAGTCGACACAGGACAGCAGGACGTTTCATCCAGCAGGAAGACACGTCTGACTGTGTGTGAGGGCTGTTCAGACGACACAGGACAGCAGGACATTTCGTCCAGCAGGAAGACACGTCTGACTTTGTTTGGGGGCTGCTCAGACGACACAGGACAGTAGGACGTTTCGTCCAGCAGGAAGACAAGTCTGACTGTGTGTGAGGGCTGTTCAGACGACACAGGACAGCAGGACGTTTCGTCCAGCAGGAAGACACGTCTGAATTTGTTTGAGGGCTGCTCAGACGACACAGGACAGCAGGACGTTTCGTCCACTAGGAAGACATGTCTGACTGTGTGTGAGGGCTGTTCAGACGAAACAGGACAGCAGGAAGTTTCGTCCAGCAGGAAGACACGTCTGACTGTGTGTGAGGGCTGTTCAGACGACAAAGGACAGCAGGACGTTTCGTCCAGCATGAAGACACGTCTAACTGTTCGTGAGGGCTGTTCAGACGACACAGGACAGCAGGACGTTTCGTCCAGCAGGAAGACGTGTCTGTATTTTCGTGAGGGCTGTTCAGACGACACAGGACAGCAGAACGTTTCGTCCAGCAGGAAGATACGTCTGACTGTTCGTGAGGGCTGTTCAGACGACACAGGACAGCAGGACGTTTCGTCTGGTATGAAGACACATGTGACGGTTCGTGAGGGCTGTTCAGACGACACAGAACAGCAGGACGTTTCGTCCAGCAGGAAGACACGGCTGACTGTGTGTGAGGGCTGTTCAGAGGACACAATACAGCAGGACGTTTCGTCCCGCAGGAAGGCACGTCTGACTGTTCGTGAGGGCTATTCAGACGACACAGGAAAGCAGGACGTTTCGTCCAGCAGGAAGACGCGTCTGACTGTGTGTGAGGGCTGTTCAGACGACACAGGACAGCAGTACGTTTCGTCCTGCAGGAAGACACATGTGACGGTTCGTGAGGGCTGTTAAGACGACACAGGACAGCAGGAAGTTTCGTCCAGCAGGAAGACACGTCTGACTGTGTGTGAGGGCTGTTCAGACGACACAGGACAGCAGGACGTTACGGCCAGCAGGAAGACATGTCTGACTGTTCGTGAGGGCTGTTCCGACGACACAGGACAGCAGGACGATTCGTCCAGCAGGAAGACGTGTCTGACTGTGTGTGAGGGCTGTTCAGACGACAAAGGACAGCAGGACGTTTCGTCCAGCAGGAAGACACGTCTGACTGTTCGTGGGCGCTGTTCAGACGACACAGGACAGCAGGACGTTTCGTCCAGCAGGAAGACACGTCTGACTGTGCGTGATTGCTGTTAAGACGACACAGGACAGCAGGACGTTTCGTCCAGCAGGAAGACACGTCTGACTGTTCGTGGGCGCTGTTCAGACGACACAGGACAGCAGGAAGTTCCATCCAGCAGAAAGACACGTGACGGTTCGTGAGGGCTGTTCAAACGACAAAGGACAGCAGGAAGTTTCGTTCAGCAGGAAGACACGTCTGACTGTGTGTGAGGGCTGTTCAGAGGACACAATACAGCAGGACGTTTCGTCCAGCAGGAAGGCACGTCTGACTGTTCGTGAGGCACTGTTCAGATGACACAGGAAAGCAGGACGTTTCGTCCAGCAGGAAGATGCTTCTGACTGTGTGTGAGGGCTGTTCAGTCGAAACAGGACAGCAGGACGTTCCATCCAGCAGGAAGACAGATGTGACGGTTCGTGAGGGCTGTTCAGACGACACAGGACAGCAGGATGTTTCGTCCAGCAGGAAGACACGTCTGACTGTGTGTGAGGGCTGTTCAGACGACACAGGACAGCAGGACGTTACGGCCAGCAGGAAGACACGTCTGACTGTTCGTGAGGGCTGTTCAGACGACACAGGAGAGCAGGACGATTCGTCCGGCAGGAAGACATGTCTGACTGTTTGTGAGGGCTGTTCAGACGACACAGGACAGCAGGACGTTTCGTCCAGCAGGAAGACACGTCTGACTGTTCGTGAGGGCTGGTCAGACGACACAGAACAGCAGGATGTTTTGTCCAGCAGGAAGACACGTCTGACTGTGTTTGAGGGCTGCTCAGACGACACAGCACAGCAGGACGTTTCGTCCAGCAGGAAGACACGTCTGACTGTTCGTGAGGGCTGTTCAGACGACACAGGACAGCAGAACGTTTCGTCCAGCAGGAAGACATGTCTGACTGTTCGTGAGTGCTGTTCAGACAACACAGGCCAGCAGGACGTTTTGTCTAGCAGGAAGACACGTCTGACTGTTCGTGAAGATGGTTCAGACGACACAGGACAGCAGGACGTTTCGTCCAGCAGGAAGACACGTCTGACTGTGTTTGAGGGCTGCTCATACGACACAGGACAGCAGGACGTTTCGTCGAGCAGGAAGACGTGTCTGACTGTGTGTGAGGGCCGTTCAGAGGACACAAGACAGCAGGACTCTTCGTCCAGCAGGAAGACACGTCTGCCTGTTCGTGAGGGCTGTTCAGACGACACAGGACAGCAGGACGTTTCGTCCAGCAGTAAGACGTGTCTGACTGTGTGTGAGGGCTGTTCAGACGACAAAGGACAGCAGGACGTTTCGTCCAGCAGGAAGACACGTCTGACTGTTCGTGGGCGCTGTTCAGACGACACAGGTCAGCAGGACGTTCCATCCAGCAGGGAGACACATGTGACTGTGTGTGAGGGCTGTTCAGTCGACACAGGACAGCAGGACGTTTAGTACAGCATGAAGACACGTCTGACTGTTCGTGAGGGCTGTTCAGACGACACAGGACAGCAGGACGTTTCATCCAGCAGGAAGACACGTCTGACTGTGTGTGAGGGCTGTTCAGACGACACAGGACAGCAGGACGTGTCGTCCAGCATGAAGACGTGTCTAACTGTGTGTGAGGGCTGTTCAGACGACACAGGACAGCAGGACGTTTCGTCCAGCAGGAAGACACGTCTGACTCTTCGTGAGGGCTGGTCAGACGACACAGAACAGCAGGATGTTTTGTCCAGCAGGAAGACACGTCTGACTGTGTTTGAGGGCTGCTCAGACGACACAGGACAGCAGGACGTTTCGTCCAGCAGGAAGACACGTCTGACTGTTCGTGAGGGCTGTTCAGACGACACAGGACAGCAGGACGTTTCGTCCAGCAGGAAGACATGTCTGACTGTTCGTGAGTGCTGTTCAGACAACACAGGACAGCAGGACGTTTTGTCTAGCAGGAAGACACATCTGACTGTTCGTGAAGATGGTTCAGACGACAAAGGACAGCAGGACGTTTCGTCCAGCAGGAAGACACGTCTGACTCTTCGTGAGGGCTGCTCATACGACACAGGACAGCAGGACGTTTCGTCGAGCAGGAAGACGTGTCTGACTGTGTGTGAGGGCCGTTCAGAGGACACAAGACAGCAGGACTCTTCGTCCAGCAGGAAGACACGTCTGTCTGTTCGTGAGGGCTGTTCAGACGACACAGGACAGCAGGACGTTTCGTCCAGCAGTAAGACGTGTCTGACTGTGTGTGAGGGCTGTTCAGACGACAAAGGACAGCAGGACGTTTCGTCCAGCAGGAAGACACGTCTGACTGTTCGTGGGCGCTGTTCAGACGACACAGGTCAGCAGGACGTTCCATCCAGCAGGGAGACACATGTGACTGTGTGTGAGGGCTGTTCAGTCGACACAGGACAGCAGGACGTTTCGTACAGCATGAAGACACGTCTGACTGTTCGTGAGGGCTGTTCAGACGACACAGGACAGCAGGACGCTTCATCCAGCAGGAAGACACGTCTGACTGTGTGTGAGGGCTGTTCAGACGACACAGGACAGCAAGACGTGTCGTCCAGCAGGAAGACGTGTCTAACTGTGTGTGAGGGCTGTTCAGAGGAGACAAGACAGTAGGACGTTTCGTCCAGCAGGAAGGCACGGCTGACTGTGTGTGAGGGCTGTTCAGACGACACAGGACAGCAGGACATTTCGTCCAGCAGGAAGACACGTCTGACTTTGTTTGAGGGCTGCTCAGACGACACAGGACAGTAGGACGTTTCGTCCAGCAGGAAGACAAGTCTGACTGTGTGTGAGGGCTGTTCAGACGACACAGGACAGCAGGATGTTTCGTCCAGCAGGAAGACACGTCTGAATTTGTTTGAGGGCTGCTCAGACGACACAGGACAGCAGGACGTTTCGTCCAGTAGGAAGACATGTCTAACTGTGTGTGAGGGCTGTTCAGAGGAGACAAGACAGTAGGACATTTCGTCCAGCAGGAAGACACGTCTGACTGTGTGTGAGGGCTGTTCAGACGACAAAGGACAGCATGACGTTTCGTCCAGCATGAAGACACGTCTAACTGTTCGTGAGGGCTTTTCAGACGACACAGGACAGCAGGACGTTTCGTCCAGCAGGAAGACGTGTCTATATTTTCGTGAGGGCTGTTCAGACGACACAGGATAGCAGAACGTTTCGTCCAGCAGGAAGATACGTCTGACTGTTCGTGAGGGCTGTTCAGACGACACAGGACAGCAGGACGTTTCGTCTAGTATGAAGACACATGTGACGGTTCGTGAGGGCTGTTCAGACGACACAGAACAGCAGGACGTTTCGTCCAGCAGGAAGACACGGCTGACTGTGTGTGAGGGCTGTTCAGAGGACACAATACAGCAGGACGTTTCGTCCCGCAGGAAGGCACGTCTGACTGTTCGTGAGGGCTATTCAGACGACACAGGAAAGCAGGACGTTTCGTCCAGCAGGAAGACGCGTCTGACTGTGTGTGAGGGCTGTTCAGACGACACAGGACAGCAGGACGATTCGTCCAGCAGGAAGACACGTCTGACTGTTCGTGAGGGCTGTTCAGACGACACACGACAGCAGGACGTTTCGTCCAGCAGGAAGACACGTCTGACTGTTCGTGGGCGCTGTTCAGACGACACAGGACAGCAGGAAGTTCCATCCAGCAGAAAGACACGTGACGGTTCGTGAGGGCCGTTCAAACGACAAAGGACAGCAGGAAGACACGTCTGACTGTGTGTGAGGGCTGTTCAGAGGACACAATACAGCAGGACGTTTCGTCCAGCAGGAAGGCACGTCTGACTGTTCGTGAGGCACTGTTCAGATGACACAGGAAAGCAGGACGTTTCGTCCAGCAGGAAGATGCTTCTGACTGTGTGTGAGGGCTGTTCAGTCGAAACAGGACAGCAGGACGTTCCATCCAGCAGGAAGACAGATGTGACGGTTCGTGAGGGCTGTTCAGACGACACAGGACAGCAGGATGTTTCGTCCAGCAGGAAGACATGTCTGACTGTGTGTGAGGGCTGTTCAGACGACACAGGACAGCAGGACGTTACGGCCAGCAGGAAGACACGTCTGACTGTTCGTGAGGGCTGTTCAGACGACACAGGAGAGCAGGACGATTCGTCCAGCAGGAAGACATGTCTGACTGTTTGTGAGGGCTGTTCAGACGACACAGAACAGCAGGATGTTTTGTCCAGCAGGAAGACACGTCTGACTGTGTTTGAGGGCTGCTCAGACGACACAGGACAGCAGGACGTTTCGTCCAGCAGGAAGACACGTCTGACTGTTCGTGAGGGCTGTTCAGACGACACAGGACAGCAGGACGTTTCGTCCAGCAGGAAGACATGTCTGACTGTTCGTGAGTGCTGTTCAGACAACACAGGACAGCAGGACGTTTTGTCTAGCAGGAAGACACATCTGATTGTTCGTGAAGATGGTTCAGACGACAAAGGACAGCAGGACGTTTCGTCCAGCAGGAAGACACGTCTGACTCTTCGTGAGGGCTGCTCATACGACAAAGGACAGCAGGACGTTTCGTCGAGCAGGAAGACGTGTCTGACTGTGTGTGAGGGCCGTTCAGAGGACACAAGACAGCAGGACTCTTCGTCCAGCAGGAAGACACGTCTGTCTGTTCGTGAGGGCTGTTCAGACGACACAGGACAGCAGGACGTTTCGTCCAGCAGTAAGACGTGTCTGACTGTGTGTGAGGGCTGTTCAGACGACAAAGGACAGCAGGACGTTTCGTCCAGCAGGAAGACACGTCTGACTGTTCGTGGGCGCTGTTCAGACGACACAGGTCAGCAGGACGTTCCATCCAGCAGGGAGACACATGTGACTGTGTGTGAGGGCTGTTCAGTCGACACAGGACAGCAGGACGTTTCGTACAGCATGAAGACACGTCTGACTGTTCGTGAGGGCTGTTCAGACGACACAGGACAGCAGGACGCTTCATCCAGCAGGAAGACACGTCTGACTGTGTGTGAGGGCTGTTCAGACGACACAGGACAGCAGGACGTGTCGTCCAGCATGAAGACGTGTCTAACTGTGTGTGAGGGCTGTTCAGAGGGGACAAGACAGTAGGACGTTTCGTCCAGCAGGAAGGCACGGCTGACTGTGTGTGAGGGCTGTTCAGACGACACAGGACAGCAGGACATTTCGTCCAGCAGGAAGACACGTCTGACTTTGTTTGAGGGCTGCTCAGACGACACAGGACAGCAGGACGTTTCGTCCAGCAGGAAGACACGTCTGAATTTGTTTGAGGGCTGCTCAGACGACACAGGACAGCAGGACGTTTCGTCCAGTAGGAAGACATGTCTAACTGTGTGTGAGGGCTGTTCAGAGGAGACAAGACAGTAGGACATTTCGTCCAGCAGGAAGACACGTCTGACTGTGTGTGAGGGCTGTTCAGACGACAAAGGACAGCAGGACGTTTCGTCCAGCATGAAGACACGTCTAACTGTTCGTGAGGGCTTTTCAGACGACACAGGACAGCAGGACGTTTCGTCCAGCAGGAAGACGTGTCTATATTTTCGTGAGGGCTGTTCAGACGACACAGGATATCAGAACGTTTCGTCCAGCAGGAAGATACGTCTGACTGTTCGTGAGGGCTGTTCAGACGACACAGGACAGCAGGACGTTTCGTCTAGTATGAAGACACATGTGACGGTTCGTGAGGGCTGTTCAGACGACACAGAACAGCAGGACGTTTCGTCCAGCAGGAAGACACGGCTGACTGTGTGTTAGGGCTGTTCAGAGGACACAATACAGCAGGACGTTTCGTCCCGCAGGAAGGCACGTCTGACTGTTCGTGAGGGCTATTCAGACGACACAGGAAAGCAGGACGTTTCGTCCAGCAGGAAGACGCGTCTGACTGTGTGTGAGGGCTGTTCAGACGACACAGGACAGCAGGACGATTCGTCCAGCAGGAAGACACATCTGACTGTTCGTGAGGGCTGTTCAGACGACACACGACAGCAGGACGTTTCGTCCAGCAGGAAGACACGTCTGACTGTTCGTGAGGGCTGTTCAGAAGACACAGGACAGCAGGACGTGTTCGTCCAGCAGGAAGACACGTCTGACTGTTCGTGAGGGCTGTTCAGACGACACAGGACAGCAGGATGTTTCGTCCAGCAGGAAGACACGGCTGACTGTTCGCGAGGGCTGCTCAGACGACACAGAACAGCAGGACGTTTCGTCCAGCAGGAAGACACGTCTGACTGTGTGTGAGGGCTGTTCAAACGACACAGGACAGCAGGACGTTTCGTCCAGCAGGAAGACATGTCTGACTGTTCGTGAGTGCTGTTCAGACAACACAGGACAGCAGGACGTTTTGTCTAGCAGGAAGACACGTCTGACTGTTCGTGAGGGCTGTTCAGAAGACACAGGACAGCCGGACGTTTCGTCCAGCAGGAAGACACGTCTGACTGTTCGTGAGGGCTGTTCAGACGACACAGGACAGCAGGATGTTTCGTCCAGCAGGAAGACACGTCTGACTGTTCGCGAGGGCTGCTCAGACGACACAGAACAGCAGGACGTTTCGTCCAGCAGGAAGACACGTCTGACTGTGTGTGAGGGCTGTTCAAACGACACAGGACAGCAGGACGTTTCGTCCAGCAGGAAGACATGTCTGACTGTTCGTGAGTGCTGTTCAGACAACACAGGACAGCAGGACGTTTTGTCTAGCAGGAAGACACGTCTGACTGTTCGTGAAGATGGTTCAGACGACAAAGGACAGCAGGACGTTTCGTCCAGCAGGAAGACACGTCTGACTCTTCGTGAGGGCTGCTCATACGACACAGGACAGCAGGACGTTTCGTCGAGCAGGAAGACGTGTCTGACTGTGTGTGAGGGCCGTTCAGAGGACACAAGACAGCAGGACTCTTCGTCCAGCAGGAAGACACGTCTGTCTGTTCGTGAGGGCTGTTCAGACGACACAGGACAGCAGGACGTTTCGTCCAGCAGGAAGACGTGTCTGACTGTGTGTGAGGGCTGTTCAGACGACAAAGGACAGCAGGACGTTTCGTCCAGCACGAAGACACGTCTGACTGTTCGTGGGCGCTGTTCAGACGACACAGGTCAGCAGGACGTTCCATCCAGCAGGGAGACACATGTGACTGTGTGTGAGGGCTGTTCAGTCGACACAGGACAGCAGGACGTTTCGTACAGCATGAAGACACGTCTGACTGTTCGTGAGGGCTGTTCAGACGACACAGGACAGCAGGACGTTTCATCCAGCAGGAAGACACGTCTGACTGTGTGTGAGGGCTGTTCAGACGACACAGGACAGCAGGACGTGTCGTCCAGCATGAAGACGTGTCTAACTGTGTGTGAGGGCTGTTCAGAGGAGACAAGACAGTAGGACGTTTCGTCCAGCAGGAAGGCACGGCTGACTGTGTGTGAGGGCTGTTCAGACGACACAGGACAGCAGGACATTTCGTCCAGCAGGAAGACACGTCTGACTTTGTTTGAGGGCTGCTCAGACGACACAGGACAGTAGGACGTTTCGTCCAGCAGGAAGACAAGTCTGACTGTGTGTGAGGGCTGTTCAGACGACACAGGACAGCAGGACGTTTCGTCCAGCAGGAAGACACGTCTGAATTTGTTTGAGGGCTGCTCAGACGACACAGGACAGCAGGACGTTTCGTCCAGTAGGAAGACATGTCTGACTGTGTGTGAGGGCTGTTCAGACGAAACAGGACAGCAGGACGTTTCGTCCAGCATGAAGACACGTCTAACTGTTCGTGAGGGCTTTTCAGACGACACAGGACAGCAGGACGTTTCGTCCAGCAGGGAGACACATGTGACTGTGTGTGAGGGCTGTTCAGTCGACACAGGACAGCAGGACGTTTCGTACAGCATGAAGACACGTCTGACTGTTCGTGAGGGCTGTTCAGACGACACAGGACAGCAGGACGTTTCATCCAGCAGGAAGACACGTCTGACTGTGTGTGAGGGCTGTTCAGACGACACAGGACAGCAGGACGTGTCGTCCAGCATGAAGACGTGTCTAACTGTGTGTGAGGGCTGTTCAGAGGAGACAAGACAGTAGGACGTTTCGTCCAGCAGGAAGGCACGGCTGACTGTGTGTGAGGGCTGTTCAGACGACACAGGACAGCAGGACATTTCGTCCAGCAGGAAGACACGTCTGACTTTGTTTGAGGGCTGCTCAGACGACACAGGACAGTAGGACGTTTCGTCCAGCAGGAAGACAAGTCTGACTGTGTGTGAGGGCTGTTCAGACGACACAGGACAGCAGGACGTTTCGTCCAGCAGGAAGACACGTCTGAATTTGTTTGAGGGCTGCTCAGACGACACAGGACAGCAGGACGTTTCGTCCAGTAGGAAGACACGTCTGACTGTGTGTGAGGGCTGTTCAGACGACAAAGGACAGCAGGACGTTTCGTCCAGCATGAAGACACGTCTAACTGTTCGTGAGGGCTTTTCAGACGACACAGGACAGCAGGACGTTTCGTCCAGCAGGAAGACGTGTCTATATTTTCGTGAGGGCTGTTCAGACGACACAGGATAGCAGAACGTTTCGTCCAGCAGGAAGATACGTCTGACTGTTCGTGAGGGCTGTTCAGACGACACAGGACAGCAGGACGTTTCGTCTAGTATGAAGACACATGTGACGGTTCGTGAGGGCTGTTCAGACGACACAGAACAGCAGGACGTTTCGTCCAGCAGGAAGACACGGCTGACTGTGTGTGAGGGCTGTTCAGAGGACACAATACAGCAGGACGTTTCGTCCCGCAGGAAGGCACGTCTGACTGTTCGTGAGGGCTATTCAGACGACACAGGAAAGCAGGACGTTTCGTCCAGCAGGAAGACGCGTCTGACTGTGTGTGAGGGCTGTTCAGACGACACAGGACAGCAGTACGTTTCGTCCTGCAGGAAGACACATGTGACGGTTCGTGAGGGCTGTTCAGACGACGCAGGACAGCAGGAAGTTTCGTCCAGCAGGAAGACACGTCTGACTGTGTGTGAGGGCTGTTCAGACGACACAGGACAGCAGGACGTTACGGCCAGCAGGAAGACATGTCTGACTGTTCGTGAGGGCTGTTCCGACGACACAGGACAGCAGGACGATTCGTCCAGCAGGAAGACACGTCTGACTGTTCGTGAGGGCTGTTCAGACGACACACGACAGCAGGACGTTTCGTCCAGCAGGAAGACACGTCTGACTGTTCGTGAGGGCTGTTCAGAAGACACAGGACAGCCGGACGTTTCGTCCAGCAGGAAGACACGTCTGACTGTTCGTGAGGGCTGTTCAGACGACACAGGACAGCAGGATGTTTCGTCCAGCAGGAAGACACGTCTGACTGTTCGCGAGGGCTGCTCAGACGACACAGAACAGCAGGACGTTTCGTCCAGCAGGAAGACACGTCTGACTGTGTGTGAGGGCTGTTCAAACGACACAGGACAGCAGGAAGTTTCGTCCAGCAGGAAGACACATGTGACTGTGTGTGAGGGCTGCTCAGACGACACAGGACAGCAGGACGTTTCGTCCAGTAGGAAGACGCTTCTGACTGTGTGTGAGGGCTGTTCAGACGACACAGGACAGCAGGACGTTTCATCCAGCAGGAAGACACGTCTGACTGTGTGTGAGGGCTGTTCAGACGACACAGGACAGCAGGACGTGTCGTCCAGCATGAAGACGTGTCTAACTGTGTGTGAGGGCTGTTCAGAGGAGACAAGACAGTAGGACGTTTCGTCCAGCAGGAAGGCACGGCTGACTGTGTGTGAGGGCTGTTCAGACGACACAGGACAGCAGGACATTTCGTCCAGCAGGAAGACACGTCTGACTTTGTTTGAGGGCTGCTCAGACGACACAGGACAGTAGGACGTTTCGTCCAGCAGGAAGACAAGTCTGACTGTGTGTGAGGGCTGTTCAGACGACACAGGACAGCAGGACGTTTCGTCCAGCAGGAAGACACGTCTGAATTTGTTTGAGGGCTGCTCAGACGACACAGGACAGCAGGACGTTTCGTCCAGTAGGAAGACACGTCTGACTGTGTGTGAGGGCTGTTCAGACGACAAAGGACAGCAGGACGTTTCGTCCAGCATGAAGACACGTCTAACTGTTCGTGAGGGCTTTTCAGACGACACAGGACAGCAGGACGTTTCGTCCAGCAGGAAGACGTGTCTATATTTTCGTGAGGGCTGTTCAGACGACACAGGATAGCAGAACGTTTCGTCCAGCAGGAAGATACGTCTGACTGTTCGTGAGGGCTGTTCAGACGACACAGGACAGCAGGACGTTTCGTCTAGTATGAAGACACATGTGACGGTTCGTGAGGGCTGTTCAGACGACACAGAACAGCAGGACGTTTCGTCCAGCAGGAAGACACGGCTGACTGTGTGTGAGGGCTGTTCAGAGGACACAATACAGCAGGACGTTTCGTCCCGCAGGAAGGCACGTCTGACTGTTCGTGAGGGCTATTCAGACGACACAGGAAAGCAGGACGTTTCGTCCAGCAGGAAGACGCGTCTGACTGTGTGTGAGGGCTGTTCAGACGACACAGGACAGCAGTACGTTTCGTCCTGCAGGAAGACACATGTGACGGTTCGTGAGGGCTGTTCAGACGACGCAGGACAGCAGGAAGTTTCGTCCAGCAGGAAGACACGTCTGACTGTGTGTGAGGGCTGTTCAGACGACACAGGACAGCAGGACGTTACGGCCAGCAGGAAGACATGTCTGACTGTTCGTGAGGGCTGTTCCGACGACACAGGACAGCAGGACGATTCGTCCAGCAGGAAGACACGTCTGACTGTTCGTGAGGGCTGTTCAGACGACACACGACAACAGGACGTTTCGTCCAGCAGGAAGACACGTCTGACTGTTCGTGAGGGCTGTTCAGAAGACACAGGACAGCCGGACGTTTCGTCCAGCAGGAAGACACGTCTGACTGTTCGTGAGGGCTGTTCAGACGACACAGGACAGCAGGATGTTTCGTCCAGCAGGAAGACACGTCTGACTGTTCGCGAGGGCTGCTCAGACGACACAGAACAGCAGGACGTTTCGTCCAGCAGGAAGACACGTCTGACTGTGTGTGAGGGCTGTTCAAACGACACAGGACAGCAGGAAGTTTCGTCCAGCAGGAAGACACATGTGACTGTGTGTGAGGGCTGCTCAGACGACACAGGACAGCAGGACGTTTCGTCCAGTAGGAAGACGCTTCTGACTGTGTGTGAGGGCTGTTCAGACGACACAGGACAGCAGGACGTTTCATCCAGCAGGAAGACACGTCTGACTGTGTGTGAGGGCTGTTCAGACGACACAGGACAGCAGGACGTGTCGTCCAGCATGAAGACGTGTCTAACTGTGTGTGAGGGCTGTTCAGAGGAGACAAGACAGTAGGACGTTTCGTCCAGCAGGAAGGCACGGCTGACTGTGTGTGAGGGCTGTTCAGACGACACAGGACAGCAGGACATTTCGTCCAGCAGGAAGACACGTCTGACTTTGTTTGAGGGCTGCTCAGACGACACAGGACAGTAGGACGTTTCGTCCAGCAGGAAGACAAGTCTGACTGTGTGTGAGGGCTGTTCAGACGACACAGGACAGCAGGACGTTTCGTCCAGCAGGAAGACACGTCTGAATTTGTTTGAGGGCTGCTCAGACGACACAGGACAGCAGGACGTTTCGTCCAGTAGGAAGACACGTCTGACTGTGTGTGAGGGCTGTTCAGACGACAAAGGACAGCAGGACGTTTCGTCCAGCATGAAGACACGTCTAACTGTTCGTGAGGGCTTTTCAGACGACACAGGACAGCAGGACGTTTCGTCCAGCAGGAAGACGTGTCTATATTTTCGTGAGGGCTGTTCAGACGACACAGGATAGCAGAACGTTTCGTCCAGCAGGAAGATACGTCTGACTGTTCGTGAGGGCTGTTCAGACGACACAGGACAGCAGGACGTTTCGTCTAGTATGAAGACACATGTGACGGTTCGTGAGGGCTGTTCAGACGACACAGAACAGCAGGACGTTTCGTCCAGCAGGAAGACACGGCTGACTGTGTGTGAGGGCTGTTCAGAGGACACAATACAGCAGGACGTTTCGTCCCGCAGGAAGGCACGTCTGACTGTTCGTGAGGGCTATTCAGACGACACAGGAAAGCAGGACGTTTCGTCCAGCAGGAAGACGCGTCTGACTGTGTGTGAGGGCTGTTCAGACGACACAGGACAGCAGTACGTTTCGTCCTGCAGGAAGACACATGTGACGGTTCGTGAGGGCTGTTCAGACGACGCAGGACAGCAGGAAGTTTCGTCCAGCAGGAAGACACGTCTGACTGTGTGTGAGGGCTGTTCAGACGACACAGTACAGCAGGACGTTACGGCCAGCAGGAAGACACGTCTGACTGTTCGTGAGGGCTGTTCCGACGACACAGGACAGCAGGACGATTCGTCCAGCAGGAAGACACGTCTGACTGTTCGTGAGGGCTGTTCAGACGACACACGACAACAGGACGTTTCGTCCAGCAGGAAGACACGTCTGACTGTTCGTGAGGGCTGTTCAGAAGACACAGGACAGCCGGACGTTTCGTCCAGCAGGAAGACACGTCTGACTGTTCGTGAGGGCTGTTCAGACGACACAGGACAGCAGGATGTTTCGTCCAGCAGGAAGACACGTCTGACTGTTCGCGAGGGCTGCTCAGACGACACAGAACAGCAGGACGTTTCGTCCAGCAGGAAGACACGTCTGACTGTGTGTGAGGGCTGTTCAAACGACACAGGACAGCAGGAAGTTTCGTCCAGCAGGAAGACACATGTGACTGTGTGTGAGGGCTGCTCAGACGACACAGGACAGCAGGACGTTTCGTCCAGTAGGAAGACGCTTCTGACTGTGTGTGAGGGCTGTTCAGACGACACAGGACAGCAGGACGTTTCATCCAGCAGGAAGACACGTCTGACTGTGTGTGAGGGCTGTTCAGACGACACAGGACAGCAGGACGTGTCGTCCAGCATGAAGACGTGTCTAACTGTGTGTGAGGGCTGTTCAGAGGAGACAAGACAGTAGGACGTTTCGTCCAGCAGGAAGGCACGGCTGACTGTGTGTGAGGGCTGTTCAGACGACACAGGACAGCAGGACATTTCGTCCAGCAGGAAGACACGTCTGACTTTGTTTGAGGGCTGCTCAGACGACACAGGACAGTAGGACGTTTCGTCCAGCAGGAAGACAAGTCTGACTGTGTGTGAGGGCTGTTCAGACGACACAGGACAGCAGAACGTTTCGTCCAGCAGGAAGACACGTCTGAATTTGTTTGAGGGCTGCTCAGACGACACAGGACAGCAGGACGTTTCGTCCAGTAGGAAGACACGTCTGACTGTGTGTGAGGGCTGTTCAGACGACAAAGGACAGCAGGACGTTTCGTCCAGCATGAAGACACGTCTAACTGTTCGTGAGGGCTTTTCAGACGACACAGGACAGCAGGACGTTTCGTCCAGCAGGAAGACGTGTCTATATTTTCGTGAGGGCTGTTCAGACGACACAGGATAGCAGAACGTTTCGTCCAGCAGGAAGATACGTCTGACTGTTCGTGAGGGCTGTTCAGACGACACAGGACAGCAGGACGTTTCGTCTAGTATGAAGACACATGTGACGGTTCGTGAGGGCTGTTCAGACGACACAGAACAGCAGGACGTTTCGTCCAGCAGGAAGACACGGCTGACTGTGTGTGAGGGCTGTTCAGAGGACACAATACAGCAGGACGTTTCGTCCCGCAGGAAGGCACGTCTGACTGTTCGTGAGGGCTATTCAGACGACACAGGAAAGCAGGACGTTTCGTCCAGCAGGAAGACGCGTCTGACTGTGTGTGAGGGCTGTTCAGACGACACAGGACAGCAGTACGTTTCGTCCTGCAGGAAGACACATGTGACGGTTCGTGAGGGCTGTTCAGACGACGCAGGACAGCAGGAAGTTTCGTCCAGCAGGAAGACACGTCTGACTGTGTGTGAGGGCTGTTCAGACGACACAGGACAGCAGGACGTTACGGCCAGCAGGAAGACATGTCTGACTGTTCGTGAGGGCTGTTCAGACGACACAGAACAGCAGGACGTTTCGTCCAGCAGGAAGACACGGCTGACTGTGTGTGAGGGCTGTTCAGAGGACACAATACAGCAGGACGTTTCGTCCCGCAGGAAGGCACGTCTGACTGTTCGTGAGGGCTATTCAGACGACACAGGAAAGCAGGACGTTTCGTCCAGCAGGAAGACGCGTCTGACTGTGTGTGAGGGCTGTTCAGACGACACAGGACAGCAGTACGTTTCGTCCTGCAGGAAGACACATGTGACGGTTCGTGAGGGCTGTTCAGACGACGCAGGACAGCAGGAAGTTTCGTCCAGCAGGAAGACACGTCTGACTGTGTGTGAGGGCTGTTCAGACGACACAGGACAGCAGGACGTTACGGCCAGCAGGAAGACATGTCTGACTGTTCGTGAGGGCTGTTCCGACGACACAGGACAGCAGGACGATTCGTCCAGCAGGAAGACACGTCTGACTGTTCGTGAGGGCTGTTCAGACGACACACGACAACAGGACGTTTCGTCCAGCAGGAAGACACGTCTGACTGTTCGTGAGGGCTGTTCAGAAGACACAGGACAGCCGGACGTTTCGTCCAGCAGGAAGACACGTCTGACTGTTCGTGAGGGCTGTTCAGACGACACAGGACAGCAGGATGTTTCGTCCAGCAGGAAGACACGTCTGACTGTTCGCGAGGGCTGCTCAGACGACACAGAACAGCAGGACGTTTCGTCCAGCAGGAAGACACGTCTGACTGTGTGTGAGGGCTGTTCAAACGACACAGGACAGCAGGAAGTTTCGTCCAGCAGGAAGACACATGTGACTGTGTGTGAGGGCTGCTCAGACGACACAGGACAGCAGGACGTTTCGTCCAGTAGGAAGACGCTTCTGACTGTGTGTGAGGGCTGTTCAGACGACACAGGACAGCAGGACGTTTCATCCAGCAGGAAGACACGTCTGACTGTGTGTGAGGGCTGTTCAGACGACACAGGACAGCAGGACGTGTCGTCCAGCATGAAGACGTGTCTAACTGTGTGTGAGGGCTGTTCAGAGGAGACAAGACAGTAGGACGTTTCGTCCAGCAGGAAGGCACGGCTGACTGTGTGTGAGGGCTGTTCAGACGACACAGGACAGCAGGACATTTCGTCCAGCAGGAAGACACGTCTGACTTTGTTTGAGGGCTGCTCAGACGACACAGGACAGTAGGACGTTTCGTCCAGCAGGAAGACAAGTCTGACTGTGTGTGAGGGCTGTTCAGACGACACAGGACAGCAGGACGTTTCGTCCAGCAGGAAGACACGTCTGAATTTGTTTGAGGGCTGCTCAGACGACACAGGACAGCAGGACGTTTCGTCCAGTAGGAAGACACGTCTGACTGTGTGTGAGGGCTGTTCAGACGACAAAGGACAGCAGGACGTTTCGTCCAGCATGAAGACACGTCTAACTGTTCGTGAGGGCTTTTCAGACGACACAGGACAGCAGGACGTTTCGTCCAGCAGGAAGACGTGTCTATATTTTCGTGAGGGCTGTTCAGACGACACAGGATAGCAGAACGTTTCGTCCAGCAGGAAGATACGTCTGACTGTTCGTGAGGGCTGTTCAGACGACACAGGACAGCAGGACGTTTCGTCTAGTATGAAGACACATGTGACGGTTCGTGAGGGCTGTTCAGACGACACAGAACAGCAGGACGTTTCGTCCAGCAGGAAGACACGGCTGACTGTGTGTGAGGGCTGTTCAGAGGACACAATACAGCAGGACGTTTCGTCCCGCAGGAAGGCACGTCTGACTGTTCGTGAGGGCTATTCAGACGACACAGGAAAGCAGGACGTTTCGTCCAGCAGGAAGACGCGTCTGACTGTGTGTGAGGGCTGTTCAGACGACACAGGACAGCAGTACGTTTCGTCCTGCAGGAAGACACATGTGACGGTTCGTGAGGGCTGTTCAGACGACGCAGGACAGCAGGAAGTTTCGTCCAGCAGGAAGACACGTCTGACTGTGTGTGAGGGCTGTTCAGACGACACAGGACAGCAGGACGTTACGGCCAGCAGGAAGACACGTCTGACTGTTCGTGAGGGCTGTTCCGACGACACAGGACAGCAGGACGATTCGTCCAGCAGGAAGACACGTCTGACTGTTCGTGAGGGCTGTTCAGACGACACACGACAGCAGGACGTTTCGTCCAGCAGGAAGACACGTCTGACTGTTCGTGAGGGCTGTTCAGAAGACACAGGACAGCCGGACGTTTCGTCCAGCAGGAAGACACGTCTGACTGTTCGTGAGGGCTGTTCAGACGACACAGGACAGCAGGATGTTTCGTCCAGCAGGAAGACACGTCTGACTGTTCGCGAGGGCTGCTCAGACGACACAGAACAGCAGGACGTTTCGTCCAGCAGGAAGACACGTCTGACTGTGTGTGAGGGCTGTTCAAACGACACAGGACAGCAGGACGTTTCGTCCAGCAGGAAGACACATGTGACTGTGTGTGAGGGCTGCTCAGACGACACAGGACAGCAGGACGTTTCGTCCAGTAGGAAGACGCTTCTGACTGTGTGTGAGGGCTGTTCAGACGACACAGGACAGCAGGACGTTACGGCCAGCAGGAAGACACGTCTGACTGTGTGTGAGGGCTGTTCAGACGACAAAGGACAGCAGGACGATTCGTCCAGCAGGAAGACACGTCTGACTGTTCGTGAGGGCTGTTCAGACGACACACGACAGCAGGACGTTTCGTCCAGCAGGAAGACACGTCTGACTGTTCGTGAGGGCTGTTCAGAAGACACAGGACAGCCGGACGTTTCGTCCAGCAGGAAGACACGTCTGACTGTTCGTGAGGGCTGTTCAGACGACACAGGACAGCAGGATGTTTCGTCCAGCAGGAAGACACGTCTGACTGTTCGCGAGGGCTGCTCAGACGACACAGAACAGCAGGACGTTTCATCCAGCAGAAAGACACGTCTGACTGTGTGTGAGGGCTGTTCAGACGACACAGGACAGCAGGACGTGTCGTCCAGCATGAAGACGTGTCTAACTGTGTGTGAGGGCTGTTCAGAGGAGACAAGACAGTAGGACGTTTCGTCCAGCAGGAAGGCACGGCTGACTGTGTGTGAGGGCTGTTCAGACGACACAGGACAGCAGGACATTTCGTCCAGCAGGAAGACACGTCTGACTTTGTTTGAGGGCTGCTCAGACGACACAGGACAGTAGGACGTTTCGTCCAGCAGGAAGACAAGTCTGACTGTGTGTGAGGGCTGTTCAGACGACACAGGACAGCAGGACGTTTCGTCCAGCAGGAAGACACGTCTGAATTTGTTTGAGGGCTGCTCAGACGACACAGGACAGCAGGACGTTTCGTCCAGTAGGAAGACATGTCTGACTGTGTGTGAGGGCTGTTCAGACGAAACAGGACAGCAGGACGTTTCGTCCAGCAGGAAGACACGTCTGACTGTGTGTGAGGGCTGTTCAGACGACAAAGGACAGCAGGACGTTTCGTCCAGCATGAAGACACGTCTAACTGTTCGTGAGGGCTTTTCAGACGACACAGGACAGCAGGACGTTTCGTCCAGCAGGAAGACGTGTCTATATTTTCGTGAGGGCTGTTCAGACGACACAGGATAGCAGAACGTTTCGTCCAGCAGGAAGATACGTCTGACTGTTCGTGAGGGCTGTTCAGACGACACAGGACAGCAGGACGTTTCGTCTAGTATGAAGACACATGTGACGGTTCGTGAGGGCTGTTCCGACGACACAGGACAGCAGGACGATTCGTCCAGCAGGAAGACACGTCTGACTGTTCGTGAGGGCTGTTCAGACGACACACAGGACAGCAGGATGTTTCGTCCAGCAGGAAGACACGTCTGACTGTTCGTGAGGGCTGTTCAGAAGACACAGGACAGCCGGACGTTTCGTCCAGCAGGAAGACACGTCTGACTGTTCGTGAGGGCTGTTCAGACGACACAGGACAGCAGGATGTTTCGTCCAGCAGGAAGACACGTCTGACTGTTCGCGAGGGCTGCTCAGACGACACAGAACAGCAGGACGTTTCATCCAGCAGGAAGACACGGCTGACTTTGTGTGAGGGCTGTTCAAACGACACAGGACAGCAGGACGTTTCGTCCAGCAGGAAGACACATGTGACTTTGTGTGAGGGCTGTTCAGTCGACAAAGGACAGCAGGACGTTTCGTACAGCATGAAGACACGTCTGACTGTTCGTGAGGGCATTTCAGACGACACAGGACAGCAGGATGTTTCGTCCAGCAGGAAGACACGTCTGACTGTGTTTGAGGGCTGCTCAGATGACACAGGACAGCAGGACGCTTCGTCCAGCAGGAAGACGCGTCTGACTGTGTGTGAGGGCTGTTCAGAAGACACAGGACAGCAGGACGTGTCGTCCAGCATGAAGACGTGTCTAACTGTGTGTGAGGGCTGTTCAGAGGAGACAAGACAGTAGGACATTTCGTCCAGCAGGAAGGCACTTTCTGACTGTGTGTGAGGGCTGTTCAGACGACACAGGACAGCAGGACGTTTCGTCCAGCAGGAAGACACGTCTGACTTTGTTTGAGGGCTGCTCAGACGACACAGGAGAGCAGGACGTTTCGTCCAGCAGGAAGACGTGTCTGTATGTTCGTGAGGGCTGTTCAGACGACACAGGACAGCAGAACGTTTCGTCCAGCATGAAGACACGTCTAACTGTTCGTGAGGGCTGTTCAGACGACACAGGACAGCAGCACGTTTCGTCCAGCCGGAAGACGCGAGTGACTGTGTTTGAGGGCTGTTCAGAGGACACAGGACAGCAAGACGTTTCGACCAGCAGTAAGACGTGGCTGACTGTTCGTGAGGGCTGTTCAGACGACACAGGACAGCAGGACGTTTCATCCAGCAGGAAGACACGTCTGACTGTGTGTGAGGGCTGTTCAGACGACACAGGACAGCAGGACGTTTCGTCCAGCAGGAAGACACGTCTGACTTTGTTTGAGGGCTGCTCAGACGACACAGGAGAGCAGGACGTTTCGTCCAGCAGGAAGACGTGTCTGTATGTTCGTGAGGGCTGTTCAGACGACACAGGACAGCAGAACGTTTCGTCCAGCATGAAGACACGTCTAACTGTTCGTGAGGGCTGTTCAGACGACACAGGACAGCAGCACGTTTCGTCCAGCCGGAAGACGCGAGTGACTGTGTTTGAGGGCTGTTCAGAGGACACAGGACAGCAAGACGTTTCGACCAGCAGTAAGACGTGTCTGACTGTTCGTGAGGGCTGTTCAGACGACACAGGACAGCAGGACGTTTCATCCAGCAGGAAGACACGTCTGACTGTGTGTGAGGGCTGTTCAGACGACACAGGACAGCAGGACGTGTCGTCCAGCATGAAGACGTGTCTAACTGTGTGTGAGGGCTGTTCAGAGGAGACAAGACAGTAGGACGTTTCGTCCAGCAGGAAGGCACGGCTGACTGTGTGTGAGGGCTGTTCAGACGACACAGGACAGCAGGACATTTCGTCCAGCAGGAAGACACGTCTGACTTTGTTTGAGGGCTGCTCAGACGACACAGGACAGTAGGACGTTTCGTCCAGCAGGAAGACAAGTCTGACTGTGTGTGAGGGCTGTTCAGACGACACAGGACAGCAGGACGTTTCGTCCAGCAGGAAGACACGTCTGAATTTGTTTGAGGGCTGCTCAGACGACACAGGACAGCAGGACGTTTCGTCCAGTAGGAAGACATGTCTGACTGTGTGTGAGGGCTGTTCAGACGAAACAGGACAGCAGGACGTTTCGTCCAGCAGGAAGACACGTCTGACTGTGTGTGAGGGCTGTTCAGACGACAAAGGACAGCAGGACGTTTCGTCCAGCATGAAGACACGTCTAACTGTTCGTGAGGGCTTTTCAGACGACACAGGACAGCAGGACGTTTCGTCCAGCAGGAAGACGTGTCTATATTTTCGTGAGGGCTGTTCAGACGACACAGGATAGCAGAACGTTTCGTCCAGCAGGAAGATACGTCTGACTGTTCGTGAGGGCTGTTCAGACGACACAGGACAGCAGGACGTTTCGTCTAGTATGAAGACACATGTGACGGTTCGTGAGGGCTGTTCAGACGACACAGAACAGCAGGACGTTTCGTCCAGCAGGAAGACACGGCTGACTGTGTGTGAGGGCTGTTCAGAGGACACAATACAGCAGGACGTTTCGTCCCGCAGGAAGGCACGTCTGACTGTTCGTGAGGGCTATTCAGACGACACAGGAAAGCAGGACGTTTCGTCCAGCAGGAAGACGCGTCTGACTGTGTGTGAGGGCTGTTCAGACGACACAGGACAGCAGTACGTTTCGTCCTGCAGGAAGACACATGTGACGGTTCGTGAGGGCTGTTCAGACGACGCAGGACAGCAGGAAGTTTCGTCCAGCAGGAAGACACGTCTGACTGTGTGTGAGGGCTGTTCAGACGACACAGGACAGCAGGACGTTACGGCCAGCAGGAAGACATGTCTGACTGTTCGTGAGGGCTGTTCCGACGACACAGGACAGCAGGACGATTCGTCCAGCAGGAAGACACGTCTGACTGTTCGTGAGGGCTGTTCAGACGACACACGACAGCAGGACGTTTCGTCCAGCAGGAAGACACGTCTGACTGTTCGTGAGGGCTGTTCAGAAGACACAGGACAGCCGGACGTTTCGTCCAGCAGGAAGACACGTCTGACTGTTCGTGAGGGCTGTTCAGACGACACAGGACAGCAGGATGTTTCGTCCAGCAGGAAGACACGTCTGACTGTTCGCGAGGGCTGCTCAGACGACACAGAACAGCAGGACGTTTCGTCCAGCAGGAAGACACGTCTGACTGTGTGTGAGGGCTGTTCAAACGACACAGGACAGCAGGACGTTTCGTCCAGCAGGAAGACACATGTGACTGTGTGTGAGGGCTGCTCAGACGACACAGGACAGCAGGACGTTTCGTCCAGTAGGAAGACGCTTCTGACTGTGTGTGAGGGCTGTTCAGACGAAACAGGACAGCAGGACGTTTCGACCAGCAGGAAGACACGTCTGACTGTGTGTGAGGGCTGTTCAGACGACAAAGGACAGCAGGACGTTTCGTCCAGCATGAAGACATGTCTAACTGTTCGTGAGGGCTGTTCAGACGACACAGGACAGCAGGACGTTTCGTCCAGCAGGAAGACGTGTCTGTATGTTCGTGAGGGCTGTTCAGACGACACAGGACAGCAGAACGTTTCATCCAGCAGGAAGATACGTCTGACTGTTCGTGAGGGCTTGTCAGACGACACAGGACAGCAGGACGTTTCGTCTAGTATGAAGACACATGTGACGGTTCGTGAGGGCTGTTCAGACGACACAGAACAGCAGGACGTTTCGTCCAGCAGGAAGACACGGCTGACTTTGTGTGAGGGCTGTTCAAACGACACAGGACAGCAGGACGTTTCGTCCAGCAGGAAGACACATGTGACTTTGTGTGAGGGCTGTTCAGTCGACAAAGGACAGCAGGACGTTTCGTACAGCATGAAGACACGTCTGACTGTTCGTGAGGGCATTTCAGACGACACAGGACAGCAGGATGTTTCGTCCAGCAGGAAGACACGTCTGACTGTGTTTGAGGGCTGCTCAGATGACACAGGACAGCAGGACGCTTCGTCCAGCAGGAAGACGCGTCTGACTGTGTGTGAGGGCTGTTCAGAAGACACAGGACAGCAGGACGTGTCGTCCAGCATGAAGACGTGTCTAACTGTGTGTGAGGGCTGTTCAGAGGAGACAAGACAGTAGGACATTTCGTCCAGCAGGAAGGCACTTTCTGACTGTGTGTGAGGGCTGTTCAGACGACACAGGACAGCAGGACGTTTCGTCCAGCAGGAAGACACGTCTGACTTTGTTTGAGGGCTGCTCAGACGACACAGGAGAGCAGGACGTTTCGTCCAGCAGGAAGACGTGTCTGTATGTTCGTGAGGGCTGTTCAGACGACACAGGACAGCAGAACGTTTCGTCCAGCATGAAGACACGTCTAACTGTTCGTGAGGGCTGTTCAGACGACACAGGACAGCAGCACGTTTCGTCCAGCCGGAAGACGCGAGTGACTGTGTTTGAGGGCTGTTCAGAGGACACAGGACAGCAAGACGTTTCGACCAGCAGTAAGACGTGTCTGACTGTTCGTGAGGGCTGTTCAGACGACACAGGACAGCAGGACGTTTCGTCCAGCAGGAAGATACGTCTGACTGTTCGTGAGGGCTGTTCAGACGACACAGGACAGCAGGACGTTTCGTCTAGTAGGAAAACACATGTGACGGTTCGTGAGGGCTGTTCAGACGACACAGGACAGCAGGACATTTCGTCCAGCAGGAAGACACGGCTGACTGTGTTTGAGGGCTGCTCAGACGACACAGGACAGCAGGACGCTTCGTCCAGCAGGAAGACGCGTCTGACTGTGTTTGAGGGCTGTTCAGACGACACAGGACAGCAGGACGTTTCGTCCAGCATGAAGACGTGTCTAACTGTGTGTGAGGGCTATTCAGAGGAGACAAGACAGTAGGACGTTTCGTCCAGCAGGAAGACACGTCTGACTGTTCGTGAGGGCTGTTCAGACGACACAGGACAGCAGGATGTTTCGTCCAGCAGGAAGACACATGTGACTGTGTGTGAGGGCTGTTCAGTCGACAAAGGACAGCAGGACGTTTCGTACAGCATGAAGACACGTCTGACTGTTCGTGAGGGCATTTCAGACGACACAGGACAGCAGGATGTTTCGTCCAGCAGGAAGACACGTCTGACTGTGTTTGAGGGCTGCTCAGATGACACAGGACAGCAGGACGCTTCGTCCAGCAGGAAGAC
This sequence comes from Lampris megalopsis, assembly GCA_022114975.2. Lineage (NCBI taxonomy): Eukaryota > Metazoa > Chordata > Actinopteri > Lampriformes > Lampridae > Lampris > Lampris megalopsis. The sequence goes on from JAJHIY020000641.1 coordinate 795,808, forward strand.
GCATCTGACTGTGTGTGAGGGCTGTTCAGAAGACACAGGACAGCAGGACGTGTCGTCCAGCATGAAGACGTGTCTAACTGTGTGTGAGGGCTGTTCAGAGGAGACAAGACAGTAGGACATTTCGTCCAGCAGGAAGGCACGTCTGACTGTGTGTGAGGGCTGTTCAGACGACACAGGACAGCAGGACGTTTCGTCCAGCAGGAAGACACGTCTGACTGTGTGTGAGGGCTGTTCAGTCGACAAAGGACAGCAGGACGTTTCGTACAGCATGAAGACACGTCTGACTGTTCGTGAGGGCATTTCAGACGACACAGGACAGCAGGATGTTTCGTCCAGCAGGAAGACACGTCTGACTGTGTTTGAGGGCTGCTCAGATGACACAGGACAGCAGGACGCTTCGTCCAGCAGGAAGACGCATCTGACTGTGTGTGAGGGCTGTTCAGAAGACACAGGACAGCAGGACGTGTCGTCCAGCATGAAGACGTGTCTAACTGTGTGTGAGGGCTGTTCAGAGGAGACAAGACAGTAGGACATTTCGTCCAGCAGGAAGGCACGTCTGACTGTGTGTGAGGGCTGTTCAGACGACACAGGACAGCAGGACGTTTCGTCCAGCAGGAAGACACGTCTGACTTTGTTTGAGGGCTGCTCAGACGACACAGGAGAGCAGGACGTTTCGGCCAGCAGGAAGACGTGTCTGTATGTTCGTGAGGGCTGTTCAGACGACACAGGACAGCAGAACGTTTCGTCCAGCAGGAAGACGCGAGTGACTGTGTTTGAGGGCTGTTCAGAGGACACAGGACAGCAAGACGTTTCGACCAGCAGTAAGACGCGTCTGACTGTTCGTGAGGGCTGTTCAGACGACACAGGACAGCAGGACGTTTCGTCCAGCAGGAAGATACGTCTGACTGTTCGTGAGGGCTGTTCAGACGACACAGGACAGCAGGACGTTTCGTCTAGTAGGAAGACACATGTGACGGTTCGTGAGGGCTGTTCAGACGACACAGGACAGCAGGACATTTCGTCAAGCAGGAAGACACGGCTGACTGTGTTTGAGGGCTGCTCAGACGACACAGGACAGCAGGACGTTCCATCCAGCAGGAAGACAGATGTGACGGTTCGTGAGGGCTGTTCAGACGACACAGGACAGCAGGATGTTTCGTCCAGCAGGAAGACACGTCTGACTGTGTGTGAGGGCTGTTCAGACGACACAGGACAGCAGGACGTTACGGCCAGCAGGAAGACACGTCTGACTGTTCGTGAGGGCTGTTCAGACGACACAGGAGAGCAGGACGATTCGTCCAGCAGGAAGACATGTCTGACTGTTCGTGAGGGCTGTTCAGACGACACAGGACAGCAGGACGTTTCGTCCAGCAGGAAGACACGTCTGACTCTTCGTGAGGGCTGGTCAGACGACACAGAACAGCAGGATGTTTTGTCCAGCAGGAAGACACGTCTGACTGTGTTTGAGGGCTGCTCAGATGACACAGGACAGCAGGACGTTTCGTCCAGCAGGAAGACACGTCTGACTGTTCGTGAGGGCTGTTCAGACGACACAGGACAGCAGGACGTTTCGTCCAGCAGGAAGACATGTCTGACTGTTCGTGAGTGCTGTTCAGACAACACAGGCCAGCAGGACGTTTTGTCTAGCAGGAAGACACGTCTGACTGTTCGTGAAGATGGTTCAGACGACACAGGACAGCAGGACGTTTCGTCCAGCAGGAAGACACGTCTGACTGTGTTTGAGGGCTGCTCATACGACACAGGACAGCAGGACGTTTCGTCGAGCAGGAAGACGTGTCTGACTGTGTGTGAGGGCCGTTCAGAGGACACAAGACAGCAGGACTCTTCGTCCAGCAGGAAGACACGTCTGTCTGTTCGTGAGGGCTGTTCAGACGACACAGGACAGCAGGACGTTTCGTCCAGCAGTAAGACGTGTCTGACTGTGTGTGAGGGCTGTTCAGACGACAAAGGACAGCAGGACGTTTCGTCCAGCAGGAAGACACGTCTGACTGTTCGTGGGCGCTGTTCAGACGACACAGGTCAGCAGGACGTTCCATCCAGCAGGGAGACACATGTGACTGTGTGTGAGGGCTGTTCAGTCGACACAGGACAGCAGGACGTTTAGTACAGCATGAAGACACGTCTGACTGTTCGTGAGGGCTGTTCAGACGACACAGGACAGCAGGACGTTTCATCCAGCAGGAAGACACGTCTGACTGTGTGTGAGGGCTGTTCAGACGACACAGGACAGCAGGACGTGTCGTCCAGCATGAAGACGTGTCTAACTGTGTGTGAGGGCTGTTCAGACGACACAGGACAGCAGGACGTTTCGTCCAGCAGGAAGACACGTCTGACTCTTCGTGAGGGCTGGTCAGACGACACAGAACAGCAGGATGTTTTGTCCAGCAGGAAGACACGTCTGACTGTGTTTGAGGGCTGCTCAGACGACACAGGACAGCAGGACGTTTCGTCCAGCAGGAAGACACGTCTGACTGTTCGTGAGGGCTGTTCAGACGACACAGGACAGCAGGACGTTTCGTCCAGCAGGAAGACATGTCTGACTGTTCGTGAGTGCTGTTCAGACAACACAGGACAGCAGGACGTTTTGTCTAGCAGGAAGACACGTCTGACTGTTCGTGAAGATGGTTCAGACGACACAGGACAGCAGGACGTTTCGTCCAGCAGGAAGACACGTCTGACTCTTCGTGAGGGCTGCTCATACGACACAGGACAGCAGGACGTTTCGTCGAGCAGGAAGACGTGTCTGACTGTGTGTGAGGGCCGTTCAGAGGACACAAGACAGCAGGACTCTTCGTCCAGCAGGAAGACACGTCTGTCTGTTCGTGAGGGATGTTCAGACAACACAGGACAGCAGGGCGTTTCGTCCAGCATGAAGACACATCTAACTGTTCGTGAGGGCTGTTCAGACGACACAGGACAGCAGGACGTTTCATCCAGCAGTAACACGTGTCTGACTGTGTGTGAGGGCTGTTCAGACGACACAGGACAGCAGGAAGTTTCGTCCAGCAGGAAGACGCGTCTGACTGTGTTTGAGGGCTGTTCAGAGGACACAGGACAGCAAGACGTTTCGACCAGCAGTAAGACGTGTCTGACTGTTCGTGAGGGCTGTTCAGACGACACAGGACAGCAGGACGTTTCGTCCAGCAGGAAGATACGTCTGACTGTTCGTGAGGGCTGTTCAGACGACACAGGACAGCAGGACGTTTCGTCTAGTAGGAAAACACATGTGACGGTTCGTGACGGCTGTTCAGACGACACAGGACAGCAGGACATTTCGTCCAGCAGGAAGACACGGCTGACTGTGTTTGAGGGCTGCTCAGACGACACAGGACAGCAGGACGCTTCGTCCAGCAGGAAGACGCGTCTGACTGTGTTTGAGGGCTGTTCAGACGACACAGGACAGCAGGACGTTTCGTCCAGCATGAAGACGTGTCTAACTGTGTGTGAGGGCTATTCAGAGGAGACAAGACAGTAGGACGTTTCGTCCAGCAGGAAGACACGTCTGACTGTTCGTGAGGGCTGTTCAGACGACACAGGACAGCAGGATGTTTCGTCCAGCAGGAAGACACATGTGACTGTGTGTGAGGGCTGTTCAGTCGACAAAGGACAGCAGGACGTTTCGTACAGCATGAAGACACGTCTGACTGTTCGTGAGGGCATTTCAGACGACACAGGACAGCAGGATGTTTCGTCCAGCAGGAAGACACGTCTGACTGTGTTTGAGGGCTGCTCAGATGACACAGGACAGCAGGACGCTTCGTCCAGCAGGAAGACGCATCTGACTGTGTGTGAGGGCTGTTCAGAAGACACAGGACAGCAGGACGTGTCGTCCAGCATGAAGACGTGTCTAACTGTGTGTGAGGGCTGTTCAGAGGAGACAAGACAGTAGGACATTTCGTCCAGCAGGAAGGCACGTCTGACTGTGTGTGAGGGCTGTTCAGACGACACAGGACAGCAGGACGTTTCGTCCAGCAGGAAGACACGTCTGACTTTGTTTGAGGGCTGCTCAGACGACACAGGAGAGCAGGACGTTTCGGCCAGCAGGAAGACGTGTCTGTATGTTCGTGAGGGCTGTTCAGACGACACAGGACAGCAGAACGTTTCGTCCAGCAGGAAGACGCGAGTGACTGTGTTTGAGGGCTGTTCAGAGGACACAGGACAGCAAGACGTTTCGACCAGCAGTAAGACGCGTCTGACTGTTCGTGAGGGCTGTTCAGACGACACAGGACAGCAGGACGTTTCGTCCAGCAGGAAGATACGTCTGACTGTTCGTGAGGGCTGTTCAGACGACACAGGACAGCAGGACGTTTCGTCTAGTAGGAAGACACATGTGACGGTTCGTGAGGGCTGTTCAGACGACACAGGACAGCAGGACATTTCGTCAAGCAGGAAGACACGGCTGACTGTGTTTGAGGGCTGCTCAGACGACACAGGACAGCAGGACGTTCCATCCAGCAGGAAGACAGATGTGACGGTTCGTGAGGGCTGTTCAGACGACACAGGACAGCAGGATGTTTCGTCCAGCAGGAAGACACGTCTGACTGTGTGTGAGGGCTGTTCAGACGACACAGGACAGCAGGACGTTACGGCCAGCAGGAAGACACGTCTGACTGTTCGTGAGGGCTGTTCAGACGACACAGGAGAGCAGGACGATTCGTCCAGCAGGAAGACATGTCTGACTGTTCGTGAGGGCTGTTCAGACGACACAGGACAGCAGGACGTTTCGTCCAGCAGGAAGACACGTCTGACTCTTCGTGAGGGCTGGTCAGACGACACAGAACAGCAGGATGTTTTGTCCAGCAGGAAGACACGTCTGACTGTGTTTGAGGGCTGCTCAGACGACACAGGACAGCAGGACGTTTCGTCCAGCAGGAAGACACGTCTGACTGTTCGTGAGGGCTGTTCAGACGACACAGGACAGCAGGACGTTTCGTCCAGCAGGAAGACATGTCTGACTGTTCGTGAGTGCTGTTCAGACAACACAGGCCAGCAGGACGTTTTGTCTAGCAGGAAGACACGTCTGACTGTTCGTGAAGATGGTTCAGACGACACAGGACAGCAGGACGTTTCGTCCAGCAGGAAGACACGTCTGACTGTGTTTGAGGGCTGCTCATACGACACAGGACAGCAGGACGTTTCGTCGAGCAGGAAGACGTGTCTGACTGTGTGTGAGGGCCGTTCAGAGGACACAAGACAGCAGGACTCTTCGTCCAGCAGGAAGACACGTCTGTCTGTTCGTGAGGGCTGTTCAGACGACACAGGACAGCAGGACGTTTCGTCCAGCAGTAAGACGTGTCTGACTGTGTGTGAGGGCTGTTCAGACGACAAAGGACAGCAGGACGTTTCGTCCAGCAGGAAGACACGTCTGACTGTTCGTGGGCGCTGTTCAGACGACACAGGTCAGCAGGACGTTCCATCCAGCAGGGAGACACATGCGACTGTGTGTGAGGGCTGTTCAGTCGACACAGGACAGCAGGACGTTTAGTACAGCATGAAGACACGTCTGACTGTTCGTGAGGGCTGTTCAGACGACACAGGACAGCAGGACGTTTCATCCAGCAGGAAGACACGTCTGACTGTGTGTGAGGGCTGTTCAGACGACACAGGACAGCAGGACGTGTCGTCCAGCATGAAGACGTGTCTAACTGTGTGTGAGGGCTGTTCAGACGACACAGGACAGCAGGACGTTTCGTCCAGCAGGAAGACACGTCTGACTCTTCGTGAGGGCTGGTCAGACGACACAGAACAGCAGGATGTTTTGTCCAGCAGGAAGACACGTCTGACTGTGTTTGAGGGCTGCTCAGAAGACACAGGACAGCAGGACGTTTCGTCCAGCAGGAAGACACGTCTGACTGTTCGTGAGGGCTGTTCAGACGACACAGGACAGCAGGACGTTTCGTCCAGCAGGAAGACATGTCTGACTGTTCGTGAGTGCTGTTCAGACAACACAGGACAGCAGGACGTTTTGTCTAGCAGGAAGACACGTCTGACTGTTCGTGAAGATGGTTCAGACGACACAGGACAGCAGGACGTTTCGTCCAGCAGGAAGACACGTCTGACTCTTCGTGAGGGCTGCTCATACGACACAGGACAGCAGGACGTTTCGTCGAGCAGGAAGACGTGTCTGACTGTGTGTGAGGGCCGTTCAGAGGACACAAGACAGCAGGACTCTTCGTCCAGCAGGAAGACACGTCTGTCTGTTCGTGAGGGCTGTTCAGACGACACAGGACAGCAGGACGTTTCGTCCAGCAGTAAGACGTGTCTGACTGTGTGTGAGGGCTGTTCAGACGACAAAGGACAGCAGGACGTTTCGTCCAGCAGGAAGACACGTCTGACTGTTCGTGGGCGCTGTTCAGACGACACAGGTCAGCAGGACGTTCCATCCAGCAGGGAGACACATGTGACTGTGTGTGAGGGCTGTTCAGTCGACACAGGACAGCAGGACGTTTCGTACAGCATGAAGACACGTCTGACTGTTCGTGAGGGCTGTTCAGACGACACAGGACAGCAGGACGTTTCATCCAGCAGGAAGACACGTCTGACTGTGTGTGAGGGCTGTTCAGACGACACAGGACAGCAGGACGTGTCGTCCAGCATGAAGACGTGTCTAACTGTGTGTGAGGGCTGTTCAGAGGAGACAAGACAGTAGGACGTTTCGTCCAGCAGGAAGGCACGGCTGACTGTGTGTGAGGGCTGTTCAGACGACACAGGACAGCAGGACATTTCGTCCAGCAGGAAGACACGTCTGACTTTGTTTGAGGGCTGCTCAGACGACACAGGACAGTAGGACGTTTCGTCCAGCAGGAAGACAAGTCTGACTGTGTGTGAGGGCTGTTCAGACGACACAGGACAGCAGGACGTTTCGTCCAGCAGGAAGACACGTCTGAATTTGTTTGAGGGCTGCTCAGACGACACAGGACAGCAGGACGTTTCGTCCAGTAGGAAGACATGTCTGACTGTGTGTGAGGGATGTTCAGACGAAACAGGACAGCAGGACGTTTCGTCCAGCAGGAAGACACGTCTGACTGTGTGTGAGGGCTGTTCAGACGACAAAGGACAGCAGGACGTTTCGTCCAGCATGAAGACACGTCTAACTGTTCGTGAGGGCTTTTCAGACGACACAGGACAGCAGGACGTTTCGTCCAGCAGGAAGACGTGTCTATATTTTCGTGAGGGCTGTTCAGACGACACAGGATAGCAGAACGTTTCGTCCAGCAGGAAGATACGTCTGACTGTTCGTGAGGGCTGTTCAGACGACACAGGACAGCAGGACGTTTCGTCTAGTATGAAGACACATGTGACGGTTCGTGAGGGCTGTTCAGACGACACAGAACAGCAGGACGTTTCGTCCAGCAGGAAGACACGGCTGACTGTGTGTGAGGGCTGTTCAGAGGACACAATACAGCAGGACGTTTCGTCCCGCAGGAAGGCACGTCTGACTGTTCGTGAGGGCTATTCAGACGACACAGGAAAGCAGGACGTTTCGTCCAGCAGGAAGACGCGTCTGACTGTGTGTGAGGGCTGTTCAGACGACACAGGACAGCAGTACGTTTCGTCCTGCAGGAAGACACATGTGACGGTTCGTGAGGGCTGTTCAGACGACACAGGACAGCAGGAAGTTTCGTCCAGCAGGAAGACACGTCTGACTGTGTGTGAGGGCTGTTCAGACGACACAGGACAGCAGGACGTTACGGCCAGCAGGAAGACATGTCTGACTGTTCGTGAGGGCTGTTCCGACGACACAGGACAGCAGGACGATTCGTCCAGCAGGAAGACACGTCTGACTGTTCGTGAGGGCTGTTCAGACGACACACGACAGCAGGACGTTTCGTCCAGCAGGAAGACACGTCTGACTGTTCGTGAGGGCTGTTCAGAAGACACAGGACAGCCGGACGTTTCGTCCAGCAGGAAGACACGTCTGACTGTTCGTGAGGGCTGTTCAGACGACACAGGACAGCAGGATGTTTCGTCCAGCAGGAAGACACGTCTGACTGTTCGCGAGGGCTACTCAGACGACACAGGACAGCAGGACGTTTCGTCCAGCAGGAAGACACATGTGACTGTGTGTGAGGGCTGCTCAGACGACACAGGACAGCAGGACGTTTCGTCCAGTAGGAAGACGCTTCTGACTGTGTGTGAGGGCTGTTCAGACGAAACAGGACAGCAGGACGTTTCGACCAGCAGGAAGACACGTCTGACTGTGTGTGAGGGCTGTTCAGACGACAAAGGACAGCAGGACGTTTCGTCCAGCATGAAGACATGTCTAACTGTTCGTGAGGGCTGTTCAGACGACACAGGACAGCAGGACGTTTCGTCCAGCAGGAAGACGTGTCTGTATGTTCGTGAGGGCTGTTCAGACGACACAGGACAGCAGAACGTTTCATCCAGCAGGAAGATACGTCTGACTGTTCGTGAGGGCTTGTCAGACGACACAGGACAGCAGGACGTTTCGTCTAGTATGAAGACACATGTGACGGTTCGTGAGGGCTGTTCAGACGACACAGAACAGCAGGACGTTTCGTCCAGCAGGAAGACACGGCTGACTTTGTGTGAGGGCTGTTCAAACGACACAGGACAGCAGGACGTTTCGTCCAGCAGGAAGACACATGTGACTTTGTGTGAGGGCTGTTCAGTCGACAAAGGACAGCAGGACGTTTCGTACAGCATGAAGACACGTCTGACTGTTCGTGAGGGCATTTCAGACGACACAGGACAGCAGGATGTTTCGTCCAGCAGGAAGACACGTCTGACTGTGTTTGAGGGCTGCTCAGATGACACAGGACAGCAGGACGCTTCGTCCAGCAGGAAGACGCGTCTGACTGTGTGTGAGGGCTGTTCAGAAGACACAGGACAGCAGGACGTGTCGTCCAGCATGAAGACGTGTCTAACTGTGTGTGAGGGCTGTTCAGAGGAGACAAGACAGTAGGACATTTCGTCCAGCAGGAAGGCACGTCTGACTGTGTGTGAGGGCTGTTCAGACGACACAGGACAGCAGGACGTTTCGTCCAGCAGGAAGACACGTCTGACTTTGTTTGAGGGCAGCTCAGACGACACAGGAGAGCAGGACGTTTCGTCCAGCAGGAAGACGTGTCTGTATGTTCATGAGGGCTGTTCAGACGACACAGGACAGCAGAACGTTTCGTCCAGCATGAAGACACGTCTAACTGTTCGTGAGGGCTGTTCAGACGACACAGGACAGCAGCACGTTTCGTCCAGCCGGAAGACGCGAGTGACTGTGTTTGAGGGCTGTTCAGAGGACACAGGACAGCAAGACGTTTCGACCAGCAGTAAGACGTGTCTGACTGTTCGTGAGGGCTGTTCAGACGACACAGGACAGCAGGACGTTTCGTCCAGCAGGAAGATACGTCTGACTGTTCGTGAGGGCTGTTCAGACGACACAGGACAGCAGGACGTTTCGTCTAGTAGGAAAACACATGTGACGGTTCGTGAGGGCTGTTCAGACGACACAGGACAGCAGGACATTTCGTCCAGCAGGAAGACACGGCTGACTGTGTTTGAGGGCTGCTCAGACGACACAGGACAGCAGGACGCTTCGTCCAGCAGGAAGACGCGTCTGACTGTGTTTGAGGGCTGTTCAGACGACACAGGACAGCAGGACGTTTCGTCCAGCATGAAGACGTGTCTAACTGTGTGTGAGGGCTATTCAGAGGAGACAAGACAGTAGGACGTTTCGTCCAGCAGGAAGACACGTCTGACTGTTCGTGAGGGCTGTTCAGACGACACAGGACCGCAGGATGTTTCGTCCAGCAGGAAGACACATGTGACTGTGTGTGAGGGCTGTTCAGTCGACAAAGGACAGCAGGACGTTTCGTACAGCATGAAGACACGTCTGACTGTTCGTGAGGGCATTTCAGACGACACAGGACAGCAGGATGTTTCGTCCAGCAGGAAGACACGTCTGACTGTGTTTGAGGGCTGCTCAGATGACACAGGACAGCAGGACGCTTCGTCCAGCAGGAAGACGCATCTGACTGTGTGTGAGGGCTGTTCAGAAGACACAGGACAGCAGGACGTGTCGTCCAGCATGAAGACGTGTCTAACTGTGTGTGAGGGCTGTTCAGAGGAGACAAGACAGTAGGACATTTCGTCCAGCAGGAAGGCACGTCTGACTGTGTGTGAGGGCTGTTCAGACGACACAGGACAGCAGGACGTTTCGTCCAGCAGGAAGACACGTCTGACTTTGTTTGAGGGCTGCTCAGATGACACAGGAGAGCAGGACGTTTCGTCCAGCAGGAAGACGTGTCTGTATGTTCGTGAGGGCTGTTCAGACGACACAGGACAGCAGAACGTTTCGTCCAGCATGAAGACACGTCTAACTGTTCGTGAGGGCTATTCAGACGACACAGGACAGCAGCACGTTTCGTCCAGCAGGAAGACGCGAGTGACTGTGTTTGAGGGCTGTTCAGAGGACACAGGACAGCAAGACGTTTCGACCAGCAGTAAGACGCGTCTGACTGTTCGTGAGGGCTGTTCAGACGACACAGGACAGCAGGACGTTTCGTCCAGCAGGAAGATACGTCTGACTGTTCGTGAGGGCTGTTCAGACGACACAGGACAGCAGGACGTTTCGTCTAGTAGGAAGACACATGTGACGGTTCGTGAGGGCTGTTCAGACGACACAGGACAGCAGGACATTTCGTCCAGCAGGAAGACACGGCTGACTGTGTTTGAGGGCTGCTCAGACGACACAGGACAGCAGGACGCTTCGTCCAGCAGGAAGACGCGTCTGACTGTGTTTGAGGGCTGTTCAGACGACACAGGACAGCAGGACGTTTCGTCCAGCATGAAGACGTGTCTAACTGTGTGTGAGGGCTATTCAGAGGAGACAAGACAGTAGGACGTTTCGTCCAGCAGGAAGACACGTCTGACTGTTCGTGAGGGCTGTTCAGACGACACAGGACAGCAGGATGTTTCGTCCAGCAGGAAGACACATGTGACTGTGTGTGAGGGCTGTTCAGTCGACAAAGGACAGCAGGACGTTTCGTACAGCATGAAGACACGTCTGACTGTTCGTGAGGGCATTTCAGACGACACAGGACAGCAGGATGTTTCGTCCAGCAGGAAGACACGTCTGACTGTGTTTGAGGGCTGCTCAGATGACACAGGACAGCAGGACGCTTCGTCCAGCAGGAAGACGCATCTGACTGTGTGTGAGGGCTGTTCAGAAGACACAGGACAGCAGGACGTGTCGTCCAGCATGAAGACGTGTCTAACTGTGTGTGAGGGCTGTTCAGAGGAGACAAGACAGTAGGACATTTCGTCCAGCAGGAAGGCACGTCTGACTGTGTGTGAGGGCTGTTCAGACGACACAGGACAGCAGGACGTTTCGTCCAGCAGGAAGACACGTCTGACTTTGTTTGAGTGCTGCTCAGACGACACAGGAGAGCAGGACGTTTCGTCCAGCAGGAAGACGTGTCTGTATGTTCGTGAGGGCTGTTCAGACGACACAGGACAGCAGAACGTTTCGTCCAGCATGAAGACACGTCTAACTGTTCGTGAGGGCTATTCAGACGACACAGGACAGCAGCACGTTTCGTCCAGCAGGAAGACGCGAGTGACTGTGTTTGAGGGCTGTTCAGAGGACACAGGACAGCAAGACGTTTCGACCAGCAGTAAGACGCGTCTGACTGTTCGTGAGGGCTGTTCAGACGACACAGGACAGTAGGACGTTTCGTCCAGCAGGAAGATACGTCTGACTGTTCGTGAGGGCTGTTCAGACGACACAGGACAGCAGGACGTTTCGTCTAGTAGGAAGACACATGTGACGGTTCGTGAGGGCTGTTCAGACGACACAGGACAGCAGGACATTTCGTCCAGCAGGAAGACACGGCTGACTGTGTTTGAGGGCTGCTCAGATGACACAGGACAGCAGGACGCTTCGTCCACCAGGAAGACGCGTCTGACTGTGTTTGAGGGCTGTTCAGACGACACAGGACAGCAGAACGTTTCATCCAGCATGAAGACACGTCTAACTGTTCGTGAGGGCTGTTCAGACGACACAGGACAGCAGAACGTTTCATCCAGCATGAAGACAAGTCTGACTGTTCGTGAGGGCTGTTCAGACGACACAGGACAGCATTACGTTTCGTCCAGCCGGAAGACGCGAGTGACTGTGTTTGAGGGCTGTTCAGAGGACACAGGACAGCAAGACATTTCGACCAGCAGTAAGACGTGTCTGACTGTTCGTGAGGGCTGTTCAGACGACACAGGACAGCAGGACGTTTCGTCCAGCAGGAAGATACGTCTGACTGTTCGTGAGGGCTGTTCAGACGACACAGGACAGCAGGACGTTTCGTCTAGTAGGAAGACACATGTGACGGTTCGTGAGGGCTGTTCAGACGACACAGGACAGCAGGACGTTTCGTCCAGCAGGAAGATACGTCTGACTGTTCGTGAGGGCTGTTCAGACGACACAGGACAGCAGGACGTTTCGTCTAGTAGGAAGACACATGTGACGGTTCGTGAGGGCTGTTCAGACGACACAGGACAGCAGGACATTTCGTCCAGCAGGAAGACACGGCTGACTGTGTTTGAGGGCTGCTCAGACGACACAGGACAGCAGGACGCTTCGTCCAGCAGGAAGACGCGTCTGACTGTGTTTGAGAGCTGTTCAGACGACACAGGACAGCAGGACGTTTCGTCCAGCATGAAGACGTGTCTAACTGTGTGTGAGGGCTATTCAGAGGAGACAAGACAGTAGGACGTTTCGTCCAGCAGGAAGGCACGGCTGACTGTGTGTGAGGGCTGTTCAGACGACACAGGACAGCAGGACGTTTCGTCCAGCAGGAAGACACGTCTGACTTTGTTTGAGGGCTGCTCAGACGACACAGGACAGCAGGACGATTCATCCAGCAGGAAGACAAGTCTGACTGTGTGTGAGGCCTGTTCAGACAACACAGGACAGCAGGACGTTTCGTCCAGCAGGAAGACACGTCTGACTGTGTTTGAGGGCTGCTCAGACGACACAGGACAATAGGACTTTCGTCCATTAGGAAGACGCTTCTGACTGTGTGTGAGGGCTGTTAAGACGACACAGGACAGCAGGACGTTTCGTCCAGCAGGAAGACGTGTCTGTATGTTCGTGAGGGCTGTTCAGACGACACAGGACAGCAGAACGTTTCGTCCAGCATGAAGACACGTCTAACTGTTCGTGAGGGCTGTTCAGACGACACAGGACAGTAGGACGTTTCGTCCGGCAGGAAGACGTGTCTGACTGTTCGTGAGGGCTGTTCAGACGACACAGGACAGCAGGATGTTTCGTCCAGCAGGAAGACACATGTGACTGTGTGTGAGGGCTGTTCAGTCGACAAAGGACAGCAGGACGTTTCGTACAGCATGAAGACACGTCTGACTGTTCGTGAGGGCATTTCAGACGACACAGGACAGCAGGATGTTTCGTCCAGCAGGAAGACACGTCTGACTGTGTTTGAGGGCTGCTCAGATGACACAGGACAGCAGGACGCTTCGTCCAGCAGGAAGACGCGTCTGACTGTGTGTGAGGGCTGTTCAGAAGACACAGGACAGCAGGACGTGTCGTCCAGCATGAAGACGTGTCTAACTGTGTGTGAGGGCTGTTCAGAGGAGACAAGACAGTAGGACATTTCGTCCAGCAGGAAGGCACGTCTGACTGTGTGTGAGGGCTGTTCAGACGACACAGGACAGCAGGACGTTTCGTCCAGCAGGAAGACACGTCTGACTTTGTTTGAGGGCTGCTCAGACGACACAGGAGAGCAGGACGTTTCGTCCAGCAGGAAGACGTGTCTGTATGTTCGTGAGGGCTGTTCAGACGACACAGGACAGCAGAACGTTTCGTCCAGCATGAAGACACGTCTAACTGTTCGTGAGGGCTGTTCAGACGACACAGGACAGCAGCACGTTTCGTCCAGCCGGAAGACGCGAGTGACTGTGTTTGAGGGCTGTTCAGAGGACACAGGACAGCAAGACGTTTCGACCAGCAGTAAGACGTGTCTGACTGTTCGTGAGGGCTGTTCAGACGACACAGGACAGCAGGACGTTTCGTCCAGCAGGAAGATACGTCTGACTGTTCGTGAGGGCTGTTCAGACGACACAGGACAGCAGGACGTTTCGTCTAGTAGGAAGACACATGTGACGGTTCGTGAGGGCTGTTCAGACGACACAGGACAGCAGGACATTTCGTCCAGCAGGAAGACACGGCTGACTGTGTTTGAGGGCTGCTCAGACGACACAGGACAGCAGGACGCTTCGTCCAGCAGGAAGACGCGTCTGACTGTGTTTGAGGGCTGTTCAGACGACACAGGACAGCAGGACGTTTCGTCCAGCATGAAGACGTGTCTAACTGTGTGTGAGGGCTATTCAGAGGAGACAAGACAGTAGGACGTTTCGTCCAGCAGGAAGGCACGGCTGACTGTGTGTGAGGGCTGTTCAGACGACACAGGACAGCAGGACGTTTCGTCCAGCAGGAAGACACGTCTGACTTTGTTTGAGGGCTGCTCAGACGACACAGGACAGCAGGACGATTCATCCAGCAGGAAGACAAGTCTGACTGTGTGTGAGGGCTGTTCAGACAACACAAGACAGCAGGACGTTTCGTCCAGCAGGAAGACACGTCTGACTTTGTTTGAGGGCTGCTCAGACGACACAGGACAATAGGAATTTCGTCCATTAGGAAGACGCTTCTGACTGTGTGTGAGGGCTGTTCAGACGACACAGGACAGCAGGACGTTTCGTCCAGCAGGAAGACGTGTCTGTATGTTCGTGAGGGCTGTTCAGACGACACAGGACAGCAGAACGCTTCGTCCAGCATGAAGACACGTCTAACTGTTCGTGAGGGCTGTTCAGACGACACAGGACAGTAGGACGTTTCGTCCGGCAGGAAGACGTGTCTGACTGTTCGTGAGGGCTGTTCAGACGACACAGGACAGCAGGACGTGTGGTCCAGCATGAAGACACATCTAACTGTTAGTGAGGGCTGTTCAGATGACACAGGACAGCAGGACGTTTCGTCCAGCAGGAAGACACGTCTGACTTTGTTTGTGGGCTGCTCAGACGACACAGGACAGCAGGACGTTTCGTCCAGCAGGAAGACAAGTCTGACTGTGTGTGAGGGCTGTTCAGACGACACAGGACAGCAGGACGTTTCGTCCAGCAGGAAGACACGTCTGACTTTGTTTGAGGGCTGCTCAGACGACACAGGACAGCAGGATTTTCGTCCAGTAGGAAGACACTTCTGACAGTGTGTGAGGGCTGTTCAGACGACACAGGACAGCAGGACGTTTCGTCCAGCAGGAAGACGTGTCTGTATGTTCGTGAGGGCTGTTCAGACGACACAGGACAGCAGAACGTTTCGTCCAGCATGAAGACACGTCTAACTGTTCGTGAGGGCTGTTCAGACGACAAAGGACAGTAGGACGTTTCGTCCAGCAGGAAGACGTGTCTGACTGTTCGTGAGGGCTGTTCAGACGACACAGGACAGCAGGACGTTTCGTCCAGCAGGAAGACACATGTGACTGTGTGTGAGGGCTGTTTAGACGAAACAGGACAGCAGGACGTTTCGTCCAGCAGGAAGACACGTCTGACTGTGCGTGATTGCTGTTCAGACGACACAGGACAGCAGGACGTTTCGTCCAGCAGGATGACGCGAGTGACTGTGTTTGAGGGCTGTTCAGACGACACAGGACAGCAGGACGTTTCGTCCAGCAGGAAGACACGTCTGACTGTTCGTGGGCGCTGTTCAGACGACACAGGACAGCAGGAAGTTCCATCCAGCAGAAAGACACATGTGCCGGTTCGTGAGGGCCGTTCACACGACAAAGGAAAGCAGGAAGTTTCGTCCAGCAGGAAGACACGTCTGACTGTGTGTGAGGGCTGTTCAGAGGACACAATACAGCAGGACATTTCGTCCAGCAGGAAGGCACGTCTGACTGTTCGTGAGGCACTGTTCAGATGACACAGGACAGCAGGACGTTTCGTCCAGCAGGAAGATGCTTCTGACTGTGTGTGAGGGCTGTTCAGTCGAAACAGGACAGCAGGACGTTCCATCCAGCAGGAAGACAGATGTGACGGTTCGTGAGGGCTGTTCAGACGACACAGGACAGCAAGACGTTATGGCCAGCAGGAAGACACGTCTGACTGTTCGTGAGGGCTGTTCAGACGACACAGGACAGCAGGACGTTTCGTCTAGTAGGAAGACACATGTGACGGTTCGTGAGGGCTGTTCAGACGACACAGGACAGCAGGACATTTCGTCCAGCAGGAAGACACGGCTGACTGTGTTTGAGGGCTGCTCAGACGACACAGGACAGCAGGACGCTTCGTCCAGCAGGAAGACGCGTCTGACTGTGTTTGAGGGCTGTTCAGACGACACAGGACAGCAGGACGTTTCGTCCAGCATGAAGACGTGTCTAACTGTGTGTGAGGGCTATTCAGAGGAGACAAGACAGTAGGACGTTTCGTCCAGCAGGAAGGCACGGCTGACTGTGTGTGACGGCTGTTCAGACGACACAGGACAGCAGGACGTTTCGTCCAGCAGGAAGACACGTCTGACTTTGTTTGAGGGCTGCTCAGACGACACAGGACAGCAGGACGATTCATCCAGCAGGAAGACAAGTCTGACTGTGTGTGAGGGCTGTTCAGACAACACAGGACAGCAGGACGTTTCGTCCAGCAGGAAGACACGTCTGACTTTGTTTGAGGGCTGCTCAGACGACACAGGACAATAGGACTTTCGTCCATTAGGAAGACGCTTCTGACTGTGTGTGAGGGCTGTTCAGACGACACAGGACAGCAGGACGTTTCGTCCAGCAGGAAGACGTGTCTGTATGTTCGTGAGGGCTGTTCAGACGACACAGGACAGCAGAACGTTTCGTCCAGCATGAAGACACGTCTAACTGTTCGTGACGGCTGTTCAGACGACACAGGACAGTAGGACGTTTCGTCCGGCAGGAAGACGTGTCTGACTGTTCGTGAGGGCTGTTCAGATGACACAGGACAGCAGGACGTTTCGTCCAGCATGAAGACACGTCTAACTGTTAGTGAGGGCTGTTCAGATGACACAGGACAGCAGGACGTTTCGTCCAGCCGGAAGACGCGAGTGACTGTGTTTGAGGGCTGTTCAGACGACACAGGACAGCAGGACGTTTCGTCCAGCAGGAAGATACGTCTGACTGTTCGTGAGGGCTGTTCACACGACACAGGACAGCAGGACATTTCGTCTAGCAGGAAGACACATGTGACGGTTCGTGAGGGCTGTTCAGACGACACAGGACAGCAGGACGTTTCGTCCAGCAGGAAGACACGTCTGACTGTGTGTGAGGGCTGTTTAGACGAAACAGGACAGCAGGACGTTTCGTCCAGCAGGAAGACACGTCTGACTGTGTGTGAGGGCTGTTCAGATGACACAGGACAGAGGACGTTTCGTCCAGCAGGAAGACGCGAGTGACTGTGTTTGAGGGCTGTTCAGACGACACAGGACAGCAGGACGTTTCGTCCAGCAGGAAGACACGTCTGACTGTTCGTGAGCGCTGTTCAGACGACACAGGACAGCAGGACGTTCCATCCAGCAGGAAGACACATGTGACGGTTCGTGAGGGCTGTTCAGACGACACAGGACAGCAGGACGTTCCATCCAGCAGGAAGACACGTCTGACTGTTCGCGAGGGCTGCTCAGACGACACAGAACAGCAGGACGTTTCGTCCAGCAGGAAGACAAGTCTGACTGTGTGTGAGGGCTGTTCAAACGACACAGGACAGCAGGACGTTTCGTCCAGCAGGAAGACACATGTGACTGTGTGTGAGGGCTGTTCAGTCGACACAGGACAGCAGGACGTTTCGTACAGCATGAAGACACGTCTGACTGTTCGTGAGGGCATTTCAGACGACACAGGACAGCAGGATGTTTCGTCCAGCAGGAAGACACGTCTGACTGTGTTTGAGGGCTGCTCAGACGACACAGGACAGCAGGACGCTTCGTCCAGCAGGATGACGCGTCTGACTGTGTGTGAGGGCTGTTCAGACGACACAGGACAGCAGGACGTGTCGTCCAGCATGAAGACGTGTCTAACTGTGTGTGAGGGCTGTTCAGAGGAGACAAGACAGTAGGACATTTCGTCCAGCAGGAAGGCACGTCTGACTGTGTGTGAGGGCTGTTCAGACGACACAGGACAGCAGGACGTTTCGTCCAGCAGGAAGACACGTCTGACTTTGTTTGAGGGCTGCTCAGACGACACAGGACAGCAGGACGTTTCGTCCAGCAGGAAGACGTGTCTGTATGTTCGTGAGGGCTGTTCAGATGACACAGGACAGCAGAACGTTTCGTCCAGCATGAAGACACGTCTAACTGTTCGTGAGGGCAGTTCAGACGACACAGGACAGCAGCACGTTTCGTCCAGCCGGAAGACGCGAGTGACTCTGTTTGAGGGCTGTTCAGAGGACACAGGACAGCAAGACGTTTCGACCAGCAGTAAGACGTGTCTGACTGTTCGTGAGGGCTGTTCAGACGACACAGGACAGCAGGACGTTTCGTCCAGCAGGAAGATACGTCTGACTGTTCGTGAGGGCTGTTCAGACGACACAGGACAGCAGGACGTTTCGTCTAGTAGGAAGACACATGTGACGGTTCGTGAGGTTTGTTCAGATGACACAGGACAGCAGGACATTTCGTCCAGCAGGAAGACACGGCTGACTGTGTGTGAGGGCTGTTCAGAGGACACAATACAGCAGGACGTTTCGTCCAGCAGGAAGACACGTCTGACTGTGTGTGAAGGCTGTTCAGACGACACAGGACAGCAGGACGATTCGTCCAGCAGGAAGACACGTCTGACTGTTCGTGAGGGCTGTTCAGACGACACAGGACAGCAGGACGTTTCGTCAAGCAGGAAGACACGTCTGACTGTTCGTAAGTGCTGTACAGACGACACAGGACAGCAGGACGTTTCGTCCAGCATGAAGACACGTCTAACTGTTCGTGAGGGCTGTTCAGACGACACAGGACAGCAGGACGTTTCGTCCAGCAGGAAGACGCGAGTGACTGTGTTTGAGGGCTGTTCAGATGACACAGGACAGCAGGACGTTACGGCCAGCAGGAAGACGCGTCTGACTGTGTATGAGGGCTGTTCAGAGGACACCGGACAGCAGGACGTTTCGTCCAGCAGGAAGACACATGTGACTATGTGTGAGGGCTGTTCAGTCGACATAGGACAGCAGGACGTTACGTCCAGCAGGAAGACACGTCTGACTGTTCGTAAGGGCTGTTCAGACGACACAGGACGGCAGGACGTTTCGTCCAGCAGGAAGACAAGTCTGACTGTTTGTGAGGGCTGTTCAAACGACACAGGACAGCAGGACGTTTCGTCCAGCAGGAAGACACATGTGACTGTGTGTGAGGGCTGTTCAGTCGACACAGGACAGCAGGACGTTTCGTACAGCATGAAGACACGTCTGACTGTGTTTGAGGGCTGCTCAGACGACACAGGACAGCAGGGCGCTTCGTCCAGCAGGAAGACGCGACTGACTGTGTGTGAGGGCTGTTCAGACGACACAGGACAGCAGGACGTGTCGTCCAGCATGAAGACGTGTCTAACTGTGTGTGAGGGCTATTCAGAGGAGACAAGACAGTAGGACGTTTCGTAAAGCAGGAAGGCACGGCTGACTGTGTGTGAGGGCTGTTCAGACGACACAGGACAGCAGGACGTTTCGTCCAGCAGGAAGACTCGTCTGACTTTGTTTGAGGGCTGCTCAGACGACACAGGACAGCAGGACGTTTCGTCCAGCAGGAAGACAAGTCTGACTGTGTGTGAGGGCTGTTCAGACGACACAGGACAGCAGGACGTTTCGTCCAGCATGAAGACACGTCTAACTGTTGGTGAGGGCTGTTCAGATGACACAGGACAGCAGGACGTTTCGTCCAGCCGGAAGACACATGTGACTGTGTGTGAGGGCTGTTTAGACGAAACAGGACAGCAGGACGTTTCGTCCAGCAGGAAGACACGTCTGACTGTGCGTGATTGCTGTTCAGACGACACAGGACAGCAGGACGTTTCGTCCAGCAGGATGACGCGAGTGACTGTGTTTGAGGGCTGTTCAGACGACACAGGACAGCAGGACGTTTCGTCCAGCAGGAAGACACGTCTGACTGTTCGTGGGCGCTGTTCAGACGACACAGGACAGCAGGAAGTTCCATCCAGCAGAAAGACACATGTGCCGGTTCGTGAGGGCCGTTCACACGACAAAGGAAAGCAGGAAGTTTCGTCCAGCAGGAAGACACGTCTGACTGTGTGTGAGGGCTGTTCAGAGGACACAATACAGCAGGACATTTCGTCCAGCAGGAAGGCACGTCTGACTGTTCGTGAGGCACTGTTCAGATGACACAGGACAGCAGGACGTTTCGTCCAGCAGGAAGATGCTTCTGACTGTGTGTGAGGGCTGTTCAGTCGAAACAGGACAGCAGGACGTTCCATCCAGCAGGAAGACAGATGTGACGGTTCGTGAGGGCTGTTCAGACGACACAGGACAGCAGGACGTTTCGTCCAGCAGGAAGACATGTCTGACTGTGTTTGAGGGCAGTTCAGACGACACAGGACAGCAAGACGTTATGGCCAGCAGGAAGACACGTCTGACTGTTCGTGAGGGCTGTTCAGACGACACAGGACAGCAGGACGATTCGTCCAGCAGGAAGACATGTCTGACTGTTCGTGAGGGCTGTTCAGACAACACAGGACAGCAGGACGTTTCGTCAAGCAGGAAGACGCGTCTGACTGTTCGTGAGGGCTGTTCAGACGACACAGAACAGCAGAACGTTTCGTCCAGCAGGAAGACACGTCTGACTTTTCGCGAGGGCTGTTCAGACGACACAGGACAGCTGGACGTTTCGTCCAGCAGGAAGACGCGTCTGACTGTTCGCGGGGCTGTTCAGACGACACTGGACAGCAGGACGTTTCGTCGAGCAGGAAGACGTTTCTGACTGTGTGTGAGGGCCGTTCAGAGGACACAAGACAGCAGGACTCTTCGTCCAGCAGTAAGACACGTCTGTCTGTTCGTGAGGGCTGTTCAGACGACACAGGACAGCAGGACGTTTCGTCCAGCATGAAGACACGTCTAACTGTTCGTGAGGGCTGTTCAGATGACACAGGACAGCAGGACGTTTCGTCCAGCAGTAAGACGTGTCTGACTGTGTGTGAGGGCTGTTCAGACGACGAAGGACAGCAGGAAGACACGTCTGACTGTACGTGGGCGCTGTTCAGACGACACAGGTCAGCAGGACGTTCCATCCAGCAGGAAGACACATGTGACTGTGTGTGAGGGCTGTTCAGTCGACACAGGACAGCAGAACGTTTCATCCAGCAGGAAGACACGTCTGACTTTGTTTGAGGGCTGCTCAGAAGACACAGGACAGCACGACGTTTCGTCCAGCAGGAAGACACGTCTGACTTTGTTTGAGGGCTGCTCAGATGACACAGGACAGCAGGACGTTTCGTCCAGCAGGAAGACAAGTCTGACTGTGTGTGAGGGCTGTTCAGACGACACAGGACAGCAGGACATTTCGTCCAGCAGGAAGACACGTCTGACTTTGTTTGAGGGCTGCTCAGATGACACAGGACAGCAGGACGTTTCGTCCAGTAGGAAGACGCTTCTGACTGTGTGTGAGGGCTGTTCAGACGAAACAGGACAGCAGGAGGTTTCATCCAGCAAGAAGATACGTCTGACTGTGTGTGAGGGCTGTTCAGACGACAAAGGACAGCAGGACGTTTCATCCAGCATGAAGACACGTCTAACTGTTCGTGAGGGCTGTTCAGACGACACAGGACAGCAGGACGTTTCGTCCAGCAGGAAGACGTGTCTGTATGTTCGTGAGGGCTGTTCAGACGACACAGGACAGCAGAACGTTTCGTCCAGCATGAAGACACGTCTAACTGTTCGTGAGGGCTGTTCAGACGACACAGGACAGCAGGACGTTTCGTCCAGCAGGTAGACGCGAGTGACTGTGTTTGAGGGCTGTTCAGAGGACACAGGACAGCAAGACGTTTCGTCCAGCAGGAAGATACGTCTGACTGTTCGTGAGGGCTGTTCAGACGACACAGGACAGCAGGACGTTTCGTCTAGTATGAAGACACATGTGACGGTTCGTGAGGGCTGTTCAGACGACACAGGACAGCAGGACGTTTCGTCCAGCATGAAGACACGTCTAACTGTTCGTGAGGGCTGTTCAGATGACACAGGACAGCAGGACGTTTCGTCCAGCAGTAAGACGTGTCTGACTGTGTGTGAGGGCTGTTCAGACGACGAAGGACAGCAGGAAGACACGTCTGACTGTACGTGGGCGCTGTTCAGACGACACAGGTCAGCAGGACGTTCCATCCAGCAGGAAGACACATGTGACTGTGTGTGAGGGCTGTTCAGTCGACACAGGACAGCAGAACGTTTCATCCAGCAGGAAGACACGTCTGACTTTGTTTGAGGGCTGCTCAGAAGACACAGGACAGCACGACGTTTCGTCCAGCAGGAAGACACGTCTGACTTTGTTTGAGGGCTGCTCAGACGACACAGGACAGCAGGACGTTTCGTCCAGCAGGAAGACAAGTCTGACTGTGTGTGAGGGCTGTTCAGACGACACAGGACAGCAGGACATTTCGTCCAGCAGGAAGACACGTCTGACTTTGTTTGAGGGCTGCTCAGACGACACAGGACAGCAGGACGTTTCGTCCAGTAGGAAGACGCTTCTGACTGTGTGTGAGGGCTGTTCAGACGAAACAGGACAGCAGGAGGTTTCGTCCAGCAAGAAGATACGTCTGACTGTGTGTGAGGGCTGTTCAGACGACAAAGGACAGCAGGACGTTTCATCCAGCATGAAGACACGTCTAACTGTTCGTGAGGGCTGTTCAGACGACACAGGACAGCAGGACGTTTCGTCCAGCAGGAAGACGTGTCTGTATGTTCGTGAGGGCTGTTCAGACGACACAGGACAGCAGAACGTTTCGTCCAGCATGAAGACACGTCTAACTGTTCGTGAGGGCTGTTCAGACGACACAGGACAGCAGGACGTTTCGTCCAGCAGGTAGACGCGAGTGACTGTGTTTGAGGGCTGTTCAGAGGACACAGGACAGCAAGACGTTTCGTCCAGCAGGAAGATACGTCTGACTGTTCGTGAGGGCTGTTCAGACGACACAGGACAGCAGGACGTTTCGTCTAGTATGAAGACACATGTGACGGTTCGTGAGGGCTGTTCAGACGACACAGGACAGCAGGACATTTCGTCCAGCATGAAGACACGTCTAACTGTTCGTGAGGGCTGTTCAGATGACACAGGACAGCAGGACGTTTCGTCCAGCAGTAAGACGTGTCTGACTGTGTGTGAGGGCTGTTCAGACGACGAAGGACAGCAGGAAGACACGTCTGACTGTACGTGGGCGCTGTTCAGACGACACAGGTCAGCAGGACGTTCCATCCAGCAGGAAGACACATGTGACTGTGTGTGAGGGCTGTTCAGTCGACACAGGACAGCAGAACGTTTCATCCAGCAGGAAGACACGTCTGACTTTGTTTGAGGGCTGCTCAGAAGACACAGGACAGCACGACGTTTCGTCCAGCAGGAAGACACGTCTGACTTTGTTTGAGGGCTGCTCAGACGACACAGGACAGCAGGACGTTTCGTCCAGCAGGAAGACAAGTCTGACTGTGTGTGAGGGCTGTTCAGACGACACAGGACAGCAGGACATTTCGTCCAGCAGGAAGACACGTCTGACTTTGTTTGAGGGCTGCTCAGACGACACAGGACAGCAGGACGTTTCGTCCAGTAGGAAGACGCTTCTGACTGTGTGTGAGGGCTGTTCAGACGAAACAGGACAGCAGGAGGTTTCGTCCAGCAAGAAGATACGTCTGACTGTGTGTGAGGGCTGTTCAGACGACAAAGGACAGCAGGACGTTTCATCCAGCATGAAGACACGTCTAACTGTTCGTGAGGGCTGTTCAGACGACACAGGACAGCAGGACGTTTCGTCCAGCAGGAAGACGTGTCTGTATGTTCGTGAGGGCTGTTCAGATGACACAGGACAGCAGAACGTTTCGTCCAGCATGAAGACACGTCTAACTGTTCGTGAGGGCTGTTCAGACGACACAGGACAGCAGGACGTTTCGTCCAGCAGGTAGACGCGAGTGACTGTGTTTGAGGGCTGTTCAGAGGACACAGGACAGCAAGACGTTTCGTCCAGCAGGAAGATACGTCTGACTGTTCGTGAGGGCTGTTCAGACGACACAGGACAGCAGGACGTTTCGTCTAGTATGAAGACACATGTGACGGTTCGTGAGGGCTGTTCAGACGACACAGAACATCAGGACGTTTCGTCCAGCAGGAAGACACGGCTGACTGTGTGTGAGGGCTGTTCAGAGGACACAATACAGCAGGACATTTCGTCCCGCAGGAAGGCACGTCTGACTGTTCGTGAGGGCTATTCAGACGACACAGGAAAGCAGGACGTTTCGTCCAGCAGGAAGACAAGTCTGACTGTGTGTGAGGGCTGTTCAGACGACACAGGACAGCAGTACGTTCGTCCAGCAGGAAGACACGTCTGACTGTTCGTAGGCGCTGTTCAGACGACACAGGACAGCAGGACGTTCCATCCAGCAGGAAGACACATGTGACGGTTCGTGAGGGCTGTTCAGACGACACAGGACAGCAGGACGTTACGGCCAGCAGGAAGACATGTCTGACTGTTCTTGAGGGCTGTTCCGACGACACAGGACAGCAGGACGATTCGTCCAGCAGGAAGACACGTCTGACTGTTCGTGAGGGCTGTTCAAACGACACAGGACAGCAGGACGTTTCGTCCAGCAGGAAGACACGTCTGACTGTTCGTGAGGGCTGTTCAGAAGACACAGGACAGCCGGACGTTTCGTCCAGCAGGAAGACACGTCTGACTGTTCGTGAGGGCTGTTCAGACGACACAGAACAGCAGGACGTTTCGTCCAGCAGGAAGACACGTCTGACTGTGTGTGAGGGCTGTTCAAACGACACAGGACAGCAGGACGTTTCGTCCAGCAGGAAGACACATGTGACTGTGTGTGAGGGCTGTTCAGTCGACACAGGACAGCAGGACGTTTCGTACAGCATGAAGACACGTCTGACTGTTCGTGAGGGCTCATCAGACGACACAGGACAGCAGGACGTTTCGTCCAGCAGGAAGACACGTCTGACTGTGTGTGAGGGCTGTTCAGAGGACACAATACAGCAGGACATTTCGTCCAGCAGGAAGGCACGTCTGACTGTTCGTGAGGCACTGTTCAGATGACACAGGACAGCAGGACGTTTCGTCCAGCAGGAAGATGCTTCTGACTGTGTGTGAGGGCTGTTCAGTCGAAACAGGACAGCAGGACGTTCCATCCAGCAGGAAGACAGATGTGACGGTTCGTGAGGGCTGTTCAGACGACACAGGACAGCAGGACGTTTCGTCCAGCAGGAAGACATGTCTGACTGTGTTTGAGGGCAGTTCAGACGACACAGGACAGCAAGACGTTATGGCCAGCAGGAAGACACGTCTGACTGTTCGTGAGGGCTGTTCAGACGACACAGGACAGCAGGACGATTCGTCCAGCAGGAAGACATGTCTGACTGTTCGTGAGGGCTGTTCAGACAACACAGGACAGCAGGACGTTTCGTCCAGCAGGAAGACGCGTCTGACTGTTCGTGAGGGCTGTTCAGACGACACAGAACAGCAGGACGTTTCGTCCAGCAGGAAGACACGTCTGACTTTTCGCGAGGGCTGTTCAGACGACACAGGACAGCTGGACGTTTCGTCCAGCAGGAAGACGCGTCTGACTGTTCGCGGGGCTGTTCAGACGACACTGGACAGCAGGACGTTTCGTCGAGCAGGAAGACGTTTCTGACTGTGTGTGAGGGCCGTTCAGAGGACACAAGACAGCAGGACTCTTCGTCCAGCAGTAAGACACGTCTGTCTGTTCGTGAGGGCTGTTCAGACGACACAGGACAGCAGGACGTTTCGTCCAGCATGAAGACACGTCTAACTGTTCGTGAGGGCTGTTCAGATGACACAGGACAGCAGGACGTTTCGTCCAGCAGTAAGACGTGTCTGACTGTGTGTGAGGGCTGTTCAGACGACGAAGGACAGCAGGAAGACACGTCTGACTGTACGTGGGCGCTGTTCAGACGACACAGGTCAGCAGGACGTTCCATCCAGCAGGAAGACACATGTGACTGTGTGTGAGGGCTGTTCAGTCGACACAGGACAGCAGAACGTTTCATCCAGCAGGAAGACACGTCTGACTTTGTTTGAGGGCTGCTCAGAAGACACAGGACAGCACGACGTTTCGTCCAGCAGGAAGACACGTCTGACTTTGTTTGAGGGCTGCTCAGATGACACAGGACAGCAGGACGTTTCGTCCAGCAGGAAGACAAGTCTGACTGTGTGTGAGGGCTGTTCAGACGACACAGGACAGCAGGACATTTCGTCCAGCAGGAAGACACGTCTGACTTTGTTTGAGGGCTGCTCAGACGACACAGGACAGCAGGACGTTTCGTCCAGTAGGAAGACGCTTCTGACTGTGTGTGAGGGCTGTTCAGACGAAACAGGACAGCAGGAGGTTTCATCCAGCAAGAAGATACGTCTGACTGTGTGTGAGGGCTGTTCAGACGACAAAGGACAGCAGGACGTTTCATCCAGCATGAAGACACGTCTAACTGTTCGTGAGGGCTGTTCAGACGACACAGGACAGCAGGACGTTTCGTCCAGCAGGAAGACGTGTCTGTATGTTCGTGAGGGCTGTTCAGACGACACAGGACAGCAGAACGTTTCGTCCAGCATGAAGACACGTCTAACTGTTCGTGAGGGCTGTTCAGACGACACAGGACAGCAGGACGTTTCGTCCAGCAGGTAGACGCGAGTGACTGTGTTTGAGGGCTGTTCAGAGGACACAGGACAGCAAGACGTTTCGTCCAGCAGGAAGATACGTCTGACTGTTCGTGAGGGCTGTTCAGACGACACAGGACAGCAGGACGTTTCGTCTAGTATGAAGACACATGTGACGGTTCGTGAGGGCTGTTCAGACGACACAGGACAGCAGGACGTTTCGTCCAGCATGAAGACACGTCTAACTGTTCGTGAGGGCTGTTCAGATGACACAGGACAGCAGGACGTTTCGTCCAGCAGTAAGACGTGTCTGACTGTGTGTGAGGGCTGTTCAGACGACGAAGGACAGCAGGAAGACACGTCTGACTGTACGTGGGCGCTGTTCAGACGACACAGGTCAGCAGGACGTTCCATCCAGCAGGAAGACACATGTGACTGTGTGTGAGGGCTGTTCAGTCGACACAGGACAGCAGAACGTTTCATCCAGCAGGAAGACACGTCTGACTTTGTTTGAGGGCTGCTCAGAAGACACAGGACAGCACGACGTTTCGTCCAGCAGGAAGACACGTCTGACTTTGTTTGAGGGCTGCTCAGACGACACAGGACAGCAGGACGTTTCGTCCAGCAGGAAGACAAGTCTGACTGTGTGTGAGGGCTGTTCAGACGACACAGGACAGCAGGACATTTCGTCCAGCAGGAAGACACGTCTGACTTTGTTTGAGGGCTGCTCAGACGACACAGGACAGCAGGACGTTTCGTCCAGTAGGAAGACGCTTCTGACTGTGTGTGAGGGCTGTTCAGACGAAACAGGACAGCAGGAGGTTTCGTCCAGCAAGAAGATACGTCTGACTGTGTGTGAGGGCTGTTCAGACGACAAAGGACAGCAGGACGTTTCATCCAGCATGAAGACACGTCTAACTGTTCGTGAGGGCTGTTCAGACGACACAGGACAGCAGGACGTTTCGTCCAGCAGGAAGACGTGTCTGTATGTTCGTGAGGGCTGTTCAGACGACACAGGACAGCAGAACGTTTCGTCCAGCATGAAGACACGTCTAACTGTTCGTGAGGGCTGTTCAGACGACACAGGACAGCAGGACGTTTCGTCCAGCAGGTAGACGCGAGTGACTGTGTTTGAGGGCTGTTCAGAGGACACAGGACAGCAAGACGTTTCGTCCAGCAGGAAGATACGTCTGACTGTTCGTGAGGGCTGTTCAGACGACACAGGACAGCAGGACGTTTCGTCTAGTATGAAGACACATGTGACGGTTCGTGAGGGCTGTTCAGACGACACAGGACAGCAGGACATTTCGTCCAGCATGAAGACACGTCTAACTGTTCGTGAGGGCTGTTCAGATGACACAGGACAGCAGGACGTTTCGTCCAGCAGTAAGACGTGTCTGACTGTGTGTGAGGGCTGTTCAGACGACGAAGGACAGCAGGAAGACACGTCTGACTGTACGTGGGCGCTGTTCAGACGACACAGGTCAGCAGGACGTTCCATCCAGCAGGAAGACACATGTGACTGTGTGTGAGGGCTGTTCAGTCGACACAGGACAGCAGAACGTTTCATCCAGCAGGAAGACACGTCTGACTTTGTTTGAGGGCTGCTCAGAAGACACAGGACAGCACGACGTTTCGTCCAGCAGGAAGACACGTCTGACTTTGTTTGAGGGCTGCTCAGACGACACAGGACAGCAGGACGTTTCGTCCAGCAGGAAGACAAGTCTGACTGTGTGTGAGGGCTGTTCAGACGACACAGGACAGCAGGACATTTCGTCCAGCAGGAAGACACGTCTGACTTTGTTTGAGGGCTGCTCAGACGACACAGGACAGCAGGACGTTTCGTCCAGTAGGAAGACGCTTCTGACTGTGTGTGAGGGCTGTTCAGACGAAACAGGACAGCAGGAGGTTTCGTCCAGCAAGAAGATACGTCTGACTGTGTGTGAGGGCTGTTCAGACGACAAAGGACAGCAGGACGTTTCATCCAGCATGAAGACACGTCTAACTGTTCGTGAGGGCTGTTCAGACGACACAGGACAGCAGGACGTTTCGTCCAGCAGGAAGACGTGTCTGTATGTTCGTGAGGGCTGTTCAGATGACACAGGACAGCAGAACGTTTCGTCCAGCATGAAGACACGTCTAACTGTTCGTGAGGGCTGTTCAGACGACACAGGACAGCAGGACGTTTCGTCCAGCAGGTAGACGCGAGTGACTGTGTTTGAGGGCTGTTCAGAGGACACAGGACAGCAAGACGTTTCGTCCAGCAGGAAGATACGTCTGACTGTTCGTGAGGGCTGTTCAGACGACACAGGACAGCAGGACGTTTCGTCTAGTATGAAGACACATGTGACGGTTCGTGAGGGCTGTTCAGACGACACAGAACATCAGGACGTTTCGTCCAGCAGGAAGACACGGCTGACTGTGTGTGAGGGCTGTTCAGAGGACACAATACAGCAGGACATTTCGTCCCGCAGGAAGGCACGTCTGACTGTTCGTGAGGGCTATTCAGACGACACAGGAAAGCAGGACGTTTCGTCCAGCAGGAAGACAAGTCTGACTGTGTGTGAGGGCTGTTCAGACGACACAGGACAGCAGTACGTTCGTCCAGCAGGAAGACACGTCTGACTGTTCGTAGGCGCTGTTCAGACGACACAGGACAGCAGGACGTTCCATCCAGCAGGAAGACACATGTGACGGTTCGTGAGGGCTGTTCAGACGACACAGGACAGCAGGACGTTACGGCCAGCAGGAAGACATGTCTGACTGTTCTTGAGGGCTGTTCCGACGACACAGGACAGCAGGACGATTCGTCCAGCAGGAAGACACGTCTGACTGTTCGTGAGGGCTGTTCAAACGACACAGGACAGCAGGACGTTTCGTCCAGCAGGAAGACACGTCTGACTGTTCGTGAGGGCTGTTCAGAAGACACAGGACAGCAGGACGTTTCGTCCAGCAGGAAGACACGTCTGACTGTGTTTGAGGTCTGCTCAGACGACACAGGATAGCAGGACGTGTCGTCCAGCATGAAGACGTGTCTAACTGTGTGTGAGGGCTGTTCAGAGGAGACAAGACAGTAGGACGTTTCGTCCAGCAAGAAGGCACGGCTGACTGTGTGTGAGGGCTGTTCAGACGACACAGGACAGCAGGACGTTTCGTCCAGCAGGAAGACACGTCTGACTGTGTTTGAGGGCTGCTCAGACGACACAGGACAGCAGGACGTTTCGTCCAGCAGGAAGACGCTTCTGACTGTGTGTGAGGGCTGTTCAGACGAAACAGGACAGCAGGACGTTTTGTCCAGCAGGAAGACACGTCTGAATGTTCGTGAGGGCTGTTCAGACGACAAAGGACAGCAGGACGTTTCGTCCAGCATGAAGACACGTCTAACTGTTCGTGAGGGCTGTTCAGACGACGCAGGACAGTAGGACGTTTCGTCCAGCAGGAAGACTTTTTTGACTGTTCGTGAGGGCTGTTCATACGACACAGGACAGCAGGACGTTTCGTCCAGCATGAAGACACGTCTAACTGTTAGTGAGGGCTGTTCAGACGACACAGGACAGCAGGCCGTTTCGTCCAGCCGGAAGACGCGAGTGACTGTGTTTGAGGGCTGTTCAAACGACACAGGACAGCAGGACGTTTCGTCCAGCAGGAAGACACATGTGACTGTGTGTGAGGGCTGTTCAGTCGACACAGGACAGCAGGACGTTTCGTACAGCATGAAGACACGTCTGACTGTTCGTGAGGGCTCATCAGACGACACAGGACAGCAGGACGTTTCGTCCAGCAGGAAGACACGTCTGACTGTGTTTGAGGTCTGCTCAGACGACACAGGATAGCAGGACGTGTCGTCCAGCATGAAGACGTGTCTAACTGTGTGTGAGGGCTGTTCAGAGGAGACAAGACAGTAGGACGTTTCGTCCAGCAAGAAGGCACGGCTGACTGTGTGTGAGGGCTGTTCAGACGACACAGGACAGCAGGACGTTTCGTCCAGCAGGAAGACACGTCTGACTGTGTTTGAGGGCTGCTCAGACGACACAGGACAGCAGGACGTTTCGTCCAGCAGGAAGACGCTTCTGACTGTGTGTGAGGGCTGTTCAGACGAAACAGGACAGCAGGACGTTTTGTCCAGCAGGAAGACACGTCTGACTGTGTGTGAGGGCTGTTCAGACGACAAAGGACAGCAGGACGTTTCGTCCAGCATGAAGACACGTCTAACTGTTCGTGAAGGCTGTTCAGACGACGCAGGACAGTAGGACGTTTCGTCCAGCAGGAAGACTTTTTTGACTGTTCGTGAGGGCTGTTCATACGACACAGGACAGCAGGACGTTTCGTCCAGCATGAAGACACGTCTAACTGTTAGTGAGGGCTGTTCAGACGACACAGGACAGCAGGCCGTTTCGTCCAGCCGCAAGACGCGAGTGACTGTGTTTGAGGGCTGTTCAGACGACACAGGACAGCAGGACGTTTCGTCCAGCAGGAAGATACGTCTGACTGTTAGTGAGGGCTGTTCACACGACACAGCACAGCAGGACGTTTTGTATAGCAGGAAGACACATGTGACGGTTCGTGAGGGCTGTTCAGACGACACAGGACAGCAGGACGTTTCGTCCAGCAGGAAGACACGTCTGACTGTGTGTGAGGGCTGTTTAGACAAAACAGGACAGCAGGACGTTTCGTCCAGCAGGAAGACACGTCTGACTGTGTGTGAGGGCTGTTTAGACGACACAGGACAGCAGGACGTTTCGTCCAGCAGGAAGACGCGAGTGACTGTGTTTGAGGGCTGTTCAGACGACACAGGACAGCAGGACGTTTCGTCCAGCAGGAAGACAAGTCTGACTGTGTGTGAGGGCTGTTCAAACGACACAGGACAGCAGGACGTTTCGTCCAGCAGGAAGACACGGCTGACTGTGTGTGAGGGCTGTTCAGTCGACACAGGACAGCAGGACGTTTCGTACAGCATGAAGACACGTCTGACTGTTCGTGAGGGCATTTCAGACGACACAATACAGCAGGATGTTTCGTCCAGCAGGAAGACACGTCTGACTGTGTTTGAGGGCTGCTCAGACGACACAGGACAGCAGGATGCTTCGTCCAGCAGGAAGACGCGTCTGACTGTGTGTGAGGGCTGTTCAGACGACACAGGACAGCAGGACGTGTCGTCCAGCATGAAGACGTGTCTAACTGTGTGTGAGGGCTGTTCAGAGGAGACAAGACAGTAGGACGTTTCGTCCAGCACGAAGGCACGGCTGACTGTGTGTGAGGGCTGTTCAGACGACACAGGACAGCAGGACGTTTCGTCCAGCAGGAAGACACGTCTGATTTTGTTTGAGGGCTGCTCAGACGACACAGGACAGCAGGACTTTTCGTCCAGCAGGAAGACAAGTCTGACTGTGTGTGAGGGCTGTTCAGACGACACAGGACAGCAGGACGTTTCATCCAGCAGGAAGACACGTCTGACTTTGTTTGAGGGCTGCTCAGATGACACAGGACAGCAGGACGTTTCGTCCAGTAGGAAGACGCTTCTGACTGTGTATGAGGGCTGTTCAGACGAAACAGGACAGCAGGACGTTTCGTCCAGCAGGAAGACACGTCTGACTGTGTGTGAGGGCTGTTCAGACGACAAAGGACAGCAGAACGTTTCGTCCAGCATGAAGACACGTCTAACTGTTCGTGAGGGCTGTTCAGACGACACAGGACAGCAGCACGTTTCGTCCAGCCGGAAGACGCGAGTGACTGTGTTTGAGGGCTGTTCAGAGGACACAGGACAGCAAGACGTTTCGACCAGCAGTAAGACGTGTCTGACTGTTCGTGAGGGCTGTTCAGACGACACAGGACAGCAGGACGTTTCGTCCAGCAGGAAGATACGTCTGACTGTTCGTGAGGGCTGTTCAGACGACACAGGACAGCAGGACGTTTCGTCTAGTAGGAAGACACATGTGACGGTTCGTGAGGGCTGTTCAGACGACACAGGACAGCAGGACATTTCGTCCAGCAGGAAGACACGGCTGACTGTGTGTGAGGGCTGTTCAGAGGACACAATACAGCAGGACGTTTCGGCCAGCAGGAAGACACGTCTGACTGTGTGTGAGGGCTGTTCAGACGACACAGGACAGCAGGACGATTCGTCCAGCAGGAAGACACGTCTGACTGTTCGTGAGGGCTGTTCAGACGACACAGGACAGCAGGACGTTTCGTCAAGCCGGAAGATACGTCTAACTGTTCGTGAGGGCTGTTCAGACGACACAGGACAGCAGGACGTTTCGTCTAGTAGGAAGACACATGTGACGGTTCGTGAGGGCTGTTCAGACGACACAGGACAGCAGGACATTTCGTCAGACAGGAAGACACGGCTGACTGTGTGTGAGGGCTGTTCAGAGGACACAATACAGCAGGACGTTTCATCCAGCAGGAAGACACGTCTGACTGTGTGTGAGGGCTGTTCAGACGACACAGGACAGCAGGACGATTCGTCCAGCAGGAAGACACGTCTGACTTTTCGTGAGGGCTGTTCAGACGACACAGGACAGCAGGACGTTTCGTCAAGCAGGAAGACACGTCTGACTGTTCGTGAGGGCTGTTCAGACGACACAGGACAGCAGGACGTTTCGTCCACCATGAAGACACGTCTAACTGTTCGTGAGGGCTGTTCAGACGACACAGGACAGCAGCACGTTTCGTCCAGCAGGAAGACAGGTCTGACTGTGTGTGAGGGCTGTTCAAACGACACAGGACAGCAGGACGTTTCGTCCAGCAGGAAGACACATGTGACTATGTGTGAGGGCTGTTCAGTCGACATAGGACAGCAGGACGTTACGTCCAGCAGGAAGACACTTCTGACTGTTCGTAAGGGCTGTTCAGACGACACAGGACAGCAGGACGTTTCGTCCAGCAGGAAGACAAGTCTGACTGTGTGTGAGGGCTGTTCAAACGACACAGGACAGCAGGACGTTTCGTCCAGCAGGAAGACACATGTGACTGTGTGTGAGGGCTGTTCAGTCGACACAGGACAGCAGGACGTTTCGTACAGCATGAAGACACGTCTGACTGTTCGTGAGGGCATTTCAGACGACACAGGACAGCAGGATGTTTCGTCCAGCAGGAAGACACGTCTGACTGTGTTTGAGGGCTGCTCAGACGACACAGGACAGCAGGACGCTTCGTCGAGCAGGAAGACGCGTCTGACTGTGTGTCAGGGCTGTTCAGACGACACAGGACAGCAGGACGTGTCGTCCAGCATGAAGACGTGTCTAACTGTGTGTGAGGGCTGTTCAGAGGAGACAAGACAGTAGGACGTTTCATCCAGCAGGAAGGCACGGCTGACTGTGTGTGAGGGCTGTTCAGACGACAAAGGACAGCAGGACGTTTCCTCCAGCAGGAAGACAAGTCTGACTGTGTGTGAGGGCTGTTCAGACGACACAGGACAGCAGGACGTTTCCTCCAGCAGGAAGACACATCTGACTTTGTTTGAGGGCTGCTCAGACGACACAGGACAGCAGGACGTTTCGTCCAGTAGGAAGACGCTTCTGACTGTGTCTGAGGGCTGTTCAGACGAAACAGGACAGCAGGATGTTTCGTCCAGCAGGAAGACACGTCTGACTGTTCGTGAGGGCTGTTCAAACGACACAGGACAGCAGGACGTTTCGTCCAGCATGAAGACGTGTCTAACTGTGTGTGAGGGCTGTTCAGAGGAGACAAGAAAGTAGGACGTTTCGTCCAGCAGGAAGATACGTCTGACTGTTAGTGAGGGCTGTTCAGACGACACAGGACAGCAGGACGTTT
Source organism: Lampris megalopsis (assembly GCA_022114975.2). NCBI lineage: Eukaryota > Metazoa > Chordata > Actinopteri > Lampriformes > Lampridae > Lampris > Lampris megalopsis. The sequence goes on from JAJHIY020000641.1 coordinate 830,460, forward strand.
CGTCTAGTATGAAGACACTTCTGACTGTTCGTAAGGGCTGTTCAGACGACACAGGACAGCAGGACGTTTCGTCCAGCAGGAAGACAAGTCTGACTGTGTGTGAGGGCTGTTCAGACGACACAGAACATCTGGACGTTTCGTCCAGCAGGAAGACACGGCTGACTGTGTGTGAGGGCTGTTCAGAGAACACAATACAGCAGGACATTTCGTCCCGCAGGAAGATACGTCTGACTGTTCGTGAGGGCTGTTCAGACGACACAGGACAGCAGGACGTTTCGTCTAGTATGAAGACACATGTGACGGTTCGTGAGGGCTGTTCAGACGACACAGAACATCAGGACGTTTCGTCCAGCAGGAAGACACGGCTGACTGTGTGTGAGGGCTGTTCAGAGGACACAATACAGCAGGACATTTCGTCCCGCAGGAAGGCACGTCTGACTGTTCGTGAGGGCTATTCAGACGACACAGGAAAGCAGGACGTTTCGTCCAGCAGGAAGACGCGTCTGACTGTGTGTGAGGGCTGTTCAGACGACACAGGACAGCAGTACGTTCGTCCAGCAGGAAGACACGTCTGACTGTTCGTAGGCGCTGTTCAGACGACACAGGACAGCAGGACGTTCCATCCAGCAGGAAGACACATGTGACGGTTCGTGAGGGCTGTTCAGACGACACAGGACAGCAGGACGTTACGGCCAGCAGGAAGACATGTCTGACTGTTCTTGAGGGCTGTTCCGACGACACAGGACAGCAGGACGATTCGTCCAGCAGGAAGACACGTCTGACTGTTCGTGAGGGCTGTTCAAATGACACAGGACAGCAGAACGTTTCGTCCAGCAGGAAGACACGTCTGACTGTTCGTGAGGGCTGTTCAGAAGACACAGGACAGCCGGACGTTTCGTCCAGCAGGAAGACACGTCTGACTGTTCGTGAGGGCTGTTCAGACGACACAGGACAGCAGGACGTTTCGTCCAGCAGGAAGACAAGTCTGACTGTGTGTGAGGGCTGTTCAGAGGACACAATACAGCAGGACGTTTCGGCCAGCAGGAAGACACGTCTGACTGTGTGTGAGGGCTGTTCAGACGACACAGGACAGCAGGACGATTCATCCAGCAGGAAGACACGTCTGACTGTTCGTGAGGGCTGTTCAGACGACACAGGACAGCAGGACGTTTCGTCAAGCCGGAAGATATGTCTAACTGTTCGTGAGGGCTGTTCAGACGACACAGGACAGCAGGACGTTTCGTCTAGTAGGAAGACACATGTGACGGTTCGTGAGGGCTGTTCAGACGACACAGGACAGCAGGACATTTCGTCCAGCAGGAAGACACGGCTGACTGTGTGTGAGGGCTGTTCAGAGGACACAATACAGCAGGACGTTTCATCCAGCAGGAAGACACGTCTGACTGTGTGTGAGGGCTGTTCAGACGACACAGGACAGCAGGACGATTCGTCCAGCAGGAAGACACGTCTGACTGTTCGTGAGGGCTGTTCAGACGACACAGGAAAGCAGGACGTTTCGTCAAGCAGGAAGACACGTCTGACTGTTCGTGAGGGCTGTTCAGACGACACAGGACAGCAGGACGTTTCGTCCAGCATGAAGACACGTCTAACTGTTCGTGAGGGCTGTTCAGACGACAAAGGACAGCAGCACGTTTCGTCCAGCAGGAAGACAAGTCTGACTGTGTGTGAGGGCTGTTCAAACGACACAGGACGGCAGGACGTTTCGTCCAGCAGGAAGACACATGTGACTATGTGTGAGGGCTGTTCAGTCGACATAGGACAGCAGGACGTTACGTCCAGCAGGAAGACACTTCTGACTGTTCGTAAGGGCTGTTCAGACGACACAGGACAGCAGGACGTTTCGTCCAGCAGGAAGACAAGTCTGACTGTGTGTGAGGGCTGTTCAAACGACACAGGACAGCAGGACGTTTCGTCCAGCAGGAAGACACATGTGACTGTGTGTGAGGGCTGTTCAGTCGACACAGGACAGCAGGACGTTTCGTACAGCATGAAGACACGTCTGACTGTTCGTGAGGGCATTTCAGACGACACAGGACAGCAGGATGTTTCGTCCAGCAGGAAGACACGTCTGACTGTGTTTGAGGGCTGCTCAGACGACACAGGACAGCAGGACGCTTCGTCCAGCAGGAAGACGCGTCTGACTGTGTATCAGGGCTGTTCAGACGACACAGGACAGCAGGACGTGTCGTCCAGCATGAAGACGTGTCTAACTGTGTGTGAGGGCTGTTCAGAGGAGACAAGACAGTAGGACGTTTCATCCAGCAGGAAGGCAGGGCTGACTGTGTGTGAGGGCTGTTCAGACGACAAAGGACAGCAGGACGTTTCCTCCAGCAGGAAGACACGTCTGACTTTGTTTGAGGGCTGCTCAGACGACACAGGACAGCAGGACGTTTCGTCCAGTAGGAAGACGCTTCTGACTGTGTCTGAGGGCTGTTCAGACGAAACAGGACAGCAGGACGTTTCGTCCAGCAGGAAGACACGTCTGACTGTTCGTGAGGGCTGTTCAAACGACACAGGACAGCAGGACGTTTCGTCCAGCATGAAGACGTGTCTAACTGTGTGTGAGGGCTGTTCAGAGGAGACAAGAAAGTAGGACGTTTCGTCCAGCAGGAAGATACGTCTGACTGTTAGTGAGGGCTGTTCAGATGACACAGGACAGCAGGACGTTTCGTCTAGTATGAAGACACTTCTGACTGTTCGTAAGGGCTGTTCAGACGACACAGGACAGCAGGACGTTTCGTCCAGCAGGAAGACAAGTCTGACTGTGTGTGAGGGCTGTTCAGATGACACAGAACATCTGGACGTTTCGTCCAGCAGGAAGACACGGCTGACTGTGTGTGAGGGCTGTTCAGAGGACACAATACAGCAGGACATTTCGTCCCGCAGGAAGATACGTCTGACTGTTCGTGAGGGCTGTTCAGACGACACAGGACAGCAGGACGTTTCGTCTAGTATGAAGACACATGTGACGGTTCGTGAGGGCTGTTCAGACGACACAGAACATCAGGACGTTTCGTCCAGCAGGAAGACACGGCTGACTGTGTGTGAGGGCTGTTCAGAGGACACAATACAGCAGGACATTTCGTCCCGCTGGAAGGCACGTCTGACTGTTCGTGAGGGCTATTCAGACGACACAGGAAAGCAGGACGTTTCGTCCAGCAGGAAGACGCGTCTGACTGTGTGTGAGGGCTGTTCAGACGACACAGGACAGCAGTACGTTCGTCCAGCAGGAAGACACGGCTGACTGTTCGTAGGCGCTGTTCAGACGACACAGGACAGCAGGACGTTCCATCCAGCAGGAAGACACATGTGACGGTTCGTGAGGGCTGTTCAGACGACACAGGACAGCAGGACGTTACGGCCAGCAGGAAGACATGTCTGACTGTTCTTGAGGGCTGTTCCGACGACACAGGACAGCAGGACGATTCGTCCAGCAGGAAGACACGTCTGACTGTTCGTGAGGGCTGTTCAAACGACACAGGACAGCAGGACGTTTCGTCCAGCAGGAAGACACGTCTGACTGTTCGTGAGGGCTGTTCAGAAGACACAGGACAGCCGGACGTTTCGTCCAGCAGGAAGACACGTCTGACTGTTCGTGAGGGCTGTTCAGACGACACAGGACAGCAGGACGTTTCGTCCAGCAGGAAGACAAGTCTGACTGTTCGCGAGGGCTGTTCAGACGACACAGAACAGCAGGACGTTTCGTCCAGCAGGAAGACACGTCTGACTGTGTGTGAGGGCTGTTCAAACGACACAGGACAGCAGGACGTTTCGTCCAGCAGGAAGACACATGTGACTGTGTGTGAGGGCTGTTCAGTCGACACAGGACAGCAGGACGTTTCGTACAGCATGAAGACACGTCTGACTGTTCGTGAGGGCTCATCAGACGACACAGGACAGCAGGACGTTTCGTCCAGCAGGAAGACACGTCTGACTGTGTTTGAGGTCTGCTCAGACGACACAGGATAGCAGGACGTGTCGTCCAGCATGAAGACGTGTCTAACTGTGTGTGAGGGCTGTTCAGAGGAGACAAGACAGTAGGACGTTTCGTCCAGCAAGAAGGCACGGCTGACTGTGTGTGAGGGCTGTTCAGACGACACAGGACAGCAGGACGTTTCGTCCAGCAGGAAGACACGTCTGACTGTGTTTGAGGGCTGCTCAGACGACACAGGACAGCAGGACGTTTCGTCCAGCAGGAAGACGCTTCTGACTGTGTGTGAGGGCTGTTCAGACGAAACAGGACAGCAGGACGTTTTGTCCAGCAGGAAGACACGTCTGACTGTGTGTGAGGGCTGTTCAGACGACAAAGGACAGCAGGACGTTTCGTCCAGCATGAAGACACGTCTAACTGTTCGTGAGGGCTGTTCAGACGACGCAGGACAGTAGGACGTTTCATCCAGCAGGAAGACGTGTTTGACTGTTCGTGAGGGCTGTTCATACGACACAGGACAGCAGGACGTTTCGTCCAGCATGAAGACACGTCTAACTGTTAGTGAGGGCTGTTCAGACGACACAGGACAGCAGGCCGTTTCGTCCAGCCGGAAGACGCGAGTGACTGTGTTTGAGGGCTGTTCAGACGACACAGGACAGCAGGACGTTTCGTCCAGCAGGAAGATACGTCTGACTGTTAGTGAGGGCTGTTCACACGACACAGCACAGCAGGACGTTTCGTATAGTAGGAAGACACATGTGATGGTTCGTGAGGGCTGTTCAGACGACACAGGACAGCAGGACGTTTCGTCCAGCAGAAAGACACGTCTGACTGTGTGTGAGGGCTGTTTAGACAAAACAGGACAGCAGGACGTTTCGTCCAGCAGGAAGACACGTCTGACTGTGTGTGAGGGCTGTTTAGACAAAACAGGACAGCAGGACGTTTCGTCCAGCAGGAAGACACGTCTGACTGTGTGTGAGGGCTGTTTAGACGACACAGGACAGCAGGACGTTTCGTCCAGCAGGAAGACGCGAGTGACTGTGTTTGAGGGCTGTTCAGACGACACAGGACAGCAGGACGTTTCGTCCAGCAGGAAGACAAGTCTGACTGTGTGTGAGGGCTGTTCAAACGACACAGGACAGCAGGACGTTTCGTCCAGCAGGAAGACACATGTGACTGTGTGTGAGGGCTGTTCAGTCGACACAGGACAGCAGGATGTTTCGTAGAGCATGAAGACACGTCTGACTGTTCGTGAGGGCATTTCAGACGACAAAGGACAGCAGGACGTGTCGTCCAGCATGAAGACGTGTCTAACTGTGTGTGAGGGCTGTTCAGAGGAGACAAGACAGTAGGACGTTTCATCCAGCAGGAAGGCACGGCTGACTGTGTGTGAGGGCTGTTCAGACGACACAGGACAGCAGGACGCTTCGTCCAGCAGGAAGACGCGTCTGACTGTGTGTGAGGGCTGTTCAGACGACACAGGACAGCAGGACGTGTCGTCCAGCATGAAGACGTGTCTAACTGTGTGTGAGGGCTGTTCAGAGGAGACAAGACAGTAGGACGTTTCATCCAGCAGGAAGGCACAGCTGACTGTGTGTGAGGGCTGTTCAGACGACACAGGACAGCAGGACGTTTCGTCCAGCAGGAAGACACGTCTGACTTTGTTTGAGGGCTGCTCAGACGACACAGGACAGCAGGACGTTTCGTCCAGCAGGAAGACAAGTCTGACTGTGTGTGAGGGCTGTTCAGACGACACAGGACAGCAGGACGTTTCCTCCAGCAGGAAGACACGTCTGACTTTGTTTGAGGGCTGCTCAGACGACACAGGACAGCAGGACGTTTCGTCCAGTAGGAAGACGTTTCTGACTGTGTGTGAGGGCTGTTCAGACGAAACAGGACAGCAGGACGTTTCGTCCAGCAGGAAGACACGTCTGACTGTTCGTGAGGGCTGTTCAAACGACACAGGACAGCAGGACGTTTCGTCCAGCATGAAGACGTGTCTAACTGTGTGTGAGGGCTGTTCAGAGGAGACAAGACAGTAGGACGTTTCGTCCAGCAGGAAGATACGTCTGACTGTTCGTGAGGGCTGTTCAGACGACACAGGAGAGCAGGACGTTTCGTCTAGTATGAAGACACATGTGACGGTTCGTGAGGGCTGTTCAGACGACACAGAACATCAGGACGTTTCGTCCAGCAGGAAGACACGGCTGACTGTGTGTGAGGGCTGTTCAGAGGACACAATACAGCAGGACATTTCGTCCCGCAGGAAGATACGTCTGACTGTTCGTGAGGGCTGTTCAGACGACACAGGACAGCAGGACGTTTCGTCTAGTATGAAGACACATATGATGGTTCGTGGGGGCTGTTCAGACGACACAGAACATCAGGACGTTTCGTCCAGCAGGAAGACACGGCTGACTGTGTGTGAGGGCTGTTCAGAGGACACAATACAGCAGGACATTTCGTCCCGCAGGAAGGCACGTCTGACTGTTCGTGAGGGCTATTCAGACGACACAGGAAAGCAGGACGTTTCGTCCAGCAGGAAGACGCGTCTGACTGTGTGTGAGGGCTGTTCAGACGACACAGGACAGCAGTACGTTCGTCCAGCAGGAAGACACGTCTGACTGTTCGTAGGCGCTGTTCAGACGACACAGGACAGCAGGACGTTCCATCCAGCAGGAAGACACATGTGACGGTTCGTGAGGGCTGTTCAGACGACACAGGACAGCAGGACGTTACGGCCAGCAGGAAGATACGTCTGACTGTTAGTGAGGGCTGTTCACACGACACAGCACAGCAGGACGTTTTGTATAGCAGGAAGACACATGTGACGGTTCGTGAGGGCTTTTCAGACGACACAGGACAGCAGGACGTTTCGTCCAGCAGGAAGACACGTCTGACTGTGTGTGAGGGCTGTTTAGACAAAACAGGACAGCAGGACGTTTCGTCCAGCAGGAAGACACGTCTGACTGTGTGTGAGGGCTGTTTAGACGACACAGGACAGCAGGACGTTTCGTCCAGCAGGAAGACGCGAGTGACTGTGTTTGAGGGCTGTTCAGACGACACAGGACAGCAGGACGTTTCGTCCAGCAGGAAGACAAGTCTGACTGTGTGTGAGGGCTGTTCAAACGACACAGGACAGCAGGACGTTTCGTCCAGCAGGAAGACACGGCTGACTGTGTGTGAGGGCTGTTCAGTCGACACAGGACAGCAGGACGTTTCGTACAGCATGAAGACACGTCTGACTGTTCGTGAGGGCATTTCAGACGACACAATACAGCAGGATGTTTCGTCCAGCAGGAAGACACGTCTGACTGTGTTTGAGGGCTGCTCAGACGACACAGGACAGCAGGATGCTTCGTCCAGCAGGAAGACGCGTCTGACTGTGTGTGAGGGCTGTTCAGACGACACAGGACAGCAGGACGTGTCGTCCAGCATGAAGACGTGTCTAACTGTGTGTGAGGGCTGTTCAGAGGAGACAAGACAGTAGGACGTTTCGTCCAGCACGAAGGCACGGCTGACTGTGTGTGAGGGCTGTTCAGACGACACAGGACAGCAGGACGTTTCGTCCAGCAGGAAGACACGTCTGACTTTGTTTGAGGGCTGCTCAGACGACACAGGACAGCAGGACGTGTCGTCCAGCAGGAAGACAAGTCTGACTGTGTGTGAGGGCTGTTCAGACGACACAGGACAGCAGGACGTTTCATCCAGCAGGAAGACACGTCTGACTTTGTTTGAGGGCTGCTCAGATGACACAGGACAGCAGGACGTTTCGTCCAGTAGGAAGACGCTTCTGACTGTGTATGAGGGCTGTTCAGACGAAACAGGACAGCAGGACGTTTCGTCCAGCAGGAAGACACGTCCGACTGTGTGTGAGGGCTGTTCAGACGACAAAGGACAGCAGAACGTTTCGTCCAGCATGAAGACACGTCTAACTGTTCGTGAGGGCTGTTCAGACGACACAGGACAGCAGCACGTTTCGTCCAGCCGGAAGACGCGAGTGACTGTGTTTGAGGGCTGTTCAGAGGACACAGGACAGCAAGACGTTTCGACCAGCAGTAAGACGTGTCTGACTGTTCGTGAGGGCTGTTCAGACGACACAGGACAGCAGGACGTTTCGTCCAGCAGGAAGATACGTCTGACTGTTCGTGAGGGCTGTTCAGACGACACAGGACAGCAGGACGTTTCGTCTAGTAGGAAGACACATGTGACGGTTCGTGAGGGCTGTTCAGACGACACAGGACAGCAGGACATTTCGTCCAGCAGGAAGACACGGCTGACTGTGTGTGAGGGCTGTTCAGAGGACACAATACAGCAGGACGTTTCGGCCAGCAGGAAGACACGTCTGACTGTGTGTGAGGGCTGTTCAGACGACACAGGACAGCAGGACGATTCGTCCAGCAGGAAGACACGTCTGACTGTTCGTGAGGGCTGTTCAGACGACACAGGACAGCAGGACGTTTCGTCAAGCCGGAAGATACGTCTAACTGTTCGTGAGGGCTGTTCAGACGACACAGGACAGCAGGACGTTTCGTCTAGTAGGAAGACACATGTGACGGTTCGTGAGGGCTGTTCAAACGACACAGGACAGCAGGACATTTCGTCAGGCAGGAAGACACGGCTGACTGTGTGTGAGGGCTGTTCAGAGGACACAATACAGCAGGACGTTTCATCCAGCAGGAAGACACGTCTGACTGTGTGTGAGGGCTGTTCAGACGACACAGGACAGCAGGACGATTCGTCCAGCAGGAAGACACGTCTGACTTTTCGTGAGGGCTGTTCAGACGACACAGGACAGCAGGACGTTTCGTCAAGCAGGAAGACACGTCTGACTGTTCGTGAGGGCTGTTCAGACGACACAGGACAGCAGGACGTTTCGTCCACCATGAAGACACGTCTAACTGTTCGTGAGGGCTGTTCAGACGACACAGGACAGCAGCACGTTTCGTCCAGCAGGAAGACAGGTCTGACTGTGTGTGAGGGCTGTTCAAACGACACAGGACAGCAGGACGTTTCGTCCAGCAGGAAGACACATGTGACTATGTGTGAGGGCTGTTCAGTCGACATAGGACAGCAGGACGTTACGTCCAGCAGGAAGACACTTCTGACTGTTCGTAAGGGCTGTTCAGACGACACAGGACAGCAGGACGTTTCGTCCAGCAGGAAGACAAGTCTGACTGTGTGTGAGGGCTGTTCAAACGACACAGGACAGCAGGACGTTTCGTCCAGCAGGAAGACACATGTGACTGTGTGTGAGGGCTGTTCAGTCGACACAGGACAGCAGGACGTTTCGTACAGCATGAAGACACGTCTGACTCTTCGTGAGGGCATTTCAGACGACACAGGACAGCAGGATGTTTCGTCCAGCAGGAAGACACGTCTGACTGTGTTTGAGGGCTGCTCAGACGACACAGGACAGCAGGACGCTTCGTCGAGCAGGAAGACGCGTCTGACTGTGTGTCAGGGCTGTTCAGACGACACAGGACAGCAGGACGTGTCGTCCAGCATGAAGACGTGTCTAACTGTGTGTGAGGGCTGTTCAGAGGAGACAAGACAGTAGGACGTTTCATCCAGCAGGAAGGCACGGCTGACTGTGTGTGAGGGCTGTTCAGACGACAAAGGACAGCAGGACGTTTCCTCCAGCAGGAAGACACATCTGACTTTGTTTGAGGGCTGCTCAGACGACACAGGACAGCAGGACGTTTCGTCCAGCAGGAAGACACGTCTGACTGTTCGTGAGGGCTGTTCAAACGACACAGGACAGCAGGACGTTTCGTCCAGCATGAAGACGTGTCTAACTGTGTGTGAGGGCTGTTCAGAGGAGACAAGAAAGTAGGACGTTTCGTCCAGCAGGAAGATACGTCTGACTGTTAGTGAGGGCTGTTCAGACGACACAGGACAGCAGGACGTTTCGTCTAGTATGAAGACACTTCTGACTGTTCGTAAGGGCTGTTCAGACGACACAGGACAGCAGGACGTTTCGTCCAGCAGGAAGACAAGTCTGACTGAGTGTGAGGGCTGTTCAGACGACACAGAACATCTGGACGTTTCGTCCAGCAGGAAGACACGGCTGACTGTGTGTGAGGGCTGTTCAGAGAACACAATACAGCAGGACATTTCGTCCCGCAGGAAGATACGTCTGACTGTTCGTGAGGGCTGTTCAGACGACACAGGACAGCAGGACGTTTCGTCTAGTATGAAGACACATGTGACGGTTCGTGAGGGCTGTTCAGACGACACAGAACATCAGGACGTTTCGTCCAGCAGGAAGACACGGCTGACTGTGTGTGAGGGCTGTTCAGAGGACACAATACAGCAGGACATTTCGTCCCGCAGGAAGATACGTCTGACTGTTCGTGAGGGCTGTTCAGACGACACAGGACAGCAGGACGTTTCGTCTAGTATGAAGACACATGTGACGGTTCGTGAGGGCTGTTCAGACGACACAGAACATCAGGACGTTTCGTCCAGCAGGAAGACACGGCTGACTGTGTGTGAGGGCTGTTCAGAGGACACAATACAGCAGGACATTTCGTCCCGCAGGAAGGCACGTCTGACTGTTCGTGAGGGCTATTCAGACGACACAGGAAAGCAGGACGTTTCGTCCAGCAGGAAGACGCGTCTGACTGTGTGTGAGGGCTGTTCAGACGACACAGGACAGCAGTACGTTCGTCCAGCAGGAAGACACGTCTGACTGTTCGTAGGCGCTGTTCAGACGACACAGGACAGCAGGACGTTCCATCCAGCAGGAAGACACATGTGACGGTTCGTGAGGGCTGTTCAGACGACACAGGACAGCAGGACGTTTCGTCCAGCAGGAAGACACGTCTGACTTTGTTTGAGGGCTGCTCAGATTACACAGGACAGCAGGACGTTTCGTCCAGCATGAAGACACGTCTAACTGTTCGTGAGGGCTGTTCAGACGACACAGGACAGCAGGACGTTTCGTCCAGCAGGAAGACACGGCTGACTGTGTGTGAGGGCTGTTCAGAGGACACAATACAGCAGGACGTTTCATCCAGCAGGAAGACACGTCTGACTGTGTGTGAGGGCTGTTCAGACGACACAGGACAGCAGGACGATTCGTCCAAGCAGGAAGACACGTCTGACTTTTCGTGAGGGCTGTTCAGACGACACAGGACAGCAGGACGTTTCGTCAAGCAGGAAGACACGTCTGACTGTTCGTGAGGGCTGTTCAGACGACACAGGACAGCAGGACGTTTCGTCCACCATGAAGACACGTCTAACTGTTCGTGAGGGCTGTTCAGACGACACAGGACAGCAGCACGTTTCGTCCAGCAGGAAGACAGGTCTGACTGTGTGTGAGGGCTGTTCAAACGACACAGGACAGCAGGACGTTTCGTCCAGCAGGAAGACACATGTGACTATGTGTGAGGGCTGTTCAGTCGACATAGGACAGCAGGACGTTACGTCCAGCAGGAAGACACTTCTGACTGTTCGTAAGGGCTGTTCAGACGACACAGGACAGCAGGACGTTTCGTCCAGCAGGAAGACAAGTCTGACTGTGTGTGAGGGCTGTTCAAACGACACAGGACAGCAGGACGTTTCGTCCAGCAGGAAGACACATGTGACTGTGTGTGAGGGCTGTTCAGTCGACACAGGACAGCAGGACGTTTCGTACAGCATGAAGACACGTCTGACTGTTCGTGAGGGCATTTCAGACGACACAGGACAGCAGGATGTTTCGTCCAGCAGGAAGACACGTCTGACTGTGTTTGAGGGCTGCTCAGACGACACAGGACAGCAGGACGCTTCGTCGAGCAGGAAGACGCGTCTGACTGTGTGTCAGGGCTGTTCAGACGACACAGGACAGCAGGACGTGTCGTCCAGCATGAAGACGTGTCTAACTGTGTGTGAGGGCTGTTCAGAGGAGACAAGACAGTAGGACGTTTCATCCAGCAGGAAGGCACGGCTGACTGTGTGTGAGGGCTGTTCAGACGACAAAGGACAGCAGGACGTTTCCTCCAGCAGGAAGACAAGTCTGACTGTGTGTGAGGGCTGTTCAGACGACACAGGACAGCAGGACGTTTCCTCCAGCAGGAAGACACATCTGACTTTGTTTGAGGGCTGCTCAGACGACACAGGACAGCAGGACGTTTCGTCCAGTAGGAAGACGCTTCTGACTGTGTCTGAGGGCTGTTCAGACGAAACAGGACAGCAGGACGTTTCGTCCAGCAGGAAGACACGTCTGACTGTTCGTGAGGGCTGTTCAAACGACACAGGACAGCAGGACGTTTCGTCCAGCATGAAGACGTGTCTAACTGTGTGTGAGGGCTGTTCAGAGGAGACAAGAAAGTAGGACGTTTCGTCCAGCAGGAAGATACGTCTGACTGTTAGTGAGGGCTGTTCAGACGACACAGGACAGCAGGACGTTTCGTCTAGTATGAAGACACTTCTGACTGTTCGTAAGGGCTGTTCAGACGACACAGGACAGCAGGACGTTTCGTCCAGCAGGAAGACAAGTCTGACTGTGTGTGAGGGCTGTTCAGACGACACAGAACATCTGGACGTTTCGTCCAGCAGGAAGACACGGCTGACTGTGTGTGAGGGCTGTTCAGAGGACACAATACAGCAGGACATTTCGTCCCGCAGGAAGATACGTCTGACTGTTCGTGAGGGCTGTTCAGACGACACAGGACAGCAGGACGTTTCGTCTAGTATGAAGACACATGTGACGGTTCGTGAGGGCTGTTCAGACGACACAGAACATCAGGACGTTTCGTCCAGCAGGAAGACACGGCTGACTGTGTGTGAGGGCTGTTCAGAGGACACAATACAGCAGGACATTTCGTCCCGCAGGAAGGCACGTCTGACTGTTCGTGAGGGCTATTCAGACGACACAGGAAAGCAGGACGTTTCGTCCAGCAGGAAGACGCGTCTGACTGTGTGTGAGGGCTGTTCAGACGACACAGGACAGCAGTACGTTCGTCCAGCAGGAAGACACGTCTGACTGTTCGTAGGCGCTGTTCAGACGACACAGGACAGCAGGACGTTCCATCCAGCAGGAAGACACATGTGACGGTTCGTGAGGGCTGTTCAGACGACACAGGACAGCAGGACGTTACGGCCAGCAGGAAGACATGTCTGACTGTTCTTGAGGGCTGTTCCGACGACACAGGACAGCAGGACGATTCGTCCAGCAGGAAGACACGTCTGACTGTTCGTGAGGGCTGTTCAAACGACACAGGACAGCAGAACGTTTCGTCCAGCAGGAAGACACGTCTGACTGTTCGTGAGGGCTGTTCAGAAGACACAGGACAGCCGGACGTTTCGTCCAGCAGGAAGACACGTCTGACTGTTCGTGAGGGCTGTTCAGACGACACAGGACAGCAGGACGTTTCGTCCAGCAGGAAGACAAGTCTGACTGTGTGTGAGGGCTGTTCAGAGGACACAATACAGCAGGACGTTTCGGCCAGCAGGAAGACACGTCTGACTGTGTGTGAGGGCTGTTCAGACGACACAGGACAGCAGGACGATTCGTCCAGCAGGAAGACACGTCTGACTGTTCGTGAGGGCTGTTCAGACGACACAGGACAGCAGGACGTTTCGTCAAGCCGGAAGATATGTCTAACTGTTCGTGAGGGCTGTTCAGACGACACAGGATAGCAGGACGTTTCGTCTAGTAGGAAGACACATGTGACGGTTCGTGAGGGCTGTTCAGACGACACAGGACAGCAGGACATTTCGTCCAGCATGAAGACGTGTCTAACTGTGTGTGAGGGCTGTTCAGAGGACACAATACAGCAGGACGTTTCGTCCAGCAGGAAGACACGTCTGACTGTGTGTGAGGGCTGTTCAGACGACACAGGACAGCAGGACGATTCGTCCAGCAGGAAGACACGTCTGACTGTTCGTGAGGGCTGTTCAGACGACACAGGACAGCAGGACGTTTCGTCAAGCAGGAAGACACGTCTGACTGTTCGCGAGGGCTGTTCAGACGACACAGGACAGCAGGACGTTTCGTCCAGCATGAAGACACGTCTAACTGTTCGTGAGGGCTGTTCAGACGACACAGGACAGCAGCACGTTTCGTCCAGCAGGAAGACAAGTCTGACTGTGTGTGAGGGCTGTTCAAACGACACAGGACAGCAGGACGTTTCGTCCAGCAGGAAGACACATGTGACTATGTGTGAGGGCTGTTCAGTCGACATAGGACAGCAGGACGTTACGTCCAGCAGGAAGACACTTCTGACTGTTCGTAAGGGCTGTTCAGACGACACAGGACAGCAGGACGTTTCGTCCAGCAGGAAGACAAGTCTGACTGTGTGTGAGGGCTGTTCAAACGACACAGGACAGCAGGACGTTTCGTCCAGCAGGAAGACACATGTGACTGTGTGTGAGGGCTGTTCAGTCGACACAGGACAGCAGGACGTTTCGTACAGCATGAAGACACGTCTGACTGTTCGTGAGGGCATTTCAGACGACACAGGACAGCAGGATGTTTCGTCCAGCAGGAAGACACGTCTGACTGTGTTTGAGGGCTGCTCAGACGACACAGGACAGCAGGACGCTTCGTCCAGCAGGAAGACGCGTCTGACTGTGTGTCAGGGCTGTTCAGACGACACAGGACAGCAGGACGTGTCGTCCAGCATGAAGACGTGTCTAACTGTGTGTGAGGGCTGTTCAGAGGAGACAAGACAGTAGGACGTTTCATCCAGCAGGAAGGCACGGCTGACTGTGTGTGAGGGCTGTTCAGACGACAAAGGACAGCAGGACGTTTCCTCCAGCAGGAAGACAAGTCTGACTGTGTGTGAGGGCTGTTCAGACGACACAGGACAGCAGGACGTTTCCTCCAGCAGGAAGACACGTCTGACTTTGTTTGAGGGCTGCTCAGACGACACAGGACAGCAGGACGTTTCGTCCAGTAGGAAGACGCTTCTGACTGTGTCTGAGGGCTGTTCAGACGAAACAGGACAGCAGGATGTTTCGTCCAGCAGGAAGACACGTCTGACTGTTCGTGAGGGCTGTTCAAACGACACAGGACAGCAGGACGTTTCGTCCAGCATGAAGACGTGTCTAACTGTGTGTGAGGGCTGTTCAGAGGAGACAAGAAAGTAGGACGTTTCGTCCAGCAGGAAGATACGTCTGACTGTTAGTGAGGGCTGTTCAGACGACACAGGACAGCAGGACGTTTCGTCTAGTATGAAGACACTTCTGACTGTTCGTAAGGGCTGTTCAGACGACACAGGACAGCAGGACGTTTCGTCCAGCAGGAAGACAAGTCTGACTGTGTGTGAGGGCTGTTCAGACGACACAGAACATCTGGACGTTTCGTCCAGCAGGAAGACACGGCTGACTGTGTGTGAGGGCTGTTCAGAGGACACAATACAGCAGGACATTTCGTCCCGCAGGAAGATACGTCTGACTGTTCGTGAGGGCTGTTCAGACGACACAGGACAGCAGGACGTTTCGTCTAGTATGAAGACACATGTGACGGTTCGTGAGGGCTGTTCAGACGACACAGAACATCAGGACATTTCGTCCAGCAGGAAGACACGGCTGACTGTGTGTGAGGGCTGTTCAGAGGACACAATACAGCAGGACATTTCGTCCCGCAGGAAGGCACGTCTGACTGTTCGTGAGGGCTATTCAGACGACACAGGAAAGCAGGACGTTTCGTCCAGCAGGAAGACGCGTCTGACTGTGTGTGAGGGCTGTTCAGACGACACAGGACAGCAGTACGTTCGTCCAGCAGGAAGACACGGCTGACTGTTCGTAGGCGCTGTTCAGACGACACAGGACAGCAGGACGTTCCATCCAGCAGGAAGACACATGTGACGGTTCGTGAGGGCTGTTCAGACGACACAGGACAGCAGGACGTTACGGCCAGCAGGAAGACATGTCTGACTGTTCTTGAGGGCTGTTCCGACGACACAGGACAGCAGGACGATTCGTCCAGCAGGAAGACACGTCTGACTGTTCGTGAGGGCTGTTCAAACGACACAGGACAGCAGGACGTTTCGTCCAGCAGGAAGACACGTCTGACTGTTCGTGAGGGCTGTTCAGAAGACACAGGACAGCCGGACGTTTCGTCCAGCAGGAAGACACGTCTGACTGTTCGTGAGGGCTGTTCAGACGACACAGGACAGCAGGACGTTTCGTCCAGCAGGAAGACAAGTCTGACTGTTGGCGAGGGCTGTTCAGACGACACAGAACAGCAGGACGTTTCGTCCAGCAGGAAGACACGTCTGACTGTGTGTGAGGGCTGTTCAAACGACACAGGACAGCAGGACGTTTCGTCCAGCAGGAAGACACATGTGACTGTGTGTGAGGGCTGTTCAGTCGACACAGGACAGCAGGACGTTTCGTACAGCATGAAGACACGTCTGACTGTTCGTGAGGGCTCATCAGACGACACAGGACAGCAGGACGTTTCGTCCAGCAGGAAGACACGTCTGACTGTGTTTGAGGGCTGCTCAGACGACACAGGACAGCAGGACGTTTCGTCCAGCAGGAAGACGCTTCTGACTGTGTGTGAGGGCTGTTCAGACGAAACAGGACAGCAGGACGTTTTGTCCAGCAGGAAGACACGTCTGACTGTGTGTGAGGGCTGTTCAGACGACAAAGGACAGCAGGACGTTTCGTCCAGCATGAAGACACGTCTAACTGTTCGTGAGGGCTGTTCAGACGACGCAGGACAGTAGGACGTTTCATCCAGCAGGAAGACGTGTTTGACTGTTCGTGAGGGCTGTTCATACGACACAGGACAGCAGGACGTTTCGTCCAGCATGAAGACACGTCTAACTGTTAGTGAGGGCTGTTCAGACGACACAGGACAGCAGGCCGTTTCGTCCAGCCGGAAGACGCGAGTGACTGTGTTTGAGGGCTGTTCAGACGACACAGGACAGCAGGACGTTTCGTCCAGCAGGAAGATACGTCTGACTGTTAGTGAGGGCTGTTCACACGACACAGCACAGCAGGACGTTTCGTATAGCAGGAAGACACATGTGACGGTTCGTGAGGGCTGTTCAGACGACACAGGACAGCAGGACGTTTCGTCCAGCAGAAAGACACGTCTGACTGTGTGTGAGGGCTGTTTAGACAAAACAGGACAGCAGGACGTTTCGTCCAGCAGGAAGACACGTCTGACTGTGTGTGAGGGCTGTTTAGACAAAACAGGACAGCAGGACGTTTCGTCCAGCAGGAAGACACGTCTGACTGTGTGTGAGGGCTGTTTAGACGACACAGGACAGCAGGACGTTTCGTCCAGCAGGAAGACGCGAGTGACTGTGTTTGAGGGCTGTTCAGACGACACAGGACAGCAGGACGTTTCGTCCAGCAGGAAGACAAGTCTGACTGTGTGTGAGGGCTGTTCAAACGACACAGGACAGCAGGACGTTTCGTCCAGCAGGAAGACACATGTGACTGTGTGTGAGGGCTGTTCAGTCGACACAGGACAGCAGGATGTTTCGTAGAGCATGAAGACACGTCTGACTGTTCGTGAGGGCATTTCAGACGACACAGGACAGCAGGACGTGTCGTCCAGCATGAAGACGTGTCTAACTGTGTGTGAGGGCTGTTCAGAGGAGACAAGACAGTAGGACGTTTCATCCAGCAGGAAGGCACGGCTGACTGTGTGTGAGGGCTGTTCAGACGACACAGGACAGCAGGACGCTTCGTCCAGCAGGAAGACGCGTCTGACTGTGTGTGAGGGCTGTTCAGACGACACAGGACAGCAGGACGTGTCGTCCAGCATGAAGACGTGTCTAACTGTGTGTGAGGGCTGTTCAGAGGAGACAAGACAGTAGGACGTTTCATCCAGCAGGAAGGCACAGCTGACTGTGTGTGAGGGCTGTTCAGACGACACAGGACAGCAGGACGTTTCGTCCAGCAGGAAGACACGTCTGACTTTGTTTGAGGGCTGCTCAGACTACACAGGACAGCAGGACGTTTCGTCCAGCAGGAAGACAAGTCTGACTGTGTGTGAGGGCTGTTCAGACGACACAGGACAGCAGGACGTTTCCTCCAGCAGGAAGACACGTCTGACTTTGTTTGAGGGCTGCTCAGACGACACAGGACAGCAGGACGTTTCGTCCAGTAGGAAGACGTTTCTGACTGTGTGTGAGGGCTGTTCAGACGAAACAGGACAGCAGGACGTTTCGTCCAGCAGGAAGACACGTCTGACTGTTCGTGAGGGCTGTTCAAACGACACAGGACAGCAGGACGTTTCGTCCAGCATGAAGATGTGTCTAACTGTGTGTGAGGGCTGTTCAGAGGAGACAAGACAGTAGGACGTTTCGTCCAGCAGGAAGATACGTCTGACTGTTCGTGAGGGCTGTTCAAACGACACAGGACAGCAGGACGTTTCGTCTAGTATGAAGACACATGTGACGGTTCGTGAGGGCTGTTCAGACGACACAGAACATCAGGACGTTTCGTCCAGCAGGAAGACACGGCTGACTGTGTGCGAGGGCTGTTCAGAGGACACAATACAGCAGGACATTTCGTCCCGCAGGAAGATACGTCTGACTGTTCGGGAGGGCTGTTCAGACGACACAGGAGAGCAGGACGTTTCGTCTAGTATGAAGACACATATGATGGTTCGTGGGGGCTGTTCAGACGACACAGAACATCAGGACGTTTCGTCCAGCAGGAAGACACGGCTGACTGTGTGTGAGGGCTGTTCAGAGGACACAATACAGCAGGACATTTCGTCCCGCAGGAAGGCACGTCTGACTGTTCGTGAGGGCTATTCAGACGACACAGGAAAGCAGGACGTTTCGTCCAGCAGGAAGACGCGTCTGACTGTGTGTGAGGGCTGTTCAGACGACACAGGACAGCAGTACGTTCGTCCAGCAGGAAGACACGTCTGACTGTTCGTAGGCGCTGTTCAGACGACACAGGACAGCAGGACGTTCCATCCAGCAGGAAGACACATGTGACGGTTCGTGAGGGCTGTTCAGACGACACAGGACAGCAGGACGTTACGGCCAGCAGGAAGACATGTCTGACTGTTCTTGAGGGCTGTGCCGACGACACAGGACAGCAGGACGATTCGTCCAGCAGGAAGACACGTCTGACTGTTCGTGAGGGCTGTTCAAACGACACAGGACAGCAGGACGTTTCCTCCAGCAGGAAGAAACGTCTGACTGTTCGTGAGGGCTGTTCAGAAGACACAGGACAGCCGGACGTTTCGTCCAGCAGGAATACACGTCTGACTGTTCGTGAGGGCTGTTCAGACGACACAGGACAGCAGGACGTTTCGTCCAGCAGGAAGACACGTCTGACTGTTCGCGAGGGCTGTTCAGACGACACAGACCAGCAGGACGTTTCGTCCAGCAGGAAGACACGTCTGACTGTGTGTGAGGGCTGTTCAAACGACACAGGACAGCAGGACGTTTCGTCCAGCAGGAAGACACATGTGACTGTGTGTGAGGGCTGTTCAGTCGACACAGGACAGCAGGACGTTTCGTACAGCATGAAGACACGTCTGACTGTTCGTGAGGGCTCATCAGACGACACAGGACAGCAGGACGTTTCATCCAGCAGGAAGACACGTCTGACTGTGTTTGAGGTCTGCTCAGACGACACAGGATAGCAGGACGTGTCGTCCAGTATGAAGACATGTCTAACTGTGTGTGAGGGCTGTTCAGAGGAGACAAGAGAGTAGGACGTTTCGTCCAGCAAGAAGGCACGGCTGACTGTGTGTGAGGGCTGTTCAGACGACACAGGACAGCAGGACGTTTCGTCCAGCAGGAAGTCACGTCTGACTTTGTTTGAGGGCTGCTCAGACGACACAGGACAGCAGGACGTTTCGTCCAGCAGGAAGACGCTTCTGACTGTGTGTGAGGGCTGTTCAGACGAAACAGGACAGCAGGACGTTTTGTCCAGCAGGAAGACACGTCTGACTGTGTGTGAGGGCTGTTCAGACGACAAAGGACAGCAGGACGTTTCGTCCAGCATGAAGACACGTCTAACTGTTCGTGAGGGCTGTTCAGACGACGCAGGACAGTAGGACGTTTCATCCAGCAGGAAGACGTGTTTGACTGTTCGTGAGGGCTGTTCATACGACACAGGACAGCAGGACGTTTCGTCCAGCATGAAGACACGTCTAACTGTTAGTGAGGGCTGTTCAGACGACACAGGACAGCAGGCCGTTTCGTCCAGCCGGAAGACGCGAGTGACTGTGTTTGAGGGCTGTTCAGACGACACAGGACAGCAGGACGTTTCGTCCAGCAGGAAGATACGTCTGACTGTTAGTGAGGGCTGTTCACACGACACAGCACAGCAGGACGTTTCGTATAGCAGGAAGACACATGTGACGGTTCGTGAGGGCTGTTCAGACGACACAGGACAGCAGGACGTTTCGTCCAGCAGAAAGACACGTCTGACTGTGTGTGAGGGCTGTTTAGACAAAACAGGACAGCAGGACGTTTCGTCCAGCAGGAAGACACGTCTGACTGTGTGTGAGGGCTGTTTAGACAAAACAGGACAGCAGGACGTTTCGTCCAGCAGGAAGACACGTCTGACTGTGTGTGAGGGCTGTTTAGACGACACAGGACAGCAGGACGTTTCGTCCAGCAGGAAGACGCGAGTGACTGTGTTTGAGGGCTGTTCAGACGACACAGGACAGCAGGACGTTTCGTCCAGCAGGAAGACAAGTCTGACTGTGTGTGAGGGCTGTTCAAACGACACAGGACAGCAGGACGTTTCGTCCAGCAGGAAGACACATGTGACTGTGTGTGAGGGCTGTTCAGTCGACACAGGACAGCAGGATGTTTCGTAGAGCATGAAGACACGTCTGACTGTTCGTGAGGGCATTTCAGACGACACAGGACAGCAGGACGTGTCGTCCAGCATGAAGACGTGTCTAACTGTGTGTGAGGGCTGTTCAGAGGAGACAAGACAGTAGGACGTTTCATCCAGCAGGAAGGCACGGCTGACTGTGTGTGAGGGCTGTTCAGACGACACAGGACAGCAGGACGCTTCGTCCAGCAGGAAGACGCGTCTGACTGTGTGTGAGGGCTGTTCAGACGACACAGGACAGCAGGACGTGTCGTCCAGCATGAAGACGTGTCTAACTGTGTGTGAGGGCTGTTCAGAGGAGACAAGACAGTAGGACGTTTCATCCAGCAGGAAGGCACAGCTGACTGTGTGTGAGGGCTGTTCAGACGACACAGGACAGCAGGACGTTTCGTCCAGCAGGAAGACACGTCTGACTTTGTTTGAGGGCTGCTCAGACGACACAGGACAGCAGGACGTTTCGTCCAGCAGGAAGACAAGTCTGACTGTGTGTGAGGGCTGTTCAGACGACACAGGACAGCAGGACGTTTCCTCCAGCAGGAAGACACGTCTGACTTTGTTTGAGGGCTGCTCAGACGACACAGGACAGCAGGACGTTTCGTCCAGTAGGAAGACGTTTCTGACTGTGTGTGAGGGCTGTTCAGACGAAACAGGACAGCAGGACGTTTCGTCCAGCAGGAAGACACGTCTGACTGTTCGTGAGGGCTGTTCAAACGACACAGGACAGCAGGACGTTTCGTCCAGCATGAAGATGTGTCTAACTGTGTGTGAGGGCTGTTCAGAGGAGACAAGACAGTAGGACGTTTCGTCCAGCAGGAAGATACGTCTGACTGTTCGTGAGGGCTGTTCAGACGACACAGGACAGCAGGACGTTTCGTCTAGTATGAAGACACATGTGACGGTTCGTGAGGGCTGTTCAGACGACACAGAACATCAGGACGTTTCGTCCAGCAGGAAGACACGGCTGACTGTGTGCGAGGGCTGTTCAGAGGACACAATACAGCAGGACATTTCGTCCCGCAGGAAGATACGTCTGACTGTTCGTGAGGGCTGTTCAGACGACACAGGAGAGCAGGACGTTTCGTCTAGTATGAAGACACATATGATGGTTCGTGGGGGCTGTTCAGACGACACAGAACATCAGGACGTTTCGTCCAGCAGGAAGACACGGCTGACTGTGTGTGAGGGCTGTTCAGAGGACACAATACAGCAGGACATTTCGTCCCCAGGAAGGCACGTCTGACTGTTCGTGAGGGCTATTCAGACGACACAGGAAAGCAGGACGTTTCGTCCAGCAGGAAGACGCGTCTGACTGTGTGTGAGGGCTGTTCAGACGACACAGGACAGCAGTACGTTCGTCCAGCAGGAAGACACGTCTGACTGTTCGTAGGCGCTGTTCAGACGACACAGGACAGCAGGACGTTCCATCCAGCAGGAAGACACATGTGACGGTTCGTGAGGGCTGTTCAGACGACACAGGACAGCAGGACGTTACGGCCAGCAGGAAGACATGTCTGACTGTTCTTGAGGGCTGTGCCGACGACACAGGACAGCAGGACGATTCGTCCAGCAGGAAGACACGTCTGACTGTTCGTGAGGGCTGTTCAAACGACACAGGACAGCAGGACGTTTCCTCCAGCAGGAAGAAACGTCTGACTGTTCGTGAGGGCTGTTCAGAAGACACAGGACAGCCGGACGTTTCGTCCAGCAGGAATACACGTCTGACTGTTCGTGAGGGCTGTTCAGACGACACAGGACAGCAGGACGTTTCGTCCAGCAGGAAGACACGTCTGACTGTTCGCGAGGGCTGTTCAGACGACACAGACCAGCAGGACGTTTCGTCCAGCAGGAAGACACGTCTGACTGTGTGTGAGGGCTGTTCAAACGACACAGGACAGCAGGACGTTTCGTCCAGCAGGAAGACACATGTGACTGTGTGTGAGGGCTGTTCAGTCGACACAGGACAGCAGGACGTTTCGTACAGCATGAAGACACGTCTGACTGTTCGTGAGGGCTCATCAGACGACACAGGACAGCAGGACGTTTCATCCAGCAGGAAGACACGTCTGACTGTGTTTGAGGTCTGCTCAGACGACACAGGATAGCAGGACGTGTCGTCCAGTATGAAGACATGTCTAACTGTGTGTGAGGGCTGTTCAGAGGAGACAAGACAGTAGGACGTTTCGTCCAGCAAGAAGGCACGGCTGACTGTGTGTGAGGGCTGTTCAGACGACACAGGACAGCAGGACGTTTCGTCCAGCAGGAAGTCACGTCTGACTTTGTTTGAGGGCTGCTCAGACGACACAGGACAGCAGGACGTTTCGTCCAGCAGGAAGACGCTTCTGACTGTGTGTGAGGGCTGTTCAGACGAAACAGGACAGCAGGACGTTTTGTCCAGCAGGAAGACACGTCTGACTGTGTGTGAGGGCTGTTCAGACGACAAAGGACAGCAGGACGTTTCGTCCAGCATGAAGACACGTCTAACTGTTCGTGAGGGCTGTTCAGACGACGCAGGACAGTAGGACGTTTCGTCCAGCAGGAAGACGTGTTTGACTGTTCGTGAGGGCTGTTCATACGACACAGGACAGCAGGACGTTTCGTCCAGCATGAAGACACGTCTAACTGTTAGTGAGGGCTGTTCAGACGACACAGGACAGCAGGCCGTTTCGTCCAGCCGGAAGAAGCGAGTGACTGTGTTTGAGGGCTGTTCAGACGACACAGGACAGCAGGACGTTTCGTCCAGCAGGAAGATACGTCTGACTGTTCGTGAGGGCTGTTCACACGACACAGCACAGCAGGACGTTTCGTATAGCAGGAAGACACATGTGACGGTTCGTGAGGGCTGTTCACACGACACAGGACAGCAGGACGTTTCGTCCAGCAGGAAGACACGTCTGACTGTGTGTGAGGGCTGTATAGACAAAACAGGACAGCAGGACGTTTCGTCCAGCAGGAAGACACGTCTGACTGTGTGTGAGGGCTGTTTAGACGACACAGGACAGCAGGACGTTTCGTCCAGCAGGAAGACGCTAGAGACTGTGTTTGAGGGCTGTTCAGACGACACAGGACAGCAGGACGTTTCGTCCAGCAGGAAGACAAGTCTGACTGTGTGTGAGGGCTGTTCAAACGACACAGGACAGCAGGACGTTTCGTCCAGCAGGAAGACACATGTGACTGTGTGTGAGGGCTGTTCAGTCGACACAGGACAGCAGGACGTTTCGTACAGCATGAAGACACGTCTGACTGTGTGTGAGGGCTGTTCAGACGACACAGGACAGCAGGACGTTTCGTCCAGCAGGAAGTCACGTCTGACTTTGTTTGAGGGCTGCTCAGACGACACAGGACAGCAGGACGTTTCGTCCAGCAGGAAGACGCTTCTGACTGTGTGTGAGGGCTGTTCAGACGAAACAGGACAGCAGGACGTTTTGTCCAGCAGGAAGACACGTCTGACTGTGTGTGAGGGCTGTTCAGACGACAAAGGACAGCAGGACGTTTCGTCCAGCATGAAGACACGTCTAACTGTTCGTGAGGGCTGTTCAGACGACGCAGGACAGTAGGACGTTTCGTCCAGCAGGAAGACGTGTTTGACTGTTCGTGAGGGCTGTTCATACGACACAGGACAGCAGGACGTTTCGTCCAGCATGAAGACACGTCTAACTGTTAGTGAGGGCTGTTCAGACGACACAGGACAGCAGGCCGTTTCGTCCAGCCGGAAGAAGCGAGTGACTGTGTTTGAGGGCTGTTCAGACGACACAGGACAGCAGGACGTTTCGTCCAGCAGGAAGATACGTCTGACTGTTCGTGAGGGCTGTTCACACGACACAGCACAGCAGGACGTTTCGTATAGCAGGAAGACACATGTGACGGTTCGTGAGGGCTGTTCAGACGACACAGGACAGCAGGACGTTTCGTCCAGCAGGAAGACACGTCTGACTGTGTGTGAGGGCTGTTTAGACAAAACAGGACAGCAGGACGTTTCGTCCAGCAGGAAGACACGTCTGACTGTGTGTGAGGGCTGTTTAGACGACACAGGACAGCAGGACGTTTCGTCCAGCAGGAAGACGCGAGTGACTGTGTTTGAGGGCTGTTCAGACGACACAGGACAGCAGGACGTTTCGTCCAGCAGGAAGACAAGTCTGACTGTGTGTGAGGGCTGTTCAAACGACACAGGACAGCAGGACGTTTCGTCCAGCAGGAAGACACATGTGACTGTGTGTGAGGGCTGTTCAGTCGACACAGGACAGCAGGACGTTTCGTACAGCATGAAGACACGTCTGACTGTTCGTGAGGGCATTTCAGACGACACAATACAGCAGGATGTTTCGTCCAGCAGGAAGACACACGTCTGACTGTGTTTGAGGGCTGCTCAGACGACACAGGACAGCAGGACGCTTCGTCCAGCAGGAAGACGCGTCTGACTGTGTGTGAGGGCTGTTCAGACGACACAAGACAGCAGGACGTGTCGTCCAGCATGAAGACGTGTCTAACTGTGTGTGAGGGCTGTTCAGAGGAGACAAGACAGTAGGACGTTTCGTCCAGCACGAAGGCACGGCTGACTGTGTGTGAGGGCTGTTCAGACGACACAGGACAGCAGGACGTTTCGTCCAGCAGGAAGACACGTCTGACTTTGTTTGAGGGCTGCTCAGACGACACAGGACAGCAGGACGTTTCGTCCAGCAGGAAGACAAGTCTGACTGTGTGTGAGGGCTGTTCAGACGACACAGGACAGCAGGACGTTTCGTCCAGCAGGAAGACACGTCTGACTTTGTTTGAGGGCTGTTCAGACGACACAGGACAGCAGGACGATTCGTCCAGCAGGAAGACACGTCTGACTGTGTGTGAGGGCTGTTCAGACGACAAAGGACAGCAGAACGTTTCGTCCAGCATGAAGACACGTCTAACTGTTCGTGAGGGCTGTTCAGACGACACAGGACAGCAGCACGTTTCGTCCAGCCGGAAGACGCGAGTGACTGTGTTTGAGGGCTGTTCAGAGGACACAGGACAGCAAGACGTTTCGACCAGCAGTAAGACACGTCTGACTGTTCGTGAGGGCTGTTCAGACGACACAGGACAGCAGGACGTTTCGTCCAGCAGGAAGATACGTCTGACTGTTCGTGAGGGCTGTTCAGATGACACAGGACAGCAGGACGTTTCGTCTAGTAGGAAGACACATGTGACGGTTCGTGAGGGCTGTTCAGACAACACAGGACAGCAGGACATTTCGTCCAGCAGGAAGACACGGCTGACTGTGTGTGAGGGCTGTTCAGAGGACACAATACAGCAGGACGTTTCGTCCAGCAGGAAGACACGTCTGACTGTGTGTGAGGGCTGTTCAGACGACACAGGACAGCAGGACGATTCGTCCAGCAGGAAGACACGTCTGACTGTTCGTGAGGGCTGTTCAGACGACACAGGACAGCAGGACGTTTCGTCAAGCAGGAAGATACGTCTAACTGTTCGTGAGGGCTGTTCAGACGACACAGGACAGCAGGACGTTTCGTCTAGTAGGAAGACACATGTGACGGTTCGTGAGGGCTGTTCAGACGACACAGGACAGCAGGACATTTCGTCCAGCAGGAAGACACGGCTGACTGTGTGTGAGGGCTGTTCAGAGGACACAATACAGCAGGACGTTTCATCCAGCAGGAAGACATGTCTGACTGTGTGTGAGGGCTGTTCAGACGACACAGGACAGCAGGACGATTCGTCCAGCAGGAAGACACGTCTGACTGTTCGTGAGGGCTGTTCAGACGACACAGGACAGCAGGACGTTTCGTCAAGCAGGAAGACACGTCTGACTGTTCGTGAGGGCTGTTCAGACGACACAGGACAGCAGGACGTTTCGTCCAGCATGAAGACACGTCTAACTGTTCGTGAGGGCTGTTCAGACGACACAGGACAGCAGGACGTTTCGTCCAGCAGGAAGACGCGAGTCACTGTGTTTGAGGGCTGTTCAGATGACACAGGACAGCAGGACATTTCGTCCAGCAGGAAGACGCGTCTGACTGTGTATGAGGGCTGTTCAGAGGACACCGGACAGCAGGACGTTTCGTCCAGCAGGAAGACACATGTGACTATGTGTGAGGGCTGTTCAGTCGACATAGGACAGCAGGACGTTACGTCCAGCAGGAAGACACGTCTGACTGTTCGTAAGGGCTGTTCAGACGACACAGGACAGCAGGACGTTTCGTCCAGCAGGAAGACAAGTCTGACTGTGTGTGAGGGCTGTTCAAACGACACAGGACAGCAGGACGTTTCGTCCAGCAGGAAGACACATGTGACTGTGTGTGATTGCTGTTCAGACGACACAGGACAGCAGGACGCTTCGTCCAGCAGGAAGACGCGTCTGACTGTGTGTGAGGGCTGTTCAGACGACACAGGACAGCAGGACGTGTCGTCCAGCATGAAGACGTGTCTAACTGTGTGTGAGGGCTGTTCAGAGGAGACAAGACAGTAGGACGTTTCGTCCAGCAGGAAGGCACGGCTGACTGTGTGTGAGGGCTGTTCAGACGACACAGGACAGCAGGACGTTTCGTCCAGCAGGAAGACACGTCTGACTTTGTTTGAGGGCTGCTCAGACGACACAGGACAGCAGGACGTTTCGTCCAGCAGGAAGACACGTCTGACTGTTCGTGAGGGCTGTTCAGACGACACAGGACAGCAGGACGTTTCGTCCAGCAGGAAGACACGTCTGACTTTGTTTGAGGGCTGTTCAGACGACAAAGGACAGCAGTAAGACGTGTCTGACTGTTCGTGAGGGCTGTTCAGACGACACAGGTCAGCAGGACGTTTCGTCCAGCATGAAGACACGTCTAACTGCTCGTGAGGGCTGTTCAGACGACACAGGACAGCAGGACGTTTCGTCCAGCAGGAAGACGTGTCTGTATGTTCGTGAGGGCTGTTCAGACGACACAGGACAGCAGGACGTGTCGTCCAGCATGAAGACACGTCTAACTGTTCGTGAGGGCTGTTCAGACGACACAGGACAGCAGCACGTTTCGTCCAGCAGGAAGACAAGTCTGACTGTGTGTGAGGGCTGTTCAAACGACACAGGACAGCAGGACGTTTCGTCCAGCAGGAAGACACATGTGACTATGTGTGAGGGCTGTTCAGTCGACATAGGAAAGCAGGACGTTACGTCCAGCAGGAAGACACGTCTGACTGTTCGTAAGGGCTGTTCAGACGACACAGGACAGCAGGACGTTTCGTCCAGCAGGAAGACAAGTCTGACTGTATGTGAGGGCTGTTCAAACGACACAGGACAGCAGGACGTTTCGTCCAGCAGGAAGACACATGTGACTGTGTGTGAGGGCTGTTCAGTCGACACAGGACAGCAGGACGTTTCGTACAGCATGAAGACACGTCTGACTGTTCGTGAGGGCATTTCAGACGACACAGGACAGCAGGATGTTTCGTCCAGCAGGAAGACACGTCTGACTGTGTTTGAGGGCTGCTCAGACGACACAGGACAGCAGGACGCTTCGTCCAGCAGGAAGACGCGTCTGACTGTGTGTGAGGGCTGTTCAGTCGACACAGGACAGCAGGACGTGTCGTCCAGCATGAAGACGTGTCTAACTGTGTGTGAGGGCTGTTCAGAGGAGACAAGACAGTAGGACGTTTCATCCAGCAGGAAGGCACGGCTGACTGTGTGTGAGGGCTGTTCAGACGACACAGGACAGCAGGACGTTTCGTCCAGCAGGAAGACACGTCTGACTTTGTTTGAGGGCTGCTCAGACGACACAGGACAGCAGGACGTTTCGTCCAGCAGGAAGACAAGTCTGACTGTGTGTGAGGGCTGTTCAGACGACACAGGACAGCAGGACGTATCCTCCAGCAGGAAGACACGTCTGACTTTGTTTGAGGGCTGCTCAGACGACACAGGACAGCAGGACGTTTCGTCCGGTAGGAAGACGCTTCTGACTGTGTGTGAGGGCTGTTCAGACGAAACAGGACAGCAGGACGTTTCGTCCAGCAGGAAGACACGTCTGACTGTGTGTGAGGGCTGTTCAGACGACAAAGGACAGCAGGACGTTTCGTTCAGCATGAAGACACGTCTAACTGCTCGTGAGGGCTGTTCAGACGACACAGGACAGCAGGACGTTTCGTCCAGCAGGAAGACGTGTCTGTATGTTCGTGAGGGCTGTTCAGACGACACAGGACAGCAGAACGTTTCGTCCAGCATGAAGACACGGCTGACTGTGTGTGAGGGCTGTTCAGAGGACACAATACAGCAGGACATTTCGTCCCGCAGGAAGGCACGTCTGACTGTTCGTGAGGGCTATTCAGACGACACAGGAAAGCAGGACGTTTCGTCCAGCAGGAAGACGCGTCTGACTGTGTGTGAGGGCTGTTCAGACGACACAGGACAGCAGTACGTTCGTCCAGCAGGAAGACACGTCTGACTGTTCGTAGGCGCTGTTCAGACGACACAGGACAGCAGGACGTTCCATCCAGCAGGAAGACACATGTGACGGTTCGTGAGGGCTGTTCAGACGACACAGGACAGCAGGACGTTACGGCCAGCAGGAAGACATGTCTGACTGTTCTTGAGGGCTGTGCCGACGACACAGGACAGCAGGACGATTCGTCCAGCAGGAAGACACGTCTGACTGTTCGTGAGGGCTGTTCAAACGACACAGGACAGCAGGACGTTTCCTCCAGCAGGAAGAAACGTCTGACTGTTCGTGAGGGCTGTTCAGAAGACACAGGACAGCCGGACGTTTCGTCCAGCAGGAATACACGTCTGACTGTTCGTGAGGGCTGTTCAGACGACACAGGACAGCAGGACGTTTCGTCCAGCAGGAAGACACGTCTGACTGTTCGCGAGGGCTGTTCAGACGACACAGACCAGCAGGACGTTTCGTCCAGCAGGAAGACACGTCTGACTGTGTGTGAGGGCTGTTCAAACGACACAGGACAGCAGGACGTTTCGTCCAGCAGGAAGACACATGTGACTGTGTGTGAGGGCTGTTCAGTCGACACAGGACAGCAGGACGTTTCGTACAGCATGAAGACACGTCTGACTGTTCGTGAGGGCTCATCAGACGACAGAGGACAGCAGGACGTTTCATCCAGCAGGAAGACACGTCTGACTGTGTTTGAGGTCTGCTCAGACGACACAGGATAGCAGGACGTGTCGTCCAGCATGAAGACATGTCTAACTGTGTGTGAGGGCTGTTCAGAGGAGACAAGACAGTAGGACGTTTCGTCCAGCAAGAAGGCACGGCTGACCTGTGTGTGAGGGCTGTTCAGACGACACAGGACAGCAGGACGTTTCGTCCAGCAGGAAGACACGTCTGACTGTGTTTGAGGGCTGCTCAGACGACACAGCACAGCAGGACGTTTCGTCCAGCAGGAAGACGCTTCTGACTGTGTGTGAGGGCTGTTCAGACGAAACAGGACAGCAGGACGTTTTGTCCAGCAGGAAGACACGTCTGACTGTGTGTGAGGGCTGTTCAGACGACAAAGGACAGCAGGACGTTTCGTCCAGCATGAAGACACGTCTAACTGTTCGTGAGGGCTGTTCAGACGACGCAGGACAGTAGGACGTTTTGTCCAGCAGGAAGACGTGTTTGACTGTTCGTGAGGGCTGTTCATACGACACAGGACAGCAGGACGTTTCGTCCAGCATGAAGACACGTCTAACTGTTAGTGAGGGCTGTTCAGACGACACAGGACAGCAGGCCGTTTCGTCCAGCCGGAAGACGCGAGTGACTGTGTTTGAGGGCTGTTCAGACGACACAGGACAGCAGGACGTTTCGTCCAGCAGGAAGATACGTCTGACTGTTCGGGAGGGCTGTTCACACGACACAGCACAGCAGGACGTTTCGTATAGCAGGAAGACACATGTGACGGTTCGTGAGGGCTGTTCAGACGACACAGGACAGCAGGACGTTTCGTCCAGCAGGAAGACACGTCTGACTGTGTGTGAGGGCTGTTTAGACCAAACAGGACAGCAGGACGTTTCGTCCAGCAGGAAGACACGTCTGACTGTGTGTGAGGGCTGTTTAGACGACACAGGACAGCAGGACGTTTCGTCCAGCAGGAAGACGCGAGTGACTGTGTTTGAGGGCTGTTCAGACGACACAGGACAGCAGGACGTTTCGTCCAGCAGGAAGACAAGTCTGACTGTGTGTGAGGGCTGTTCAAACGACACAGGACAGCAGGACGTTTCGTCCAGCAGGAAGACACATGTGACTGTGTGTGAGGGCTGTTCAGTCGACACAGGACAGCAGGACGTTTCGTACAGCATGAAGACACGTCTGACTGTTCGTGAGGGCATTTCAGACGACACAATACAGCAGGATGTTTCGTCCAGCAGGAAGACACACGTCTGACTGTGTTTGAGGGCTGCTCAGACGACACAGGACAGCAGGACGCTTCGTCCAGCAGGAAGACGCGTCTGACTGTGTGTGAGGGCTGTTCAGACGACACAGGACAGCAGGACGTTTCGTCCAGTAGGAAGACGCTTCTGACTGTGTGTGAGGGCTGTTCAGACGAAACAGGACAGCAGGACGTTTCGTCCAGCAGGAAGACACGTCTGACTGTGTGTGAGGGCTGTTCAGACGACAAAGGACAGCAGTAAGACGTGTCTGACTGTTCGTGAGGGCTGTTCAGACGACACAGGACAGCAGGACGTTTCGTCCAGCAGGAAGACACGTCTAACTGCTCGTGAGGGCTGTTCAGACGACACAGGACAGCAGGACGCTTCGTCCAGCAGGAAGACGCGTCTGACTGTGTGTGAGGGCTGTTCAGACGACACAGGACAGCAGGACGTGTCGTCCAGCATGAAGACGTGTCTAACTGTGTGTGAGGGCTGTTCAGAGGAGACAAGACAGTAGGACGTTTCATCCAGCAGGAAGGCACAGCTGACTGTGTGTGAGGGCTGTTCAGACGACACAGGACAGCAGGACGTTTCGTCCAGCAGGAAGACACGTCTGACTTTGTTTGAGGGCTGCTCAGACGACACAGGACAGCAGGACGTTTCGTCCAGCAGGAAGACAAGTCTGACTGTGTGTGAGGGCTGTTCAGACGACACAGGACAGCAGGACGTTTCCTCCAGCAGGAAGACACGTCTGACTTTGTTTGAGGGCTGCTCAGACGACACAGGACAGCAGGACGTTTCGTCCAGTAGGAAGACGTTTCTGACTGTGTGTGAGGGCTGTTCAGACGAAACAGGACAGCAGGACGTTTCGTCCAGCAGGAAGACACGTCTGACTGTTCGTGAGGGCTGTTCAAACGACACAGGACAGCAGGACGTTTCGTCCAGCATGAAGATGTGTCTAACTGTGTGTGAGGGCTGTTCAGAGGAGACAAGACAGTAGGACGTTTCGTCCAGCAGGAAGATACGTCTGACTGTTCGTGAGGGCTGTTCAGACGACACAGGACAGCAGGACGTTTCGTCTAGTATGAAGACACATGTGACGGTTCGTGAGGGCTGTTCAGACGACACAGAACATCAGGACGTTTCGTCCAGCAGGAAGACACGGCTGACTGTGTGCGAGGGCTGTTCAGAGGACACAATACAGCAGGACATTTCGTCCCGCAGGAAAATACGTCTGACTGTTCGGGAGGGCTGTTCAGACGACACAGGAGAGCAGGACGTTTCGTCTAGTATGAAGACACATATGATGGTTCGTGGGGGCTGTTCAGACGACACAGAACATCAGGACGTTTCGTCCAGCAGGAAGACACGGCTGACTGTGTGTGAGGGCTGTTCAGAGGACACAATACAGCAGGACATTTCGTCCCGCAGGAAGGCACGTCTGACTGTTCGTGAGGGCTATTCAGACGACACAGGAAAGCAGGACGTTTCGTCCAGCAGGAAGACGCGTCTGACTGTGTGTGAGGGCTGTTCAGACGACACAGGACAGCAGTACGTTCGTCCAGCAGGAAGACACGTCTGACTGTTCGTAGGCGCTGTTCAGACGACACAGGACAGCAGGACGTTCCATCCAGCAGGAAGACACATGTGACGGTTCGTGAGGGCTGTTCAGACGACACAGGACAGCAGGACGTTACGGCCAGCAGGAAGACATGTCTGACTGTTCTTGAGGGCTGTGCCGACGACACAGGACAGCAGGACGATTCGTCCAGCAGGAAGACACGTCTGACTGTTCGTGAGGGCTGTTCAAACGACACAGGACAGCAGGACGTTTCCTCCAGCAGGAAGAAACGTCTGACTGTTCGTGAGGGCTGTTCAGAAGACACAGGACAGCCGGACGTTTCGTCCAGCAGGAATACACGTCTGACTGTTCGTGAGGGCTGTTCAGACGACACAGGACAGCAGGACGTTTCGTCCAGCAGGAAGACACGTCTGACTGTTCGCGAGGGCTGTTCAGACGACACAGACCAGCAGGACGTTTCGTCCAGCAGGAAGACACGTCTGACTGTGTGTGAGGGCTGTTCAAACGACACAGGACAGCAGGACGTTTCGTCCAGCAGGAAGACACATGTGACTGTGTGTGAGGGCTGTTCAGTCGACACAGGACAGCAGGACGTTTCGTACAGCATGAAGACACGTCTGACTGTTCGTGAGGGCTCATCAGACGACACAGGACAGCAGGACGTTTCATCCAGCAGGAAGACACGTCTGACTGTGTTTGAGGTCTGCTCAGACGACACAGGATAGCAGGACGTGTCGTCCAGTATGAAGACATGTCTAACTGTGTGTGAGGGCTGTTCAGAGGAGACAAGACAGTAGGACGTTTCGTCCAGCAAGAAGGCACGGCTGACTGTGTGTGAGGGCTGTTCAGACGACACAGGACAGCAGGACGTTTCGTCCAGCAGGAAGTCACGTCTGACTTTGTTTGAGGGCTGCTCAGACGACACAGGACAGCAGGACGTTTCGTCCAGCAGGAAGACGCTTCTGACTGTGTGTGAGGGCTGTTCAGACGAAACAGGACAGCAGGACGTTTTGTCCAGCAGGAAGACACGTCTGACTGTGTGTGAGGGCTGTTCAGACGACAAAGGACAGCAGGACGTTTCGTCCAGCATGAAGACACGTCTAACTGTTCGTGAGGGCTGTTCAGACGACGCAGGACAGTAGGACGTTTCGTCCAGCAGGAAGACGTGTTTGACTGTTCGTGAGGGCTGTTCATACGACACAGGACAGCAGGACGTTTCGTCCAGCATGAAGACACGTCTAACTGTTAGTGAGGGCTGTTCAGACGACACAGGACAGCAGGCCGTTTCGTCCAGCCGGAAGAAGCGAGTGACTGTGTTTGAGGGCTGTTCAGACGACACAGGACAGCAGGACGTTTCGTCCAGCAGGAAGATACGTCTGACTGTTCGTGAGGGCTGTTCACACGACACAGCACAGCAGGACGTTTCGTATAGCAGGAAGACACATGTGACGGTTCGTGAGGGCTGTTCACACGACACAGGACAGCAGGACGTTTCGTCCAGCAGGAAGACACGTCTGACTGTGTGTGAGGGCTGTATAGACAAAACAGGACAGCAGGACGTTTCGTCCAGCAGGAAGACACGTCTGACTGTGTGTGAGGGCTGTTTAGACGACACAGGACAGCAGGACGTTTCGTCCAGCAGGAAGACGCTAGAGACTGTGTTTGAGGGCTGTTCAGACGACACAGGACAGCAGGACGTTTCGTCCAGCAGGAAGACAAGTCTGACTGTGTGTGAGGGCTGTTCAAACGACACAGGACAGCAGGACGTTTCGTCCAGCAGGAAGACACATGTGACTGTGTGTGAGGGCTGTTCAGTCGACACAGGACAGCAGGACGTTTCGTACAGCATGAAGACACGTCTGACTGTGTGTGAGGGCTGTTCAGACGACACAGGACAGCAGGACGTTTCGTCCAGCAGGAAGTCACGTCTGACTTTGTTTGAGGGCTGCTCAGACGACACAGGACAGCAGGACGTTTCGTCCAGCAGGAAGACGCTTCTGACTGTGTGTGAGGGCTGTTCAGACGAAACAGGACAGCAGGACGTTTTGTCCAGCAGGAAGACACGTCTGACTGTGTGTGAGGGCTGTTCAGACGACAAAGGACAGCAGGACGTTTCGTCCAGCATGAAGACACGTCTAACTGTTCGTGAGGGCTGTTCAGACGACGCAGGACAGTAGGACGTTTCGTCCAGCAGGAAGACGTGTTTGACTGTTCGTGAGGGCTGTTCATACGACACAGGACAGCAGGACGTTTCGTCCAGCATGAAGACACGTCTAACTGTTAGTGAGGGCTGTTCAGACGACACAGGACAGCAGGCCGTTTCGTCCAGCCGGAAGAAGCGAGTGACTGTGTTTGAGGGCTGTTCAGACGACACAGGACAGCAGGACGTTTCGTCCAGCAGGAAGATACGTCTGACTGTTCGTGAGGGCTGTTCACACGACACAGCACAGCAGGACGTTTCGTATAGCAGGAAGACACATGTGACGGTTCGTGAGGGCTGTTCAGACGACACAGGACAGCAGGACGTTTCGTCCAGCAGGAAGACACGTCTGACTGTGTGTGAGGGCTGTTTAGACAAAACAGGACAGCAGGACGTTTCGTCCAGCAGGAAGACACGTCTGACTGTGTGTGAGGGCTGTTTAGACGACACAGGACAGCAGGACGTTTCGTCCAGCAGGAAGACGCGAGTGACTGTGTTTGAGGGCTGTTCAGACGACACAGGACAGCAGGACGTTTCGTCCAGCAGGAAGACAAGTCTGACTGTGTGTGAGGGCTGTTCAAACGACACAGGACAGCAGGACGTTTCGTCCAGCAGGAAGACACATGTGACTGTGTGTGAGGGCTGTTCAGTCGACACAGGACAGCAGGACGTTTCGTACAGCATGAAGACACGTCTGACTGTTCGTGAGGGCATTTCAGACGACACAATACAGCAGGATGTTTCGTCCAGCAGGAAGACACACGTCTGACTGTGTTTGAGGGCTGCTCAGACGACACAGGACAGCAGGACGCTTCGTCCAGCAGGAAGACGCGTCTGACTGTGTGTGAGGTCTGTTCAGACGACACAAGACAGCAGGACGTGTCGTCCAGCATGAAGACGTGTCTAACTGTGTGTGAGGGCTGTTCAGAGGAGAC
Organism: Lampris megalopsis; assembly: GCA_022114975.2. Lineage (NCBI taxonomy): Eukaryota > Metazoa > Chordata > Actinopteri > Lampriformes > Lampridae > Lampris > Lampris megalopsis. Next base: position 866,217 of record JAJHIY020000641.1, read on the forward strand.
AAGACAGTAGGACGTTTCGTCCAGCACGAAGGCACGGCTGACTGTGTGTGAGGGCTGTTCAGACGACACAGGACAGCAGGACGTTTCGTCCAGCAGGAAGACACGTCTGACTTTGTTTGAGGGCTGCTCAGACGACACAGGACAGCAGGACGTTTCGTCCAGCAGGAAGACAAGTCTGACTGTGTGTGAGGGCTGTTCAGACGACACAGGACAGCAGGACGTTTCGTCCAGCAGGAAGACACGTCTGACTTTGTTTGAGGGCTGTTCAGACGACACAGGACAGCAGGACGATTCGTCCAGCAGGAAGACACGTCTGACTGTGTGTGAGGGCTGTTCAGACGACAAAGGACAGCAGAACGTTTCGTCCAGCATGAAGACACGTCTAACTGTTCGTGAGGGCTGTTCAGACGACACAGGACAGCAGCACGTTTCGTCCAGCCGGAAGACGCGAGTGACTGTGTTTGAGGGCTGTTCAGAGGACACAAGACAGCAAGACGTTTCGACCAGCAGTAAGACACGTCTGACTGTTCGTGAGGGCTGTTCAGACGACACAGGACAGCAGGACGTTTCGTCCAGCAGGAAGATACGTCTGACTGTTCGTGAGGGCTGTTCAGATGACACAGGACAGCAGGACGTTTCGTCTAGTAGGAAGACACATGTGACGGTTCGTGAGGGCTGTTCAGACAACACAGGACAGCAGGACATTTCGTCCAGCAGGAAGACACGGCTGACTGTGTGTGAGGGCTGTTCAGAGGACACAATACAGCAGGACGTTTCGTCCAGCAGGAAGACACGTCTGACTGTGTGTGAGGGCTGTTCAGACGACACAGGACAGCAGGACGATTCGTCCAGCAGGAAGACACGTCTGACTGTTCGTGAGGGCTGTTCAGACGACACAGGACAGCAGGACGTTTCGTCAAGCAGGAAGATACGTCTAACTGTTCGTGAGGGCTGTTCAGACGACACAGGACAGCAGGACGTTTCGTCTAGTAGGAAGACACATGTGACGGTTCGTGAGGGCTGTTCAGACGACACAGGACAGCAGGACATTTCGTCCAGCAGGAAGACACGGCTGACTGTGTGTGAGGGCTGTTCAGAGGACACAATACAGCAGGACGTTTCATCGAGCAGGAAGACATGTCTGACTGTGTGTGAGGGCTGTTCAGACGACACAGGACAGCAGGACGATTCGTCCAGCAGGAAGACACGTCTGACTGTTCGTGAGGGCTGTTCAGACGACACAGGACAGCAGGACGTTTCGTCAAGCAGGAAGACACGTCTGACTGTTCGTGAGGGCTGTTCAGACGACACAGGACAGCAGGACGTTTCGTCCAGCATGAAGACACGTCTAACTGTTCGTGAGGGCTGTTCAGACGACACAGGACAGCAGGACGTTTCGTCCAGCAGGAAGACGCGAGTCACTGTGTTTGAGGGCTGTTCAGATGACACAGGACAGCAGGACATTTCGTCCAGCAGGAAGACGCGTCTGACTGTGTATGAGGGCTGTTCAGAGGACACCGGACAGCAGGACGTTTCGTCCAGCAGGAAGACACATGTGACTATGTGTGAGGGCTGTTCAGTCGACATAGGACAGCAGGACGTTACGTCCAGCAGGAAGACACGTCTGACTGTTCGTAAGGGCTGTTCAGACGACACAGGACAGCAGGACGTTTCGTCCAGCAGGAAGACAAGTCTGACTGTGTGTGAGGGCTGTTCAAACGACACAGGACAGCAGGACGTTTCGTCCAGCAGGAAGACACATGTGACTGTGTGTGATTGCTGTTCAGACGACACAGGACAGCAGGACGCTTCGTCCAGCAGGAAGACGCGTCTGACTGTGTGTGAGGGCTGTTCAGACGACACAGGACAGCAGGACGTGTCGTCCAGCATGAAGACGTGTCTAACTGTGTGTGAGGGCTGTTCAGAGGAGACAAGACAGTAGGACGTTTCGTCCAGCAGGAAGGCACGGCTGACTGTGTGTGAGGGCTGTTCAGACGACACAGGACAGCAGGACGTTTCGTCCAGCAGGAAGACACGTCTGACTTTGTTTGAGGGCTGCTCAGACGACACAGGACAGCAGGACGTTTCGTCCAGCAGGAAGACACGTCTGACTGTTCGTGAGGGCTGTTCAGACGACACAGGACAGCAGGACGTTTCGTCCAGCAGGAAGACACGTCTGACTTTGTTTGAGGGCTGCTCAGACGACACAGGACAGCAGGACGTTTCGTCCAGTAGGAAGACGCTTCTGACTGTGTGTGAGGGCTGTTCAGACGAAACAGGACAGCAGGACGTTTCGTCCAGCAGGAAGACACGTCTGACTGTGTGTGAGGGCTGTTCAGACGACAAAGGACAGCAGTAAGACGTGTCTGACTGTTCGTGAGGGCTGTTCAGACGACACAGGTCAGCAGGACGTTTCGTCCAGCATGAAGACACGTCTAACTGCTCATGAGGGCTGTTCAGACGACACAGGACAGCAGGACGTTTCGTCCAGCAGGAAGACGTGTCTGTATGTTCGTGAGGGCTGTTCAGACGACACAGGACAGCAGGACGTGTCGTCCAGCATGAAGACACGTCTAACTGTTCGTGAGGGCTGTTCAGACGACACAGGACAGCAGCACGTTTCGTCCAGCAGGAAGACAAGTCTGACTGTGTGTGAGGGCTGTTCAAACGACACAGGACAGCAGGACGTTTCGTCCAGCAGGAAGACACATGTGACTATGTGTGAGGGCTGTTCAGTCGACATAGGAAAGCAGGACGTTACGTCCAGCAGGAAGACACGTCTGACTGTTCGTAAGGGCTGTTCAGACGACACAGGACAGCAGGACGTTTCGTCCAGCAGGAAGACAAGTCTGACTGTATGTGAGGGCTGTTCAAACGACACAGGACAGCAGGACGTTTCGTCCAGCAGGAAGACACATGTGACTGTGTGTGAGGGCTGTTCAGTCGACACAGGACAGCAGGACGTTTCGTACAGCATGAAGACACGTCTGACTGTTCGTGAGGGCATTTCAGACGACACAGGACAGCAGGATGTTACGTCCAGCAGGAAGACACGTCTGACTGTGTTTGAGGGCTGCTCAGACGACACAGGACAGCAGGACGCTTCGTCCAGCAGGAAGACGCGTCTGACTGTGTGTGAGGGCTGTTCAGTCGACACAGGACAGCAGGACGTGTCGTCCAGCATGAAGACGTGTCTAACTGTGTGTGAGGGCTGTTCAGAGGAGACAAGACAGTAGGACGTTTCATCCAGCAGGAAGGCACGGCTGACTGTGTGTGAGGGCTGTTCAGACGACACAGGACAGCAGGACGTTTCGTCCAGCAGGAAGACACGTCTGACTTTGTTTGAGGGCTGCTCAGACGACACAGGACAGCAGGACGTTTCGTCCAGCAGGAAGACAAGTCTGACTGTGTGTGAGGGCTTTTCAGACGACACAGGACAGCAGGACGTATCCTCCAGCAGGAAGACACGTCTGACTTTGTTTGAGGGCTGCTCAGACGACACAGGACAGCAGGACGTTTCGTCCGGTAGGAAGACGCTTCTGACTGTGTGTGAGGGCTGTTCAGACGAAACAGGACAGCAGGACGTTTCGTCCAGCAGGAAGACACGTCTGACTGTGTGTGAGGGCTGTTCAGACGACAAAGGACAGCAGGACGTTTCGTTCAGCATGAAGACACGTCTAACTGCTCGTGAGGGCTGTTCAGACGACACAGGACAGCAGGACGTTTCGTCCAGCAGGAAGACGTGTCTGTATGTTCGTGAGGGCTGTTCAGACGACACAGGACAGCAGAACGTTTCGTCCAGCAGGAAGACACGGCTGACTGTGTGTGAGGGCTGTTCAGAGGACACAATACAGCAGGACGTTTCGTCCAGCAGGAAGACACGTCTGACTGTGTGTGAGGGCTGTTCAGACGACACAGGACAGCAGGACGATTCGTCCAGCAGGAAGACACGTCTGACTGTTCGTGAGGGCTGTTCAGACGACACAGGACAGCAGGACGTTTCGTCAAGCAGGAAGATACGTCTAACTGTTCGTGAGGGCTGTTCAGACGACACAGGACAGCAGGACGTTTCGTCTAGTAGGAAGACACATGTGACGGTTCGTGAGGGCTGTTCAGACGACACAGGACAGCAGGACATTTCGTCCAGCAGGAAGACACGGCTGACTGTGTGTGAGGGCTGTTCAGAGGACACAATACAGCAGGACGTTTCATCGAGCAGGAAGACATGTCTGACTGTGTGTGAGGGCTGTTCAGACGACACAGGACAGCAGGACGATTCGTCCAGCAGGAAGACACGTCTGACTGTTCGTGAGGGCTGTTCAGACGACACAGGACAGCAGGACGTTTCGTCAAGCAGGAAGACACGTCTGACTGTTCGTGAGGGCTGTTCAGACGACACAGGACAGCAGGACGTTTCGTCCAGCATGAAGACACGTCTAACTGTTCGTGAGGGCTGTTCAGACGACACAGGACAGCAGGACGTTTCGTCCAGCAGGAAGACGCGAGTCACTGTGTTTGAGGGCTGTTCAGATGACACAGGACAGCAGGACATTTCGTCCAGCAGGAAGACGCGTCTGACTGTGTATGAGGGCTGTTCAGAGGACACCGGACAGCAGGACGTTTCGTCCAGCAGGAAGACACATGTGACTATGTGTGAGGGCTGTTCAGTCGACATAGGACAGCAGGACGTTACGTCCAGCAGGAAGACACGTCTGACTGTTCGTAAGGGCTGTTCAGACGACACAGGACAGCAGGACGTTTCGTCCAGCAGGAAGACAAGTCTGACTGTGTGTGAGGGCTGTTCAAACGACACAGGACAGCAGGACGTTTCGTCCAGCAGGAAGACACATGTGACTGTGTGTGATTGCTGTTCAGACGACACAGGACAGCAGGACGCTTCGTCCAGCAGGAAGACGCGTCTGACTGTGTGTGAGGGCTGTTCAGACGACACAGGACAGCAGGACGTGTCGTCCAGCATGAAGACGTGTCTAACTGTGTGTGAGGGCTGTTCAGAGGAGACAAGACAGTAGGACGTTTCGTCCAGCAGGAAGGCACGGCTGACTGTGTGTGAGGGCTGTTCAGACGACACAGGACAGCAGGACGTTTCGTCCAGCAGGAAGACACGTCTGACTTTGTTTGAGGGCTGCTCAGACGACACAGGACAGCAGGACGTTTCGTCCAGCAGGAAGACACGTCTGACTGTTCGTGAGGGCTGTTCAGACGACACAGGACAGCAGGACGTTTCGTCCAGCAGGAAGACACGTCTGACTTTGTTTGAGGGCTGCTCAGACGACACAGGACAGCAGGACGTTTCGTCCAGTAGGAAGACGCTTCTGACTGTGTGTGAGGGCTGTTCAGACGAAACAGGACAGCAGGACGTTTCGTCCAGCAGGAAGACACGTCTGACTGTGTGTGAGGGCTGTTCAGACGACAAAGGACAGCAGTAAGACGTGTCTGACTGTTCGTGAGGGCTGTTCAGACGACACAGGTCAGCAGGACGTTTCGTCCAGCATGAAGACACGTCTAACTGCTCATGAGGGCTGTTCAGACGACACAGGACAGCAGGACGTTTCGTCCAGCAGGAAGACGTGTCTGTATGTTCGTGAGGGCTGTTCAGACGACACAGGACAGCAGGACGTGTCGTCCAGCATGAAGACACGTCTAACTGTTCGTGAGGGCTGTTCAGACGACACAGGACAGCAGCACGTTTCGTCCAGCAGGAAGACAAGTCTGACTGTGTGTGAGGGCTGTTCAAACGACACAGGACAGCAGGACGTTTCGTCCAGCAGGAAGACACATGTGACTATGTGTGAGGGCTGTTCAGTCGACATAGGAAAGCAGGACGTTACGTCCAGCAGGAAGACACGTCTGACTGTTCGTAAGGGCTGTTCAGACGACACAGGACAGCAGGACGTTTCGTCCAGCAGGAAGACAAGTCTGACTGTATGTGAGGGCTGTTCAAACGACACAGGACAGCAGGACGTTTCGTCCAGCAGGAAGACACATGTGACTGTGTGTGAGGGCTGTTCAGTCGACACAGGACAGCAGGACGTTTCGTACAGCATGAAGACACGTCTGACTGTTCGTGAGGGCATTTCAGACGACACAGGACAGCAGGATGTTTCGTCCAGCAGGAAGACACGTCTGACTGTGTTTGAGGGCTGCTCAGACGACACAGGACAGCAGGACGCTTCGTCCAGCAGGAAGACGCGTCTGACTGTGTGTGAGGGCTGTTCAGTCGACACAGGACAGCAGGACGTGTCGTCCAGCATGAAGACGTGTCTAACTGTGTGTGAGGGCTGTTCAGAGGAGACAAGACAGTAGGACGTTTCATCCAGCAGGAAGGCACGGCTGACTGTGTGTGAGGGCTGTTCAGACGACACAGGACAGCAGGACGTTTCGTCCAGCAGGAAGACACGTCTGACTTTGTTTGAGGGCTGCTCAGACGACACAGGACAGCAGGACGTTTCGTCCAGCAGGAAGACAAGTCTGACTGTGTGTGAGGGCTTTTCAGACGACACAGGACAGCAGGACGTATCCTCCAGCAGGAAGACACGTGTGACTTTGTTTGAGGGCTGCTCAGACGACACAGGACAGCAGGACGTTTCGTCCGGTAGGAAGACGCTTCTGACTGTGTGTGAGGGCTGTTCAGACGAAACAGGACAGCAGGACGTTTCGTCCAGCAGGAAGACACGTCTGACTGTGTGTGAGGGCTGTTCAGACGACAAAGGACAGCAGGACGTTTCGTTCAGCATGAAGACACGTCTAACTGCTCGTGAGGGCTGTTCAGACGACACAGGACAGCAGGACGTTTCGTCCAGCAGGAAGACGTGTCTGTATGTTCGTGAGGGCTGTTCAGACGACACAGGACAGCAGAACGTTTCGTCCAGCATGAAGACACGGCTGACTGTGTGTGAGGGCTGTTCAGAGGACACAATACAGCAGGACATTTCGTCCCGCAGGAAGGCACGTCTGACTGTTCGTGAGGGCTATTCAGACGACACAGGAAAGCAGGACGTTTCGTCCAGCAGGAAGACGCGTCTGACTGTGTGTGAGGGCTGTTCAGACGACACAGGACAGCAGTACGTTCGTCCAGCAGAAAGACACGTCTGACTGTTCGTAGGCGCTGTTCAGACGACACAGGACAGCAGGACGTTCCATCCAGCAGGAAGACACATGTGACGGTTCGTGAGGGCTGTTCAGACGACACAGGACAGCAGGACGTTACGGCCAGCAGGAAGACATGTCTGACTGTTCTTGAGGGCTGTGCCGACGACACAGGACAGCAGGACGATTCGTCCAGCAGGAAGACACGTCTGACTGTTCGTGAGGGCTGTTCAAACGACACAGGACAGCAGGACGTTTCCTCCAGCAGGAAGAAACGTCTGACTGTTCGTGAGGGCTGTTCAGAAGACACAGGACAGCCGGACGTTTCGTCCAGCAGGAATACACGTCTGACTGTTCGTGAGGGCTGTTCAGACGACACAGGACAGCAGGACGTTTCGTCCAGCAGGAAGACACGTCTGACTGTTCGCGAGGGCTGTTCAGACGACACAGACCAGCAGGACGTTTCGTCCAGCAGGAAGACACGTCTGACTGTGTGTGAGGGCTGTTCAAACGACACAGGACAGCAGGACGTTTCGTCCAGCAGGAAGACACATGTGACTGTGTGTGAGGGCTGTTCAGTCGACACAGGACAGCAGGACGTTTCGTACAGCATGAAGACACGTCTGACTGTTCGTGAGGGCTCATCAGACGACAGAGGACAGCAGGACGTTTCATCCAGCAGGAAGACACGTCTGACTGTGTTTGAGGTCTGCTCAGACGACACAGGATAGCAGGACGTGTCGTCCAGCATGAAGACATGTCTAACTGTGTGTGAGGGCTGTTCAGAGGAGACAAGACAGTAGGACGTTTCGTCCAGCAAGAAGGCACGGCTGACCTGTGTGTGAGGGCTGTTCAGACGACACAGGACAGCAGGACGTTTCGTCCAGCAGGAAGACACGTCTGACTGTGTTTGAGGGCTGCTCAGACGACACAGCACAGCAGGACGTTTCGTCCAGCAGGAAGACGCTTCTGACTGTGTGTGAGGGCTGTTCAGACGAAACAGGACAGCAGGACGTTTTGTCCAGCAGGAAGACACGTCTGACTGTGTGTGAGGGCTGTTCAGACGACAAAGGACAGCAGGACGTTTCGTCCAGCATGAAGACACGTCTAACTGTTCGTGAGGGCTGTTCAGACGACGCAGGACAGTAGGACGTTTTGTCCAGCAGGAAGACGTGTTTGACTGTTCGTGAGGGCTGTTCATACGACACAGGACAGCAGGACGTTTCGTCCAGCATGAAGACACGTCTAACTGTTAGTGAGGGCTGTTAAGACGACACAGGACAGCAGGCCGTTTCGTCCAGCCGGAAGACGCGAGTGACTGTGTTTGAGGGCTGTTCAGACGACACAGGACAGCAGGACGTTTCGTCCAGCAGGAAGATACGTCTGACTGTTCGTGAGGGCTGTTCACACGACACAGCACAGCAGGACGTTTCGTATAGCAGGAAGACACATGTGACGGTTCGTGAGGGCTGTTCAGACGACACAGGACAGCAGGACGTTTCGTCCAGCAGGAAGACACGTCTGACTGTGTGTGAGGGCTGTTTAGATCAAACAGGACAGCAGGACGTTTCGTCCAGCAGGAAGACACGTCTGACTGTGTGTGAGGGCTGTTTAGACGACACAGGACAGCAGGACGTTTCGTCCAGCAGGAAGACGCGAGTGACTGTGTTTGAGGGCTGTTCAGACGACACAGGACAGCAGGACGTTTCGTCCAGCAGGAAGACAAGTCTGACTGTGTGTGAGGGCTGTTCAAACGACACAGGACAGCAGGACGTTTCGTCCAGCAGGAAGACACATGTGACTGTGTGTGAGGGCTGTTCAGTCGACACAGGACAGCAGGACGTTTCGTACAGCATGAAGACACGTCTGACTGTTCGTGAGGGCATTTCAGACGACACAATACAGCAGGATGTTTCGTCCAGCAGGAAGACACACGTCTGACTGTGTTTGAGGGCTGCTCAGACGACACAGGACAGCAGGACGCTTCGTCCAGCAGGAAGACGCGTCTGACTGTGTGTGAGGGCTGTTCAGACGACACAGGACAGCAGGACGTTTCGTCCAGTAGGAAGACGCTTCTGACTGTGTGTGAGGGCTGTTCAGACGAAACAGGACAGCAGGACGTTTCGTCCAGCAGGAAGACACGTCTGACTGTGTGTGAGGGCTGTTCAGACGACAAAGGACAGCAGTAAGACGTGTCTGACTGTTCGTGAGGGCTGTTCAGACGACACAGGTCAGCAGGACGTTTCGTCCAGCATGAAGACACGTCTAACTGCTCGTGAGGGCTGTTCAGACGACACAGGACAGCAGGACGTTTCGTCCAGCAGGAAGACGTGTCTGTATGTTCGTGAGGGCTGTTCAGACGACACAGGACAGCAGGACGTGTCGTCCAGCATGAAGACACGTCTAACTGTTCGTGAGGGCTGTTCAGACGACACAGGACAGCAGCACGTTTCGTCCAGCAGGAAGACAAGTCTGACTGTGTGTGAGGGCTGTTCAAACGACACAGGACAGCAGGACGTTTCGTCCAGCAGGAAGACACATGTGACTATGTGTGAGGGCTGTTCAGTCGACATAGGAAAGCAGGACGTTACGTCCAGCAGGAAGACACGTCTGACTGTTCGTAAGGGCTGTTCAGACGACACAGGACAGCAGGACGTTTCGTCCAGCAGGAAGACAAGTCTGACTGTATGTGAGGGCTGTTCAAACGACACAGGACAGCAGGACGTTTCGTCCAGCAGGAAGACACATGTGACTGTGTGTGAGGGCTGTTCAGTCGACACAGGACAGCAGGACGTTTCGTACAGCATGAAGACACGTCTGACTGTTCGTGAGGGCATTTCAGACGACACAGGACGGCAGGATGTTTCGTCCAGCAGGAAGACACGTCTGACTGTGTTTGAGGGCTGCTCAGACGACACAGGACAGCAGGACGCTTCGTCCAGCAGGAAGACGCGTCTGACTGTGTGTGAGGGCTGTTCAGTCGACACAGGACAGCAGGACGTGTCGTCCAGCATGAAGACGTGTCTAACTGTGTGTGAGGGCTGTTCAGAGGAGACAAGACAGTAGGACGTTTCATCCAGCAGGAAGGCACGGCTGACTGTGTGTGAGGGCTGTTCAGACGACACAGGACAGCAGGACGTTTCGTCCAGCAGGAAGACACGTCTGACTTTGTTTGAGGGCTGCTCAGACGACACAGGACAGCAGGACGTTTCGTCCAGCAGGAAGACAAGTCTGACTGTGTGTGAGGGCTGTTCAGACGACACAGGACAGCAGGACGTATCCCCCAGCAGGAAGACACGTCTGACTTTGTTTGAGGGCTGCTCAGACGACACAGGACAGCAGGACGTTTCGTCCGGTAGGAAGACGCTTCTGACTGTGTGTGAGGGCTGTTCAGACGAAACAGGACAGCAGGACGTTTCGTCCAGCAGGAAGACACGTCTGACTGTGTGTGAGGGCTGTTCAGACGACAAAGGACAGCAGGACGTTTCGTTCAGCATGAAGACACGTCTAACTGCTCGTGAGGGCTGTTCAGACGACACAGGACAGCAGGACGTTTCGTCCAGCAGGAAGACGTGTCTGTATGTTCGTGAGGGCTGTTCAGACGACACAGGACAGCAGAACGTTTCGTCCAGCATGAAGACACGGCTGACTGTGTGTGAGGGCTGTTCAGAGGACACAATACAGCAGGACATTTCGTCCCGCAGGAAGGCACGTCTGACTGTTCGTGAGGGCTATTCAGACGACACAGGAAAGCAGGACGTTTCGTCCAGCAGGAAGACGCGTCTGACTGTGTGTGAGGGCTGTTCAGACGACACAGGACAGCAGTACGTTCGTCCAGCAGGAAGACACGTCTGACTGTTCGTAGGCGCTGTTCAGACGACACAGGACAGCAGGACGTTCCATCCAGCAGGAAGACACATGTGACGGTTCGTGAGGGCTGTTCAGACGACACAGGACAGCAGGACGTTACGGCCAGCAGGAAGACATGTCTGACTGTTCTTGAGGGCTGTGCCGACGACACAGGACAGCAGGACGATTCGTCCAGCAGGAAGACACGTCTGACTGTTCGTGAGGGCTGTTCAAACGACACAGGACAGCAGGACGTTTCCTCCAGCAGGAAGAAACGTCTGACTGTTCGTGAGGGCTGTTCAGAAGACACAGGACAGCCGGACGTTTCGTCCAGCAGGAATACACGTCTGACTGTTCGTGAGGGCTGTTCAGACGACACAGGACAGCAGGACGTTTCGTCCAGCAGGAAGACACGTCTGACTGTTCGCGAGGGCTGTTCAGACGACACAGACCAGCAGGACGTTTCGTCCAGCAGGAAGACACGTCTGACTGTGTGTGAGGGCTGTTCAAACGACACAGGACAGCAGGACGTTTCGTCCAGCAGGAAGACACATGTGACTGTGTGTGAGGGCTGTTCAGTCGACACAGGACAGCAGGACGTTTCGTACAGCATGAAGACACGTCTGACTGTTCGTGAGGGCTCATCAGACGACACAGGACAGCAGGACGTTTCATCCAGCAGGAAGACACGTCTGACTGTGTTTGAGGTCTGCTCAGACGACACAGGATAGCAGGACGTGTCGTCCAGCATGAAGACATGTCTAACTGTGTGTGAGGGCTGTTCAGAGGAGACAAGACAGTAGGACGTTTCGTCCAGCAAGAAGGCACGGCTGACCTGTGTGTGAGGGCTGTTCAGACGACACAGGACAGCAGGACGTTTCGTCCAGCAGGAAGACACGTCTGACTGTGTTTGAGGGCTGCTCAGACGACACAGCACAGCAGGACGTTTCGTCCAGCAGGAAGACGCTTCTGACTGTGTGTGAGGGCTGTTCAGACGAAACAGGACAGCAGGACGTTTTGTCCAGCAGGAAGACACGTCTGACTGTGTGTGAGGGCTGTTCAGACGACAAAGGACAGCAGGACGTTTCGTCCAGCATGAAGACACGTCTAACTGTTCGTGAGGGCTGTTCAGACGACGCAGGACAGTAGGACGTTTTGTCCAGCAGGAAGACGTGTTTGACTGTTCGTGAGGGCTGTTCATACGACACAGGACAGCAGGACGTTTCGTCCAGCATGAAGACACGTCTAACTGTTAGTGAGGGCTGTTCAGACGACACAGGACAGCAGGCCGTTTCGTCCAGCCGGAAGACGCGAGTGACTGTGTTTGAGGGCTGTTCAGACGACACAGGACAGCAGGACGTTTCGTCCAGCAGGAAGATACGTCTGACTGTTCGTGAGGGCTGTTCACACGACACAGCACAGCAGGACGTTTCGTATAGCAGGAAGACACATGTGACGGTTCGTGAGGGCTGTTCAGACGACACAGGACAGCAGGACGTTTCGTCCAGCAGGAAGACACGTCTGACTGTGTGTGAGGGCTGTTTAGACCAAACAGGACAGCAGGACGTTTCGTCCAGCAGGAAGACACGTCTGACTGTGTGTGAGGGCTGTTTAGACGACACAGGACAGCAGGACGTTTCGTCCAGCAGGAAGACGCGAGTGACTGTGTTTGAGGGCTGTTCAGACGACACAGGACAGCAGGACGTTTCGTCCAGCAGGAAGACAAGTCTGACTGTGTGTGAGGGCTGTTCAAACGACACAGGACAGCAGGACGTTTCGTCCAGCAGGAAGACACATGTGACTGTGTGTGAGGGCTGTTCAGTCGACACAGGACAGCAGGACGTTTCGTACAGCATGAAGACACGTCTGACTGTTCGTGAGGGCATTTCAGACGACACAATACAGCAGGATGTTTCGTCCAGCAGGAAGACACACGTCTGACTGTGTTTGAGGGCTGCTCAGACGACACAGGACAGCAGGACGCTTCGTCCAGCAGGAAGACGCGTCTGACTGTGTGTGAGGGCTGTTCAGACGACACAGGACAGCAGGACGTTTCGTCCAGTAGGAAGACGCTTCTGACTGTGTGTGAGGGCTGTTCAGACGAAACAGGACAGCAGGACGTTTCGTCCAGCAGGAAGACACGTCTGACTGTGTGTGAGGGCTGTTCAGACGACAAAGGACAGCAGTAAGACGTGTCTGACTGTTCGTGAGGGCTGTTCAGACGACACAGGACAGCAGGACGTTTCGTCCAGCAGGAAGACACGTCTAACTGCTCGTGAGGGCTGTTCAGACGACACAGGACAGCAGGACGTTTCGTCCAGCAGGAAGACGTGTCTGTATGTTCGTGAGGGCTGTTCAGACGACACAGGACAGCAGGACGTGTCGTCCAGCATGAAGACACGTCTAACTGTCCGTGAGGGCTGTTCAGACGACACAGGACAGCAGCACGTTTCGTCCAGCAGGAAGACAAGTCTGACTGTGTGTGAGGGCTGTTCAAACGACACAGGACAGCAGGACGTTTCGTCCAGCAGGAAGACACATGTGACTATGTGTGAGGGCTGTTCAGTCGACATAGGAAAGCAGGACGTTACGTCCAGCAGGAAGACACGTCTGACTGTTCGTAAGGGCTGTTCAGACGACACAGGACAGCAGGACGTTTCGTCCAGCAGGAAGACAAGTCTGACTGTATGTGAGGGCTGTTCAAACGACACAGGACAGCAGGACGTTTCGTCCAGCAGGAGGACACATGTGACTGTGTGTGAGGGCTGTTCAGTCGACACAGGACAGCAGGACGTTTCGTACAGCATGAAGACACGTCTGACTGTTCGTGAGGGCATTTCAGACGACACAGGACGGCAGGATGTTTCGTCCAGCAGGAAGACACGTCTGACTGTGTTTGAGGGCTGCTCAGACGACACAGGACAGCAGGACGCTTCGTCCAGCAGGAAGACGCGTCTGACTGTGTGTGAGGGCTGTTCAGTCGACACAGGACAGCAGGACGTGTCGTCCAGCATGAAGACGTGTCTAACTGTGTGTGAGGGCTGTTCAGAGGAGACAAGACAGTAGGACGTTTCATCCAGCAGGAAGGCACGGCTGACTGTGTGTGAGGGCTGTTCAGACGACACAGGACAGCAGGACGTTTCGTCCAGCAGGAAGACACGTCTGACTTTGTTTGAGGGCTGCTCAGACGACACAGGACAGCAGGACGTTTCGTCCAGCAGGAAGACAAGTCTGACTGTGTGTGAGGGCTGTTCAGACGACACAGGACAGCAGGACGTATCCCCCAGCAGGAAGACACGTCTGACTTTGTTTGAGGGCTGCTCAGACGACACAGGACAGCAGGACGTTTCGTCCGGTAGGAAGACGCTTCTGACTGTGTGTGAGGGCTGTTCAGACGAAACAGGACAGCAGGACGTTTCGTCCAGCAGGAAGACACGTCTGACTGTGTGTGAGGGCTGTTCAGACGACAAAGGACAGCAGGACGTTTCGTTCAGCATGAAGACACGTCTAACTGCTCGTGAGGGCTGTTCAGACGACACAGGACAGCAGGACGTTTCGTCCAGCAGGAAGACGTGTCTGTATGTTCGTGAGGGCTGTTCAGACGACACAGGACAGCAGAACGTTTCGTCCAGCATGAAGACACGGCTGACTGTGTGTGAGGGCTGTTCAGAGGACACAATACAGCAGGACATTTCGTCCCGCAGGAAGGCACGTCTGACTGTTCGTGAGGGCTATTCAGACGACACAGGAAAGCAGGACGTTTCGTCCAGCAGGAAGACGCGTCTGACTGTGTGTGAGGGCTGTTCAGACGACACAGGACAGCAGTACGTTCGTCCAGCAGGAAGACACGTCTGACTGTTCGTAGGCGCTGTTCAGACGACACAGGACAGCAGGACGTTCCATCCAGCAGGAAGACACATGTGACGGTTCGTGAGGGCTGTTCAGACGACACAGGACAGCAGGACGTTACGGCCAGCAGGAAGACATGTCTGACTGTTCTTGAGGGCTGTGCCGACGACACAGGACAGCAGGACGATTCGTCCAGCAGGAAGACACGTCTGACTGTTCGTGAGGGCTGTTCAAACGACACAGGACAGCAGGACGTTTCCTCCAGCAGGAAGAAACGTCTGACTGTTCGTGAGGGCTGTTCAGAAGACACAGGACAGCCGGACGTTTCGTCCAGCAGGAATACACGTCTGACTGTTCGTGAGGGCTGTTCAGACGACACAGGACAGCAGGACGTTTCGTCCAGCAGGAAGACACGTCTGACTGTTCGCGAGGGCTGTTCAGACGACACAGACCAGCAGGACGTTTCGTCCAGCAGGAAGACACGTCTGACTGTGTGTGAGGGCTGTTCAAACGACACAGGACAGCAGGACGTTTCGTCCAGCAGGAAGACACATGTGACTGTGTGTGAGGGCTGTTCAGTCGACACAGGACAGCAGGACGTTTCGTACAGCATGAAGACACGTCTGACTGTTCGTGAGGGCTCATCAGACGACACAGGACAGCAGGACGTTTCATCCAGCAGGAAGACACGTCTGACTGTGTTTGAGGTCTGCTCAGACGACACAGGATAGCAGGACGTGTCGTCCAGCATGAAGACATGTCTAACTGTGTGTGAGGGCTGTTCAGAGGAGACAAGACAGTAGGACGTTTCGTCCAGCAAGAAGGCACGGCTGACTGTGTGTGAGGGCTGTTCAGACGACACAGGACAGCAGGACGTTTCGTCCAGCAGGAAGACACGTCTGACTGTGTTTGAGGGCTGCTCAGACGACACAGCACAGCAGGACGTTTCGTCCAGCAGGAAGACGCTTCTGACTGTGTGTGAGGGCTGTTCAGACGAAACAGGACAGCAGGACGTTTTGTCCAGCAGGAAGACACGTCTGACTGTGTGTGAGGGCTGTTCAGACGACAAAGGACAGCAGGACGTTTCGTCCAGCATGAAGACACGTCTAACTGTTCGTGAGGGCTGTTCAGACGACGCAGGACAGTAGGACGTTTCGTCCAGCAGGAAGACGTGTTTGACTGTTCATGAGGGCTGTTCATACGACACAGGACAGCAGGACGTTTCGTCCAGCATGAAGACACGTCTAACTGTTAGTGAGGGCTGTTCAGACGACACAGGACAGCAGGCCGTTTCGTCCAGCCGGAAGACGCGAGTGACTGTGTTTGAGGGCTGTTCAGACGACACAGGACAGCAGGACGTTTCGTCCAGCAGGAAGATACGTCTGACTGTTCGTGAGGGCTGTTCACACGACACAGCACAGCAGGACGTTTCGTATAGCAGGAAGACACATGTGACGGTTCGTGAGGGCTGTTCAGACGACACAGGACAGCAGGACGTTTCGTCCAGCAGGAAGACACGTCTGACTGTGTGTGAGGGCTGTTTAGATAAAACAGGACAGCAGGACGTTTCGTCCAGCAGGAAGACACGTCTGACTGTGTGTGAGGGCTGTTTAGACGACACAGGACAGCAGGACGTTTCGTCCAGCAGGAAGACGCGAGTGACTGTGTTTGAGGGCTGTTCAGACGACACAGGACAGCAGGACGTTTCGTCCAGCAGGAAGACAAGTCTGACTGTGTGTGAGGGATGTTCAAACGACACAGGACAGCAGGACGTTTCGTCCAGCAGGAAGACACATGTGACTGTGTGTGAGGGCTGTTCAGTCGACACAGGACAGCAGGACGTTTCGTACAGCATGAAGACACGTCTGACTGTTCGTGAGGGCATTTCAGACGACACAATACAGCAGGATGTTTCGTCCAGCAGGAAGACACACGTCTGACTGTGTTTGAGGGCTGCTCAGACGACACAGGACAGCAGGACGCTTCGTCCAGCAGGAAGACGCGTCTGACTGTGTGTGAGGGCTGTTCAGACGACACAGGACAGCAGGACGTGTCGTCCAGCATGAAGACGTGTCTAACTGTGTGTGAGGGCTGTTCAGAGGAGACAAGACAGTAGGACGTTTCGTCCAGCACGAAGGCACGGCTGACTGTGTGTGAGGGCTGTTCAGACGACACAGGACAGCAGGACGTTTCGTCCAGCAGGAAGACACGTCTGACTTTGTTTGAGGGCTGCTCAGACGACACAGGACAGCAGGACGTTTCGTCCAGCAGGAAGACAAGTCTGACTGTGTGTGAGGGCTGTTCAGATGACACAGGACAGTAGGACGTTTCGTCCAGTAGGAAGACGCTTCTGACTGTGTGTGAGGGCTGTTCAGACGACACAGGACAGCAGGACGATTCGTCCAGCAGGAAGACACGTCTGACTGTGTGTGAGGGCTGTTCAGACGACAAAGGACAGCAGAACGTTTCGTCCAGCATGAAGACACGTCTAACTGTTCGTGAGGGCTGTTCAGACGACACAGGACAGCAGCACGTTTCGTCCAGCCGGAAGACGCGAGTGACTGTGTTTGAGGGCTGTTCAGAGGACACAGGACAGCAAGACGTTTCGACCAGCAGTAAGACACGTCTGACTGTTCGTGAGGGCTGTTCAGACGACACAGGACAGCAGGACGTTTCGTCCAGCAGGAAGACACGTCTGACTTTGTTTGAGGGCTGCTCAGATGACACAGGACAGCAGGACGTTTCGTCCAGTAGGAAGACGCTTCTGACTGTGTGTGAGGGCTGTTCAGACGACACAGGACAGCAGGACGATTCGTCCAGCAGGAAGACACGTCTGACTGTGTGTGAGGGCTGTTCAGACGACAAAGGACAGCAGAACGTTTCGTCCAGCATGAAGACACGTCTAACTGTTCGTGAGGACTGTTCAGACGACACAGGACAGCAGCACGTTTCGTCCAGCCGGAAGACGCGAGTGACTGTGTTTGAGGGCTGTTCAGAGGACACAGGACAGCAAGACGTTTCGACCAGCAGTAAGACACGTCTGACTGTTCGTGAGGGCTGTTCAGACGACACAGGACAGCAGGACGTTTCGTCCAGCAGGAAGATACGTCTGACTGTTCGTGAGGGCTGTTCAGATGACACAGGACAGCAGGACGTTTCGTCCAGCAGGAAGACACGTCTGACTGTGTGTGAGGGCTGTTCAGACGACACAGGACAGCAGGACGATTCGTCCAGCAGGAAGACACGTCTGACTGTGTGTGAGGGCTGTTCAGAGGACACAATACAGCAGGACGTTTCGTCCAGCAGGAAGACACGTCTGACTGTGTGTGAGGGCTGTTCAGACGACAAAGGACAGCAGGACATTTCGTCCAGCAGGAAGACACGGCTGACTGTGTGTGAGGGCTGTTCAGAGGACACAATACAGCAGGACGTTTCGTCCAGCAGGAAGACACGTCTGACTGTGTGTGAGGGCTGTTCAGACGACACAGGACAGCAGGACGATTCGTCCAGCAGGAAGACACGTCTGACTGTTCGTGAGGGCTTTTCAGACGACACAGGACAGCAGGACGTTTCGTCAAGCAGGAAGATACGTCTAACTGTTCGTGAGGGCTGTTCAGACGACACAGGACAGCAGGACGTTTCGTCTAGTAGGAAGACACATGTGACGGTTCGTGAGGGCTGTTCAGACGACACAGGACAGCAGGACATTTCGTCCAGCAGGAAGACACGGCTGACTGTGTGTGAGGGCTGTTCAGAGGACACAATACAGCAGGACGTTTCATCCAGCAGGAAGACATGTCTGACTGTGTGTGAGGGCTGTTCAGACGACACAGGACAGCAGGACGATTCGTCCAGCAGGAAGACACGTCTGACTGTTCGTGAGGGCTGTTCAGACGACACAGGACAGCAGGACGTTTCGTCAAGCAGGAAGACACGTCTGACTGTTCGTGAGGGCTGTTCAGACGACACAGGACAGCAGGACGTTTCGTCCAGCATGAAGACACGTCTAACTGTTCGTGAGGGCTGTTCAGACGACACAGGACAGCAGGACGTTTCGTCCAGCAGGAAGACCCGAGTGACTGTGTTTGAGGGCTGTTCAGATGACACAGGACAGCAGGACATTTCGTCCAGCAGGAAGACGCGTCTGACTGTGTATGAGGGCTGTTCAGAGGACACCGGACAGCAGGACGTTTCGTCCAGCAGGAAGACACATGTGACTATGTGTGAGGGCTGTTCAGTCGACATAGGACAGCAGGACGTTACGTCCAGCAGGAAGACACGTCTGACTGTTCGTAAGGGCTGTTCAGACGACATAGGACAGCAGGACGTTTCGTCCAGCAGGAAGACAAGTCTGACTGTGTGTGAGGGCTGTTCAAACGACACAGGACAGCAGGACGTTTCATCCAGCAGGAAGACACGTCTGACTGTGTGTGATTGCTGTTCAGACGACACAGGACAGCAGGACGCTTCGTCCAGCAGGAAGACGCGTCTGACTGTGTGTGAGGGCTGTTCAGACGACACAGGACAGTAGGACGTGTCGTCCAGCATGAAGACGTGTCTAACTGTGTGTGAGGGCTGTTCAGAGGAGACAAGACAGTAGGACGTTTCGTCCAGCAGGAAGGCACGGCTGACTGTGTGTGAGGGCTGTTCAGACGACACAGGACAGCAGGACGTTTCGTCCAGCAGGAAGACACGTCTGACTTTGTTTGAGGGCTGCTCAGACGACACAGGACAGCAGGACGTTTCGTCCAGCAGGAAGACACGTCTGACTGTTCGTGAGGGCTGTTCAGACGACACAGGACAGCAGGACGTTTCGTCCAGCAGGAAGACACGTCTGACTTTGTTTGAGGGCTGCTCAGACGACACAGGACAGCAGGACGTTTCGTCCAGTAGGAAGACGCTTCTGACTGTGTGTGAGGGCTGTTCAGACGAAACAGGACAGCAGGACGTTTCGTCCAGCAGGAAGACACGTCTGACTGTGTGTGAGGGCTGTTCAGACGACAAAGGACAGCAGTAAGACGTGTCTGACTGTTCGTGGGCGCTGTTCAGACGACACAGGTCAGCAGGACGTTTCGTCCAGCATGAAGACACGTCTAACTGCTCGTGAGGGCTGTTCAGACGACACAGGACAGCAGGACGTTTCGTCCAGCATGAAGACGTGTCTGTATGTTCGTGAGGGCTGTTCAGACGACACAGGACAGCAGGACGTTTCGTCCAGCATGAAGACACGTCTAACTGTTCGTGAGGGCTGTTCAGACGACACAGGACAGCAGCACGTTTCGTCCAGCAGGAAGACAAGTCTGACTGTGTGTGAGGGCTGTTCAAATGACACAGGACAGCAGGACGTTTCGTCCAGCAGGAAGACACATGTGACTATGTGTGAGGGCTGTTCAGTCGACATAGGACAGCAGGACGTTACGTCCAGCAGGAAGACACGTCTGACTGTTCGTAAGGGCTGTTCAGACGACACAGGACAGCAGGACGTTTCGTCCAGCAGGAAGACAAGTCTGACTGTATGTGAGGGCTGTTCAAACGACACAGGACAGCAGGACGTTTCGTCCAGCAGGAAGACACATGTGACTGTGTGTGAGGGCTGTTCAGTCGACACAGGACAGCAGGACGTTTCGTACAGCATGAAGACACGTCTGACTGTTCGTGAGGGCATTTCAGACGACACAGGACAGCAGGATGTTTCGTCCAGCAGGAAGACACGTCTGACTGTGTTTGAGGGCTGCTCAGACGACACAGGACAGCAGGACGCTTCGTCCAGCAGGAAGACGCGTCTGACTGTGTGTGAGGGCTGTTCAGACGACACAGGACAGCAGGACGTGTCGTCCAGCATGAAGACGTGTCTAACTGTGTGTGAGGGCTGTTCAGAGGAGACAAGACAGTAGGACGTTTCATCCAGCAGGAAGGCACGGCTGACTGTGTGTGAGGGCTGTTCAGACGACACAGGACAGCAGGACGTTTCGTCCAGCAGGAAGACACGTCTGACTTTGTTTGAGGGCTGCTCAGACGACACAGGACAGCAGGACGTTTCGTCCAGCAGGAAGACAAGTCTGACTGTGTGTGAGGGCTGTTCAGACGACACAGGACAGCAGGACGTATCCTCCAGCAGGAAGACACGTCTGACTTTGTTTGAGGGCTGCTCAGACGACACAGGACAGCAGGACGTTTCGTCCGGTAGGAAGACGCTTCTGACTGTGTGTGAGGGCTGTTCAGACGAAACAGGACAGCAGGACGTTTCGTCCAGCAGGAAGACACGTCTGACTGTGTGTGAGGGCTGTTCAGACGACAAAGGACAGCAGGACGTTTCGTTCAGCATGAAGACACGTCTAACTGCTCGTGAGGGCTGTTCAGACGACACAGGACAGCAGGACGTTTCGTCCAGCAGGAAGACGTGTCTGTATGTTCGTGAGGGCTGTTCAGACGACACAGGACAGCAGAACGTTTCGTCCAGCATGAAGACACGTCTAACTGTTCGTGAGGGCTGTTCAGACGACACAGGACAGCAGCACGTTTCGTCCAGCCGGAAGACGCGAGTGACTGTGTTTGAGGGCTGTTCAGAGGACACAGGACAGCAAGACGTTTCGACCAGCAGTAAGACGTGTCTGACTGTTCGTGAGAGCTGTTCAGACGACACAGGACAGCAGGACGTTTCGTCCAGCAGGAAGATACGTCTGACTGTTCGTGAGGGCTGTTCAGACGACACAGGACAGCAGGACGTTTCGTCTAGTAGGAAGACACATGTGACGGTTCGTGAGGGCTGTTCAGACGACACAGGACAGCAGGACATTTCGTCCAGCAGGAAGACACGGCTGACTGTGTGTGAGGGCTGTTCAGAGGACACAATACAGCAGGACGTTTCGTCCAGCAGGAAGACACGTCTGACTGTGTGTGAGGGCTGTTCAGACGACACAGGACAGCAGGACGTTTCGTCCAGCAGGAAGACACGTCTGACTGTTCGTGAGGGCTGTTCAGACGACACAGGACAGCAGGACGTTTCGTCAAGCAGGAAGACACGTCTGACTGTTCGTGAGGGCTGTTCAGACGACACAGGACAGCAGGACGTTTCGTCCAGCATGAAGACACGTCTAACTGTTCGTGCGGGCTGTTCAGACAACACAGGACAGCAGGACATTTCGTCCAACAGGAAGACACGGCTGACTGTGTGTGAGGGCTGTTCAGAGGACACAATACAGCAGGACGTTTCGTCCAGCAGGAAGACACGTCTGACTGTGTGTGAGGGCTGTTCAGACGACACAGGACAGCAGGACGTTTCGTCCAGCAGGAAGACACGTCTGACTGTTCGTGAGGGCTGTTCAGACGACACAGGACAGCAGGACGTTTCGTCAAGCAGGAAGACACGTCTGACTGTTCGTGAGGGCTGTTCAGACGACACAGGACAGCAGGACGTTTCGTCCAGCATGAAGACACGTCTAACTGTTCGTGAGGGCTGTTCAGACGACACAGGACAGCAGGACGTTTCGTCCAGCAGGAAGACGCGAGTGACTGTGTTTGAGGGCTGTTCAGATGACACAGGACAGCAGGACATTTCGTCCAGCAGGAAGACGCGTCTGACTGTGTATGAGGGCTGTTCAGAGGACACCGGACAGCAGGACGTTTCGTCCAGCAGGAAGACACATGTGACTATGTGTGAGGGCTGTTCAGTCGACATAGGACAGCAGGACGTTACGTCCAGCAGGAAGACACGTCTGACTGTTCGTAAGGGCTGTTCAGACGACATAGGACAGCAGGACGTTTCGTCCAGCAGGAAGACAAGTCTGACTGTGTGTGAGGGCTGTTCAAACGACACAGGACAGCAGGACGTTTCATCCAGCAGGAAGACACGTCTGACTGTGTGTGATTGCTGTTCAGACGACACAGGACAGCAGGACGCTTCGTCCAGCAGGAAGACGCGTCTGACTGTGTGTGAGGGCTGTTCAGACGACACAGGACAGCAGGACGTGTCGTCCAGCATGAAGACGTGTCTAACTGTGTGTGAGGGCTGTTCAGAGGAGACAAGACAGTAGGACGTTTCGTCCAGCAGGAAGGCACGGCTGACTGTGTGTGAGGGCTGTTCAGACGACACAGGACAGCAGGACGTTTCGTCCAGCAGGAAGACACGTCTGACTTTGTTTGAGGGCTGCTCAGACGACACAGGACAGCAGGACGTTTCGTCCAGCAGGAAGACACGTCTGACTGTTCGTGAGGGCTGTTCAGACGACACAGGACAGCAGGACGTTTCGTCCAGCAGGAAGACACGTCTGACTTTGTTTGAGGGCTGCTCAGACGACACAGGACAGCAGGACGTTTCGTCCAGTAGGAAGACGCTTCTGACTGTGTGTGAGGGCTGTTCAGACGAAACAGGACAGCAGGACGTTTCGTCCAGCAGGAAGACACGTCTGACTGTGTGTGAGGGCTGTTCAGACGACAAAGGACAGCAGTAAGACGTGTCTGACTGTTCGTGGGCGCTGTTCAGACGACACAGGTCAGCAGGACGTTTCGTCCAGCATGAAGACACGTCTAACTGCTCGTGAGGGCTGTTCAGACGACACAGGACAGCAGGACGTTTCGTCCAGCAGGAAGACGTGTCTGTATGTTCGTGAGGGCTGTTCAGACGACACAGGACAGCAGGACGTTTCGTCCAGCATGAAGACACGTCTAACTGTTCGTGAGGGCTGTTCAGACGACACAGGACAGCAGCACGTTTCGTCCAGCAGGAAGACAAGTCTGACTGTGTGTGAGGGCTGTTCAAATGACACAGGACAGCAGGACGTTTCGTCCAGCAGGAAGACACATGTGACTATGTGTGAGGGCTGTTCAGTCGACATAGGACAGCAGGACGTTACGTCCAGCAGGAAGACACGTCTGACTGTTCGTAAGGGCTGTTCAGACGACACAGGACAGCAGGACGTTTCGTCCAGCAGGAAGACAAGTCTGACTGTATGTGAGGGCTGTTCAAACGACACAGGACAGCAGGACGTTTCGTCCAGCAGGAAGACACATGTGACTGTGTGTGAGGGCTGTTCAGTCGACACAGGACAGCAGGACGTTTCGTACAGCATGAAGACACGTCTGACTGTTCGTGAGGGCATTTCAGACGACACAGGACAGCAGGATGTTTCGTCCAGCAGGAAGACACGTCTGACTGTGTTTGAGGGCTGCTCAGACGACACAGGACAGCAGGACGCTTCGTCCAGCAGGAAGACGCGTCTGACTGTGTGTGAGGGCTGTTCAGACGACACAGGACAGCAGGACGTGTCGTCCAGCATGAAGACGTGTCTAACTGTGTGTGAGGGCTGTTCAGAGGAGACAAGACAGTAGGACGTTTCATCCAGCAGGAAGGCACGGCTGACTGTGTGTGAGGGCTGTTCAGACGACACAGGACAGCAGGACGTTTCGTCCAGCAGGAAGACACGTCTGACTTTGTTTGAGGGCTGCTCAGACGACACAGGACAGCAGGACGTTTCGTCCAGCAGGAAGACAAGTCTGACTGTGTGTGAGGGCTGTTCAGACGACACAGGACAGCAGGACGTATCCTCCAGCAGGAAGACACGTCTGACTTTGTTTGAGGGCTGCTCAGACGACACAGGACAGCAGGACGTTTCGTCCGGTAGGAAGACGCTTCTGACTGTGTGTGAGGGCTGTTCAGACGAAACAGGACAGCAGGACGTTTCGTCCAGCAGGAAGACACGTCTGACTGTGTGTGAGGGCTGTTCAGACGACAAAGGACAGCAGGACGTTTCGTTCAGCATGAAGACACGTCTAACTGCTCGTGAGGGCTGTTCAGACGACACAGGACAGCAGGACGTTTCGTCCAGCAGGAAGACGTGTCTGTATGTTCGTGAGGGCTGTTCAGACGACACAGGACAGCAGAACGTTTCGTCCAGCATGAAGACACGTCTAACTGTTCGTGAGGGCTGTTCAGACGACACAGGACAGCAGCACGTTTCGTCCAGCCGGAAGACGCGAGTGACTGTGTTTGAGGGCTGTTCAGAGGACACAGGACAGCAAGACGTTTCGACCAGCAGTAAGACGTGTCTGACTGTTCGTGAGAGCTGTTCAGACGACACAGGACAGCAGGACGTTTCGTCCAGCAGGAAGATACGTCTGACTGTTCGTGAGGGCTGTTCAGACGACACAGGACAGCAGGACGTTTCGTCTAGTAGGAAGACACATGTGACGGTTCGTGAGGGCTGTTCAGACGACACAGGACAGCAGGACATTTCGTCCAACAGGAAGACACGGCTGACTGTGTGTGAGGGCTGTTCAGAGGACACAATACAGCAGGACGTTTCGTCCAGCAGGAAGACACGTCTGACTGTGTGTGAGGGCTGTTCAGACGACACAGGACAGCAGGACGTTTCGTCCAGCAGGAAGACACGTCTGACTGTTCGTGAGGGCTGTTCAGACGACACAGGACAGCAGGACGTTTCGTCAAGCAGGAAGACACGTCTGACTGTTCGTGAGGGCTGTTCAGACGACACAGGACAGCAGGACGTTTCGTCCAGCATGAAGACACGTCTAACTGTTCGTGCGGGCTGTTCAGACAACACAGGACAGCAGGACGTTTCGTCCAGCAGGAAGACGCGAGTGACTGTGTTTGAGGGCTGTTCAGATGACACCGGACAGCAGGACGTTTCGTCCAGCAGGAAGACGCGTCTGACTGTGTATGAGGGCTGTTCAGAGGACACCGGACAGCAGGACGTTTCGTCCAGCAGGAAGACGTGTCTGACTGTGTGTGAGGGCTGTTCAGAGGACACGGGACAGCAGGACGTTTCGTCCAGCAGCAAGATACGTCTGACTGTGTGTGAGGGCTGTTCAGAGGACACAGGACGGCTGGACGTTTCGTCCAGCAGGAAGACGCTTCTGACTGTGTCTGAGGGCTTTTCAGCTACCCATGGCTCCCATATAGACATTAATGAACAGACGTCTGCCATACTAGCCTACATTAACTTTTGCACGGAGAGTGTCACTACAACAAAATCAGTCTGCGGCTCTCTAAACCGGAAACCCTGGATGACCAGTGAGGTCCGGCAGCTGCTGAAAGTCCGGGATGCAGCGTTCAAGTCAGGTCACTGATAGGCCTACAGCGCAGCCAGATCCAACCTCAAAAAGGGCATCAGGACAGCCAAACATAAATATTCCTTACGAATAGAGGACCACTTTCACAATAACTCCGATCCCCGCCGAATGTGGCAAGGCATTCAGTTTATCACAGACTACAAAAGCTCCAATAGCGGTCACACTATCCATGATGCCTCCCTGCCAGACGAGCTAAGTAATTTCTACGTGCGCTTTGGCAAGAACAATACTGACCCAGCCACAAAAATCACCAGCCACCCAGAAAACCAGGTGCTCACTCTATCGATCGCAGAGGTCAGAGAATCACTGCGCAGAGTGAACACACGGAAGGCTGCCGGACCAGACGCATACCAGGTTGGATCTGCCGGGAATGTTCCGACCAGCTGGCTGAGGTCTTCTCAGCTATATTTAACCTCTCACTGTCCCAATCCATAAGCCTGGACTGCTTTAAGACCACCTCTATCATACCTGTCTCCAAGAAACCAACATCCACATGTCTGAATGACTACCGACCCATAGCACTCACCCCCCCATTGCCATGAAGTGCTTTGAGAGACTGGTTCTGGCTCACATCAAAAACATTATCCCCCCCCCCCCACATTCGACCCACATCAGTTCGCCTACCGTCCCAAAACGTCTACTGAGGATGCCACTGCCCTGCATGTTGCTCTGACCCACCTTGAACTTAACAACACATACATCCGGATGCTGTTTATAGATTATAGCGCTGCATTCAACACTATCATCCCCGCCAAACTAACCACCAAACTCCTCTCCCTTGGCCTCAACCCCTCCCTCTGTAACTGGACCCTGGACTTGCTGACCAACAGACCTCAGTCTGTTAGGTTAGGTGACCACACCTCCTCCACCCTGACCCTCAGCACAGGTGCCCCTCAAGGCTGTGTTCTGAGCCCCCTCCTTTTCTCCCTCTTTACCCACGACTGCCTGCCAACTCACCCTTCACATGTTATAGTTAAGTTTGCAGATGACACCACAGTCATTGGCTGTATCACCAACAATGACGAAGACAGCCTACAGGGACGAGATTCAGCACCTCACATCACGGTGTACCACCAACAATCTTGTCCTCAATGTGCAGAAAACGAAGGAGCTGTTTGTGGACTTCAGGAGGTCTAGAAGCTGCAGCCACTCCCCCATACACATCAATGGGGTGGAAGTGGAGCATGTCTCCAGCTTTAAATTCCTTGGAGTCCACATCAGCGAGGACCTTTCGTGGAGAAAAAGGCCCAACAACGCCTGCATTTCCTGAGGAGGCTGAGGAGCGCCTGTCTACCCTCCAAAATTCTCACCAACTTCTACCACTGCACCATAGAGAGCATCCTGACCATCTGCACCTCAGTAGACCAGAAAGCTCTGCAGCGGGTCGTCAAGGCGGCCCAGCATATCACCGGTACCCAGCTCCCAGCCATAAAAGACATTTATCACAAATGCTGCCTTCGAAGGGGTCTGAGCATCAGCAGAGATCCCACCCACCCCAACCCTGGACTGTTCTGCCCCCTGCGCTCTAGGAGGCGCTACAGGAGCCTCAGAGCCCGCACTACCAGGCTCAAAGACAGCTTCTTTCCCCAAGCTGTTGCCCACCTGAACCTGGCTACCCACTGAATGTCTGTGGATATTTTTAAATATTTTGTACTCCAGCTCTTTTTTAACTTATTTTTAGCTTTTGCTCTGCATGTGTGTAGTATATCTGATACTGTGTTTGCTGTGTTTGTCTGTGTCTGTCTTGTACTGTTGGTGAAGCCACCGCCCTCATTTCATTTTAACATGTGCCAGCACATTGTTTTTAATGACAATACACTGAATTGAATTGAATATATGTACACATTGTGAATGGATTGGATTGTGTATATTGTGTCTCATCTCATTTATTACAACACCATGTACATGGAGCCCGTTAACCTCTGTATACTTTTCTGCTTATTTGACACTGAGACACGTGTACCAGCTCGTAACGCATGTAAAATATATATCCAGCTATTTACACAACTCTGATTCTGAATGTTGAGCTATTGATGAATACCCGACCGGAGTGGAGCCACAGTGGAGCCGGACTTCACGTGCCGAGCAACACATGGCGCAGACATCAGATATCAGACATCAGACATGAGACATCAGATATCAGATATCAGACATCAGACATCAGACGTCAGATATCAGACATCAGACGTCAGATATCAGACGTCAGATATCAGACATCAGACGTCAGATATCAGACGTCAGGCATCTCTATGCTGGTTGAAACTTCCCAGAACCCTCCAATTCGGAGAAGTCCAGACCAAATGAGAGGAGGGGGATTTGTTGATTTACATCGCCCTCTGCTGGACACGCTCTGTCTCTGTCGCTACTTTTCAATCTGCGTTGTATTTTTCTTTCATGGCTCGCGTCACTGTTTAAAGAAAGTCAACTCAATTGACTGTCAGATGGGCTAAATTGACCGCCTTGTCCTGATGTTTGGAGCGATGCGTGATGGTGGTGGTGGAGGTGATGCGGCGCCGACGGGCTGCGATTAGCCGTGATGATTGATGATGTGTAAGGAAACCATGGTGACGGAGAGCCCCTGCAGTCGTATCTGAGCCTGGCAGGGCCTGCATTAAATGGACTGCGTTTTATATAGCGCTTTTATAGCTGCTGCTGCAGCCACTCAGAGCGGTTTACATCGATGACTGCCTCACACACACACACACACACACACACACACACACACACACACACACACACACACACACACACACACACACACACACACACACACACCGACGAGCAGTTAGGATGTAGGTGTCTTGCTCAAGTACACCTCGACATTTTTGCAAGGAGGAGCCGAGGGTTTGAACCGGCAACCCCCCCCCCCCAGTTACCAGACGACCTGGTCTCAATAGCACCCCATTCAACCCTTGATTTTGGTGACTGGGGTGCTACTGCCCATAGAAGACGATAAACTACCGTAAAACACAATAGGTAAATGAAAATACAGTGCTATGATATACGTAGCAGTGCCAGGCTTTAGCAAATTAAAAGTTTCAGTTTCTTGTATATAATATATTGCAAAAAAAAATAAAAATTAAAAATTATGATGCATGTGTTGCATGAAATGAATGTTGCACAAAACTCAGTGCAGTCCACTGCAAACTGGATTCTTTTGTCTTGTTTAATACCAGATACAATACTGTAATTTTGCTTGCATATCTTTTATGGAGATGTTGTGTTGTGTTTTGTTGTCTAAAACAATTCCAATATCATTCTGTTGCAACACTTTCGTACTCACAACATACAAAATAAAATGACTTGGAACACCCTAAACTACGTGGACCAGTTCAGTGGGGTGCCAGCCAACAACCATTAGTGCACTGTCAGTGGTGACGACATTATGAGCAGTCAGTGCTGACGACATTATGAGCAGTCAGTATTGACGACATTATGAGCAGTCAGTGCTGACGACATTATGAGCAGTCAGTGTTGACGACATTATGAGCAGTCGGTATTGACGACATTATGAGCAGTCGGTGCTGACGACATTATGAGCAGTCGGTGCTGACGACATTATGAGCAGTCAGTGCTAACGACATTATCAGCAGTCAGTATTGACGACATTATGAGCAGTCAGTGCTGACGACATTATGAGCAGTCGGTGTTGACGACATTATGAGCAGTCGGTGTTGACGACATTATGAGCAGTCAGTATTGACATTATGAGCAGTCGGTGTTGACGACATTATGAGCAGTCGGTGTTGACATTGTGAGCAGTCAGTATTGACGACATTATGAGCAGTCGGTATTGACGACAATATGAGCAGTCGGTGTTGACGACTTTATGAGCAGTCGGTGCTGACGACATTATGAGCAGTCGGTGCTGACGACATTATGAGCAGTCAGTGGTGACGACATCAGCGTTTACCATAACAATTAACTGTGTGACGCCGAGTCGCGGAAGTGCTGATCATCCTACTTCCTGGATTACATAATCGTGGGGGGGGGCATTCTGCGTTAAGACCATATATCAGTGAGCTGCTGATCTTTCACTGTTTAATCGTAATGTTTTATCAAACTTACTTTAGAAAAGTATGCCTGGATGACGTCAGGGATCAGGAAGGGCGTATGGTTCCCCCCGGCCGGCCCCCAGCAGGGCAACACCAAGACACGAGTTTTTGGATTTGTGTTTATATCCAAAAACTACAAGAACTTCAAGAACACAAACATCCAATATCCAGACTAACACAAACTAACACATACTATGTCCAAACTATAAAAAAACACTGTCCAAGGGATCGAACGCCAGCCAGGATGCTGTCAGAACTGCCGGTCTGCATGGGCTAGCAGTTAGCTTAGCCTGCCCCGCTTCCGCACCCTGTCAGAACGCCCTCGGTGTTTCCTCTTCGGACACAGCTCGAGGCAGGGGCCGTGGTCCTTGGGCCCACCGGGAACAGGTTTTATTCGTAACGATCACTGATGGTTAGACTCGCTAGCCCGTTGGCTAACGGGTTGTGTTTTTAGTTGACTGGGTAGCGCAGTCTTCCGTGGTGCGGGGCGTCCCGCCTGCGGCGGTTACTGGCTGCCCACCGAATTCGCTACTATATATACATATATATGTGTGTGTGTGTGTGTGTGTGTGTGTGTGTGTATCAGACCGGTCGCCTCCTCTTTACGTGTGTATGGACACGCTTCTGCAAGTCACTTATACGTGTTCATTGACACGTATCTCACAGATGCCGCTAGGGGCGCCCTGTAGCCTACTAGGTCTGTCATGACCATGGTCATGACGCAATAGAATGTCAAAAATGTTGAACAAAGATGGCGGAGCGAATGTTCGTGACTGCTGTCTTTGCCGACTTCTCCCAGAAAGTACAGCTGTTTAACCTCTTCAGTGACGTCTCTCACCGCTTTAGAGTGACATACACGCTCCCAATGTCCCTTTTTATGACAGTTGTTGCACTTACTGTTCATTGCAGGACACTTCCGCTCATCGGTGTGCTGCGTCTTGCCGCACCTCCCGCATTCATATACTATGTTGGTTGCAGGACCGCTGCCACCATGACGCTGTCCACCCTTTTTCTTGCGCCCCCAGTGGCCAGAAGACGGGATTGCGTCCCCAGTGGCAACTAATACGTGTCCATATACACGTATTTCGGTCTCGCAAAAACGTGTCCTCTGACACGTACGTATTATGACGTAGTGTAGGTATATATATATATATATATATAGCTTTGTTAAAAGAAACACTCAACGGTAGGGAAAGAGCCCAACAAATAAGGAGCAAAATAATCCAGTGAGTCAAGTAAGTTCGTTACGAGGCAGTACAAGCCTGTTTCATGCCATAAGCAACCGTCAGCTGAGGTCAATATAACTACTATTTATTTATTTATTTGTTATATTGAGATTTGTCTGTTTTCTGTGCCTTGCAAAACACTATACCATAAAAACAGATACAAACATGTTGTAAATGTGTTGGGGCTGTAGGGAACAGGTCCTACAAGGTCCTCATACAGCCAATAGCCCCTTATTAACTGAAATCCCTTGAAACGCTTCTTCTTGTCTTTTCTCATTATTCTTGTCCTTCATGTACTTTGCTGACCAAACTGAACTCGATGTGCCACAACACAGGCTTCACTGGCCCTCCTGTTTGTATAAACCACTGCTTTTCCTGCAAATACCTCGCCAAATACTTTGATGCACGCTGTATCTGAAAAACAGACGGTAGCATCACACGCACTCTGTGTGTGTGTGTGTGTGTGTGTGTGTGTGTGTGTGTGTGTGTGTGTGTGTGTGTGTGTGTGTGTGTGGCTTGGAACTTACTGTACCGCTGCGTGCGTACTCGGTGAAGATTTGTGGCTTCTGAGAAAAGAGGAGAACGCTCTCTGAGTGCTCCCGGTCCGTCCGGTGGGGCACTCGGTGCTCTGCAGCACACTACTGGGAATATCTGGCTCGCTAAGCGGTGTTTATCCACCGGCTGCTGCTGCTGCTGTTGTCCTCTCTGGCCTGGCCTGTACCGCGACCTCAATCAGGTTGCAGACATCTGGAATTAAAGTGTCCAGACTGCTACAGGGTAGAGCACACTATGCACGCCTGCAAAAAGGGCAGGTGAAGCCTTGCTTTGATCCAACGCACATGATCCTAAAAACCTAGGTCAGGGGTGTCAAAATCCAGGCCTCGAGGGCCGCAGTGTCTGCAGGTATTTGTTGCAACCATGCACTACGCCACCTGATTAAACTAGTTCATTTCCCTCCTTGATCCAGGAGGTGAGCTAATTAGTGAAATCAGGTGGTGTAGTGCACGGTTGCAACACATACCTGCAGACACTGCTGCCCTCGAGGCCTGGAGTTTGACACCCCTGACCTAGAAGGAAAAAACATCCCTTACCATTTACTCCTTCACAGATTAGCCGGATTTGAGGGGAGAAATACTAGCAAATTGTACCAGCCCCCCCAGATGTTTTAAGGAGTACACGCTGTTTAAAAGGCACTTCTCTGCTGGATTTACTTGTGCTAAAACACTGTTGCAGTGTCGCCACAGTGACGCTCTTGTTCCCAACTTTCAAATCTCGAGAGCTCGAGATATGTCCCAGAATTCTTATGAGTCTGCTCCTGGGTTTGCCTCTGTACTTTATTTAGCACATATAAATATGGATGTGGGTTGCCCAGCACAGTGGCGCAGTGGTTAGCGCGGTCGCCACCACTGTGCAAGAAAGGCGACCGCGCTAACCACTGCGCACGAAAGTCCTGGGTTCGAGCCCCGGGGTAGTCCAACCTTGAGGGTCGTCCCGGGTCGTCCTCTGTGTGGAGTTTGCATGTTCTCCCCGCGTCTGCGTGGGTTTCCTCCGGGTGCTCCGGTTTCCGGTTAGGTGTGTGTGGGGGGGGGGCCCTATGATGGACTGGGGGCCCTATGATGGACTGGGCGCCTCTTCCGGGTGTCACCCTGCCTGCCTCCCAGTGACTGCTGGGATAGGCTCCAGCATCCCCGCAACCCTGAGAGCAGGATAAGCGGCTGGGATAATGGACGGCTGCCCTGTGTTGGGAGGCCATGGGCTGCCGCCTCTCAAACGCTGTGATCCAAACTTAGTTTTGAGTGTGATTTCTCTCTTCTTTTTTATTGGTCTATAGAAATACGCCGATTCATTTAGGAAGCCTAAGAATTTAGACAGAGAGGCTGGTAGACAGATGGGCAGATAAACTGAAAAAAAGAGAAAAACAAGTGGATGGAGATGTAGAGAGTAGTTAATCCAGGTTAAAAGGGGTGGCTTTTCTCTTTTGTGCGTCTGTGAATGGGAAAATCCCGTTGCAAATATGCCGCTGCGGTGCAGCATTTGTGCAGAATACATGTGTTTCTTGCAGGGCATCTAACGTATCTGGCAAACATGCATGCAGCTTTAAATATACAGCACTAGTTACATTAAGGTGGTATACATGAGAGTTAGATGGTGATGCCGTACAACAAAAATACTGTTTGCCATTATTTGCTGTAACCACACTATTGTGAGTTATCCGCTGTTTGTGAAAGGCAAATACAAACAGAGGTGGGTCATAAAATAGCCCTTTGTTAGCACTCTCAGAGCATTATCAACGCCAAGTAATGATTTCCATTGTAAATTCAATGTCCTCTGCCCCACTGTTACCATGCCACTACAGAGGTATACATAGTATTTGAGGTTGGTCAGGATTCAGGAAAGAACGCGGTACTTGCTACCCACAGTTCCCTTTCAGATGTTAATGAGTCCTGATGAGTCCTACAGAGGCCATGTGTAATCAGGCCTCTTGTCTAGAGCGGGCTGGAGAAAGACCTATTCATCTCCAATCAGGATCTTAAGCATCCAACCAAGAAACACCTTGTTGCTTGTGAGTCCCCGACGAACACAATTTCCATGACGACAGGGACAGATGACATCCGACGTCTATCAGGACACCTCTGTCCCATTAAGGGCACTCTGATTCATGGTTGTTTCTTACACGGTGGTTGGCCCCCATGTTAACCCCCCCCGTGCTGTATTCTGTGGTTCTCTGGGGCAGTTGAACCACAATTCAAGTTTGTGCCAAAGTCGACAAGAAAAAAATATATACCCTTTACAACACTTGAACAACATCTTGGGTTTCACAGTGTTCAATAGCACCTTTGTCAGGACCATTGACATAACCTTTATTTTAAAACGTGTTGTTATTAGAATTAAAACGAGACACTGTCTGTGTGAACGGAAGCTAAAAGAGCAGTTTCGATGCAATGGAGATACAAGTTCCTGGATGGATCCAATTAGTCATTTACAAACATGCCCATCCATCCATGTCCATGTCATATCATCTGTATTCCAAGTTGCACATACCTAAATATGACATACAAAACATGTTTTACAATCATTAGTTGTAAATCTTAAATCACGGAATAACTTGGGAGAGTAGCAACTGATGAATTCTGTCCTACTTACATTAAAACAGTGTCACCGTGTTAGGGGACTGAACCTGGATGATCCTGGTGGAAATATTCAATAACAGGCATTGGACACTGATCCCCACATTGTTTAAGATACACGTCTTTCAAGGACAGAAAGCTCTCACTGTCCACCACAGTTCTCTAGTTCATAGCTTTCGGTGGCCAATGCCTAGGCATGCTCCTCAGGTATTTGTCCAGGGATCCTAACGCCCTTGTCCACAGGGTTTCTGGGAATGGGGCTGGCACAGCTGGAGCGGGTTTCTGCAGCACTGCTGGTTCTCTGGATGAACTGGAGAAAGTTCTCCTGGAGGGAACCCTCGTGGCTGGATGCTCCGAGATCCGCGGGTTGTGTCAAGCAGCAACGTCTGAACTTCACCAGCTCCTCCCTGATCTGCCTGTTCAAAAGGCCATAGAAGAATGGGTTAACTGCAAAAGAGGAGTAAGCCAGCCAAGTAACCGCCTCCTCTAAGTCCCCAGGGCTCTGCGTGGAGGCACTAAGTGACATTTGCAAGTGGAAGGTGAAGTAGGGGAGCCAGCAGAGCAAGAACTGGCCCACAATGAGCACCAAGGTGAGGGCAGCCTTGCCTCCGCTGAAAGCCCTCTCAGGGGACAGTCTTTGCGGCAAACTGTGGGAGGTGGTTATTATTGTGGTCTGGCTGTTGATGGAGTCGGAGCGATTCTTGGTGGGGTTTATATTTGCCCAGGCTGGCACAGCCGGGACTTGCTGCAGGGCTGCTGAGCGCGCAACCTTGTACACGGCGCAGTAGACGGCAAAGATGACCAATGCGGGGACAAGGAAGCATACAACACTGAAGAGCACAGCAAACAGACTTCTCAGATGACTGTGGCTCCAATGTAGAGAGCAGTGGGCGGCCGCAATAGAGCTGTGGTTACCATAAGCCGGCCATCCAAACAGCGTGACTAAAGCCAGCAGCGCCGACTTAACCCACATGAAGAGCATTACACCTATGGCGAGGTTTATAGTCATCTTGACCTCGTAGCGCATGGGGTGTACGATGTAGAAGTAACGCTCCACACTGATGGCTGTGATCGTGAGTATGGACAAACAGATCAAGAACACATTGAGAAAAATGTAAACCTGACACTCCAAGACAGTGAAAACCACAGTGCCAAAAAATGGTGACGTAGATATGATGCCCAGGGGCATAAGGAGGATGGCACATAGCAGGTCCACCGCACAAAGGTGACACACAAAAGCAAATCTCTTCAGGTGGGGGGCACGAGCGATGGCCACCATTACCCCAGTGTTGGCCAGCAAAGCGATGAGGTTAAGCGTCACCATGCAGAAGAGGCCGACGAGGTCCTTGATCTGGGACTGCGAGCTCGTGACCACGCCCACGTCGGCAGGAACTGTAGGGTTGGATTCCCACGCGGCAGCAGTCTGATTTGGGACTGTGTGATTTGGCACGGGGGCTATCATCGAGCCAGACTTCTCCATCATTCATCTACAACCTGTCGGCTCAGCGGCCTCCATTCTGATCTCAGGCGTCGTCCATCAGTCCGGATCTCCTGTGGTGAAGAGACAATGAATACCTCTGACATGAAGACAGTAAACACTCGGGTCATTTAGTTTTGTTAAACAAAAACATATGCAAGTGTTTTATATATGCCTCTTCATCCATCCAAACTCAGCCACCTCCAGCAATGTAACAGAAGATGAGGAACTTTTATGAGGAAGATTTTACAGGTATCTAATGCTGCTTGAGATGGCTGCCCTGTTGATTCAATATGATCTGCATTAATTAGGTCTCTTTTTTATCTAAATCATTATAGTGGTGGAATTTTGGTCAAAGATCTAAATTAAATGTTTTTTTTACCCTACTAAGCCTAAAATTCCCGGTACAGATGGGGGCAGTATACTGGAAGCTAGTTTTGTGATAAACGTCCTTGTTTATGTGATCGCAGCACATTATCATCCATCCATCCGTCCATTATCCAAGCCGCTTATCCTGCTCTCAGGGTCACGGGGATGCTGGAACCTATCCCAGCAGCCATTGGGCGGCAGACACCCTGGACAGGCCGCCAGGCCATCACAGGGCCCACACACTCACATTCACACCTAGGGACAACTTAGTATGGCCGATTCACCTGACCTACATGTCTTGGGTCTGTGGGAGGAAACCGGAGCAGCCGGAGGAAACCCACGTGGACATGGGGAGAACATGCAAACTCCACACAGAGGATGACTCCAAGGTTGGACTACCCCGGGGCTCGAACCCAGCACCTTCTTGCTAACCACTGCTAACCACTGCTAACCACTGTGCCACCGTGCCGCCCACTGAAAATAAAAATAATAACTGGAAATAGTAGTTGTGAAGAAAACGAACAACGCTGATCCTCAGAGTTGTTCACTGATCTCAGCTCAAATGTCCAAACCTGATCCCTTTGGGGCCTTAACGCTGCCCAATACATTCTGCTGATCCTCGTGACATCAGCCAATCTGACAACCTGTTGCACCAGGACCGTCTGACTGACATGACAATATACATTTCATCTGTTGAGGAAGGTGATATCTTGGCCCTCAGCCATCCATTGAGGATGACTGCTGTCGTCTGAGAACCCGAACCTGGTCTACTTTACATGACCAGTCGTGGTGTGATGATCTAAATACAGTGGATGGGCCAGGCAAGAGGCAGCTGCTCCGAGCAGATAACAGCAAGCGGGCCGGTGAGGCGGCATGAGGCATACGGTAAAATTGTTTGTTTTTATACTTATAATTCAACCATGCATGGCCTAAAACCCAAAGAAAGCCATCAGCCATCCCACCCTCGGAGCCCTGAATGGACTATTTACCCTGACCAGGTTTGCAGCGATAAGCTCCGCGTGTGCTGCTGATAACCATCCTGCAAAACGGGTGCGCAATAAAAGAAATAAAACGTGCTTAAAATGCTGAACAAATTAGTGTTTACTAGTAGCTGTTTCATATCAGGTGTGAGATATGGAGCCCTGCCAGCAGTAGTCCACACACCTGCTGATGACTTGAGAAAATATTGACAGTTTCATCATTCTCATCCTCATGCAACATGATTTTGAAGCATTTCACTGGTACATTCAGCTCTGAATAGTAACAAACTATGCTGAGAAATGCAGTTCCAGTTGTAGGACTCTTGCCCGTTTTGATTTTAGACCAAAACCTGGTCTGTCCAGGCTGGTCCAGACACTGCCACCCTGCTCACATCACCGCGCTTCCTTCTTAACGCCACCCTCTATTCTCCCCCCCTGCTGAGAAAAGAGGAGCAAGTGAAAAATTCTCTTCCAAATCTCTACCCAGTAATCCAAAACCTTTCAAAGAAGTACCCCTTTACTTGAAGTTGCCCCTCACATGTGTAACGGTGCGGCAATATTAAAAGTCGTTAAGCGGTTCAACTCGGTCACAGATGATACTGAGTGAGTCAGTCAAGTGTTTAGTGCTTCAGGTTTAAATCAGCTGGGGAAATACCTGCATTTTCACGAGGGGGAGGAACCATATCCACCACAAAGCAAAACAACCAAACTTAGTATGTGCGAAACGATTACCTACCCATGATCCGCTGTGTGTCCAGCACAGTGCAGAGAAGTCGGGTTCCTCACATGGCAAGGTTCATATTACCATCCAGCATGTGCTTTGCTCGCAGGCACAATCCACCCAGCTATCTGCAGCTTCCTCCGGGATGACCCAGCTGGATGTCGGAGCCAAGCTAGCCCAGCAGAAAACCAACGCCGATCTGTAGCAGAGACGGGGGGTCCAGACTGCGGGGGGTCATACATGTGCAGAGCTGCTCGCTGCGCCCATCCTCATTTTGGACAGCGATGAACTGAAGCCTCTTCTGTCCCCCCACCTCTGCTCCTGCTCCGCTCTCATCACTGCCCTGTGCTGTGTATGGCACTGACTGTCACACATTGTGTGGTGCGTGATTTTTTTTTTCTCTTTTCCAAACAGACACACACACTGTCTCCCTCCAGGGCACAGGCATCCTCTGGGTCCTAATCCCCGCCAGCACGAAGGGATGGAATACACTGTGGTCAGTCCATAAAGCTGGAAACACAACCGTGTATTTCCAATAGATAATAACTAAGGCACAAAAACACAGGCGAGGGTATTCCTGGGGCTGGCCAACTACCGGAGGCAGTTTATTATCTTTTCTCCCCGTTAAAAGCCTCTTTTCTTTTACAAATTTATTTCTGATTTCTCCCCTTTTTCTCCTGATTTAGCGGCCAATCGATCCCTATTTTAATTCAAACACCCACCCTCGTACTGCGCCATGCGTTCGCCAACTGCGTCTCGAAGGAGTCGCCTCCAGGCCGAACTACTGCTTTTTCTCCTATCGCCGCTTCATCGAGTCCGGCCATAGTCGGATCTGACGAGACCGGGGCGCGAACCACCGGTCCCCAGTGGGCAACTGCTTCGACACAATGCCGATGCTTAGACCGCTACGCCACCGCGGACTTTTGTTAAAGGCCTTTTTTTAGGGAGGTGTTCCTCATCTGATGCGAGGGTCTAAGGACCGGATGTTGTATTGCTGTAAAGCCCCTTGAGGCAAATGTGTATAATTGGTGATGTTGGGCAACACAAATGAAATGGACTTGGCTATTCCCGCCTTTGCGGAGCTGACCAGTGCCCTGACCAACCTCCCCCGAAACACTGCCTCAGATTCGTTTGAGACCCTTGACCCTTTTGTCTTGCAGACCGAGGCATCAGGAGGTAGAGCGGCGTGGCCACGTACTCGTTCTCTTCGGTCCAGGTGTGAAATGTCCATGACAAGTGTTGTAAAAAGGTGTAATCTGCAGAATTCTGGACTGTGTATTACAAAACGCAAATAGAAACGTGGCTTTGTGTGGTTTTGACCCTCATAATTAAGATTTCGAAGTTTGATTTTTTTTTTCTTTCCAAGGATGAACGAGTCTTCCTTAAGCCATCAAACGGGGCTTGACCAAACCGGTCCTGCTTCCAGAACAGTCTCTCTCAAATCAGATGCTTGTAAAACTGTGTAGATAGTACTATCTTTATCGTAAGAGCAATGGTTGGCCTATACATTACTGGTTGGCCTATACATTACTATAGTTCTAATAGGTGCAGGTTTGGGAATGACTTGGAATTTTTCTCAGCTCATCAAAGTTTACCACACTGCCCTGAAAGGTGAAGAGCAGCATGTTCTTAAAATGCCTGGCTTGTGGCGTGGCGGTCTGTTCCGTTGCCTACCAACACCGGGATCGCTGGACCGAATCCCCGTGTTCCCTCCGGCTTGGTCGGGCGTCCCTACAGACACAATTGACCGTGTCTGTGGGTGGGAAGCCGGATGTGGGTATGTGTCCTGGTCGCTGCACTAGCGCCTCCTCTGGTCGGTCAGAGCGCCTGTTCTGGGGGGGGGGGTGGCGTGATCCTCCCATACGCTACGTCCCCCTGGTGAAACTCCTTACTGTCAGGTGAAAAGCAGCTGGAGACTCCACATGTACTGGAGGAGGCATGTGGTAGTCTGCAGCCCTCCCCGGATCAGCAGAGGGGGTGGAGCAGTGACTGGGACGGCTCGGAAGAGGGGGGTAATTGGCTGGATACAATTGGGGAATTGGGGGGGGGGCATAAAAATAAATAAATAAATAGAAAATGGGCAGCATGTAGGTTAACCCTCTTAGAGAGTTTGTCAAATGAGGCCAAGTAGGTACCAGTAACAAGTTTTTCAAGCAGTATATGTATTTTCTGTGCCAGTCCTGGAATGTTTATCATGCATGAATGAGCAAAAGGATTATTGCAAACAATGGAGAGGAGAGTTGAAGAATGAAGTTCTTCCTGAACTGGGTGTGCACCCTCAAGGAGCGGCCCACAGTCAAGCTGCAAACCGACCCACTGGCAAACAGAGGGGGGGCGCTGACCCTAATGATGCGGGGAGAGCGTTTGCTGGAAGGCGTTAACGTACATGGCCCTCCAGTATAAAGTGCATCCAGAGAGCGAGGCATCAAATGCAAGCCACCCAGTAATAAAAGTGGAAGCTGGCGAGTGCCGTACGTTGGTTACCCTTTAGCCACTGAAGGCAGGCTTCACATAGTCAGAGTTTTCCTCCATATGTATGACAACTGAATCTAGTAAGTTGAAAAAAAGACTGAAAACAGGCACAGAAAAATATGAAAGCTTTGGGACACCCAAAGCTTTCATATTTTATATTTAATATTTTTTTATGATATTCCCAATTTGGGAGTATCGTCATCATTTTCATGGAACTGACATGCCCGGCAGGTAAATAGACAAGGGTGACCCGCTTCCTTATGTCTTCTTTATCCCGATTCAGTAGTTGGACAAAGTTGTCCTTGAATGAGTTTGTATTTCTTTGTGAATGAAACCACAAGGTAAGTTTAGTGGACTTTAACGAGCCGAAGTGATAGGTCTGAATAGTCCAGTTCCAATGCTTTTTTATTAGTTAGAAATTGTCCAGTCGTGCAGATTTAGCTTCAACCCAGAGATAGCTGAATTGGTCGAGCAGTTACAGTGGCGCGGGTAAGGAAACTCTTGGGGCAGAGATGTGTAGCAAAAGTCATCAACACAGAGCCAAACTTTACGTTCAAAACCTCCCCTCCAGACAAGTGAGATATTTTGGCACTTGTGGAATGTGGTTGTGGCGCAGTGGTTAGCGCAGTCACCTCACAGCAAGAACGTCCTGGGTTCGAGCCCCGGGGTAGTCCAAACTTGGTGGGTCGTCCCGGGTCGTCCTCTGTGTGGAGTTTGCATGTTCTCCCCGTGTCTGCATGGGTTTCCTCCGGGTGCTCCGGTTTCCTCCCACAGTCCAAAGACATGTAGGTCAGGTGACTCGGCCGTACTAAATTGTCCCCAGGTGTGAATGTGTGTGTGTCGGCCCTGTGATGGACTGGCGGCCTGTCCAGGGTGTCTCCCCACCTGCCGCCCAGTGACTGCTGGGATAGGCTCCAGCATCCCGCGACCCCGACTGGGATAAGCGGCTTGGATAATGGATGGAATGTGGTTGCCGGTGGCTCGATGGCTAAATCAAAAAGAAAAGGTCTTGAGGGACATCCGTGGCAAGTCCGCCACTGAAGGCCACAGGGCCGTGTGTAGCGAGTTGGTTAAAACTGAGGCAGAGGGGAAAAGAATATAGCAACTTCATCTGATATAACTGTTGAGCCAAACCCAATTTTTTCCAAAACTGTAAATAATGCCATTCCACTCTGAAGTTCTCTCTCAACAGAACACAATAATGCAAATCTGTTACGAAAACATTTTACACAACAAGCAAATAAAAGACTAGTTAAAGCCACTGTCTGTACGAAAACTTTTTTTTTTTTATTATTGATTCATGGTTTCAAGTAATGTTAGTGCAACAAGGCTGAGGACATTTAAAAGGAACTCGGCACATTACCGACACTGAATGGGGATATTTCTAACATAACTGGAAGAGTTGGGAAAAGATATTCCAACTGGAAGATTTGGGAAAAGATATTCCAACAGGATACTATTTATTAACGTGCACACAATAGAGGCACTTTCAGAGCACTTCTAGGCGTCTCCTCAAAATGCTAGGTTTGTTACAGCGCTTAACACCGACTCAAAAAATTCCACTTCTTTCTCTTGTAAACAACACTTCAGCACATAGTGTTCTATCTCTACACAAGCATTGTGAAAGATCGACAACAAATTCTCCCACTTACCCTGAACCATTCCTTTTCAGAAGGAAAAGCTTGGAATAGCATCAACACTTGCACAGGGTGACTCAAAATGCAAAAGGGTGACAGTGCAAAGCAGCCCAAAGACGAAAACAGTGCGTATGTGCAGTAAGCTTTGAGCCTGCTCACACAAGGTTTCCAGGGGATTTATACAAGTCTTCCCAGACTGTAATCTGAACAGAAACAAACTAAAGATCAAGGAGAAGATACTGTAAGGGCAGAGCCAACGTACAGCATAGGAATAAACTGCAATTTAACAGTTGCTTTCATCCAACCAATTTTGACTGCAAGCGGAAAATGTAAGATTTTGATGCATACAGTATGCATGAGAAGTGCGAGTCATCTCTGAAAACTACTCAAGTTCAAAAACTGTTACAGTATGAATACCATGAAACCGTGAAGCCCAGCTTTGTAAAGAGCCATTAAAATGTAATGGATTACTCGTTCTATCGAGACCTCCGCCTGGGTCCGGCTCGTGAACGGCTACATCCTCAGTTCCAGGAGGAAGCGCATGCGACACTGATTCTCTTTGTAGATGAGGTACTCGCTGCTGCTGAAGGAGCTATCTGAGAACTCGGGCTGCTGTACGGGTTTGCCTTGAGGCACGGAGACCTTCTTCCCATCCAGAGTTATAAAGGTGTCCTTAGAAGGGTCTGGAAACAGAGGAGTTATCAATGCCACTGTGCACAAAATACTGCCTGATGTACTTTTAGCAGCATTACAAATGCCGCTTCGGTCAAAGACTTCCGAGTGTAAAGTGGACACAGCTTTGTGTGAGGAAGTACTGTACTGTACCTGGTTCTACTGTCCCTCGCGCCACCACACAATCAAAGCCAGCAGGAGCCGTTTTTAAGGAGCAGTCGTCTCTGGTGATGGTGTGCTCCTTACCCAGAGCTACCTCGTTCAGAAACATCACTCCGGTGTTTTTGGAGGTGCGCACTACAAGTGGCATATAGCTCAGTTTTTACAAATCCCAGCATTGAGGCCATAGCTTTGACTGACATCTCTGCAAAACACATTTCCAAAGCCTTACCATATGACGCAGACTTGCTGTTTTCGGAAGCAAAGTAGATGCCACGACCAACACGGCCACCCGAATGGGGCATGATCCGCAAACCGCTCTTCAGAATGGCCGCTACCACCGCTATGTTAGTGCCGTGCCACAGGAGACGTCGGTTCTCCAGATCGTGATGCTCGCTGAATCGTTCCTCCTGCAACGAGGAAAGATAATGGGTCGCAGAACTACAGTTAGGTGCGCTGTGAGTTCCGAGTATACCGCACGTTTTCTCTATACTACTCCTACCTCTGTCTCTCTGTCAATTTTCCACACATTGACAATTTTCGGGTGTCTGTAGTCACATGCGGTTGCTTTCAAGTATTTATCAATAACCTTCGAGTGAAAAAAGAATGAAAGTGGGTTAGTATTACTGAGCAGTGGCGCCCCCAGAAATTTTTCATAGGGG
Organism: Lampris megalopsis; assembly: GCA_022114975.2. Lineage (NCBI taxonomy): Eukaryota > Metazoa > Chordata > Actinopteri > Lampriformes > Lampridae > Lampris > Lampris megalopsis. The sequence goes on from JAJHIY020000641.1 coordinate 909,668, forward strand.
TGGCCAAATGGGGCCACTGAAAATCTTGGGGTGGCACACCAAAACCAAAAGCCATGACTGAATTTCGGGAATTCTATGCTGCTGTTGTAGTATACTGTATAGCCTAGTTGAAAACTGTCAATATGAGAGTTAAGAAAAATATACATTATTGATTTAAATGAACAGCATCTAATGTAAAATATCAGATAGAAGCATATTATGCATAATCAGAAGCATATTCTGCATATGTGACTCGTGGCTGGGGGGGCCAGCGGGGCGGCCAGGGATAGTATCAGGGTGGCCGTGGCCACCCCTGGCCACCCCTTGGGGGCACCACTGTTACTGAGGGGCATGGAATGAATCAAAAATGAACACCAGCTGATCTGAAATATGGACAACAGGCAGCAAATGTCAGAAAAGATGGTTTTGAGCAGCCATCCCATTATCACTGGGTACCGTACCTTAAACTCATCTGTATCTTTCCCAAGTAAATTCAGCTCGCATTTCAGCGAGTTGTAGTCTTGGTCCAGAGGGTGAGGAACTGTCTCCACCATCTCCTCCTGAGCCTTTTCTGTCTCCGACTTCAGTGTCTGGGCAAGCTCAATGTCAGCCAACACCTTCAGAGGACATTCAAGAGCAGAATTGACATAGGAGTTGCCTCCATAAGTAAGATAGTTCATTTGAAGACATAGTTTGCCCATAAAAAAACGTCACCATAAGCATCTCTTTCTTGCTCTCCACAATCTCTTTGGTGTTGATGGTTGGCGGCAGGTTCCGGCCAAAGTTGTGGGGGATAGTGGTGAAGAACTTTGAAGACAGCTCCTCCAGACCGGTGCTCCTGCTTCTTTGGCTCATCGCTGCCTCAATCTCCTCCAGGACCCCAAAACCCTTCGCAATCTGTAACTTGCTAAGCTTGCCCAAAGGCATCTTCTTTATGTCTATGTTTCAAACACGTATACACAAACACACATTACAGATATGATGACTGTGTTATTTTCATTATACACGAGCTAACCAAGGCCTATTGCAGTCATACGTTGTCTTTTTCATGACTTCAACGTTGACGGCACAGCAAACAGACATCGCAGGGGATTGGAAGGAATTTCTGAACAATAACCAAAAGAACACCTATCAGTCAGGTTGCTTGCGTATACACTCAGACTTTACCCTCTCCCAACAGTTATGGTGAATGATTTACTCTTTAGACCCTAAACCAGTGTTACTCTTTACGCATGCGTGGCTCGTGAGACCTTGTTTTGCGCCTCATAAAGATCCACCGATAACAATAAGAACACAGCTATTACCTACTTCTATAGGCTCCGTTTGTGTCCTGTTTTAGCGCATTGAAATGAATTGTCCAGCAGATGGCAGCATACTGAGGACACGCCAAAGAACGTAGGCTGCGTAACAGCGTGGGCTCACGGGTAGACGTATGGCCTATGTGTGGAGCTTTGCATTTGCGAAATGTTTTGCAAGTTTAGCACGTAAAGTTATATCCAATATTGGTAACACTTTAGTATGGGGAACATAAAAAAAATTAATTACTAGTGAATTAGTAATGATCAAGATGTCACTTTAGTATGGGGAACATATTCTAAGTAACAAAAACTTAATTTACAGTAATTTAACACTATGAACACTTGTAGTTTTGTGTGTTGTTATGTAAGAACAGACCATATTCATTAAGTGTTAGTAAGGGAGAATAACTTCTTGTGGTACTACCACCTTATAAAGTCCATACTAAGCAATGCATATTGAGATGGTACTACTAATAAGCAATACTTCTGAGGTTATAGAGGGAAAACTCATAGTTAATGGCTTACTGGTTGTATAATAAGGCCATGCAGAATAAGGCATTAATGAGTACGTAATAATGACCAATTAAGAGCCAATATGTTGCTAATTTGCATGCTAATAAGCACCTAATTAATGGTGACTACGTTCCCCATACTAAAGTGTTACCTATTTTTTAAACATACACAAAGATGGTAAATATCTTGAGAGTGATGATAAAAAAAACACCCGAGTTATATCTGCAATCTCTGTGGCTCTTGAGGAATGGTCTTGCTCAATTAATTAGTGAGTACCACTGCCCTAAACTCTTAAATCTCAGAGTATGTGACATCTCAATGCCTGTCAGAAAGTCGGTAAAAGCTCCAAGTCAACAACCGATGCGCTTCTAATCCACGGCCCCACCCAGCACAACAGGTTTGTTACCTAACAGGACCAAGAGTCGTAAACCCTTCCCAGGCTACATAAATCTGAATTCAGTAAGGGCTGGCATGCTGACACACACACCCACCTAAGTTCATACACTCCATTGCCTCTTTGAACATATCATTGCTGAAGATGAGCTTGATGAGATCTTGAGTAGGAGCGTCAAGGGTGCACGGAAGGACATTTTTGGTGACTTTGATATTCATCCCGTCGACACTGTCCACCTGCAACATTACCAAAAATCAATTAACTCCTGCCAGAGCTGACAGCAGATCTGAGGTGGGACTAGAAACACGTGGCTGACGTTCAGTACGGTGGATTTAAGTTGCACAACAATTCAATCAAACCATCCAACCGTTATCCAAACCGCTTATCCTGCTCTCAGGGTCACGAGATGCTGGAGTCTACCCCAGCAGTCATTGGGCGGCAGGTGGGGAGACACCCTGGACAGGCCGCCAGTCCATCACAGGGCCCACACACACACACACACACCTAGGGACAATTTAGTATGGCCGATTCACCTGACCTACATGTCTTTGGACTGTGGGAGGAAACCGCAGCCCCCGGAGGAAACCCACGCAGACACGGGGAGAACATGCAAACTCCACACAGAGGACGACCCGGGACGACCCCCAAGGTTGGACTACCCTCGGTCTCGAACCCAGGACCTTCTTGCTGTGAGGCGACCGCGCTAACCACTACTCTACCGTGCCGCCCCAAATAAAACCAATGGGTCTGAAAGCCGAACATATCCAGCTATTATTTTTACTGGCATTTCTGTAGGATGCTGTAGCTAAAACTTCCCATCTGACAAAAATCACTCTCTCTATTAACAAATTCACTACCTTAACCTCAGCGTCCTGCATTCCATCAACCTCTATCAGGGTGTACTTCCCAGAGTGGGACACGAAGTTCACACGATCCTTCCAATTGTTCTTTGTCTTATCTTTGAACTTCTTCTCAAAGTCCTTCACAGCCGCCTCAGGGTTATCAAAACCGGAGGAGAGTTTGGACTGGCCCGTTTCTCCCTGTATTTAAGACAAAAGAATACAGGCGCTTCAATATCCTCAAAAGGGGAAAGAAAGTCTGCATTAAATAATCAGTGAAGTCAAATCAAATAGGGAAAAAAGAGCCATCTGCTTTGTGGTTTAATCCTCCCACATAACTTAACCAATAAGAAAATGAGTTATTCAAGACTCACCACTCTGCCCCATCTATTCCAGCAATAGTAGTGACTGCTTTCTTTAAGAACTTGTATGACATAAAATTTGTTGTTGTTATTTCCGATGTTGGTCTGGTTGAGCATGCAGTCATAGTCTTCATATACCTGTGGGAACAGAAGCAAGAAACACCCCCGACTGTGTGTTTTGAGAGGGTGGATGGAGTTTCACCTTTGTCTAGAACACACTGACCCTCAACCATGTGCCATGGAGGGCCACCTCCACATGGAGGTGGCCACCTGTATGCGGGTGTTCTCCACAACCCCACACCCGCCTGCAGATTCCACCAACGCACACACCTTCAACCAACCAGCGGGGGGGGGGCTACGCAATGACGTCAGCAGGTCGTAGTATTGGGTTGGATTTCATATTTGCATGTCTCTCCACGACGCACGGCAGTAACGCCGGTCTGTAATCTGATCGCCTGAGTTGACAGAAGAATACACAAGATGACCACAGTCGCTTACCTCTGCGGCCCCGGACAGCTCACAGTGCTCGTCGACCTTTCTCTTGCCCGTGGGCTGTGAACCGGCAGCCATGAGGGCCTCCTTGGCAGAGGCGAACGCATCCTTTGGCTGGGCTGCTTCTGACTCCTGCTTCACCTTCTTGCCACCCGCCTGGCTTGAAGAAGCGGTCTTTCTCTTTGGTGGCATGTTCCTCCCCTGAGACCCTCCACACAGAAACAGCCACATTTAAAGTGACACTGTAGCCGATGCGCATAAAATGTCCACCAAAATGAACAACAGTGCAGTGATCACAGTGCAGGACGGGCAAACACGTAGGCGTGCTGAGCCATGTCTGCTCGGTTCCTGCGACTTTTAGCATGCAATGTTGTTTAACTTGATTTCGATCTGATTTAATTTCACGCGCAATACAGCGAAAGTTTGGACGTGTTTTGGAGTGACGTAGCCAGGCTGCGTAACGCCCTGCACGTTGGACCCGCACCGGACAGCCACGAGCCAGAAGACCGGGTCTGATGGTGACGCGAGGCTGGGTAAAAAACTCACCTTTTAACTTCGTAAAAGGGACCCTCCGGAGTCAGACTGTCAACCCCCCTCCTCAGACGATCCGCCTCGGCCCCCCGCACGCCTCGGCCAGAAAGTTTACACACCGCCAAGTCGGGCACCGACGCTACAGCGAAGCAACGACGTCACGTTGATACAAAAGGTGACCGCTAATTGGTTGGTCCTTCCGTGACGTCAGCGCGCAGCGGCAGAGCCGCGCCTCCGCTGTTTTGCGCCGAGGGCGACTTCCGTATCATGACAACGTCGTGACGCGGGTTCTCCTGTTCGTTGTGCGGCAGTCGGGAAGCCAGCACCCCCTTGCCCAGCCCGCTTGCCATGGCCGCCAACCCGCGAGTTTTCTTCGACGTCTCCGCCGGCGGCAAACCGCTCGGCCGTGTGGTGATGGAGCTCAGAGCCGACGTCGTCCCCAAGACGGCGGAGAACTTCCGAGCGCTGTGCACCGGCGAGAAGGGGTACGGCTACAAGAGCTCCACTTTCCACCGCGTCATCCCGGGGTTCATGTGCCAGGGTGGAGACTTCACCCACCACGACGGAACCGGCGGCAAGTCCATCTACGGAGAAAAGTTCGCTGACGAGAACTTCACGCTGAAGCACATGGGTCCGGGTACCCTGTCCATGGCCAACGCTGGACCCAACACCAACGGATCCCAGTTCTTCATCTGCACAGATAAAACAGCCTGGCTGGATGGGAAGCACGTTGTCTTCGGTAAAGTGGTGGATGGCCTGGACGTCATCAAAGCGGTGGAGGGTTACGGTTCCGAGAACGGTAAAACCTCGACCAAAATCACCGTCGCCGACTGTGGGCAGCTCTGAACAGTCGTCGTCGTCCCCCCCCCCCAACTCACCCTGCAGCACCCCCCATCCCCCCCATCGTCATTCTACATTCCTGTTGATGGAGACGTGTTGTACCCAAACTCGCCACCCTTTTCTGCTCTTCAGACCATGTTGCATTTGTGACTTTGCCTGAGAACTTTCTTTTGCGAGAAACCTAAAAAAAGAAGGAAGACGTAGTGACGCCAGTACCAAACCGTCCCGCCTACAAAGTACCGTACTTTATTATTGGGGAAATTCCACATTCAGAAGAAGAGATGGACGGACTCCGAACCACATTCCAGACATTTTCACCAAGAGCTGCACCAATATGGCACTGCGACAAGAGGACTTCAAAACAAGAACTCGATTAGGACCAATTGTGTTTTTGATAAATTTCTTATCGACTGACAACACTTTATTGTTAAGAAAAAAAAATTTATTTTTTAATTTTTTCAATTCTCCTTTTGTTTTGCGGCATGAACAGTTTTTGTTTGTTCATGATGTCATGTACATGTGTTTTGTGCAGTAAAGGAAAAAAATACAAAGTGCCGTCCAAAAGTAAAAGTAAAAAATTCTTTCCATTCTACTGTCATATAGTCAATGCCGCTTCTGAAATGTCCTGTGTTGAACAATGAAAAATAATATAAAAATATGAATATGATGTGAGGGTCTCAGGACAGGCTGTTGAGTTGCTGTAAAGCCCCTTGAGGTGAATTTGTAATTTGTGATGTTGGGCTGTAACGAATAAAACGGACTTGACTATTATAACGAGTTACTAACGTACTTACTTACTTACGTACTTATTAAAGTTATGAAAGAATCAAAGCAGAAATTTGCAAAACAGGCATTTAGAATTTCTTTTATTAAACGACAAAATTTCAAACCATGGGTTCAGATTTACAAAATCTGATTGTTACAAATAGAAAGACATCACATCACATCACATCACATCACATGGAATAACGAATGAATGAATGAAAGCCAGTTTATTTGACATTGTAGTTTACAACGAATTTGTCTTCTGCATTTAACCCATCATGTTGTATAGGAACAATGAATAATAATAATAATAATAATAGTGAATAGGAGCAGGGAATAAGCTGAAAGAAGAAGAAGAAGAAGAGGATGATGATAATGATGATTGATAGGAGCAGTGGACAGCTGCAGCGCCTGGCGGCCAACTCCAGTTCTCTTTCCATTGCCTTGCTCAGGGGCACAGAGTTGGAGGAAACCACAGCACCCGGAGGAAACCCACGTAGACACGGGGAAAACATGCAAACTCCACACAGAAAGGACCTGGGACGGCCTGGGGTTCGAACCCAGGACCTTCTTGCGCGAACCACCGGGCATCACGCAGCCCAATAACCTCATGCAGCTTATATGTTTAAATATTGAAACACGCAGTTTCTGTTCAATCGGTAATGTTTATAAAGCGTTTTTAAACAAAGGAGTGTGTCCTGAATAGGATTTCTGGTTTGGCCATGATTCTAGAATGGTGACGTCACAAGTATCACTAGTATACTATAAGTGTCATACAATTTACTGGTGACTTATTCTGAGAAATGTTCTATTGCGCTTCTGATTTGTGGTTCTCTGTAGGTTCTGTGCTGTTGTCTCATTGTCGTTTTCAGTCCGCCTCTATAGCGAGTTGCCAAAAAGAAGCCCCATAGTGTCGTCTCTGCTTCTATACTCTGGCAGAAGTTCTTCCTGTTCTTCTTGTTCTTGTTCTTATTCTTGTCCATCTTCCTCTTCCTCTTCTTCTTCTTCTTCTTCTTCCGCTTCTTCTTGTTCTGCTTCATCAAAAAGACACGCATGTTAGGATTAATACTCCTGTCTGTGCCCCTGAGCAAGGCAATGGAAAGAAGAACTGGAGTTAAATGCAGAGAACACATTCGCTGTAAGAATACAATGTCAAAAAATAAAGTGGCATTCGTTTCATTCATTCTTCCTATTCCTCCTCTTCCTCCTCCTCCTCCTCCTCCTCCTCTTCTTGTAGTTGGCATCCAGTTTATTGGTGCATTCCCCCCACCTTCTGCTCCGGAGTGTGGATCAAACAGATTTATATACTACTACTACTACTACTTTCGGCTGCTCCCATTAGAGGTTGCCACAGCGGATCATCCGTCCTGTCTTCTGCATCTTCCTCTGTCACACCAGCCACCTGCATGTCCTCCCTCACCACATCCATAAACCTCCTCTTTGGTCTTCATCTTCTCCTCTTCCCTGGCAGCTCCATATTCAGCATCCTTCTCCCAATATACCCAGCATCTCTCCTCCACACATGTCCAAACCATCTCAATCTTGTCTCTCTTGCTTTGTCTCCAAACCGTCCAACCTGAGCTGTCCCTCTAATATACTCGTTCCTAATCCTGTCCTTCTTCATCACTCCCACTGAAAATCTTATCATCTTTAACTCTGCCACCTCCAGCTCCTCCTCCTGTCTTTTCATCAGTGCCACTGTCTCCAAACCATATAACATAGCTGGTCTCACAACATATCTAAATCCTCAAAAACACACACACACACATACATACACACACACACACTAAACTACATTTTATCTCCATGCTTTACAACCTCGTCCTACTATAAAATCCCTATCCATGTCAGCCACCCTATCCCTCTTTATCCATCATATCCTATGAAAAGCTCCGCAAGCTTAACAGTCCCCCGACCTGTGCTCTCGCACCCGTGCTCAGTAAAGCTTACAATGTGAATTCTTGCACTCCTAATTCCCCCAAATTAGTCCCCATCATCTCTCTTTGTGTCCCATAGCCCCTACAACTCAGAAGTATGTACTCCCCTCCCTCCTCTTCCTGATATCCATATTGTTGTGAGTGACTGGTTTGTTTTATTGTTTTCCACAGGGTCATTACAGTATGTTCAGTTGCAACCACAAATAGTGACTTCTTCCCCTCCTTATAATCGCTCCTATTTCGAGTATCAACAGTCACATTTTCTGATGTTTCTGAAAAACATTCCATGGACCGAGAGTTTCAGGTGAAAACGAAGTTAAAGGGGATAATAGTTTAGCAAAAGCCCATACTACAAGTGCTGAACGGTCATTGTTGATGATGATATATTGTTCAAAAGTCTATCTTTGTTCATGAGGCTTACATATAATGATAAGCAGAGGACAGAGGCTGGAAGGTGAAGGTGCGCCCTGTGGAGGTGGGTTGTAGGGGCTTTGTTGCCAGCTCCACAGCAAAACTCCTGAGGGAACTAGGAGTCAGGGGGAAGGCCCACAGGAGAGTGATCAAAGAGCTAGCCAACACTGCTGAGAGGACTAGCCACTGGATTTGGATCAAAAGGAGAGACGCCATCTGGGCTGCCCGGGTGAACAGCTAACCACAAGTCACACACGCAGGCCCTGTGTTGGGCCTGCCTCAGCGGAGGGTGTCTTGTGATAAAAGGCCGAAACACCCTGTGATGCTGAGGTACACAACTGATGATGTGTCCTGGTGGTGGCAATGTCCCGTTGGCAGACATCTCCAGTTTAATTTCCACCAAAACTGTTGCAGTGCAAACACTAGGGATTTTAACAACCAGTCCTTTTTTTTTAATCTTGATACAATAATCTTTATTTATAGAGCACTTTTCAAAATCCATGGCACAAAGTGCTTCACAAAGGCCACAAGATAAAAGAAAATAAAAACAATTTAGTGTATACAAACCAATAAAAGACAGTTCAAAGAGATCAAAACTCAAGTAAAATCAGGAAAGCTCTCCATGTATGTTTTAAGAAGAGACTTAAAAGAGATCTCTGACTCGTTCGACCTGATTTCCTCCGGCAGGTCGTTGCAGAGCCCCGGGGCCCAAACTGCAAATGCTCTGTGCTCTTCAGTTAGCAGCCGGGCCTCTGGAACCGACAAGAGACCTTTGCCCGGGGATCTCAAAGGACGTACTGACGTGTGCGCTACTAAGAGGTCAGAGATATAACAGGGAGAGAGGCCTTAAAAGTGATCATTAAGATCTTAAAAGCTTGGTTCTGGTTAAAAGCCAGACAGCTGAGTTCTGTACAGTCAGGAGTCGATCAATATATTTTTGGTTCAGGTAAGTAAAAGGACTGTTGCAACAGTCCAGGTGTAACGAGATGAGGGCGTGTAAAATGCTCTCTGAGTTAAAATAGATTATTCATTTTGAAATATTTCCAAGATGGTAAAAGCATGACTGTACAAGCTTTGTGGTGTGCTGCTAAAAACTTAAATTACTACCAAACCAGACGCCTAGATTCCTTACAACAGGTTTGATGTGATCTTGAACTACGCTGGTGCCGGCATACCTAGTTGTGGCCATGGAATACCTAGATACAAAGTTAAGGAGTGCCCCATTTCTGTGTCACCGGCACTCCCTAGTGGTGTGCCTGTAGGCTACATTGGATGTAATGTAATGTACAGTACAGTAATGTAATGCACATGTGCACACACTAGGGGGAACTGTTATTGTTTAGCTGACAATTATCGGATCACACTTGTTCAGCTGTTTGAAGGTTGTAGCGTCAGTGTGCCTCCATCGTCAGTTGTGTTCGTCACGTCAGATGAAATTAGACTTCAGGTGGAAAATAGCATAAAATATCGAAACGAAAACAAATAGACTTGACAAAGTGTGGTTTTACTAAAAGGTCAAACAACGAGAAAAATGGAAAAGAAATTGAGAACGTGGAGGAGCAGATAACGAGCAAGGAAGTTGTCCAGCTAGCTAATGTTAGCATAGCCAGTACTGCTAGCCTAGCTACAACGGCGGAGTCCGGAGCAGGAGCAGCACATCGACCCTTGCCACCAGCAGCATCTGGCCCACCACGAGCAGCATCTGGCCCACCACCAGCAACATCTGTCCCACCAACAGCAGCATCTGGCCCACCACAAGCAGCATCTGTTCCACCAACAGCAGCATGTGGCCCACCTGAGACTTTCCAAAAGTGTGGAGTGCGAGACAAAGCAAGGAGTGGCAGGAGCAGCAACCATTGATTTTTTTTTTTCAGTGAGGGTTGCATCGGATGTTTAACATGCAAAGAGGCAAAAATACTACTTGGACCAGAGACAGGGGTTCACTTATCCAGCGAGTGGGGAAAATGAAGTGTGCGTAGTGACAGTGCAAAATTTATGCGCAACAAAATATATAAACACAAGGACAGTGCCGCGCACAAACAAGCCAAAGAAATGGCCAAACAGAGAAAAAGGGACGTGATGCCTAACATTATTACTGAGGCTAGTGCACACCACTTTGATAAGATAGAAGCAGCATTCAGAACCGCTTACTGTATTACAAAAGAACGAATGTCATTCACGAAGATGGGCCCCTTAATAGAACTGCAAGAACAAAACGGGTCTAAAATGGGAAACGCACATAGATCAGACCACTCGTGTGCCGAGATTACAACCCACTTAAACAGCGAAATGAAACGCACAATAATATCCAATCTGAAACAAGCAAACTCGCCGATAGATGAAAGCTCAATGTATGGGATCACTTACCTCATCGTCTACCTTAGGTCTGACATCATTGGCAATGGTGATTGAGAAAATATCTTCTTGGACTTGGTTGAGCTAAAACAGGGTACGGATGCTGCATCAAAGTCTACGTGATGCTGGGCTGGACGATGAGTGATTGCGCAAGCATTTAATTAGTATCGCAACAGATGGGGCTTCCGTTCTAGCCGGAAATGTGTCTGGATTTATTGCCCGATTTAAAACAGATTTCCCCAATGTTCAGGCAGTGCATTGTTTGGCACACCGGCTCGAACTAGTCGTCCGCGATTCACTTAAAGCAGTTACGGGAACCAACTATTTTGACATTTTTATTTCAAAGTTGTATGCAATCTACCATCGATCCCCCCCCCCCCAAAATACCAGACTTCTGAAAGAAGCTGCGCTGGCGCTGGAAACGAGACTCTTACAGATAGGCAAAATCTTCACGATACGCTGGGTTGCCAGTAGTTTTAAGACAGTCAAGGCTGTGTGGCAAGACTTTCCTGCTCTAGCAAAACTGCTAAAGGAAGCTAGTGAGGATCCAAAGCGCACGGATGCCGAGAGGCGTCAGTTCAGTGGCCTTCATACTCAGTTCATAGGCTTTGTTGCTGATCTTGCATGTATGAAGGACCTTCTACGCGAGCGAGCTCCGAACGCTCTCTCTAAAACTACAGAAAAGAGATACAACTCTGAATCAGTCAAGCCGTGAAATCACACAAACTATCGACGTGTTAATAGCAATGAAATCATTCCACGTAGCCAAGGAGTGCATCGCAACGGCCAAATTTCATGGAGTGCAACTGGTTGATGGCAATGAGAACATCAACAGACTGCAGTTTCACCAGTCTGTAGTAGACAATCTAGTAAAACGTCTACCCGACTCCGATCTTGTACAACTACTCAAACCGCTGGACAAAAGCTGCTGGCCGGCTGATCATGGTGAGCTGGTTCTGTTTGGTGAACGAGAGGTCCACAAACTAGCCAAGCTGCTTGGGGAGCCATTGAGGGAGGCTGTGGAGGAGTACAGAGACTGGAAATTGCAGGGGACTGAAGCGGGCACGCTGAGGAGACTTGCTATTGCTGCCAAAACTTTTCAACTCAGCTCTGCAGAGTGCGAAAAAGGTTTCTCTGCGCTCAGTGACATTGATCGCAAGACACGGAATCGTCTACGGGAACAAAGTTTAACCACACTTCTGTTTTTGGACATTAATGGACCCCCATTGAAGTATTTCAACCCAAAAGGTCATGAGGTCATGGCTGGAACAGTTCAACCCAAAAGGTCGTGAGGTCATGGCTGAAGGCCGGCCATTGTCTTTCAACTTCATGGAAACCGGGGAAAGATGTCAAGAGAAGGGAAAAGAAGCAACTTTGGGACTACATCCAATAGGTGGTGAGTCGATGATGGCTTTGGCACACCTTGGATATGAATGGGACAGACAGTTTGAAATGGGATAATTTCTAAAATGGTAAAAATGAAATGATAATTTTAAAAAGGCATATGGTAACTGCATTTTGTATGTCTAAAAATTAGATGATTTGTAGAGTTTAAAAAAATTAAAAAAGAAGGCTAATACATTTTTAAAAGGTGTATTGTGGTATTTGTATTTCTTATTGTGTAATATGCTGTATACAGTATAATGTCTCATGGTCACCATATAAATTTAGAACTGGGGCCTCCCAAAAAGCATAGTGGAATCGTTTGTGTTGATGACGTCATTTTGAAATATTGCGCTCCAGCACACACAGACACACACACACACAACACACTGGCGCGTGCGCAGGCACACAAAACACGACATAGGTGGGCACCCCGAAAGCCTCGGGGTAAGTCGAACACGGAACGAGCAGATGGCAGAATTTGTTTTGCCATGTGCTGAGAACCAATGACAAGGACCTCTGTTTGGTTTGAATTCAGCCGGAGAAAAGTTTTTGGCATCCAGTTTTTAACATCACAAAGCAGTCTTTAAGTTAACTCAGCATTCCAGGGTCCGCGGATCTAACAGGTAGGTACATCTACGTATCATCACTGTCATGGCGTTCTTATTTTAGTGGCAATTTAGTGTTATTTGTGGTGATTGTGCGTCATCTAGTGGCTTTTCTTAAAATAGAAATGATTTCGTAAATACGCGGCTCTTATTTTGAATGTGGTATTCACTTTTTAACGGTCAAAGTTCATTCTAATTCCGGAAGCTGATTGACAGAAGTTGTGTGGTTTCACTGTTCTCTAGGAAATCTTTTAAATTTCCTACTAACTCTCTTAAAAGCGTTCATGCCTTGAGAAGGCTTTGTTGTTTTACGAAAAAAAAAAAAGAATAACACTCCATTGCTGAACAGAAGACTAGTAAAAGCCTGGAAACCACATCTTGCCTCTGAAGTTCATTGGATGTGTTAGCTGTTAGCTGTCTGTCTAGTTGAGCGAACGGGCGTGTTGTGAGGACAGAACAGTAAAAAAAAAAAAAGCAACCTCACGGCGGGCAGAACTACCCAAGAAGAGTGGTCTTCAGTCCCAACGCTTCTCATCATCTTCCCGACTGCTCACGCTAGGCTCACAGCAGCACTGAATGATGGAAGTAAAGCAGGGATCTGAAGAAGCACAGCGGTCCACTGTTGAAACCAGGTCAGTCGCCTCGATAACATCCAGCGGATTAACAGCTAGCAGAGCTGCTGTGGCCCATGCTAAAGCTGAAGAAGCTCGTGCACGAGCTAACTTTGCTAAAATTGAATCAGAAATTATGATTGAAAAAGCACACATAGAAGCAAGATTGAACAAACTGAAGCATGAAAAGGAGGTGGCAGCAGCCATTGCTGAGGCTAGTCTGCTCGAACCGGCAGCAAAAGAGTTTGAAAAAGGTGATAGACACTCGGTTATTGAAGAGGCCACTGAAAGAATGCGCCAGTATGTTGAACACCAGCAACCGCCACCAGCTGAGAGCGTCAACCCTTATTCACAGTCCATAGAGCCTATTGTTCACGTAATGAGACCTGGGACTCCACCCAGACAACGCTTCACCATTCTCGCAGGTACTTGTGTCTCCAACATGAGGAATGAGGGCCTTCTAGGCCAGCGTCACCTCAACGGTCAAATAACTCGCTTCATCACCCTTCTCCAGCATAGCCGTCAGCCAATGCACCTCAGTGCTCATCCAAAAGAGCCATTCTACAACTGCTGAGATTAGTGATGTAGCAAGATACTTAGCACGCAAAGATCTTATCTTATCATCTCTGGTCTCACAAAGTTTGATGACTGCCCCGAGAACTACTGGGCGTGGAAATCTTCTTTCCTTAATGCGACGGATGGATTGCAGCTCAGCGCCAGTGAAGAGCTGAACCTCCCCATTAAGTGGCTGGGGCAGGAATCTGCAAAACATGTGAGAATAACAGCAGTGCCTGTTAGTCATCCTCTTGCTGGATTAAGCAAAGCCTGGCAGTGTTTAGAAGAATGCTTTGGGGCTCCAGAGATAATTGAGAAATCACTCTTTGACAGGCTCATGAACTTTCCAAAGGTCAGTGGAAAAGATCACGTGAAGCTGAGAAAGCTTGGCGATCTCCTGCAAGAGGTAGCAGCTGCCAAATTCAGCCCCAGTAGTTGACAAGTTACCACACAATATCCAAGAACGGTGGCTCTATCAGGGTTTTGAGTATAAAGCTGACCATGGCGTGACTTTCCTCCATTCTCATTCTTCTGCGATTTCATCTGCAAAGAAGCACGAGCACGCAACGACCCAGGTTTCAAGCTGACAACAGGTAGCACAGATCACCTCGAGTCAGATGTGTCTGTAAGGAGATCATACAAAAGCATAGTTTCTGCTCACAAGACTGATATACCACAGGAGAAGGACAAGCAGGGAGGTTTTAGCTATAAAGCAGGTGATGTTGAGAGACAGTGCCCTCTCCATAAGAAGCCGCATCCCCTCAAGTACTGCAGAGGGTTCCGCAGCAAACCTATTGAGGAGCGTAAGACCTTTCTTAAGGACAATGGTGTTTGTTTTAGATGTTGCTCCTCAACCAGCCACGTGGCCAAGGACTGCAACGCAGCCATCAAGTGTAGAGAGTGTGAAAGTGAGAACCACATCTCTGCTCTTAATCCTGGACCGCCGCCGTCTCCACTTCCTGGGCATGGTGGGGAGGGAACAGAAACAACACCTCAGCTTGCTGTCTCGTCAAACTGCATTGAAGTCTGTGGAGAGGGTCAGAGCACAAGGTCCTGCTGCAAGATCTGCTTAGTGAAGGTCTTCCCTAAAGCACACCCAGAAAGAGTGACAAGAGCATATGCTGTGCTTGACGACCAAAGTAACCGGTCTCTTGCCAGTTCTGACTTATTTGACATGGACAGCATCAAGGGTACTGACTTATCATTTACACTCGGTACATGTGCCGGAACAACAGAGATGACCGGGAGAAGGGCTATAGGTTTTGTGGTGGAATCACTAGATGGAGCTACAACAGTCACACTGCCTACGCTGATCAAGTGCAACAACATTCCAAGTGACAGAGCTGAAATACCAACTCCTGAGGCGGCACTACATCACCCTCACCTCAAGCCAATAGCACACTCTATCCCACCTCTCGATCCTAAGGCTAAGATCCTCCTCCTCCTCCTGGGTCGAGACCTACTTAGACTTCACAATGTGAGAGAGCAACGGAACGGTCCACACGATGCCCCATACGCACAGAGATTAGACTTGGGATGGGTTATCGTAGGCAACGTCTGCTTAGGGGACACTCACAAGCCTGCAGCTGTTCATACTTACCACACCAACATCCTTGAAAACAAACGCCCTTCCTTCTTCAGCCCATGCCTAAACAAAGTTCGCGTCATAGAGAAGTGTGGGCCCAAGTCTGAGCACAGACTCTTCCCATCCCTGAAATGCTTACACCTTATGAATGCACTCTAGGAGAAACCGTCTTTAATACATCCAAGGACGACAACAAAATAGGGCTCTCTGTTGAAGACAGACCTTTCCTGGATGTCATGAACAGAGAGATGTACATGGACGATGGCAACAGCTGGGTGGCGCCACTCTCTTTCAGAACATCCCGCCAGCACCTCCCTCACAATCGGGACCATGCCCTCACACAGCTGACATCTCTTCAGCGCACACTCGAGACAAGGCCTGAGATGATGAACCACTTTGTCACCTTCATGCAAAACATCTTTGATCATGACCATGCTGAGCCTGCTCCTCCACTCCAAAAGGGAAAGGAATGTTGGTATTTACCCATCGTTGGTGTTTACCATCCGCAGAAGTCAGGCCAGATCAGAGTGGTTTTTCATTCAAGTGCAAAGTGTCATGGTGTCTCCCTCAACGATGTCCACCTGTCTGGACCCGACCTAAATAACAGCTTGGTAGGAGTCCTGCGGTTCAGGCGTGAGGTCATAGCAGTAACTGTGGACATAGAACAGATGTTTCACAGCTTTGTTGTGATGGAAGACCATTGAGATTTTCTCCGCTTCCTGTGGCATGAGCACAATGATCCTGCTAATGACATCTATGAGTATCGAATGAAAGTTCATGTGTTCGGCAACAGCCTCTCCCCTTCAGTTGCTATATATGGTGTTCATCGTGCTGCAGCTCATGGTGAAGAAGAATTCGGGTCAGATGCGCGATGCTTCATTGAGAGGGAGTTCAATGTTGACGATGGACTCTTGTCGAGGCCCACAGCTAATGAAGTCATCGATCTGCTGAAGCGGATGCAGAAGATGCTTGCCACATGTAACCTTTGTCTTCACAAAGTTGCATCTAACAGCATCGAGGTCATGGAAGCATTTCCTGTCGATGACCATGTCAAGGGGCTTAAAGAGCTAAACCTGGATGCTGAAGCAACACCCATTCAGCGAAGCCTCGGCCTTAGGTGGGACCTAATGAAAGACACTTTCACCTGTCAAGTTGCTGACTCAGCAAAACCCTACACGCGCAGAGGTGTCCTAGCCACCATCAATGGACTTTTTGACCCGTTAGGATTTGCTGCACCAGTAACCATCCAGGGAAAGATGCTGCTCAGGGAGCTCTCAAGCGAGGCCTTAGATTGGGACTCGCCACTACCCATAGAAAGGGAAGCAGAGTGGAATGCATGGAGAAGCTCTCTCAGTGATCTCGAACAGCTACACATTCTGAGACCATATGTTGCTGGTACAATTTCAACAGCCACCAGAAAAGAGTAACATGTGTTCTCAGATGCCTCAGTCAAAGCCATTGCAGCAGTCGCCGACCTCAAAGTCATTGACACAGAAGAGAAGTCTCATGTAGGGTTTGCACTAGGAAAGGCCAAATTAGCTCCACAGTCTGCTCCTACAGTCCCGAGATTAGAACAGGGTGCTGCTGTTTTAGCTGTAGAGATTGCAGAGCTCATCACCAGCGAACTGGACTTTGTTCTTGATGCTGCTGAATTCTACACAGATAACCGCGTAGTCTTGGGATAAATAAGCAACCAGACAAGGAGGTTCTATGTATATGTTAGTAATAGAGTGCAGCGTATCTGAAGAGCCTCAGAACCAACGCAGTGGCACTACGTCTCCATAAACTGTAACCCAGCTGACACAGGCACACACTCTGTGCCTGCAGCTATGTTGGGTGACAGCGCCTGGCTCAAAGGACCTGCCTTCTTGTTACAAGCCAGCAGAAAGCTAGAAGCGGAAGCATATGACCTTGTTGACCCTGATTCAGACACTGAAATACGAGCACTTGTCACTCACCTGTGCACTTATGACTCTCAGCTCAGATCTCAGCGTTTTGAATGCTTTTCTTCATGGAAGAAGCTGCTCAGGGCCATAAGCTTGCTCATTCACATCGCTGAGTCCTTTAAAAGCAAAGACCAAGACCAGACTTGCAGTTCATGGCATCACTGAAAACAGCCGTGCACAGTCGAAGTGCTGACAAAAGCAGAGGTCGTCATCGTCAAATGTGTGCAGCAAGAGGCCTTTGAAGATGAACTTACCTGCAGAGCCAACATAAAGGATGTTCCTAAACACAGTCCTCTACACAAGCTCAGCGCCTACTGTGATGAAGAGGAGAAGATCAGAAAGATTGAGGGGGAGGTCTCCAAAGATAGAGCCATCAAGTCTTATCTGAGACCTATGTCCGAGACAGTGCTACTCATGTCACCTAAAGACTGACTGTTGCATAACTGTGTTTATGGTGGAGTTAATGCATCATTAGTTCAATTAACAGCAGTATCGCGCAATACCAGGCGGGGAGTGTCATGGCGTTCTTATTTTAATGGTAATTTAGTGTTATTTGTGATGATTTTGCGCCATCTAGCGGCTTCCCTTAAAATATATATTATTTTATAAATACGTGGCTCTGATTTTGAAATGTTGTATTCACTTTTTAACGGTCAAAGTTCATTCTAATTCCGGAAGCTGATTGACAGAAGTTGTGTGGTTTCACTGTTCTCTAGGAAATCTTTTAAATTTCTTACTAACTCTATTAAAAGCGCTCATGCCTTGAGAAGGCTTTGCTTAAAAAAAAAAGAAGAAGAAGAAGAACGCTCCATTGCTGAACTGAAGACAAGTAAAAGCCTGGAAACAACATCTTGCCTCTGAAGTTCATTGGATGTGTTAGCTGTCTGTCTAGTTGAGCGAACGGGCGTGAAATGGGGACAAAACAATCAGCATAACAATGAAATGAGATACCGTGCCTATGAATAACGTGCCCAAGGGGAAACATGTACAAAGAAAAAAATTGGTCCCAAAACCAACCCCTGAGGCACACCATACTTAACAGAAGAAAACGAAGAAACATAGTTGCTCACAGAGACACAGACGCTCCTATTCGACAGGTACGATGAAAACCATTCTAAAGCTGTCATTACCCAGTTCCTTAGTCTGTCTAACAAGATGTTGTCATCGATCATGTCAAAGCCTGCACTAAGGTCCAGGAGTACAAGGACTGAGCACCCGCCATCAGCAGCAGCCATTAAAAGGTCATTGGTAACATTGAGCAGAGCAGTCTCAGTCTCACTTGTTACCGATGCGTAATGATGTAAGTCATATTTCTGTAGAGGTTATTTCAACTGTTTCTACAAATCAGCTGCTGTGCAATCCTCCAAAGTAGACAGGTGGAGTTTGTTGGTCAAATACATATCTTAGAAATAGTCTTCAGATAATATCTCTAGATCAGGGGTGGCTAACCACGTGCCATGAAGAGCCATGTGTATGCAGGTTTTCATTCCAGCCGGACTCCACACCAGATGATTTCACCGATTAGCAACCCTTCAGCCAAAGAGGAAGAAATGTATCAGTGAAATCACCTGGTGTGGAGTCGAGTTGGAATGAAAACCTGCTCTCCATGGCAAATGGTTAGCCACCGCTGCTCTAGATGATCTGCTCAGATAGTACAGGAGTATGTCCTTATACCTCTATTAGACCACATAATTGGACTAAGAGCATGCTTGTTTTTTTGGGGGTTTTTTTTGGGGGGGGGGTTTAGCAGCAGCAATGGCCTGAGTTGCAGAGGTTAACTGATGTACATGCCAGTGATGTGCTGCTGGCTGCCTATAGCAGCACCACGGAGCTTCATGGAGAATTATTGAGGATGGGAGGGCACTTTTAGTTTCCCCTCTCAATATAATACTTTTCTGTCAGTCTTATTACATCTTGTAGTATTTAGGCTAAGAGGTATAACATTTTGGACACAAGATGGCAGTGTTAAATCAAATATAGTATATTTCTCACACACACACACACACACACACACACACACACACACACACACACACACACACACACACACACACACACGTCAACTGCATACAAAAATGTGCACACACGTGCACACACACGCGCATGTCTGTGTTTCACGGGGTACTACTGCTTCTATGGCTGAGTGCTCATGAGGTGGCCATGGTGCGCTTCCTGCAGAGCGGTGGGTGTCTGTTGGTGGTGTTTTCATATCCAGACTGCTGGGTCTGCACACTGGGCAGATGGTGCAGAATTTAAATGGATAAATACTTGGTAGCTTGTATATTTTAGCAGAGACGGTGAATTCCTAATTCTCAAACTTACCTTTAAGTTTCACTGGGTGAAATGACTACATTATTGATAGAGTCCAGTAAGGAACTCATTCGCTTTGCAGTCTCTCCCTCCCCTCTTTCACAGAAGTGAAGAAGAACCGTTCAATTTGTGGTTAAAACGTCCGAGGTCACATGTTTAAATATTGCAACTTTGCTCGAAAAAGCTAAAGTTCAACATATCAGCACAATACTGAATCCATTTTACAGCTGTTATCACCATTTAAGTTTACAATGATCACACATTATCAAACTGTTTCGTATTGGTTGGCTAAAATGACCATAAATGATTCAACGCAGAACAGCCGTTTAACATGCTTTATTCGCGCTCCACTAGGCACTGCCATAAATCAGTTTATGGTGACCCCTCTGGGGGTCACTGTCGTAATAATGTAAACTAACCTACGACACATCAGTACATCCCTCTTCCTTCAAAACATTCAGTTTTCAGATGTAAACGTTGATGACATAATGAACAGGTTAACTTTTTTTTTTGGAATCATAAAAAAACCATAATACATCCCACTCTCTCTCTTTCTTTTTTTTTTTGTTTGTTTGTATTATTGTAACAAAATTCCATAGCCCCACCCCACCCCCATTGTCCTGGGCTCCCCAAAGTCCTTATAACTCAAAGGCATGGCCTGTAAAACACATCTACAAGTCAAGCTGCTCAGGAGGCCTGACAGTCCGCTTAGACCACCACAAGGCTAGAGGCTCCAACTCAGGCCCCCGCAATGCCACAGGAGAGGAGGCAAGTGACAGTTCCTGATGACCTGGAGACAGAGCCTCCAACTTGGGTGTCGTTAAGAAATTCTGAACGTCATCACTCCAGTCCGGCTGAAAGGTCTCTCCTGTCTTCAAGAGGCTTCTCCTGTTTCTCTGGTAAGTGTGGCCAATTTTTGGTTCTCACAGCATATGACCGTGGTGCCACCTGTTCCAGGACCATCACTTTTGTGCTCCATGCAGCAGGCTCCTCTATGCGCACTACATCATGCCTCATCAGTTCTAGTAAAAGCTTGGATGCCTTGTCATAGGTTAGTTTTTGTTTGTGTTTTAAGCTCCTTATGTGAGCCTGGACCTCTGCCTCACAGTTTTTAGTGTCCAGCTTTGGAATTCTAGTGCGCAACTTCCGTCCCATAAGGATCTCAGCCGGAGGATAGCCACTTTCGAGAGGTGATGATCTGTAAGCTAAGAGGGCCAGGTATGGATCTGTATCACTCTGAGCACACTTCTTCAGGAGTCATTTTATGATCTGGACCCCCTTTTCAGCCTTCCCATTTGCTTGTGAGTACAGCCGACTGGAAGTTGTGTGGCTAAAACCATAATGTTTTGCAAATTGCTTAAATTCATGACAAGTAAACTGTGGGCTGTTGTCTGTAACCACCTCTTGAGGAATGCCGTGTCTAGCAAAGATTGACTTCAGATGAACTATGACACTTTGTGCGGGAAGTTGTTGACAGTAGAGCTACTATTTCTGGGTAATTTGAGAGGTAGTCAATGGCTAACAAATATTCCTTTCCATTGCAGTAGAAGAGATCAGCCCCAACCTTATCCCATGGTTTTGAGGGGATCTCAGACAGAATCATTGGCTCTTTGGTTTGCTTGTAATGAAACTGATGGCATGTGACACAGTTGCCAACCATTGTTTCTATGTCTTCATTCACAAGTTTGGCCAGTAGATAGCCTCTCGTGCCCTGCGTTTACATTTCTCTGCCCCTAGATGCCCCTCGTGCACCCTGGTCAGCATCTCTTTACACATTGAGGTAGGAATCACAATCCTATTGCCTTTGAGTATAACACCATCCACCAGTGAGAGCTCAGACCCGAGTGGGTGATACTGCTTGCAGGAGCCCCTTTGCCAGCCATGCTCCATGTTTTCCATTACTTTGGAGAGAATCAGGTCTTTGGAAGTCTCCTCTGCTATTTTCCTGAGCTGTTGATCAGAAGCAGGGAGTGTGTCCTTCACCATGTGAACATGCAAAGCAACATCCACCTCAGTGCTGCTACAACACACCTGAGACACGACTGGAGTGGCAGGAGAGAGCGCATCAGCAATCAACAAACAAGGCCCTGGTACATACAGCATCATAGCTTTGTAGCTTCATCATCAATCGCTGGATGCAAGGGGACACATCATTCAAGCTTTTTCGGGCAAGGGCTCTCAAGGGCTTATGGTCTGTCTCAAGAATTACTTTAGCAAGTCCATATATGTATCCATGAAATGTCTCACAGCCAAAAACCAGTCCAAGGCACTCTTTTTCAATTTGTGCATAACGACACTCCACCTTTGTCATAGAGCATGATGCATAAGCAACCGGCTTCCAGGAACCTTCATGCTATTGCAACAATATGGCACCAATGCCGTCTTCCGATGCATCAGTTGACACTTTAGTTGGCCTGTCAGCTTGAAAAAATTTCAGCACAGGCTCCTGAGCTAAAACACCTTTAATGTCCCCCCATTCCGTGTTATGGGCAGCTGTCCACTCAAAGTCCATCTTGGCCTGAAGGAGCTATCGTAAATGTGCTGTTCTGCCTGCTAAGTTAGGGATAAACTTTCCAAGATAGTTTACCATTCCAAGCACCCACTGAAGGCCTTTTTTGGCAGTTGGCGTTGGCATGGCTTTGATTGCCTTAACTTTTGACTCATCAGGCTGAACACCACTTGGAGATAACTTATCCCCAAGAAATGTCAGTTCCCTCACACCAAACTGACACTTTTGCCTACTGACTTTAAGACCATGTTGCAGCAACTGTTCCAGTCTCTGATTGTGCTCCTGTATTGTAGAGCCCCAAACCACCAAATCATCCACATAGACTCGGACCCCCTCCAAGCCCTCGATGATGCGCTCCATTGCCTAATGGAACAATTCTGGAGCTGAACTAATCCCAAAGGGTAGTCTCCGGAAGGAGTATCTATCAAAAGGAGTATTGAATGTACAAAGTTTTGCACTTGGCTCATCCAGTTTCACTTGCCAGAACCCATTTGATGCATCCAGTTTAAAGAAGTAATGAGCACCAGCCATTTCACTGGCTATTTCTTCACGTTTTGGAATTTGGAAATGTTCCCGTTTGATGCAGGCATTGAGGTCTTTTGGGTCCATGCATATACGCAGCTCACCATTCTTTTTTCTCACGCACACCATTGAATTGATCCAGTCAGTTAGCTCATCGGTTTTCTTTATCACCCCCCAAAGTGACCGTTCTTTCCAACTCCTTTTTGAGGCCATCACGCAGGGGAACTGGAACCCGTCTTGGGGCATGAACCACAGGTTGTGCATTATCAGTGAGTGTAATTGAGTGAACAAATGGAAAGGTACCGAATCCAGTAAAGACATTGTCATATCAGCTAACATTCTCCTCAGAAATACTGCTTGGGTCCGTTAGAGCATACACACGCTTAACCAGGCCCAGGTCCTCGCATGCTTTGTCTCTGAGCAATGAATCATTACCCTCTGGAACAATAATAAATGGGAGAGATTTGCATTTGTCTTTCACCTTGACAGTGAGTTTGCAGGTGCCATGTGTTTGAATGGCCTGTCCATTGTATGCTTTCAAAGCAATTTCAGTCTTTGCAACAGTGGGTCTCCAGCCCAAACTATCAAAGTCCACAATGTTAATCAAATTGGCTTTAGCACCCGAGTCCAGTTTTAAGAAGAGAGGAGCACCATTTACTTCCAAAGATGCCACCCAGTTATCACCTGTCACTGCATTAACTGTTGCTGTATTCAACTCAGTTGTCACTGTGCCAACAAAAAACTCAGAGCAATCAGCTTCTTCCAAAACATTAATACTGCGCCTCACCGTCTTTCCTTTTGCAACACACATCCTGGCAAAATTACTCTTCCCACTGCATTTCAGACATATTTTGACATAAGCTGGACACTTTCGTGCCTGATTACATGTGCCAAATCTACTGCAATCAAAGAGCTTTTCGCTGCGTTCCGCTGAAAATTTGTTCTCGGGACGCTCTCTTGTGTATTTATTGATCACATCGACAGAGGTGTCGTGTATTGATTACGTCATTACGTCGCGCTTTGATGCGGAATGTAGAGGAAGAAGAAATATGGAGTAAAGTGAAGTGATGTGAAAAGTGGCTCTCGGTGTGCGTATGATTTAATTCGGTTCTACTTGGCATAATATGCAAGTTAGAAGTGTAACAGTGGCGACGAGGATACTAAATTCGAATAGTTAAATCCGGAAAGTGAGTTTAGTTCGTCCGCGAGATGGAGAACACCAACGTACCAACCTTTGATTGCTACAACGAGCCTGCTGCGCTAGGTCCTCGTTGGAGTAGATGGCTAACGGCTTTCGAGTTGTTCGCAGATGGTAAAGGTCTGATAATGACAGACAATGTCAGCGCAAGTACAAAGATTAGGAGAAGAGCATTACTTTTGCATCACGCAGGGGCAGATGTGCAGGACGTTTTCTCTACCCTTGACGACACGGGAGGTCCTGAAGATTATGCCAAGGCAGGGGATGCGCTGAATAACTATTTCGTGCCTCAGGTGAATACCGCATTCGCGCGCCAGACTTTCTACCAATTGTCACAGAACAATGGCGAGACTGTACAACAGTTTGTAACACGTTTGCGCCAGACAGCTAAAGACTGTGGTTTTGGGGATGATATGTCTAACCAGCTCAGGGATGCGGTGCTGAGTAAATGCACGTCAGAATATGTGCGGAGAAAGCTGCTTGAGGAGGGTTCGGGACTGACTCTAGCGAGAGCGCTAGAGATTGCTGCGCAGTGTGAAAGAGTAGAACAACAGATGGTAGCAATGAGAGTAACACGGACGCAACGGAAACTGAGACTGTGAACCAGGCATCCAAAGGGAAATGGGCCAAGAAGAGCCGAAAACGAGAAGGGGAAGGAAAAGGGAAAGAGAACGTGTGCTATCGTTGTGGGCACGGAGACCACTTTGCAAAAGATGAAACATGTCCAGCACGCGGGCAAACCTGCAGGAAGCGCGGTGGTAAAGACCACTATGCGAAAATGTGCAAATCTTTTTTTTTTTTTTTTTTATAACTTTGTTTATTGAATTTTCCGCATAATCAACATTTACAAAATAATTGTCCTCGTAAGTTGTACAGCATGAACACAAAACACATCCAACAATACACTAACACACCAGAATACAATGAGGAATAAAAACACACCCTCAAAGGAGAAAAAAAATCAAATCAAATCAAAACAAATTAACTAAAAAAATAAAAAATAAATAAAAATAACTAAATAAATACAAGTACACATATTCCAATGCACTTGTCCGCAGGCCAGCCAACCCAGCACAGTCCCTCACAGACATCATGTACACATACACCCTACCTCCTTCATCACCGGAGCTTGCCACGCCCCCTACTCCATCCAACAAGGACATCAATAAAAAGGAAAAATATGTATATATATATACACACACATCACTCTGGAATAACAGGGAAATGAAGTCGCTTAACATAAGAAAAGAAGGGGGTCCACATTGCCCAGAATTTGTTTAGGGACCCTTTGAGTGTGTGCCTAATTTTTTCCAGCTTTATACAATTTAAAACAGACTTAATCCAAAGAGCATGAGAAGGGGGTACAGAGGATTTCCAACTAAGCAAAACCAATCGTCTCGCCAACAGGGTAACAAAGGCAATAAAATCCTTATTAATATTGGTCAGTTGCAATGTGGGCGAGGGCACCCCAAATAGCGCAATAAAAGGGTCTGGCTTGATCTGTGTGTCACATACTTCTGAAAGTGTGCTAAAAATATCTTTCCAAAAACCATCAAGAGATGAGCAACACCAAAACATGTGCACATGGTTAGCAGGAGACTGGTTACACCTCACACAGTTAGGATTTATGTCTGTAAATTTTCGCTAGTCTCGCTTTGGTCCAATGAGCCCTATGAATGATTTTGCATTGAATGAGACCATGTCGGGCGCAGACCGAAGAGGTATGTACCCTTCCGAGTGCCCTCTCCCACAGCCCATCAGATATTCCCTCCCCCAGTTCCTCCTCCCATGAGGATTTAATGTCATTAAGTGAGGCAATTCTTAAAGAACAAATTTGTCTATAAATTATTGACAAGGTACCTTTCAGAGTGGGAAGCGGGGTAAGAAAGGTGTCAAACTGTGTTTCACCAGGAAGGGTGGGGAAATGAGGATCCAAATTGCGGACGTAACTCCGGATCTGTAAAAATCTAAAAAAATGATGCCTGGGAAGACCAAATTTAACTGCTAGTTGCTCAAACGTACTAAATGTATTGTCAATGTAGAGATCTTTAAACCTTTTTATACCAAGACTAGACCATATTGAGAAAGCACTATCAACCATAGATGGGGCAAAAGCAGGGTTCGAGGCCATCGGAGCAGAAAGAGAGGTTGTCTGAAACCCAAAATGGCGTCTAAATTGATTCCAGATCCTCAATGTTGTTTTGACACACACATTCTTGGTGAAAGAGGAATAAGGGCCTGTAATGGAGGAGTGAGCGAGGGAAGACAATGATGCCGGTACAGACGAAGCAGCTTCCATCTTTAACCAAATTGGGGACGGGGACATCTCTCCACCTCGCAACCAGAACTGAATGACCCTAAGATTAGCCGCCCAATAATAAAATCTAAAATCTGGTAGCGCCATACCTCCGTCTGACTTGGGTCTCTGCAAGAGCTGTTTTCGTATCCTAGGAGTCTTCTTATCCCATATGAAAGGTAGAATTAGGGCGTCTATTTTTTTGAAAAATGTGTTGGGAAGAAAAATCGGTAGGCACTGAAAGAGATATAAAAATTTAGGGAGTGTGTTCATTTTAACAGAATTAATTCTCGCTACTAAAGAGAGGTGCATCACTGACCAGCGTTCAAAATCATCCTTAGTGCGGGTTAAAAGCGAGGAAAAGTTGGCCCGAAAAAGGTCTTCAAATCGACTCGTGACCTGTACACCAAGATAAGTGAAACAACTATGAGCAACTTTGAATGGCAAGGTATGTAATGGGAATTTTTCCGCAGTCACATTAAGCGGCATCAATTCGCTTTTACTGAGATTCAGTTTATACCCTGATAAATGACCAAAGGATGTAATAGTAGCAAGGGCAGCAGGAACAGAAACAGAAAGATTAGATGTGTATAGCAATAAGTCATCTGCATATAAAGACACCTTGTGCTCATGTCCGTATCTAACTATACCTTTGATAAGAGGGTTGGAACGAAGTGCTATTGCAAGGGGTTCTATGGTGAGAGCAAACAATAAAGGGCTTAGAGGGCAACCCTGGCGTGTTGACCGTTGCAGAGGGAAACAGCCTGACTGAGTGTTATTAGTCCTGACAGAGGCTTGGGGGG
Source organism: Lampris megalopsis (assembly GCA_022114975.2). Lineage (NCBI taxonomy): Eukaryota > Metazoa > Chordata > Actinopteri > Lampriformes > Lampridae > Lampris > Lampris megalopsis. The sequence goes on from JAJHIY020000641.1 coordinate 936,710, forward strand.
ACGCATACAGAAGTCTTACCCAAGTAGTGAATTTTGAACCAAAGCCGAATTTATTTAGTGTATAGAAAAGGTACTTCCACTCCACCCTGTCAAACGCCTTCTCCGCGTCCAGGGATATAATGGCCTCCGAGGTGTTGGTGTCAGAGGAATTGTACATGATATTAAATAGTCGCCTAAGATTGAAGAATGAATGTCTATTTCTAATAAATCCTGTTTGATCAGGAGAGATAATCGATGGGAGAACTGTTTCCAGGCGTGTTGCCAGAAGTTTGGCTAAAATCTTATAGTCAACATTTAACAGGCTAATTGGACGATATGATGCACATTCAAGAGGGTCTTTATTATTTTTAAGAATTAAACAGATAGTCGCTTGAGTGAGAGTCTGTGGAAGAATACCATTAACAAATGCTTCATTATACATTTCAATTAGAATAGGGGCTATTTTGGGGAAAAGCTTTTTATAAAACTCTGTCGAGTAACCGTCAGGCCCTGGGCTTCTCCCGGATTGAAGGGATTTGACAGCTCTAGACAGTTCTTCAACAGTGATTGGTTGTTCTAATTCTTTAACCAAATCCTGGTTGACTAAAGGTACATCAAGGGAGTGGAAGAAGTCATCAAATTCTGATAAATCAGCATCACTTTCAGAAGTATATAGAGACTGGTAGAAACTTCTGAACTCATCATTTATCTCCCTAGGGTCTAATGATATTCCGGATGATGTATGAATTTTGGGAATTTGATGTGATGATGAAACTTGACGCAACTTGTGTGCTAATAACTTACTGGCTTTGTCTCCCTGTTCATAGTAGGTGCTCCTAGACTTGACAAGCAGCTCAGTAACTTGATCTGTTAGCAAAGTGTCAAATTCTGCTTGCAAAGTTAAGCGCTCCTTATAAATATCTGGAGATGGTGAAACGGAATATGCGTTATCTAATTGGGCAATGCGGCGTGTTAGCATGGACAATTTATCTTTTTTAAGTTTGTTCTCATATGTGGTGTAGGAAATAATTTCACCTCTAAGATAAGCTTTCAAAGTTTCCCATAGGGTAGACGCAGAGATACCTGGGTTTCTATTTGTATCCATAAAAAAGTCAATTTGGGCCGAAGCAAAGTTAATAAAATTTTCGTTACTGAGTAATTGAGTGTTAAGCCCCCAAGGCGGTCTCTGATTATTAGCTGTTTGAAAGACTACTCCCATAGTGACAGGGGCATGGTCCGAAACCACAATTGGATTATATAAGCACGAAGATATGGAATGGAGAAGTCTATCATCTACAAGGAAGTAGTCTATGCGCGTAAAAGTGTGGTGTACCGAAGAGAAAAAAGAGTATGCCCTCCCAGATGGATTAAATGTTCTCCAAGGGTCTGAAACAGCGAAATCAGACATAAAGGTACGGACAACCCCAGCTGAGGTTGATAAAGTAGTAGATTTAGTGGAGGATCGATCCAAATGTGGGTCCAACCAGCAGTTAAAGTCACCGCCTATGATCAGCATATGGGAGGACATATCAGGGAGTGTGGAGAAAACCGATTTGAAAAAATCCCCATTGTCCCAATTAGGACCATAAACATTAACAAGAACCACCTTCGTATCGAATAACCTACCACTTACAATTACATATCTACCATTGGGATCAGCTATCACATTAGAACATGTAAAAGGTACTGATTTGTGAAGTAAGATAGCCACCCCTCTTGACCTACTCTGAAATGAGGAATGGAACACCTGACCCACCCATCTGCACCTAAGTATTGAGTGTTGTGGTACCTTGAGATGAGTTTCTTGGAGGAAGATAATGTGAGCTTTCAACTGATGGAGGTGGTGGAGAACCTTACTGCGTTTAACTGGGTTGTTAATGCCCCTACAATTCCAAGTGAGAAAATTAAAACCATTCCCTCCAGCAGGATGAGCTACGTCAGGCTGAGTCATGTCTTAAGAGAGAGAGTACATGTTAAGGACAAGGCATAATGCAAATTAAATATTTTGGCTGACCTCAATAGTGCAAATTCAAAAAACAAAAACAAGTGACAAAACACAAGAAAACAAAACACAAATACAGAAGGAAAAAAACCCTCCCACAAAATCCCTCTTGCCGAAGCATCTCCCCAACTGAGATGCAAGCAAACCCCTAAATACAAAAAACCTTTAGAGCAACGCATACCAACTTAGCTAGCTTACTCTTAGCTACCTGAGATTTGTGACCATTGAACTAGAATAAAGCAAATGTGCATAAGTCGGTCTCCAATAACATTAGGACCCGAGGAAAACTAACTCAGTTAAGAGAGGTACAAAATCTATAAAGTGGCAAAATTGAACTTCAACCATGTAAACACCCAAATACTGGCAGTGCAGGCAGCTCAGATCAAAACAAAATGAAATGAGAATGACACAAATAGTAGGCAGTAATGTAAGTGGAATAAAATATATCTCCACATTATATCACCTTAATGTGAGTAGTCCGCTGTATACTCATCAACATGTATTGAAAATAAAAATAAAAAACCCACTACATTCAAGTGTCAACAATGAGCACTGCAAGGCTAGCTTCACTCTCCAACATGTACTGAAAATAAAAAAACAGCTGCGTTCAAATGTCAACAATGAGCACTGCAAGACCAACTTCACTAGCTAATCTGCCTACCAGCCAGCCCGCTAACTAGCCTGCTAACCAGACCAGCCAACTGATATTTTGAGCTACAGACCCGGCGGTGGCATGACAGCTTTTTTCACCCTGTTTTTGATGAAATCGGCCGCAACAGCCGGGTCCTCAAACCTGTGTGTGGAGCTGTCCGGCAGGGTCAGTCTCAGAACCGCAGGGTAGATGAGACCATACTTCACGCCGGGACAGGCGCGCAGCTGGCGCTTAACATCTCCGAAGCTAGCCCGCTTCTTGGCCACAGCCGTGGTGTAGTCCGGAAATATCGAGACTCTTCTGCCCTTGTAGAGGAGAGGAGACGCATCTCCAGATCTCTTCAGCATGTCGTTCCGGACGTGAAAGAAATGCACCCTGATGACAAATGGTCGCGGAGGTTCACCCTCCCGGGGTCGGCTCCGCAGGGTGCGATGGGCCCGGTCTAGCAGCGGCTTCTCATCCAGGCCGAGCAGCTCCTGAAGCAGCCCGGCTACGAATTCTGTCGGTCGCGGGCCCTCCACTCCCTCCGGTATTCCCAGAAGACGGATGTTGTTCCTCCGCATTCTACCTTCCAGGTCCTCGCATCTGTTGTCCAGGTATGTCACCCTAGTTGTTAGTGAGCCGACGTTCGCCTCTAGCTCGGTAATCCGAGTGCTGTGATCTGTAGCACTGCGCTCCAGCTCTGATAAAACGACTCCATGTGCGTCGAGTTTATTCTGGATCCTCTCGATAGATCTTTTAAGCTCGTCTTTGACCAGTATCATCTCTGATCTGAGAGTGGTAGCTGAAGTGTCAATCTTACCGAAAATATCGGTTTTGAGGGAGCCCATCATGGATTGTAGCATTTCCGCGGTCAGTACTGTCATGCTGTCAGCACTAGCTGTAGCACCCGATGTTGGGAGCGGATCAGATTCAGGAGAGGGCGCAGGCTTATTGCGGCCTGCTCTTGCAGACTCCGTTTTCGGTCGATTAGATGTCATTTCACCTTCAAAGTCCTCAAATATAGTGTGAATCGTTTAAAGGACTCTTTAGACGCTTGACCACCAAAGACATGCACGATTTAGCGAGATTAAATATATAAATTTGGTCACTAACTCAGGAGCAATAGAGAAACGTGTCCTACATCCTCGACGTCCCGGCCACGCCCCCCGAAAATGTGCAAATCTAAAGGTGGCAAACAGTCAGTGAAATATGTAGACTCAGAAAAGGAAGAGCAACAGGATAAAGATTATGCATATGTAGTACGTGACAGTAGCAATATTGATAGATTAAATTTTAATGTGGGTGGTGTAGACCTAGTAATGTTAATTGACTCAGGGGCTACGAACAATATAGTAGATGAAAACACATGGGAAGGACTAAAAAGAAAAAAAATTAAGTGTCAGTCCTCCACTTCAGACAAAATGCTGTATACATACTCGTCAAAGGAACGACTGCCAGTGAAGGGAGTGTTCACATGTGAGGTGAAGATAGGGAAAAGGGAAACCCAAGCAGAGTTCACAGTAGTAGCGGGTCATGGAATACCACTACTAGGGAGAGAGACAGCTATGGAGCTAGGTGTGCTAAAAGTGGGTGTAGATGTAGCAGTGGTGACTGATATCAGGGCAGAGGTAAAGAGCAAGTACCCAAAGCTCTTCACAGGGGTTGGTAAGCTCAATACCAAACAGATCAGTCTGCACATCGACGACGTTGAACCCGTAGCACAACCACTGAGACGAGTACTGTTCCATCTGAGGGAGGCAGTCGACAAGAAGATAGAGGAGCTGCTAAGCATGGACATTATCGAAAAGGTTGAGGGCCCAACACCGTGGGTAAACCCAGTTGTAGTAGTTCCCAAAGCAAAAGATACTGACATCAGACTATGCCTAGATATGAGAATAGCAAACAGGGCTATCATCCGGGGAAGATATCCAATCCCGACAGGAGATGAACTGTTACATGACATGAACGGTTCAGTTGTGTTTAGTAAACTCGATCTAAAATGGGGCTACCATCAAATGGAGCTCACACCAGAGTCAAGAGCCACAACAACATTCGCCCTGCACAGTGGAACATACCGCTACAAAAGGCTCATATTTGCAGTCTCGTCTGCGAGTGAGCAGTACCAACATGAAGTGGCAACGGCACTGGCTGGCATCGAAGGAGTTGCAAACATATCCGATGACATCATCGTCCACGCACCGGATCGTGAGACACATGACCAGCGACTACACGCTGTACTGGAGAGACTTGAGAGATGCGGCTTGACCTTAAATGGTGAGCAGTGTCAGTTTGAGATGGACAAACTAGTGTTCATGGGCATGTTACTATCAGAGAAGAGGATAGGGCCCACAAGCGAGAGAGTGAGAGCACTGGCCGAAGCACGTGAGCCGGAGAACGGATCAGAGGTCCGCAGTTTCCTGGGTTTGGCTGGGTACAGTAGTAGATTCATACCCCAGTTCGCCGCCATCTCAGAGCCGTGGAGACTGACCAAAAAGGATGTGCCATTTGTCTTTGGCCCAGAGCAGAAACAGGCATTTGAGACACTGAAAAATAAGTTAGCTGAGGCGGGCACACTGGCATACTTTGATAAAGATGCCCCCACAAAAGTTTTAGCTGATGCAGGGCTGGCAGGCATAGGGGCAGTTCTGGTACAGGAACAGCAGGGCGTTATGGTGCCTATATGTTATGGGAGCAGGAGCCTGACAGACTGTGAGAGGAGATATTCTCAAACGGAGCGCGAAGCCCTGGCACTGGTTTGGGCATGTGAACGCCTAAGCCCATACATATACGGCAAGAGGTTCGACCTGATAATGGATCATAACGCTCTGGAGGTGATCTACAGCCCCAGATCAACACCGTGCGCCCAGATCGAGCGTTGGGTGCTCCGTCTCCAACCTTATGACTTTCAAGGGATACACATATCTGGAAAGTACAACATTGCTGATCCTCTGTCTCGTCTCCTGGGGGACACTGCAAAGAAGACGACACACGCACGTGGATCGGAAGAATACGTGCGGTTTGTGGCAGTGCAAGCGACGCCCAGGGCGCTGACTACAAAAGAGGTGGAGAGAGCCTCTGCAGAGATGAGGTGAGGAAAGCGATACAGAGTGGCCGGTTTGAGAAGTGTTCAGCCTATGCGCCTATCGCAAAGGAACTATGCACTATAGGACAGTTAGTGTTAAGAGGAACGAGAATTGTTCTACCGCAGAGCCTACAGAACAGAGCTCTAGCGTTAGCTCATGAAGGACATTTAGGTATTGTAGGGACAAAACAGCATCTCAGGGGAAAGGTGTGGTGGCCAGGGATGTACGGGGCAACAGAGAAATATGTTAAGTCACGTCACGGGTGCCAACTAGTGGCGCGGCCCGACGTACCAGAGCCATTGCGGCCCACAGCTCTCCCTGATGGACCATGGCAGGATATTGCCACGGATTTGTTAGGTCCGTTACCAACAGGACATTCTATCTTAGTAGTTGTAGACTACTACAGCAGATATTATGAGTACGAGATCATGCGATCCACCACGACAGACAAAGTGATAGACCGTCTAGAGAACATATTCTGCCGCCACAGTCTACCTGTCTCTATCAGGTCCGACTGTGGACCACAGTTCTTGTCATCACAGTTCCAGGAGTTCTGTCAAGACAACGGCATACAGCACGTGAAAACAACGCCTAAATGGGCACAAGCAAACGGAGAAGTGGAGAGGCAAAACGCTTCGATCATGAAACGGATATGCGTCGCACAGGCGGAGGGACTGGACTGGGAGAAGGAACTCTGGAGGTACGTCACCATCTACAGATCCATAGATCACTCCACCACGGGCAAGAGCCCAGCCGAACTCTTGTTCAACAGAAAGCTGAGAGGAAAGCTGCCGGACATCAGTACACCTAGGAGTGACCTGGAGGCACGGGACACTGATGCAGAGCGAAAGGGGAAGTCCAAAATATACGCCGACGATTGACGCGGAGCCAAACCATCCCAAGTACAAGTGGGAGATGAAGTCCTTTTGAAACAGGACAAGGCAGATAAGTTCACGACAACTTTCAGCCAGACACCACACACGGTAATCAGTAAGAACGGTAACAATGTGGTAGTCGAGTCACCCACAGGAGCTCAGTACTCCAGAAACACAACCCATGTCAAAAGGTACACACCAGCTGAGCTGACGTCATCACCTGCTGGAAAAGAAACGCAGACAACACCGAGTGAGAATGAAAACCAGGGACTTGAACCGAGGTCCACACCAGAGACACCCAGTCAGGGGTCATCCCCATGCCGACCTCTGACAACACAGACAGAGAGACATCGCCGAGAAATAAAGATGCCCCGGAGATTCACAGGTTTTGTTATGAAGTGAATTCAATGTGAGAATGCATATGTTCATGTGTATGGTAATAGAGAAAATTAATACACAATGCTGGGGGGCAGGAATGTTTATTCTGTGAGAGAATATGTTACTAACATCCAGATATGACCTGTTGTTTATGTAAAGGAGACATTAGAGTTCTAATCCAAGTAAGGGGGGGTGTCGTGTATTGATTACGTCATTACGTCGCGCTTTGATGCGGAATGTAGAGGAAGAATAAATATGGAGTAAAGTGAAGCGATGTGAAAAGTGGCTCTCGGCGTGCGTGTGATTTAATTCGGTTCTACTTGGCACAATATGCAAGTTAGAAGTGTAACAAGAGGCACTTTCCATATCCAAGGACGACTGAAGAGTGTTTGTGCTGAATGTTTTCATGTGAAACTGGGCTAATTCGCTTGCCTGACATATCCGAACTGCACCATCCAAAGTGAGCTCAACCTCCCTCAACAAGCGCTCTCTGATTTTTTTGTTTTGTCGTTTATTCCAAAAACAATCTGATCCCTTATCATAGATGAAGTCCGATCAGCAAAATTGCACGTTTGCGCTTTCCATTTTAAATCCGTTAGGAAACACGTCGAACTTCTCCCCTGGCTGCTGCACACGGCGCACATGGCGTTCATAAGTCTCGTTCTTTCTTGGGCGAACAGTGCGCATCAAACTGCCGCAACACCACATCAAAACTGTCCCTGTCGTCCTCTGAAGCAAATATGAACGTGTTGTGCACATCGGTGGCTTGTGCACCCGCAATCGTTAAGTAAAAGAGCAATCTTACGTTCATCTGCCTTGTCGTGGGCGCCAACGGCAGACAAGTGCAGCATGACCTGCTGTCTGCAGCTCTCCAGCCAGGTCGCATCGACATGCTCTTCCAACTGCAACCCTTCAGGTGGTTTTTAACAATCCGTTGTTGTTATTGCCGTCGCCAAGGCAGTTTACTCCTGGTACCATGCACTAGTTGGCTAAAATGACCATAAATGGTTCAACGCAGAAGAGCCGTTTAACATGCTTGACTCGCGCTCCATTAGGCACTGCCGTATATCAGTTTATGGTGACCCCTCTGGGGGTCACTGTCGTAATAATGTAAACTAACCTACGACACGTCAGTACATGGTTCAGATGGTGACGGTGAATATCCTGTGGCAGAGGTCACTCGATAACGAGCTTATTTCCTCTGGTTGATAATTCACGTCATTATGTATCACTTCACATCTTCCACACTTTATTCTTTACATTACATTGAATTTAAATTTTATCATCTTTAAATTTAACTTAAATTAAATTTATTCTTTCTATTATTTCTATTGTTATATTAATTAATACTATATTTCTTATGTTTTATAGAGAATCAAGCTAAAATTAGAAAAAATCCTAATCTCGAAGCGAGGAAAAGGCATAGAAATAACAGCCTAACGTGGCTTAGAGAGTCGTCTCTCTGGGCAGATATTTGGAGGTGTTAAGTCATCTGAAATCTGCACGCCAGGGTTTTATGTAAAGGAAGAGCCAAACCCATTGGGAATTCGATATTAATAAAAAAACACATTTTTATTTACATAAATTACAAGAAAGCACAAACTGGTTCACAAAAATCTACATTAAAAACATCTTGTATATATTACATTTAACAGATTTTTATATAATTTACTGCATGTTGCATGTGGAGTCTTCAATAAAAAGAAGGGCTATAAGGAACTTCATCAGCATCCCATTTAAAATCGCTACTAGTCAAAGAACAAACTTGAGAATTGGGACATTGTACTCACAGCACTTTGAGGACAACAAAATCAGGAGGATCTTCTGTGACCTCATTAAATATCTGAGACACCTGATTCAGGACTAATGATTACACAACTCTGTTTACAACGCTTGGCAGAGGAACTCATTCTTCATTTTGATCTTCACAAGGACGAAGTTGTGGAATCCACCACCTCCCGCCCATTACACACTGTTGGAACAACGTTGGAGGCTGATACTGCAAAACCAAAAAACAAACACAAATTAAATACCTCATTTCAATCAACATCCTTTTTTGGAATAGTTTGGATTAGTATAACAACTCGACATCATTTGGTGGAGGCTTTGATACAGTGTGCTACACCACGATGAATGCATATACTTTTTGGCATGTCAGTGTGCCTTGATCTCTCAGAGACAAATGGTAGTCTGCCTGTGGTAAACACATTGTAATGGAGCGATATTGTAGCAAATTCAGGGGGCAGCTGGGAACCACCGCAGCCGGGACGCGAAACTGGGTCACCCGCACCACAGGCGACTATGCTAGCCCGTTGGCTAACAGATCGGACCCTTTAGTTGACTGGTTAGCGCAGTCGCCCGTGGTGCGGGCGACCCGGGTTCACGTCCTGCCGCTGAATTCGCTACAATATTATAGGGGAGTATGACACAGATGATAAGGGTACCTTGAGAGAAACTGGAGCCGGGGCCAGTGGTGACACTGAAGTGAGTGGTGGCCACTATGACTGGTAAAGGGAGAGAGCTGGTTGATATGATGGAAAGAAGAAAGGTAGGCATACTGTGTGTGCAAGAGACCAGGTGGAAGGGGAGTAAGGCCAGGAGTATCGGAGGTAGGTTCAAACTCTTCTACCATGGTGCGAATGGGAGGAGAAATGGAGTAGGGGTAATTCTGAAGGAAGAGTATGTCAAGAGTGTGCTGGAGGTGAAGATAGTGTCAGACAGAGTGATGAGTATGAAGCTGGAAATCGAAGGTGTATTGCTGAATGTTATCAGCACATATGCCCCGCAAGTTGGGTGTGAGATGAAAGAGAAAGAAGAAGTCTAGAGTGAGTTGGAGATAATCAATAGAGAGTGATGACTGGAGCGGACTTCAATGGACATGTTGGTGAAGGGAACAGAGGTGATGGGCAGGTATGGTGTCAAGGAGAGAAATGTGGAAGGACAGATGTGGTGGATTTTGTGAAAAGGATGGAAATGGCTGTGGAGAATACATATTTCAAGAAGAGGGAGGAACACAGGGTGATGTACAAGAGTGGAGGAAAGTGCACACAGGTGGACTATATCGTATGCAGAAGGCACAATCTAAAAGGGATTGGAGACTGCAAGGTGGTGACAGGGGGGAATGTAGCTAGGCAGCATCGGATGGTGGTCTGTAGGATGACTTTGGAGACCAAGAAGAGGAAGCGAGTGAAGGCAGAGCCGAAGATCAAATGGTGGAAGTTGAAGAAGGAAGACTGTTGTGTGGAGTTCAGGCAGGAGTTAAGATAGGCACTGGGTGGCAATGAAGACTTGCTGTATGGCTGGGCAGGGACTGCAGAAATAGTGAGGGAGACAGCTAGGAAGGTACTTGGTGTGTCATCAGAACAGAGGAAGGAAGACAAGGAGACTTGGTGGTGGAATGAGGAAGTACAGCAAATTACACAGAGCAAGAGGTTGGCAAAGAAGAAGTGGAATAGTCAGAGATGAAGAAAACAGACCGGAATACAAGGAGAAGCAGTGTAAAGCAACGAGAGAGGTGGCAAAGGCAAAGGAAAAGGCGTATGGTGAGTTGTATGACAGGTTAGACACTAAGGAAGGAGAAAAGGACTTGTACCGATTGGCTAGACAGAGGGACCGAGCTGCAAAGGATGTGCAGCAAGTTAGGGCGATCAAGGATAGAGATGGAAATGTGCTGACAAGTGAGGAGAGTGTGCTGAGAAGGTGGAAGGAGTACTTTGAGGGGCTGATGAATGAAGAAAATGAGAGAGAGAGAAGGTTGGATGATGTAGGGATAGTGAATCAGGAAGTTCAGTGGATTAGCAAGGAGGAAGTGAGGGCAGCTATGAAGAGAATGAAGAGTGGAAAGGCAGTTGGTTCTGATGACATACCTGTGGAGGCATTGAGATGTTTAGGAGAGATGGCAGTGGGGTTTTTAACTAGATTGCTTAACAAAATCTTGGAAAATGAGAGGATGCCTGAGGAGTGGAGAAGAAGCATACTGGTACCGATTTTCAAGAACAAGGGCGATGTGCAGAACTGTAGCAACTACAGAGGTATAGAGTTGATCAGCCACAGCATGAAGATATGGGAAAGAGTAATAGAAGCTAGGTTAAGAGGAGAGGTGATGATCAGCGAGCAGCAGTATGGTTTCATGCTACGAAAGAGCACCACAGATGCAATGTTTGCTCTGGGAATGTTGATGGAGAAGTATAGAGAAGGTCAGAAGGAGTTGCACTGTGTCTTTGTAGATTTAGAGAAAGCATACGACAGGGTGCCGAGAGAGGAGGTGTGGTATTGTATGAGGAAGTCGGGAGTTTCAGGGAAGTATGTAGGAGTGGTGCAGGATATGTATGAGGAAAGTGTGACAATGGTGACGTGTGTAGTTGGAATGACAGATGGGTTCAAGGTGGAGGTGGGATTACATCAAAGATCGGCTCTGAGCCCTTTCTTGTTTGCAATGGTGATGGACAGGTTGACTGACAAGATCAGGCAGGAGTCTCCATGGACGATGATGTTCGCGGATGACATTGTGATCTGTAGTGAGAGTAGGGTGCAGGTTGAGGAGAAACTGGAGAGGTGGAGGTATGCACTGGAGAGAAGAGGAATGAAAGTCAGTAGGAGCAAGACAGAATACAGAATACCTATGCGTGAATGAGAGGGAGGACAGTGGAATGGTCAGGATGCAAGGAGTCGAGGTGACGAAGGCATATGAGTTTGAATACTTGGGGTCAACTGTCCAAAGTAACGGGGAGTGCAGGAGAGAGGGGAAGAAGAGAGTGCAGGCAGGGTGGAGTGGGTGGAGAAGAGTGTCAGGAGTGATTTGTGACAGAAGGTTACCAGCAAGAGATAAAGGGAAGGTTTACAAGATGGTTGTGAGACCAGCTATGTTGTATGGTTTGGAGACAGTGGCACTGATGAAAAGACAGGAGGCAGAGCTGGAGGTGGCAGAGATGAAGATGCTAAGATTTTCACTGGGAGTGACGAAGAAGGACAGAATTAGGAATGATTATATTAGAGGGACAGCTCAAGTTGGACGGTTCGGAGACAAAACAAGAGAGGCAAGATTGAGATGGTTTGGACATGTGTGGAGGAGAGATGCTGGGTATATTGGGAGAAGGATGCTGAATCTAGAGCTGCCAGGGAAGAGGAGAAGAGGAAGGCCAAAGAGGAGGTTTATGGATGTGGTGAGGGAAGACATGCAGGTGGCTGGTGTGACAGAGGAAGATGCAGAAGACAGGAAGAAATGGAAACGGATGATTCACTGTGGCGACCCCTAACGGGAGCAGCCGAAAGTAGTAGTAGAGATTATAGGGGAGTATGACACAGATGATAAAGGGTACCTTGAGAGAAACTGGAGCCGGGGCCAGTGGTGACACTGAAGCGAGTGGTGGCCACCCTCAGCGTGCTGACATTCTTCTGGGGCTGGAACAGGATGATGTGGACCTTAGGAGCAAAAAGGCAGCCCAGCACCACCGACCCACTCAGACTGACAGAGATACACATGGTGGTGGTCTGCACCTGAAAAAGGACCATTGGACCACGGATTAGCATTCAACCACCAGCAGGATCCTAGTTAAAGCTGCAATCCGGGACTTTTCTCACTATTTTATCAATCTGAAATGTGATGACAATGCGGAAGTTCTCCTACACAGACAATCACTATTACAGAAGAACAAAGTTGATGTGGGAGGCAGAGAGAAATGGACCTGTTGACACTGATTTACTGAACCACAAACAAGGCGCAAGGTGTTGTTGGAAAACAAATTTCAATGCCGAGACTGGAGAGCGTCTCCAACCATGGTCGTTTTCCCCAGCCCACAGCAGTGCAACACAAAGACAAAACAAAAACACATATCCAAAAACTACAAGAACGTCAAGAACACACATATTAATTGACACATATATCCAAACTAAACTAGAAAAAAAATCACTGTCCAAGGGAATGAAAGCCAGCCAGGGTGACTGTCGGAACTTCCGGTCTGCATGGGCTAGCAGTTAGCTTAGCCTGCCCCGCTTCCGCGTTCTGTCAGACCGCCCTTGGTGCTTCCTCCTCTGGCGCAGCTCTGGGCAGGGGCCGTGGTTCTTGGGCCCATCGGACAGCAGACCAGGCTCTCCCAGCCATCCAACGAAGACAAAACTTAAACGCTTAAGTGGAAAAGACCCTGCATGAACGGTACTGGGTGAGGCCGCCGCAAACGTGAATTTGCGCCGCCATCTTCCCACACCGGAAGCGGACATCCAGACAGATAAAAAGACGATTTATCAAGGGAGAAAAGTTGTGGATTTAAACAATTAAATCTCACAGGGATTACTTAGTGTGACTTAAACTGAGTTCAGCAGTTCATATTACGTCAAAATTCCCCGATTGCCACATCTAAAAGTGCTGACAGCAGAAAGTTTCAAAGTTAACAGTCCCTTGCAAATACCGCTATTCTTAGAAATATTCATTTATGTAGAACCGATGAGTAGGCTATATAAATAACCGACAGACTTTTTGCCTTAAAAGATAAAGGCAAGTTCAAGTACAGGCAGAGTAAAAAGAGATCAGCTACGAGAGAGAGGTGTAAACAGCCTGTTTATTTACTTGTCAGCCCACCGGCCAAACCTAATTTCTTTTCCTCCTTCAATCCACCTACATCCTGCTACTAGTCATCAGTCTGCATCTTTATTTCCAAATCTACCCCTGCTCTTTATTTTATTTATTTTTTCCACTTTCGACCACTGCACGTAGTATAGCCTACAGACCGGCTTTGCATAGTGTGCTGCAGGTGCATTTCCAGCTCTACATTAAGCTTTGTGTAATATGAAATGTACTCTGACACACCCAACTTGTGTGAGTCGCTGGGATGAGACAAAAGTTCACAAGAGCATATCCTGCACGGGTGGGAAAATCTCACCGTGATGCCTTCCCAGATAGCATCCAAATGTGGGCCACTTCAGGCAATGATGCGGCACTGGTGACCTTCTTATGGCCCTGACAAAATGGATGTCAGCCTGAAGTGGCCCACATGTATAATAGCAAATATGGCCCAAATATGCCAAATCAAATGTGGGTCTTTTTTGGCAAAGAAGTGGTGCTCTGGGCAACATGTGATCTGGATGTGACCCTGAGGTTGCCCGTGTGGTAAATGGTGAATATGGCCCAAATACCACAAAACAAATATGGGCCACCTTTGGCAAATATGTGGCACATGCGGCATTGCTATGGCTTGGTTCTGGCCCAGATATGGCAAACAGGAGCAGACCGCCCAAGTGCCATCATTCCACGTGGTATGTGGGCCGGAGGAAGTGTCAGGTGTGGGACGGGTCCAGGCCACAGCAATTTTGCTAACTTGGTTTGGCCAGTGAACACACTGTTCTTCTTAGTGCAACTGTAGCCTCATTGCAAGGGCTTCATAGACATGAATACACAGTATGTATGGCTACAGGCCAGCATCTCGGAATATAATGTAGTCTCCTTTCGTGCCATGAACTCTAAATTAAGCTTAGTGTAATATGAAATGTGCTCTGACAGACTCAACTTCCGAGTCCCTGGGATGAGACAAAAGTTCACAAGAGCATATCCTGCACAGGTGGGGAGATCTCACCGTGATGCCTTACGCAGCCTGATTTGCGTGCTGTTGTAGGTGGAGAAAGGGCGAGACCTAAAGGTGAAGGACGCGCCTCGCTCTGCTCTGCATAACCCTGAGAAACACCATCCTGCACGCAGGTCATTTGTCCCATTCTTTAATTTAATAATAGATTTGAATAGTGCGAAGATGAGAACAGCACTTGATATGAATAAGCTCTTAAGTGGTTTTAATAATTCACAAGATGTTGCCCAGTAAAGAGGACAAGGAATCTGCCTTTGCAGTTGGGTTTTTCCAAACGTCTTCTGCGGGAGGATGAAGAGCTGGCAGTGGAGCATGGGCATGCCCATTATGATTCTATCTTTTTCTACTCATTGTTTTAATTAAAGGGTCGATGGAGTCTAACAGCAGAGATTACACTTATAATTGCAGCAATGCTGCTTCAGTATATCTGTTGTTCACTGTGATCAGGCCATTCAGTTCTTCTAGAGGCCCTCATATTATGTGCTAGGTACCTTCAGTTTAGGAGCTCTGCAGGCATCTGCCACCCTGCAGGTTAAAGAAGACTGCTGTATGAATGACACATTGCAAGTGAAGCATGTCGAACAGGCTTGGTCCACCTTGGTCTCGATAAACTAACATTATCTTTGTTGTAAAAGACATACAATCAAGACTCCGGGTAGCGTGGCGGTCTATTGCATTGCCTACCAACGCGGGGATCACCGGTTCGAATCCCCGTGTTACCTCCGGCTTTGTCGGGCGTCCCTATATGGACACAATTGGCTGTGTCTGCGGGTGGGAAGCCGGATGTGGGTATGTGTCCTGGTCGCTGCAGTAGCGCCTCCTCTGGTCAGTCGGGGTGCCTGTTCGGAGGGGGGAGGGGGAACTGGGGGGAATAGTGTGATTCTCCCACACGCCACGTCCCCCTGGCGAAACTCCTCACTGTCAGGTGAAAAGACGCGGCTGGCGAAATCCACATGTATCGGGGATTCGGGGGAGGCATGTGGTAGTCTGCAGCCCTCCCCGGATCGGCAGAGAGGGTGGAGCAGAGACCGGGAAGAGTGGGGTAATTGGCCAAGTGCAATTGGGGAGAAAATAAACCCGTTGTGAAGCTGAGGTAATTTGGCGTTTACGCAACACCAATTCGTCTTCAAAAGTAGTTTCCCTGACCAAAAACATAAATAATAGAAGAGCCCCTGTAAGGACAGACTGGGGACCATGTTGATGGGCAGCGGTGGGTGAAGATCAGAGGCACATTTTTAACAAACTCCGGCGCTCTTCTCGCTGTTTTCATGGTGGTGTGGGGGGGGCGCAGTGGGTCGTCGGCTGTGGTGAATGTGTAATCAGCTGTTTGCTGCTGAGATGAGATGGCCAGCGCTGTCGGAGGAGGGCCCCGTCCCCGAGGCTGCACGGAATATCATTAATATCTATACTGTAGTCATATGTGTTATTCATGGCTCAGTAGATCATATTTAGTTTGATTTGACGTCTCACGATTGACCGCAGTCAAATCTCCATTTGATCATTCAGCTGGCTGGCTTGCAATGCTTCAGGCTGTAGTGACGATTTATGAGTATGTGGAAAATCGGGGGAGACCCTGGTCACCCCCGGCCCCCAAAGCAAAAGACAACTCAAGGGATTCTGGCAACTCGAGTGCTTCAGTAGGTAAAAGTAATATTTATATCCATTTGGGCTGTGCGGCTCTCCCCTCACCTGGGGGCCTGGGGGGGGGTGGGGGGGGTCCCTCGGGCCACGTCGCGGTCCCAGGACAGGAGACACAGCTGGGACTCGGCATCCTACTTTTTCACACTCCAGTCCACACGGCGACGCGTAGGGACGCACATGGACACCGAGTTCCCGCTCGGCCCTCATGCCCCCTGCCCGCCTGCCCCGCGGTTTATGTGGAGGCAGCTGCGTCAGGGGATTCCTCTGTCTTTTCCTCAGCCCCCCCCTCCTCCTCCATCCCCCCCAACCCACCCACCCCCACTGCCTGCGCTCTGTTCACGCTTTCAAGGGATGGAACCCCAAGTCTGATTTTCTTCCAACCTCTTCTTCGTTCCCCTGATCTGCCCGTGTCTGCGTGTCCACAGACGACCGGCAGAGTTCAGCGCTTTTCTTACACTTTAAACAACACGCAGGCGCAAAAAGCGAACTTTGTGAGTGTGTGTGTGTGTGGGGGGGGGGTCATCTGTTCCTGATTTTACTCTGCTAACAATTTTGACAGCAGTGTTATGTTTACATGCCTCACACAAACACAACGCACACTTAGGGACTGTTATTACTTTTTAACCTCAGGCTGAGGAAGAGATTTTTTTTTTTAATTGTTCTGGGGCAGGCTAAGCTAACTGCTAGCCCATGCAGACCGGCAGTTCCTACAACACCGAGGGCGGTCTGGCGGCGGCCTCGCCTGGCGTTGACTGTGGTGTTTTTGGTGTCGTCGTGTGGAGTGCGGAGGAGTGCTGCATCCGGTGGGCCCAGGGCGCACGGCTCCGGCCTGGAGCTGTGCCCGAGGAGGAAACACCGAGCCCAGACAGCATCGGGATGTGGGCCACTTCAGGTAATGATGCGGCACTGATGGCCTTCTGCTGGCCCTGACAAAATGGATGTGAGCCTGAAGTGGCCCACATGTATAACAGCAAATATGGCCCAAATATGCCAAATCAAATGTGGACCTTTTTTGGCAAAGATGCGGTGCTCTGGGCAACATGTAATCTGGATGTGACCCTAAAGTGACCCGTGTGGTAAATGGTGAATTTGGCCCAAATATCACAAAATAAATATGGGCCACCTTTGGCAAATACGTGGCACATGCAGCATTGTTATGGCTTGGTTCTGGCCCAGATCTGGTGAACAGGAGTGGACCCCCCAGTGCTACCGTTCCACGCGGTATGTGGGTCAGATGAAGTGTCGGGTGTGGGACGGGTCCAGGCCACAGCAATTATGCTATCTGGGAGGGCGGTCTGACAGGATGCAGAAGCGGGGCAGGCTAAGCTAACTGCTAGCCCATGCAGACCAGCTGTTCCTACAGTCCTCCTGGCTGGCGTTCGTTCCCTTGGACAGTTGTTTTTTTTTAGTTTGGATATTTGTGTTAGTTATTGTTCTTGCTATGTGTTCTTGTCTTTGTGTTGTACTGTTGTGGGCTGGGGGAAATTATATGTCATTTCATTTCATGTACTTGCGTACATAAAATGAAATGACAGTGTTCCTGATTCCTGAGAGGGAAGGATGCAATGTTAAATTCTTTTCAATAATTCATACCACTCAAATCTTGTTTTTTTAATTGTATGTAATGTATGTATATATGTATTTATATATGTATCCACGTATGTATGTATGGATGACTGGATGGATGCACAACATGTGTATATTGACACATATACCAATTCGTCTATTTACTGTCCTCATTTTCACAATGAATTTCATTATGATGTTAAAGTTGATATGACTTTGTCTTTATTTCTTCATCCTACATTGTTCTGGGATACCAGAGCCCATCTTTACTTAAAAAGACAACCTTTTCAAATTGACACTTGCAATCAATACAAAAGAATCCACGGCATTAACATTCATCCTTCATAAGATTTCATATAATGTCTGTCTTTGTGCAATATCAAGAAACTATTTGACAAAAAGTGGTTTATGACAGAGTGTAGTCTGGCTTCAAGGAGGCTGTCAGCGATTCAAGTGG
Organism: Lampris megalopsis; assembly: GCA_022114975.2. Taxonomy (NCBI): domain Eukaryota; kingdom Metazoa; phylum Chordata; class Actinopteri; order Lampriformes; family Lampridae; genus Lampris; species Lampris megalopsis. The sequence goes on from JAJHIY020000641.1 coordinate 954,896, forward strand.
AACAAGAATTAGAGATGGAGACTGGCCTGGTCAACATTCATTACCACCATGTTTATTCAGAAGCAAGGCTTGCTTCTAAAGTAATCACAGACTGAACTTAACAGTCATTCCCCCCAACATCCAGTGAGCAGAGTGTAAACATTGCAGCAAATGTAGATGGAGTCCGTTTCACTGACAATGTGAAGTTTGTGACCCATCGACATTAACAGAGTCGTTCTCTGTGATACTCCATTAGGCTTTGAGTGTGGCTTACATTCAAACGCATCTAGATGAGACTTGGGTGAGTTGGACTATCTTGTGCTTTGCATTAGCACAACATGGGATGAATTCAATGACTGTGTATGACTCATACCCATGCCCTAGAGCAGGCGTGGGTAACCTTATCCAGAAAGGGCCAAGTGTGGGTGAAGGTTTTTGTTCCAACCAAGCAGTTACACACCTGATCCCACTAATCAACCAGTAGAGTCTTTGCTGAGGAACTTGGTTAGGAGACACAGGTGTGTAATTGCTTGGTTGGAACAAAAACCTTCACCCACACTTGGCCCTTGCTGGATAAGATTGCCCACCCCTGCCCTAAAGGGGCTTATGAGACATTTGCCCCACGCCCAACCTGTTTTATGTCATGACCCGCTCCAGATCCTAGATGTCTCTACTGCCAAGTTTCCCTCCTGTGTGATTACCGGTCCCGCTCTAATGTGTCCCACCTGTGTGTCATTGTCTCCCCCATGTGTTGTAAGCCATGTGTTCTCTCCCTCATGTTGCCAGTTCGTCTTTACCCCCGTGTGAGCGTTCCAGCATTATTTTCTTGTCTTCCCAGTGAGTGTTTTGACCATTGCCTGTTTTTGGGACTCTGCCTTTTGCCTGCCGTTTTTGATACCTCTGCCTGATCTGATCGATTCCGTTGTACCGACCTTTTTGCCTGATTGAACCTTTTTGGAACTTTTACTACCTGTGTCAGTCTGCTTTGCGGGTCCTTTGTAATTGTCAGCCTGATAGTAAAAGGTTTAATCAGGCAAAAAGGTGGGTACACGGGAATCGATCAGATAAGGCAGAGGCATCAAAACGGCAAGCAAAAGGCAGAGTCACAAAAAACACGCAATGGTCAAAACACTCACTGGGAAGACAGGAAAATGCCGGAACGCTCACACGGGCTAAAGACGAACTGGCAACACGAGGGTTGTGGCTAGATAGGATACAGCTACCAACGGAAGTGACGCAAATTCTCGCCGGATGGATGTCAACACAAGATGGCGGAGCGGGGCGATGCGAAGAATTCGTTTCGGGGCTTGACATTATGCGTCAACCCTAACGACAAGTTTCGTGAGTGTTTCCTCCTCCAATTTTTATTTGAAATGTCCCTCAAACGATCGATATGAAGGGAAACTTTGAAAGTAGCCGGTGTCTTCTTCTGCCGCCATGTCTACTACCACAGACGCCTTCACCTATCGCCATAGCAACGAAATCCACCCGGCGAGAGTTTGAGAATTTGCGTCACCTCCGTTGGTAGCTGTATCCCATCTAGCCGCAACCCAACACGAGGGAGAAAACACATGGCTTAAATACAACACATCGGAGAGACAATGACACACAGGGGGGACACGTTAGGGTGGGACCAGTAATCCCACAGGAGGGAAACTTTGAAGAGGAAGAGACGTCTAGGATCTGAAGTGGGTCATGACAGTTTTAAGTTGTTAAGTGTCGCCTATGCAGAAGTGGGTGGTCTCTCCCTTGTTAGCAAGTTGGGGAATTCTGAATTTCTAATCATTTGTTTCCGGTGGAATGTGAGCCAGAACATAATGTGTTATTTGCACTCCCTATCCCTCTCTTTGAATATAAATAAAACGATCTGCGTGTGCTTCTCTGAATCCACTTGCAAACTCACCCTGTAGTCACTGGCGGTGACATAGAAGATCGGCTGGAAGGCCAACCAGATGATGCAGGTGGTGTACATGGTGAACCCGATGAACTTTGCCTCATTGAAGTTCTCCGGGCACTTGCGGGTCTTAAAGGCGTAGACGGTGCAGAGAATAATGAGGACGCAGTTGTAGGTGAGGGACATGAGCATGCTGGAGTCCTTGCTGTTACACTTGAGGGTGACCACATCTCTCCTCTCCGGGCCTACTTCCTTCCTGACCCCCGGGGTCTCCACCAGCAGCCAGACCACCACCACTACCAGCTGGCATGAGATCAGAGCGCTGCAGATTGCAACCTGGGAGGCGGGGCTGATGAACCGGGGCCTCTGGGCTCCGTCCTTCACGCCGCTGAATATGCGAGCAATACGGTTGGTCTTGGTCAGCAGGGCTGAGTAGCACACGGCAAAAGATGTGCCCAGTCCTAGCCGGCGGAGTGTGCACACCGCCGTGGAGGGCTTAGCGATGTAGATGAAGGTCATGCTATAGCACATCAGCACCCCCAGCAGGAGGATGTAGGAGAGCTCACGTCCGCTGGCCTTCACCACGGGTGTCTCGTTGTGCTTGAGGAAGAGGCCGATGATGAAGAGCGTACACATTATACCCAGGCAGGATATGGTAACGGGGCCAATAGCCCATGCATCTTCCCACCGGATGTACTCCTCTGGCAGGTTGTAGCAGCCTGTCAGGTTGGCCAGAGGCCACTGACCGAAGCTGCAGTCAGCACAGGTGAACTCATCTTGCAGGTACTGGTAGGACTGACAGGGGATACAGATCCAACAACACACATCGCCGGGCTGCATGCTCTTCACCTCGTTCTTCCTGCAGGGGTCGCTGCACTGGGAGGTGGGTGCAGCTTGGCCCATCCAATGGATCCGGCTGGTGTTAAGGCTCAGGCTCTGAGCCCAGTAGCCCACCTTGCGGTAGACGTAGCGTCCGCCCTCTTTGTGGTAATGGAAAATGTTGTAGCGACCGAGACTGTCTCCAAAGGCATCAAAGCGAACAACATTGTCTGTGTCTGCTGGCCGAAAGGGTGCTAAAAGCAGAGGAAATGAATGCCAGAGAGAGAGAGAGAGAGAGAGACAGAGAGAGAGAGAGAGAGAGAGAGAGAGAACGGCAACAGGGTCATCTTTTGATATGTGTAACAACGGCAAAGCTGTCAAAATGATAGATAGCACAGTGGATAACACAGGTACATTGTACTGTGTGTCTTTGTATGACATCTGGAGTCAGTTCCTAGTCCACAGTTGTAGGGACTATAAAAGGAAGCCTATATAGAAGTCATCGTTTTGGTGGGATAGGGCTGTATTTGGTTCTTCTTTTTGCCTCTTCCTATGCCTCTACACTTTCCAGGTGCAAATTGTGTATTTACATTATAGATGCCAAAAACATGAAATTGTCTGTCTTTGACATTAACTTTTAGAAGAGATGGCATGTGGGCGTCCGGGTGGCATGGCCGTCTATTCCGTTGCCTACCAACACGGGGATCGCCAGTTCGAATCCCCGTGTTACCTCCAGGTTTGTCGGGCGTCCCTACAGACACAATATTGCCGTGTCTGCGGGTGGGAAGCCGGATGTGGATGTGTGTGTGTCCTGGTCGCTGTACTAGCGCCTCCTCTGGCCATCGGGGCGCCTGTTCGGGGGGAGGGGGGTGTGATAACGTGGTTTTCCCACATGCTACGTCCTCCCTGGTGAAACTCCTCGCTGTCAGGTGAAAAGAAGCGGCTGGTGACTCCACATGTATGGGAGGAGGCATGTGGTAGTCTGCAGCCCTCCCCGTATCGGCAGAGGGGATGAAGCAGCAACCGGGACAGCTCGGGAGAGTGGGGTAATTGACCAAGTAAAATTGGGGAGAAAAACGAGGAAAATTTTTAAAAAATACCCCAAAATACCCAACTTCCTCTCGGGGGTGAATAAAGTATTGATTCTGAAAAATCAAAAAACAACAACAACAAAAAACGAAGAAGAAGAAGAAGAAGAAGAGATGACATGTAATCTGAAGTGTTATTCCACATCTATATTACTTATCACGGCAATGACTATGTTGGGATGACTATAGATGCACATCAACACTATATAATTTGTGTTCCCTGTGTATGCAACACAGTACACATAATACAATAAATGGGTGTTGTGTACACACTGTAGCCCAACTGTGTGCCTTCTCTGGACAGATGTCCTCGGAGGACGGGCTCTCTTTACTGCTGTAATCCAACACAATCTCATTTAAACATGTCTGTTGTACCTCTGTCACTCACCGGTGACACCGGTCTCGTTGCTGGAGCTTTACATCCGGGACGGGACTCGGTAGATTCACTGTTAGTGTTGTGTGGATGTGTTCATTTAAAAAGGGTCACGCATTTTGTGTTGCAGTGTGGGGGTTCGGACCCTCCTCGCTGTTCACACTCGAGTCGAGACGCACGACAAAAGAAGAAGCTCCCGAGCGTGAAGCTGCAGCCGCTGCTTAAGCTCTACGACCTGCGTCATCACTCGGCGTTACCTCCAGACACAACGCACACCTCCCAGCGGCAGCCCCTCCCAGCGGCAGCCCCTCCCCAGCTCCCCGGTGTCACTCGATCAACTGGGGCAACGAATTTAAAGTGATGTAATAAAAAAAATTACCTACACAGGGAAGATTATGCTACAGAAAAATGCCTGGACATGAAACATATTTCCATCCATCATCACCATCCATCATCCAAACCACTTATCCTGCTCTCGGGGTCACGGGGATGCTGGAGCCCATCCCAGCAGTCATTGGGCAGCAGGCGGAGAGACACCCTGGACAGGCCGCCAGGCCATCACAGCCCCCCCCACACACACACACACACCTAGGGACAATTTATTATGATCGATTCACCTGACCTACATGTCTTTGGACTGTGGGAGGAAACCGGAGCACCCGGAGGAAACCCACATAGACACCGGAGGAACATGCAAACTCCACACAGAGGACGACCCGGGACGACCCCCAGGTTGGACTACCTCAGGGCTCGAATCCAGGACCTCCTGCTGTGAGGCGACCGCGCTAACCACTGTGCCACCATGCCGCCGACCACTGCGCCACTATGCCACAAAAAAAATCTTTTAAGAAATAAAAACAAAATAACTCACACAAAGATTTAACTCACCATCGAGCTTGACCTTGAGAATGTAGTCCCTGTAAAATTTCCTACCATTGCCTGGTTTGAGAGCGTCACAGACCTTGGTGGAGTTGGGACACAGTGCCTGCCTCATGTTGTGCAAAGCGGCAGCCATTGCATAGACGGCATTAACCACGAACATGATCTTGCTCTCTGGCTCAAAAGGGACTTCCCGCAGCGAGTGTTTGCCACAGCCCAGGTCATGGAGGCTGCACTGGAACTGGTTCTCCCAGAACTCTCTGAACCATGGGTTCCTTGTATTGTTGTATGGGTGCAGGCCAGTGAAGTACTCGTTGAACTGGATAATTTGGTAGGATGCCAGCTCAATGGTGAAGGCCCCGTCTGCCACGGCCTCACTGCCCCTCACCACACTCTCCTGGGCTCCCCAGCCGTCACTGGCTACCCAGGTGAAGGTGACGTTCATCCGGTTGGCCGCCACCAGCAGCTCGCGGGCATCTTCGCTGCGCGTGAAAAGGATGACCACCTTGGCGTTGGACTTCTGTTGCAGGGAGCGAATCACGTTCTCGTAACTCCAGCGGCTCATGGAGCGGCTCACCTTGGCAGAGGTGGCGATGCAGATATGACGGGCGCGGGCCTCCTGTTGGAAGGCGTCGATGCCCGTCTCGCCATAGTCGCCCTCTGACGCCACTGTCGACACGTAGGTCCAGTTGAAGTAGCGCAGGATCTCGGCCATGGCCTTGGCCTGGTAGAAGTCGGGGGGCACGGTACGGGCGAAGTAGTCGTAGCGGGTCTTATCGCTGAGCTTGGCACTGGTGGAGGCATAGCTGATCTGAGGGATCTGGAATAGGCGGAGCAGGTTGGCGACCTGGAAGGTAGGACAGACACACCAAGATGATTAGAATCAAGTCGCAATGATGTAAATTAGTGCTTTGCTTCCATTAATACACACGGATGGATTTGGACGTAAACATTCCTGTCCCCAAGAAACCAACATCCACATGTCTGAATGACTACCGACCCATAGCACTCGCCCCCATTGCCATGAAGTGCTTTGAGAGACTGGTTCTGGCTCACATCAAAAACATTATCCCCCCACATTCGACCCACATCAGTTCGCCTACCATCCTAAAAGGTCTACTGAGGATGCAATTGCCACTGCCCTGCACTTTGCTCTGACCCACCTTGAACTTAACAACACATACATCCGGATGCTGTTTATAGATTACAGTTCTGCCTTCAACACTATCATCCCCGCCAAACTAACCACCAAACTCTCTCCCTTGGCCTCACCCCTTCCTCTGTAACTGGACCCTGGACTTGCTGACCAACAGACCTCAGTCTGTTAGGTTAGGTGACCACACCTCCTCCACCCTGACCCTCAGCACAGGTGCCCCTCAAGGCTGTGTTCTGAGCCCCCTCCTTTTCTCCCTCTTTACCCACGACTGCCCGCTAACTCACCCTTCAAATGTTATAGTTAAGTTTGTGGATGACACCACAGTCATTGGCCGTATCACCAACAATGACGGAACAGCCTACAGGGACGAGATTCAGCACCTCACATCATGGTGTGCCACCAACGATCTTGTCCTCAATGTGCAGAAGACAAAAGAGCTGTTTGTGGACTTCAGGAGGTCTAGAAGCTGCAGCCACTCCTATATACACATCAATGGGGTGGAAGTGGAGCGTGTTTCCAGCTTTAAATTCCTCGGAGTCCACATCAGCGAGGAACTTTCCTGGACATTAAACACCCAGGCCCTTGTGAAAAAGGCCCAACAACGCCTGCATTTCCTGAGGAGGCTGAGGAGCGCCCGTCTATCCCCCAAAATTCTCACCAACTTCTACCACTGCACCATAGACCACATCCTGACCATCTGCATCTCGGTGTGGTACGGCAACTGCACCTCGGTAGACCAGAAAGCTCTGCAGCGGATCGTCAAGGCAGCCCAGCATATCACCCGTACCCAGCTCCCAGCCATAAAAAAAACATTTATCACAAACGCTGCCTTCGAAGGGGTCTGAGGATCAGCAGAGATCCCACCCACCACAACCATGGACTGTTCTCCCCCCTGCGCTCTGGGAGGCGCTACAGGAGCCTCAGAGCCCGCACTACCAGGCTCAAAAACAGCTTCTTTCCCCAAGCTGTTGCCCACCTGAACTTGGCTACCCACTGAATGTCTGTAAATATTCTTAAATATTTTGTACTCCTGCTCTTTTTTAACAATATTTTAGCTTTTGGTCTTCATGTGTGTATATCTTATACTGTGTTGGCTGTGTTTGCCTGTGTCTGTCTTGTACTGTTGGTGAAGCCACAGCCCTCATTTCATTTTTAACATGTGCCTGCACATTGTTTTTAATGACAATAAACTGAATTGAATTGAACTGAATTGAATATTGTAACAACCACGGATGACTAGACTCGATAGCCCTTGGCTAACGGGTCGGACCCTTTAGTAGACTGGTTAGCGCAGTATGGGCAACCCGGGTTCACTTCCCGGCTGCCCCTGAATTCGCTACATTGGTGCCAGAAGTGGGATGGTGAGACCGTGAGGCCATCGGAAGCGTGTGCGCCCAGAGGCGTGAGGGAGTTGGTATGCTACCGGCTGCTCCCTGAATTCACTACAGTATGATATCTCAATTAGAGAACTTTTACCACAGCACATGCAGTGAACACGCAGTACCGCCTGCCAACTGTGAGTACCGCTGCAATTGCTCATCATTGGATGAATGGTTGAAAAGGCCTACGCTACATGCCCATTTGTTCCCTTGGCAGATGTAATCAACTTCATCCCTATCATTCCCTTTCTACTGGATCCCTGCCAGGCAAATGCTTGTAAGACAAGAGCTAGAAAAGCACTACATAAATGCAACCCATCTATCCTGAAATTGCCAGCAACTGTCAGTCTACAGCTGGTGGGTGCTCCTGCAAAAAATCCAAATCTCATCAAGCACATTTGTCTCTTTTCAAGTGAAAACATCTCATTATGTTTAATACGAGACACAGCCACCCAACAAGCAACACTTCCTTGAGCTATCAGGACTTGGTTTTAGACGGTGCATCTTCTTAACAAGTGTATTTCTACTAGTTCCATTGGCAGATTTTTTCCACTTACTAGCAAAAAACACCTTGTATTCATTATTTTGTTTCTTATTTTTAAAGGGCAATTTTTTTGCTACGTTCGTAATGATACCTACACCAGAAATTGTCTGGTACAATCTTTCCATCCATTATCCGACTCACTTATCCTGCTCTCAGTATCGCAGGGATGCTGGAGCCTATCCCAGCAGTCATTGGGCGGCAGGCGGGGAGACACCCTGGACAGGTCCCCAGTCCATCACACAGGGCCGGCACACACACACACACACACACACACACACACACACACACACACACACACACACACACACACATTCATACCTAGGAACAATTTAGTACGGCCGAGTCATCTGACCTACATGTCTTTGGACTGTGGGAGGAAACCAGAGCACCCGGAGGAAACCCACAGACACGGGGAGAACATGCAAACTCCACACAGAGGACGACCCGGGACGACCCCCAAGGGTGGACTACCCCGGGGCTCGAACCCAGAACCTTCTTGCTGTGAGGCGACCGCGCTAACCACTGCACCACCGTGCACATACAATACAAATACACGTTTCACCATGTACAACGTTGCTTTCTATCGACATTGGAGGAAAAAAAAGCAGAAACGAAGTGAGAGAGAGAGAGGGGAGGAGGCAGGGGTGGCTGAGCGAGCGAGTCAACGTATCAAGGAATCCTGAAACTTCGCTTTTTCTGTGTAATAGGTTCAGTCGTACTTGTGACACTGTTCGCCGTGTGCAGACGCAGCAGCTGACTGACTTTCGCTTCAGGCGCTGCTGCGGGAGCCTCGGGGGTGCCAGGCTGATCACTCTGAAGACTGCCAACCTAAATCTAGTCTGCTTTAAAGGGAGGTTTCTTAGCAGCACACCCACCACAGGATCTTGAATTTCAATGAAATGTTCCTTGAGAAAAGTCGGAGCAGAAATTTTAATGCTATGATTTAAAAGTTTCACTTATTATTCATCTATTGTTGCTATAGTTACAGGGATCTATTTTACAATATACAGCGCCCTGATTTTACCTCTGAGACAACAGTGTTCTGGGCGACAGAGGAAATCTTTGACATCTCCGCTGTAAAATGTGTCCAAGTTAAACGTTAACACAATGCATATCTAAGGACTGGTTTAAATGACGTCATTGCGGGCGTCCGGGTGGCATGGCGGTCTATTCCGTTGTCTACCAACACGGGGATCGCCCGTTCGAATCCTCGTGTTGCCTCCGTCTTGGTCGTATGTCCCTACAGACACAATTGGCCGTTTCTGCGGGTGGGGAGCCGGATGTGGTAATGTGTTCTGGTCGCTGCACTAGCGCCTCCTCTGGTCGGTCAGGGTGCCTGTTCGGGGGGGGGGGCATAGCGTGATCCTCCCACGCGCTACGTCCCCCTGGTGAAACTCCTCACTGTCAGGTGAAAAGAAGCGGCTGGTGACTCCACATGTATGGGAGGAGGCATGTGGTAGTCTGCAGGCCTCTCCGGATCGGCAGAGGGGGTGGAGCAGAGACCGGGACGGCTCGGAAGAGTGGGGTAATTGGCCAAGTACAATGTGGGAGGTGGGAGGTGGGAGGAGGGGGAGGGGGAGGGGGGTTAAAAACAAACCCAAATGACGTCATTGTGTTTATCTAGGGGGAATTCACGACAGGATCCGATCACCAGTTGCAAAAATATTTTGCTAAAAAAAAAAAATTCTTTGCAAACATGACTTTATAAAACTTTGACAAACCACCCCTCTGTTGCTACATCTGAAAATATATTTTAAAAACCCCAGCATCTTTAGAAATCCCATCAATTTCTTCTGCCAGGTTAATGCTTAATGTGTGGAAACACACGTGATCACTGCTTTACCCTTGTTTGGTTGCCATTTAAGATCAATTTTTGGGGGGAAACAGAAGCACAGAAGTATACCGCTGCCGCAAGACTCTTGAGAGGATGCATTTGTTTTGTGTTCAGTTTTGGTCACTGGCAAACAATTCAGCCTCCATCTGGTTTACTGTGCGTCCTACTGGAGATATTTCATCTCTCGTGTCATCTTCCCCTTCTTATCCACCTTGTTCTAATTAAGTCCTCCCTCGCTCCATTCTAATTAGAACAATTATATTGTAAATGTGCTACTCCTGCACGCGGGGTCCACAGGTAGAGGACCGCCTCCATAGAACCAGGTCTTTCAGTGCTGACACAGTATGATGAGTACACCGGAAGAGTCTTACGACCATTTTTTTACCAGTTAATTATTGTGAAGATGGTTCCTTGGTTGGGATTCGAGCTGGACCAGAAACGAGGGCACTGTGCTGAGGAACGTCATTACACATTTAATGTGATGTGCCTCCGCGGGCCTTCATCACGGGGATCTTTGTTATTCTGCAAGATCGGTGGATAATGAATACTAGATCAGCCCAAACAAAAGTAATAGGAATTAATGAGGGCATAAGTCACACTAAAGTACACTTCCAACAGCAAAACCAGGAGCAGCTGAACTTGACTTTTTGGACCTTCTACCCAGAAATGACTTCATCGTCCTGCCCTGTAGACTGAACAGTATTGTAAAAATAGCAAAAAAATTGGCCAGTTTTAAAAAGTGAAATTGTGGCTCCACTGTGTTGTATTAGTTCGAAGTACAAATGAAAACCTGTCTCATTACTCAGAGACTCTTCACAAACACACTCCGAATGGCAGCAGATATGTGAAGTGCCCTCTAACCTTGAAGCGCTTTTCATACCAACAGTAAAGGGAACAATAAAACATAATTTAATACCATATATATATATATATATACTATATATATAAGATACTTCAAGACACGTCAATGATAACACTCTAGACATCAAAGAAATTATGGGGGCTAGAAATGAACATTATAATTGAAGACGGGAGCTGGGAAAATTCATGTAGAGATGGACACAAACCAACAAAGGGTCTAACATGGGAAGAGCTCGGCCGGGAGGTCCAAATGTGGCTTTTCAAACTCCCCTTGTGATGGCAAGGGGCCTTTAGTGATTGACAAGTCCGATGCCCCCACTATATGGGGCATCAGACTTATGCTGGAGGGAGTGTGGATTTATTGGAGACCACACACACGTTTCTTTGGGACAGCCCTAAACTATCTAAAACTAGAAAGATGTCCGCATGGGAATTCAACATGGGATCTGATTTACCACTTAAGCCCACGCGCTGCCTTTTAGGCATGGTTCCGGTCGACCCTGTAAGAAACCAAAAAATATCTTCTTGGGTCACAACTGCTAATTGCAAAAAAAAAATAAAAATGAATAACTATTAACTGGGAAAACACAAACCCTCCAAAAACACAAGACTGGAGAGTGAAGGTAAAACAATTATATATTATATAAAACATAACTGCAAAATTACAGCTAAAATCAGATACGGCCCCTGTCCTATCCAAACTCCCAAGACTGAAAATGTCAGGCAGGCTAAGCTAAGCTAACTGCTAGCCCACGGCCCTGCCCGAGAGGAACACCGGGGTGGTCTGGCGGCGGCCTCGCCTAGGGCCGACTGGGCATTGTTTTTACCTGCGTCTGCGTCATCGCGTGGGGAGGAGGAGGTGTCGAAGGTGTCTGGCTGGGAGAGCTTGCGCTAGATCAGCTTAGGGAGCCTGGCCTGCTGCATCCAGTGGGCCCAGGGACCACAGCCCTGCATGGAGCTGCGCCCGAAGAGGACGCACCGAGGGCGGTCTGACAGGACGCGGAAGCGGGGCAGGCTAAGCTAACTGCTAGCCCATGCAGACCGGCAGTTCCAACAGTCATCCTGGCTGGCGTTCCTTCTCTTGGACAGTGGAGTTTTTGGACCGTGTTGCACTGAATGGACTGTGTTGTTGGCTGTTTGTGTGTGTGTGTGTGTGTGTGTGTGTGTGTGTGTGTGTGTGTGTGTGTGTGTGTGTGTGTGTGTGTGTTTGGTTTTTTTTTGCTTTGTTCTCTCTATTTTTGTAAGTTTTTGGTGGTCTTGTTTTTGGAAGGTTTTTGGAGGTTTTTGTCTTTTGTGTTGCACTGCTGTGGGCTGGGGGGGGGGCGAGATTTCGTTTCTTTTGTGCACTTCGTGGTACATAAGATGAAATGACTAATAACTCGTTCCTGACTCCTGGAAATGTGTGATGTAAATGAATATGACCACCAGCCTTCCTGCAGCTCCATGCACTGTATGTTAACACGTCCACCTCTCCATCAGTGGCGAGGCCACGCTTGACTGACAATGAAGAAACTGTTAAATGTGAATATAATTCCTATCCCTGGTAATGCCTCTCGGTATATGTAATCATATCATAAGCTGTAACCCTCCTGCTTTGATTGTGTAGACTGGTGATGTGAAAGGTTGCCTAAACAACAAATAAAGACTGTCCCAAACAACAAAACCATCCCAGAGAAAGGGACCATGTAAGTATCAGCACAAAACACGCAGTCCTGATGATGCAGACAGACCGAGAGCCATGTTTTACCACGACAGCATCCGAAAGCCCCTCTCCGCCTAACCCGCCTCGACAGCCTCCTCCGCCATGCGAGGAGACAGCTAGCGGCAGCATGTTTGCTTTCCTTCAAGAAAGACAACTTGCATCTGAAGTGGCAACTAAGAGACACACAACAGACCAATCTTTCAGCACAAATACAGGGCGGATTTGCACTACAGAAGTAGCAGCTTGTGCCTAACACGGGGTTACTGCCATGGCTCCTCGGCAGCATCGTTATTTTACAGTCAGGATTTGTACATCAGAGACACCCCCCCTTTCTCCCCCCAACACATCCCCATTGTGTGTCTCAATCAAGGTTTGGGGTGTCACTTCACTCATTCCACGTTATGAAACCGACACTGTGTTTTACATAACACAGGCAGAGCCTTCAGTCACAAACATTCCCCAAAAGGTTGCGTACGATGCTCCAGGTCCTGAATACTGAACACAGTTCCGTGTCTGAATCCGTTTTGAACACAACAAAACCCTGGTTTAAATACACACCGCAGTATCACACGACTAGTGGTGGAAAGTAACAGAGTAGATTTACTCGAGTACTCTACGTGAGAATTGCCAATTTGTGAGACTTTGTGCTTTAGTTGTTGTTCTTTCTATTCCACTACGTTATGAAGGCTGTAGACACCAATTACTTAGCAGATAAGATCTCATAGGCTAAACACATCATAGCGAATTCAGGGGCAGCCGGGAAGCGAACGCGGGACTCCCGCACCACGGGCGGCTGCGCTAACCGGTCAGCTAAAGGGTCCGACCCGTTAGCCAACGGGCTAGCGATTCTAGTCACACGTGATCGTTACTCTGCCCCCCCTCCTTCGGGAAACGCGTCCCCTCGCTTCAGCATACAAGCTCCCTCACGCCTCTGGGCGCACGCGCTTCCGGTGGCCTCACCATCGCACTCCTGACACCAACGTAGCGAATTCAGGGGGCAGCCGGGAAGCGAACCCGGGTCGCCCGCACACCACAGGCGACTAAAGGGTCCGACCCGTTAGCCAAGGTTCTAGCGAGTCTAGTCACGAGATATGATGCATTGTTCAGCGTTTAGAATACCCAACAGTACATGAAGGTGTCTGACCAGCTACAACATGGAACAGTGATTTTTATTTTATTTTTATTTTTGAATTGTGTTGTAATTGTGTTGTGTTGTACAGACATCTCCACAGACGTCTCTACAGACATCTCTATAGAGTCTAGAGACGTTTCTACAGACACCGCTACAGACACATCTACAGACGTCTCTACGGATATCTCTGAAGACACCTCTACACACATCTCTACAGACGTCTCTATAGACACTTCTACGGACACCTCCACAGACGTCTCTACGGATATCTCTAAAGACACCTCTACGCACAGATGTCTCTACAGACGTCTCTACACACATCTCTACAGACGTCTCTATAGACACTTCTACGGACACCTCCACAGACGTCTCTACAGGCATCTCTACAGCTGATAGCTCTTCTTCTCAAAAAAATCTATTTTTGATTTGAGGGTAAACCGTCCCTTTAAGTACATTTTACTGCGAATACTTCGTTACTTTTACTTCAAGTAAAGGAGACGGATACTCTCCCCACCGCTGCACATATCAGTCAAGTGTAATGCATGCCCCCGTATTAAAGAGGAGGTCTGACGCCTGCTGAGACGGCTCGGCTGCCGCTGTGTAAATGTTTGCATCAGTGCTCCTGCTACGAAAGAAAAGGTGAGGTCCGTTTCTTCATGCCACTCACGGTCAAGCTTTCCCCAGACCTAACCCCGCGTGCTCCGAATACGGGACCGAGCTGATCAGCACCACGCTGCAGCCCCTCTGCATTTCATCACATTTGCATCATGCTCTGAATATCCGAGCAATGATATCTCTTAATCTTCGAGGCGCTGGCCCAGCACCTCAGATGAGGTAGTAGTATATTCTAGACTGTGTGCACGTGTGCTGCACGGTTAATTACCAGAGAAAGGTTAATATTTCAAATGTGGCCTCTGATTTTTGTACCCTTTGAAGAAAATGACTGGAAATGCAGTATAATAAGCATATCTCTACGAGTCCTCCAGGTGTATACTACCACATATAGGTCGTGTGCCCTCTCTAATACGACCCACAGGAGCGTTTCCTAAATTAGCGCCCCTACCGGCCGCAGGAGTTATGCCATAGATACTTTTCGCCTCTGTGCATTGTAGGTTTTTATCCACTTGCTGACATCCTCTTTACAACGCCTCACAGACAGGTTAATAAAGTAGTCAGTAGATAGTGTTTAACCACCCTCCGCAGGTCTATTCAACACGTCAGAAGCACGTGGTTGCCTCGTTCTACCGCGAGGAGACAACCGACAGCAGTGCCACAACCTCAGATTTGAACAGTGGCAGACGTATTTTGGACAGTGAGCTTTGTATGATTGTTCTGTTTCAGAGAGACTGCAGCTCAGTTATTCTCATTCAGGGTGCATGCAGCGCCCCCCCCCCCTTACGAGGTCCTGGTCCAGTCACACAGCAACAGACACTGTGGGAACGGAGGCACTAGTGACATTTTGCCCTGAAACTACTGCAAGAACACAAGCCGACATAAAGGCCTCTTAATGAAGCTCTCAATAGGATTATGGCAGAGGGGAAATGAGATAATGAGAAATATCTAAATTGGCAGCCGTTAGTACTTCCATCTTTTACTCGTCTTTTTAAGGAGCGTTTTTTTGGTGTGTGTGTGCATCCATGATGAAGATTCTGTTTTTATCAAAATAGTAGGATGTCCCAAACTGCATCACAATAGGTTGGATTAATAACAGAAGGTTGGGATTTGACTCCAGACAGGTTAGTGAAGGTGTCATTCCCAAGATTAGGATCATCGACACCACCTCTCGACACTAATACACATTCAACACAATGTGGGCAGGCAACATAATGTAGGATTATTGACATGTCAACTAGTATGTCCATCCATCCATCATCCAAACCACTTATCCTGCTCTCAGGGTCGTGGGGATGCTGCAGCCTATCCCAGCAGTCATTGGGCAGCAGGTGTGGAGACACCCTGGACAGGCCTCCAGTCCATCACAGGACCCACACACACACACACACAGACACACACAGGGACAATTTAGTATGGCTGATTCACCTGACCTACATGTCTTTGGACTGTGGAAGGAAACCGGAGCTCCCGGAGGAAATCCACGCAGACACGGGGAGAACATGCAAACTCCACACGGAAGACGACCCCCACGGTTAGACTACCCCGGGGCTCGAACCCAGGACCTTCTTGCTGTGTGGCGACCGCGCTAACCACTGCGCCACCGTAGCTTACAGCGCCTGGTATTCCCAGGCGGTCTCCCATCCATGTACTAACCAGGCCTGACCCTGCTTAGCTTCCGAGATCAAGTCAGATGAACACATGCTTTCAATAAAGAAAGAGAGCCACTTTATCTTAGCCATTATATGGCTACAATGGAATTTGTCTTCTGCATGTAACCCATCCTATTGTGTAGGAGCAGTGGGCAGCTGCAGCGCCCGGGGACCAACTCCAGTTCTTCTTTCCACTGCCTTGCTCAGGGGCACAGACAGGACAGGAGTATTAACCCTATACATGCATGTCTTTTTGATGGCGGGAGGAAATCGGAGCACCCGGAGGAAACCCACGCAGACACGGGGAGAACGTGCCAACTCCACACAGAACGGACCTGGGAGGGCCTGGGGTTCGAACCCAGGACCTTCTTGCTGTGAGGCAGCAGCGCTTTGGCTGGACTTGGCGTCACACAATGTAACATGCAATGGCGCCAAAGGGCATCTTGTCACCATAGAAGTAGGGTGGTGACATAATCTGTCTTTGATAGAGCAGAAACCAAGGTGAACTGGGCCAGTCCAGATCCCTGGACCTCCCGTAGCACCGTGGATCGGCTGGCTAATATTCTGGCTCACCCACTATGTTGCAGGAAAGGTGATTACCATTTGCAGGCGGGCATGGGAAACGCGTATTAAAGCAGCACTATACCATCCATTCTGCTGACATTTGTATATCATGGCAGTTGTGAATGTGTCCTTTCATTACAAGGTGTTACGGAGAGCGCCATCCTTCTGCAGTAATCCACTTACAGATGACCCAGGGAGGGCCGTAAATCACAAGCCCCACACACACACACATCTGATACAGCGGGCTTGTGGGAAATCATTATAAAGCTGTTCATTTGGTTTACATTGACCATGCCGGGACCTTTTCAGCTGTCAGAACCTTTAAATGCTCTCCGGTGCGTCTGGCTGAGCGTTAGATTTATAGACCGCTGGCAGTGGAGGAAGGGAGAAAAGCGGAGCACAATATATGAAGCTCATCCGCCAGCCTTAGGGCGCCTCCTCCCTCCCGCTGCTCTCGTGTATCCCGCAACATCTGGCGGAGGACTGATGGTTCGTAGTGAGGGCATGGTGTAATACTGTACACAAGACGTGCTTTTGAAGGGTCGCTACTATATGCTCGTTCTTGGCTTGGCTTTACAAGGATGTCAGAAGCTTAGAGTTATTTTCTTTTATCTATTCGGGTCTTTTTAGAATCAGCCCTGTACGTAGAAATCAGTGTTGCAGCTCCTGGGAATTTGCATTGTGACGAGTTTACACATATCTGCATTCCTACATTGGGTTCTCTCTCTTTGTGGCCCCCCCCCTCTTTTTCTCCCCAACTGTACTTTCCGAGCCGTCCCGGTCGCTGCTCCACCCCCTCTGCCGATCCAGGGAGGGCTGCACACTACCACGTGCCTCCTCCCATACATGTGGAGTCGCCAGCCGCTTCTTTTCACCTGACAGTGAGGAGTTTCGCCAGGGGGACGTAGCGCGTGGGAGGATCACGCTACCGCCCCCCCTCCGAACAGGCGCCCCGACCGACCACAGGAGGCGCAAGTGCAGCGACCAGGACACATACCCACATCCGGCTTGCCACCCGCAGACACGGCCAATTTTGTCCGTAGCCCTACCAAGCCGGAGGTAACACGGGGAATCGAACCGGTGACCCCCATGTTGGTAGGCAACAGAATAGGCCGCCACACCACCCGGACGCCCCTACAGTGGTTTTTAAAAGTTGAACATCGACCGACTACATTAAAACTTCACCCTGTTGTTTAGTTGTAACTCATGTCATCATCAGCCGCTTCTCCGGGGTGGGGTCGCGGTGGCAGCAAGCTAAGTAGGGCACTCCAGACGTCCCTCTCCCCAGCAACGCCCTCCAGCTTCTCCTGGGGGATCCCAAGGTATCCCCAGGTCAGATTGGACATGTAGTCCCTCCGGGGAGTTCTGGGTCTACCCCGGGGTCTCCTCCCGGTTGGCTGGGCCCGGAAAACCTCCAAAAGGAAGGTGCCCAGGAGGCATCCTAATCAGATGCCCGAACCACCTCAACTGGCTCCTTTCGACGTGAAGGAGCAGCGGCTCTACTCCGTTGTACTCTACTGTAACTGTTGCCTCCATTTAAACCCAGACAGACTTTCCTCCTTGTGGTTACCGTTTCAGGATCTCTTGAATAGGTTGGCACACCTTACAACTGATATTCTCTCTCACAAACACCACTGTGTGACTCTGCCTTTGTGAGACGGTACTGAATTTATTTTAGAAGAGGGCGACAAGGGCGTCCGGGTGGCGCAGCGGTCTATTCCGTTGCCTACCAACACAGGGATCGCCGGTTCGAATCCTCGTGTTACCTCCGGCTTGGTCGGGCGTCCCTACAGACAATTGGCCTTGTCTACGGGTGGGAACCCAGGTGTGGGTATTGCCCTGGTCGCTGTACTAGCCCCTCCTCTGGTCGGTCGGGGCGCCTGTTTACGGGGGTGGGGGGCCTCGTGATCCTCCCACGCGCTTTGTCCCCCTGGTGAAATGGGAAATGTCAGGTGAAATGAAGTGGCTGGCGACTCCACATGTATTGGAGGCATGTGGTAGTCTGCAGCCCTCCCGGGATCGGCAGAGGGGGTGGAGCAGAGACCGGGACGGCTCGGAATAGTGGGGTAATTGGGGAGACAGAAAATAAAAAAATGGGGGGGGGTACGACAAAAGTTTTGCACTGTGAAAGTCATATTGATCAGATTACTGTGAAACGGGTTTCCTCCATAGTGATAGGCCCATACAGGGGCAGGGATGCAGCCCACCAACCATTAAAATGATTCCGAGTTCATCCTTTAAAACGTGCTGCATCTATAGTCTAGCGACCACTCAACACGCTTTTTACAGTGATATGCCCCACGTTCACCCATTCATCGGGGTCGAGTATGACCGTGCTGCCTCTGGGTCCCCTTCTGGGTCCTCAGGTCGGTGTAGAGGCCGATCCTGGAGTCACGTAATGGGAGGACGCCTGCGCGTGACAGCTTTTTACGTGGAGTGGGTGAAGTGCCTGCAGCCACCACACGCTCCTTGGCAGGGGGGTGGCCAGAGTCCAATGGCATGGAGAACCAGAACGATTGGGGACCACCATCTGTTGCAGCCTTCACTGCCGTTGTGACCTGGAAACATCTTCCACCAGTTCCGCCGTTGAGGTCTTTGTTGGATTCACCCATGCATTCATATGCCGATGGTGGCGGCTGTCATGCAAGGCACCTGCTCATCAGGAGCAGTTAGGGGTTCAGTGTCTTGCTCAAGGACACGCTCTCTGGTGGAGCCGGGGATTGAATTGGCGACCTTCTGATTACTAGACAACCCACACTACCTCCGGAGCCATGCCGCCCCGCCCGTTCTTGTCCATATAGAAATCCAATAGCGACAGCTCAGCGACACCAAAGACTACAACATCGCAGAACGCCAGAATGCAATGCCAAAGCAAGGCAGCATTGTCCCGCCGGGAGCAGGAAGAGGACCCAAGAGGACCCCAGTGCAGACAGCCGAGACAAACAGGGCCAGAACAAGGTTTTGTTAGACAAGAACTTACAGACAGCAGGGAAGGCTGGCAACAGAACGTGGCGCATCTGGCGACCAAGAGTCCGTGTGTGAGAGTCTCTGTAAGACCATATCAGCAGGGGGAACATATACATAGGGGAGCCAAGCAGGGAGACTGGGTGAAGGTGCGCAGGGCAGGGCAGGAACAGACAAGCCAATCGGAGAAAGGGGCGGGGATTGGGCACAGGTGCGCAGGACAGGGCAGGAACTGCACAGCCAATCGGATAAAGGGGCGGGGGATTGGGCACAGGTGCGCAGGACAGGGCAGGAACCGAAGAGCCAATCGGAGAAAGGGGAACAGGTGAGTGAAGCCAGGCAATCAGGAGCAATCAGGGCCACTCAGGCAAACGGGCGCAGGTGAGCCGAAACACCAATCAGGGGATGGGGACGGGAGAGCCCCGATGACCCAGATCACACACCCATGACAAGCATAACACAGCAAACAGAGCCATCCATCCATCCATGCAGCCCTTATCCAAACTGCTTATCCTGCTCTCGGGGTCGCGGAGATGCTGGAGCCTATCCCAGCAGTCACTGGGTGGCAGGCGGGGAGACACCCTGGACAGGCCGCCAGACACAATTTAGTATGGCCGATTCACCTGACCTTTGGACTGTGGGAGGAAACGGGAGCACCCACAGGAAACCCACGCAGACACGGGGAGAACATGCAAACTCCATACAGAGGACGACCCGGGGCGACCCCCAAAGGTTGGACTACCCCGGGGATCGAACCCGGGACCTTCTTGCTGTGAGGCAACCACGCTAACCACTGCGCCACCGTGCCGCCCTAAACAGAACCATTGACTCTGAATACACACCAGAGTGGGACAAAAGCCGAGGCTACAAATAACACATAGGACAGCAACAATAGTCTCGGGTGTTACGTAGATGGCTGTGTAGTGGAGCTTTTATGATACAAGTGACTCAAACTATTCCTCCCCTTTTCAAAAGATGAACTAGGATTCTTGTTTGGTCAGTTACAGAAATGCAAATCTGAACATTCTGGTGCAGTTCATCTTCAATTTACTTTTTATGTTGTTTAGAAAACGTTGCTGCATGTAACATCATCTGAAAGATCTAGTTTAATTGTATGTTGTGAAAAATGTTTCCTTAATGAATCAGCAACCAACTATATAATACTGTAATATAGTTAATATTAAATAGATAATATAAGTAAATATACCATGATATATATTATAATTAAAATGTCATTAACTACTAACACTTTAACAATTGACAATTTTATTGTTATTAAAAGTATTTCATTATTATATTTGTATTGCATTTTATTTTTATATTTATGTATTTTATTACATGTATTATTATATAATATATAATTTATCATAAAAATTATTAAAATTAACAGCTAACACTTAAGCTGAAGTAAAGGGTTTTTTGTTTTCCTTTTTTTAATTTCCTTTTGTTAAATGATCTGTAAACCATATAGGTACAGCTGAAAAAGTGAAGAAGAAAAAAAACAGCAGGCAAAATTGTGAATTTGGTTGTGTAAAGTTGTTGAAATTGAAATAAAATTTAAGTAAAAAATGTGATTAACATTTAATTCTGTATCAGATGGAAATATAATTTTGATTCATTCCGAACTGGTTTGTTGAAAAAGAATAAAGAAAGAAAGAAAGAAAGAAAGAAAAAAGAAAGAAAAAAGAAAGAAAGAAAGAAAGAAAGAAAGAAAGAAAAAGAAAAGGAGGGGACATGAAAGGAGAAAAGGAAGGATGGACAAATGAAAGGATTAAAGGAAAGGAGGACAGGAGTAGGTTGTGTAGACTGTCAAACTGATTGGGCGAAGCAGACAGCCATGATAAAGAATATAGAGAGTATCGAGAGTATAGCGAGTATAGAGATTATAGAGAATGTAGAGAAAAAAGAGAGTACAGAGAATATAGAGCATATAGAAAGTATAGAGAATATAGAGAGTACAGAAAATATAGAGCATATAGAAAGTATAGAGAATATAGAGCGTATAGAGAGTATAGTGAATATATAGAGTATAGAAAATATAGAGAATACAGAGGAGAGAGTATAGCGAATATAGAGAGTATAGAAAATATAGAGAGTATATAGAGTATTGAGAAGACAGAGGAGAGAATATAGAGCATATTGAGAGTATAGATAATATACTAGAGAGTATAGAGAGTATAGAGAATATACTAGAGAGTATAGAGAGTATAGAGAATATAGCGAGTATAGAGAGTATAGAGAATACAGAGAATATACAGAGTATAGAGAATATAGAGAGAGTTGAAAATACAGAGGAGAGAATATAGAGTATAGACAGTATTGAGAATATAGAGTATAGAGAGTATATAGAATATAGAGAATATAGAGAGTATAGAGCATATAGAGAGTATTGAAAATACAGAAGAGGGAATATAGAGAATATAGAGCATATAGAGAATATATAGTATAGAGAGCATTGAGAATACAGAGGAGAGATTATAGAGATTATAGAGAGTATAGCGAATATAGAGAGTATAGAGAATATAGAGAGATAGGGAGTATAGATAATATAGAGAGTATAGAGAGTATAAAGAGTATTGAGAATACAGAGAAGAGGATATAGAGAATATAGACAGTATAGAGATTATAGAGAATATAGAGTATTGAGAATGTAGAGAATATAGAGTATAGAGAGTATAGAGAAGGTAGAGAGCATAGAGTGTATAGCGAGTATAGAGAATGTAGAGAGTATAGAATATAGAGGGTATAGAGAGAGTATAGAGAATATAGAGAGTATAGAGAATGTAGAGAGTATAGATAATATAGAGAGTATAGAGAATGTAGAGTATAGAGAATATAGAGTATAGATAATATAAAGAGTATAGAGTATAGAGAATATAGAATGTACATAGACAATATAGAGACTATAGAGTATAGAGAGTATAGAAAATATAGAGTATAGAGAATATAGAGAATGTAGAGTATAGAGAGTATAGAGTAAAGAGAATATAGAGAGTATAGAGTATAGAGAGTATAGAGAATGTAGAGAGCATAGAGTGTATAGCGAGTATAGAGAATATAGAGAGTATATCGAGTATAGAGAATATAGAGGGTATAGCGAGTATAGAGAATATAGAGTATAGAGAGCATAGAGAATGTAGAGAGTATAGAGATTATAGAGAATATAGAAAGTATAGATAATATAGAGAGTATAGAGTATAGAGAGTATATTAACCCAGCCACTGAGGATGCACAAGCCAGTGCATCCTTAGTGCCGGTCCCAAGCCCGGACAAATGGGGAGGGTTGCGTCAGGAAGGGCATCCGGCGTAAAATCTTTGCCAAATCAAATATGCGGATCATAAATAAGACTTACATACCGGATCGGTCGAGGCCCGGGTTAACAACGACCGCCACCGGTACTGTTAACCAGCAGGGTGTCGGTGGAAACTATGCTACTGTTGGGCGAAGGAGAAGGAGAGGGGGAAAGCATGTCCAGAGGCAGCTAGAGAGGAGGAAGGGTAGGCATGTGGAGGTGAGAGTTGGAACTTTGAATGTTGGCACTATGACTGGTAAAGGGAGAGAGCTGGCTGACATGATGGAAAGAAGAAAGGTAGGCATACTGTGTGTGCAAGAAACCAGGTGGAAGGGGAGTAAGGCCAGGAGTATCGGAGGTGGCTTCAAACTCTTCTACCATGGTGTGAATGGGAGGAGTAATGGGGTAGGGGTAATTCTGAAGGAAGAGTATGTCAAGAGCGTGCTGGAGGTGAAGAGAGTGTCAGACAGAGTGATGAGTATGAAGCTGGAAATTGAAGGTTTATTGCTGAATGTTATCAGCGCATATGCCCCGCAAGTTGGGTGTGAGATGGATGAAAAAGAAGAATTCTGGAGTGAGTTGGACGACATGGTGGAGAGGGTACCCAAGGAGGAGAGAGTGGTGATTGGAGCGGACTTCAATGGACATGTTGGTGAAGGGAACAGAGGTGATGAGGAGGTGATGGGAAGGTATGGAGTCAAGAAGAGAAATGTGGAAGGACAGATGGTGGTGGATTTTGCGAAAAGGATGGAAATGGCTGTGGTGAATACATATTTCAAGAAGAGGGAGGAACACAGGGTGACATACAAGAGTGGAGGAAAGTGCACACAGGTGGACTATATCTTATGTAGAAGGCGCCATCTAAAAGGGATTGGAGACTGCAAGGTGGTGACGGGAGAACATAGCTAGGCAGCATCGGATGGTGGTCTGTAGGATGACTTTGGAGACCAAGAAGAGGAAGCGAGTGAAGACACAGCCGAAGATCAAATGGTGGAAGTTGAAGAAGGAAGACTGTTGTGTGGAGTTCAGGCAGGAGTTAAGACAGGCACTGGGTGGTAGTGAAGAGTTGCCAGATGGCTGGACAACCACTGCAGAAATAGTGAGGGAGACAGCTAGGAAGGTACTTGGTGTGTCATCAGGACAGAGGAAGGAAGACAAGGAGACTTGGTGGTGGAATGAGGAAGTACAGCAAATTATACAGAGGAAAAGGTTGGCAAAGAAGAAGTGGGATAGTAAGAGAGATGAAGAAAGTAGACAGGAGTACAAGGAGATGCAGCGTAAAGCAAAGAGAGAGGTGGCAAAGGCAAAGGAAAAGGCGTATGGTGAGTTGTATGACAGATTAGACACTAAGGAAGGAGAAAAGGACTTGTACCGATTGGCTAGACAGAGGGACCAAGCTGCAAAGGATGTGCAGCAAGTTAGGGCAATCAAGGATAGAGATGGAAATGTGCTGACAAGCGAGGAGAGTGTGCTAAGAAGGTGGAAGGAATACTTTGAGGGGCTGATGAATGAAGAAAATGAGAGAGAGAGAAGGCTGGATGATGTAGGGATAGTGAATCAGGAAGTTCAGCGGATTAGCAAGGAGGAAGTGAGGGCAGCTATGAAGAGGATGAAGAGTGGAAAGGCAGTTGGTCCTGATGACATACCTGTGGAGGCATGGAGATGTTTAGGAGAGATGGCAGTGGAGTTTTTAACTAGATTGTTTAACACAATCCTGGAAAGTGAGAGGATGCCTGAGGAGTGGAGAAGAAGCATACTGGTACCGATTTTCAAGAACAAGGGCGATGTGCAGAACTGTAACAACTACAGAGGTATAAAGTTGATCAGCCACAGCATGAAGATTTGGGAAAGAGTAATAGAAGCTAGGTTAAGAGGAGAGGTGATGATCAGCGAGCAGCAGTATGGGTTCATGCCACGAAAGAGCACCACAGATGCGATGTTTGCTTTGAGAATGTTGATTGAGAAGTATAGAGAAGGCCAGAAAGAGTTGCACTGTGTCTTTGTAGATTTAGAGAAAGCTTATGACGGAGTGCCGAGAGAGGAGGTGTGGTATTGTATGAGGAAGTCAGGAGTTGCAGAGAAGTATGTAGGAGTGGTGCAAGATACGTACGAGGGCAGTGTGACAATGGTGAGGTGTGCGGTTGGAATGACAGATGGGTTCAAGGTGGAGGTGGGATTACATCAAGGATCGGCTCTGAGCCCTTTCTTGTTTGCAATGGTGATGGACAGGTTGACGGACAAGATCAGGCAGGAGTCTCCATGGACGATGATGTTCGCGGATGACATTGTGATCTGTAGTGAGAGTAGGGTGCAGGTTGAGGAGAGCCTGGAGAGGTAGAGGTATGCACTGGAGAGAAGAGGAATGAAAGTCAGTAGGAGCAAGACAGAATACCTATGCGTGAATGAGAGAGAGGACAGTGGAATGGTCAGGATGCAAGGAGTAGAGGTGACAAAGGCATTTGAGTTTAAATACTTGGGGTCAACTGTCCAAAGTAACGGGGAGTGCAGTAGAGAGGTGAAAAAGAGAGTGCAGGCAGGTTGGAGTGGGTGGAGAAGTGTCAGGAGTGATTTGCGACAGAAGGGTACCAGCAAGAGTTAAAGGGAAAGTTTACAAGATGGTTGTGAGACCAGCTATGTCATATGGTTTGGAGACAGTGGCACTGACGAAAAGACAGGAGGCGGAGCTGGAGGTGGCAGAGTTGAAGATGCTAAGATTTTCACTGGGAGTAACGAAGAAGGACAGGATTAGGAACGATTATATTAGAGGGACCGCTCAGGTTGGACAGTTTGGAGACAAAGCAAGAGAGGCAAGATTGAGATGGCTTGGACATGTGTGGAGGAGAGATGCTGAGTATATTGGGAGAAGGATGCTGAATATGGAGCTGCCAGGGAAGAGGAGAAGAGGAAGGCCAAAGAGGAGGTTTATGGATGTGGTGAGGGAAGACATGCAGGTGGCTGGTGTGACAGAGGAAGACGCAGAAGACAGGAAGAAATGGAAACGGATGATCCGCTGTGGCGACCCCTAACGGGAGCAGCCGAAAGTAGTAGTAGTAGATAATATAGAGAGTATAGAGTATAGAGAGTATAGAGAGTATAGACAATATAGAGACTATAGAGTATAGAGAGTATAGAGAATGTAGAGAGCATAGATAATATAGAGAGTATAGAGAGTATAGAGAATGTAGAGAGTATAGATAATATAGAGAGTATAGAGTATAGAGAGTACAGAGAATATAGAGAATGTAGAGAGTATAGATAATATAGAGTATAGAGTATAGAGAGTACAGATAATATAGAGAGTATAGAGTATAGAGAATACAGAGGAGCACAGAAGTAAAGACAGACTGACAGTGTCCTGGTCCATGTAACATTGGGCCTGCTTTGTGGCAATGTCATGATTTTTTTTTTCTACATGAAAAGCCCATCTGCTCCTCCCAGAGGACTGTCTCACTGTGCCTCCACAGCAACTACACACTATTCCCCGAGCAGCGCTCCCCCGCTACACTATCACACACTCCACTGCAGCACACACTAACACTAACACACATGCATGGGGGCGGGGGTCAGGGACATGTGTGCGAAATGCACACACACACACACACACACAGACCTACACATAGACCTACACGCGCACACACAC
This sequence comes from Lampris megalopsis, assembly GCA_022114975.2. NCBI lineage: Eukaryota > Metazoa > Chordata > Actinopteri > Lampriformes > Lampridae > Lampris > Lampris megalopsis. The sequence continues at coordinate 981,261 of JAJHIY020000641.1, forward strand.
ACACACACACACAGACCTACACACACAGACCTACACAAAGCTACATGCATACCTACACACATACACACGCACGCACATGCACAAGCACAAATAAATTTATACACACACAGTAAACACACATACACACAGAGACCTACACACACACACACACACACACACACACATGCTCAAGCACATACAAATGTATATACTCACACACAAACAAGCACATACAAATTTGTATACACACAATAAACACACACACAATAAACACACACACACGCACACTTAGTTTACTGTTGTTGTAGTTTCAGTGTAATCTGGATTAGCATCAGTTTATTCCTCAGGAGTTCAGTTGCTTGGCAACCGTTTTGAAAATGTTCCGTCAAGTGGAAAAATGTGTCATGACTTACAGAGAGGGTGTGTTGGATCAGGTCTTGCCCTCACATCCTGCTGGTTTATATGAACCTCCTACACACCGCAATACGTCTTTCAAGGCCCCACAAATCACCCCTTCATTAGGGTGACGCCGCGTATCAATTAAGAGTTGACTGAACTGCCACGTGCGAACACTTTCACTCGTTACGTATCATCTCATCTCACCTGGTTTCACCCCAGCGTTGCCTTCCACCACCATCATCTCTCAGCAAATAATCCAATCCAGTTTCCATTCAGTCGGAAGCAGTCAAAACCCCTGGTCAATGCAGTTATTTCCTTAACAAACACGCCTGATGCCAGTACTGCAGAAATACTGAGGAAGTACTGAGAACTTGCTGAAGTTCTCAGAACTTCCTCAGCTTGACTACAATATCAGGAATCGGGAACCATTTATTGTAATTTCTATCATGTACTTCCATTCAGTGCAACACAGTCCAAAAATTCCACTGTCCAGGAGAAGGAACGCCAGCCAGGATGACCGTCGGAACTGCCGGTCTGCATGGGCTAGCAGTTAGCTTAGCCTGCCCCGCTTCCGCGTCCTGTCAGACCGCCCTCCGTGCTTCCTCTTCGGGCGCAGCTCCAGGCAAGGCCGTGGTCTTTGGGCCAAACCGGACGCAGCAGACCAAGCTCCCTCAGCCGATCCAGCGCCAGCTCTCCCAGCCAGACACCTTCGACACGCCTCCCCCGCACTCCACACGACGACACAAACGCAGACGCAGACAAAAACACTGCACTGGGCGAGACCTCCTCTATTTTGTGTTTATTGTGTTATCATATCCATCCATCCATTATCCAAACCGCTTATCCTGCTCTCAGGGTCCTAGAGCCTATCCCAGCAGTCACTGGGCGGCAGGCGGGGAGACACCCTGGACAGGTCACCAGGCCATCACAGGGCAGACACACCCTCCCCCTCCGGGTGCTCCGGTTTCCCCCCACAGTCAAAAGACATGTACGTCAAGTAAATCGGCTGTACTAATTTGTACTATTATATATAATATTGTAGCGAATTTGGGGGGGGGGCAACCACAGGAACTGCCGCAGCCGGGACGCGAACCCGTATCCCCCGCACCGCGGGAGACATTGCTAACCTCTCGACTGAAGGGTCAGACCCGTCAGCCAGCGGCCAACGTGTCTAGTTATCCATGCACGTTACAAATATATTGTGCAGGATGAACGAAAGGAGACAAGACCACTTCTCCGTTTGACCACACAGCCGTGGGGTCGTTCATTTCCTCCATTAAAACTCCCAAGTCAGCAGCTCATTATCGTCAAACCTCAGCCTCGTGTCTACCCACAATCCCCCTTGCTAACCCCCGCCCACTGTCTTAAAGGGACCGTCTCTAGCTCGCATGGTGAACATCTAACCTGCAAGTAGGTCATTACAATATAATATTGTGGCGAATTCGGGGGGCAGTCCGGGAACCGCACCCGTGTCTCCCACACCGCAAGCGACAACGTTAACCAGTCGACTAATGGGCCCGGCCCGGTAGTCAAGGACCAACGTGTCTACTTATCCATGCACGTTACAATATATAATATTGTGCCAGATATGTGGATTTCCGCCATGTCATTTGTAAAACCATTCATTCATATTGTCTCTGAGAGGAACAGCATCCATTGAGTTGTGCAGAGGATCTGGTATATATATTGTGAGATCTGCCAAGCCACTGAATAACTCATCACGTGAATTATTCATATTATTTCGGGAGCACGTTCTTTACTTTTATGCATGAATTATGCATTTTCACTGCATGGCTTTACTCATACATTTCCTCATTATTGTACTTTCCGGCATGGATTCCATCACGTGTTTATCCATGTTTTAGTCCTGTATATGACTCATGTGTGCTCCAGAGATTGGCACTGTGTCTACCTCCAGATGAAAATAATGCTAAAAATAAATTTGTTTGTGGAAGATAAAGAATAGACGCCTCAGCTTGCCGTTAGCTCATTGCTACCTTATTATCCTGCTCATGGGATGGGAGAAAAATTATTTTTTTTTGGTAAAGCGTCAACCACTGTGTTCACATCAGTACGTGTATGTAATAAAACCCTGCTTACATCCATCCCCTCCTTTGTTAATATTGTTTACCTCCAGCTCAAACCCTGCCTCGTTGATTAGCGAGTCTCAGCAAGGCTCAGAGAACGTGCCAAAGCGTTCGACCTAACAGGAGGTTTCTGAACAGGCGAGAGCTTACAATCAAAGCACACGGGGGGGGGGGCTTGTTCCTGATGGTGATTCTGTGAGCTATTCTGAAAAATAAGGATCATCAACGAAAGGTTCGGCTTAAATTGCCAACTGTCTTTCTGCAGGTCCCAGAAATATCCTCCCACTGTATCGCAGTGTCGGCGTTTCCATGAGCTTCAGAGCATTTGACATTCCCGAAATGTTGGTTCCTCACAGGCGCCCCGGCGAGGATGATGTGTTGCTGGAAGGATGCTCCCCTACTGGCGAGTCACATTTAATGGTGCAGACTGCTGCCACGGGAAACAAAAGTGGAATTTCTCCCGTGTTTTAATTAGATGCTCCTGGGGTGCCCTTGCAGAAAATAGTAGATCTCTCGTTAATGTGCCGTGCATCTCCAGGAGACCGACAAGTGATAGGGCTGAGATTACCTCCACAGAAAAACAACCACATCCAGAGACGAATGGATGCAACATCAGACAGATTTGGACAATGCTTTGGGGCTATTTTCTCGGGGAAGCGTTCGCTTTTGGTTTTTGCATGCATTACCGCTACTGAGTGTTTTTGGAGACAAACACGTATTCTGTCTGCATGACATGCTGCAGTTCTTCACACATGAATGAAGATGTTATATGTACCACTGCAAGGTCATTCAAAACTTGATGTTCTCCGCCCAGAGAAAGAGTTGCCAGCCTAAAGATTAGAACCAAATAAAGATACCCCCATGCTGATTCACCTGCCCAGATGGCACCAAACACGTCCATGATTCTGGCACATTCGCAGGTTGTCAAAAAGGCGTGCGTATGATGCCGTGTGTTTGCTTGGTGTGCACACCTCAGTTCTACCTCGCACTCTTTCCGGTCGTTGTCTTATCTGCCCGCCGTTGTCTCTATTTCTCTGTGAAAGATGATCCTCCACTCAGTCACCATTCTCCCCTCCGTGTGCAGGCGTAGCTGTGCCAAGCCTCGAGACAGCCTGGCTGCAGCCGCAGATGGGGAAGACAGGACCTAGCCGGCAATCGCGTCAGAGAACATCGCCTCCACACTCCTCCCAATCTGTGCCCATGGAACAGCGTCGTGGCTAGGCCCGCAGCCAGGGCCGCCCCCACATCGGAGACTGTCACGCCACTTCAGCACCAGGGGCGCAGCAACATGCTCGTTCATTCTGACAGGTTACGAGAGAGCGCCCACTAATGCTCACGACCAGCCAGGCTGCCATATGCTTTTATGTCTTTAACGGAAATGAGAGTATTCGACCTTTGTGTACTGTTGGGGTAAAAAAAAAAAAAAATCACCCCACTTTTTTTTTTTAAATCTCCCGTTTCTCCCCAATTACTTGGCCCCACTCCTCCAAGCCGTCCCGGGCGCTGCGCCACCCCCTCTTCTGACTACCACGTGCCTCCTCCGATACATGTGGGGTCGCCAGCCGCTTCTTTTCACCCGACAGTGAGGAGTTTCGCCAGGGGGACGTAGCGCGTGGGAGAATCACGCTATTCCCCCCCAGCCCCCCCCCGAACAGGTGCTCTGACTGACCAGAGGAGGCGCTGGTGCAGCGACCAGGACACACACCCACATCCAGCTTCTCACCCCAGACACGGCCAATTGTGTCTGTAGGGACCCGACCAAGCCGGAGGTACCACAGGGATTGGGAATGGCGATCCCCATGTTGGTAGGCAACAGAATAGACCGCTATGCTACCTGGACGCCCCCAAATGACCCCACTTTAAATAACCGTGAATATTTTTAATATTATCAATTACTGAGATGAAGATAAAATATATTGGCTATTTCTGAATAAATTTTATGAAATTGTTATTGCTATAAAATCTAAAGGTGGCTTGGGTCACATGCTAGCTAGGGAACAGATCATGCGCATTAAAACATTATATATTACTATACTGTCATAGGTGAGTGTTCCTGTTAGTGGCTCATCTCTGGAGTTGAACACTTATATCTGACATGGCCCCTTGGAGTTCCCTCAGAGGGGAACTCCATATCATCCATATCATAACCTTTCACACGGCCAGGCCGGTCTAAAGGGCCCTGTATAGTTTAAATAAAGGCCCCAGTCTAACTGACCATAGGTTATGTTAAACATAATCTGGATATTGAGGTCTCAGGCTGTGGAGCAACGAGACGAGGAGGCAGTCTCTGCGGAGCAACAGCCAGCAGCCATCTTGAAAGGCCACCCATAGAGCATTTCTTTAATGACAAACATCTCTGTCTCGATACGAGGGTACCCTCGGCCCTCTTCAGAGTCTGTCACACAGCTTTGCTTTATACCGGCGCGGTGTGTTAGTAATGGGCATGTCTCAGATGCCAGATGTTTCAAGAGTCGTGGTGATAAAAGACATTACAAGGAGGAATGCTCGTCTTCATAAATTTAGGGACTCACATGCACACACAATGTGTTTCGCACACAAAAGCATGGGACGAGAATTCCCTTTCAAACCCAGCAAGGGGCGAGGGAATAAAGGTGCCGGCAGATTTACAGTCGAGACACCAACCAGCCAGCACACAGAAAGTACAAGTACTGGCACACCTTAATAACGAATTGGCACTTTGACACGTTTATCACTCCTCCTGGGGAGGAAAATCCACGATGAGCTACCAGGACAGGCCTCGGACCCGAGGCTTGTAACAGCACATCCCTAAATTACAGGAAGACAAAGGGCGATCTGAGAAGAGCCCACGATGCAGGGTTTCACTAAAATTGCAGCTCATCTATCAACTCCTTCACTTCAATTCCTCCTTTTATCTGGGTACCCCTTTACTGGTGTGGAGGGTCCTCGGCCCCGCTACGGTGGTTTCCAGGAGCGCTTGTCCTGTATGAGATGGCAGGTTTCAGTGTGTTACAAACAAGGTGACCTGGACCTGTAGCGGTGGGCCACTAAATTCACAGCATTTCTCTCGTGTCATTTGCCATAAAACCCTGATGGCGGCAGGCAGTGTGTCGATAGGATTCCAGCAGAGATGCGTCATCCCTGTAGGCCTTGAAAGAAGAAGCATCGATCCATTAGAGCAAACTTCAACAGAAATGCTTATCAAACACATTTCAAATCTGACCTGACCTTTCCAACACCAGTACACTATATGTCCACAAATCCCAACTAGATGCTGCCACAGATCTCAGTTCCTACAGGGTAGACAAGCTGGAGGGAAAGTCTCAGATTGCCACCGTAGCATCAATTAGTTAAAGAGAAAACAAGTCCAGAATCAGAATCAGAATCATGTTTATTGGCCATGTAGGTTTGAACATACATGGAATGTTACTCCGGTTTCGTGGCTCTCTCAGTGTACTTAACATAGAATAACAACACTACAACACAACAATCTTTAGGTATATACACAAGGATTGATTATACAGGCGAAATAAGAGGGGATAAAGTGCAGTGAGGTAGATGGACACGACAGAGTGTACCAGCACAATGTACAGCACAGTATATACAAAATGGTTGGATTTATTTCACTCCTACCTAAAACGACCATGGGCGGTCAAAATGACTGCCGGTTTTCAAACTCTATATTCTGTCAAGATAAATACCCAATTGAGATATTAATGCATTACGCGTGTAAACACTGCAGCGCCTCGGTGGTAGTCATGGTGCGTCTGTAACGGCGTCTGTAGCCAGACATGTTGGACATAATCACACATCAAGTTGAGACTATTCCTCTGCACTGGAGGGCGCTAGTGTGTTTCTAGGGCAGAGCAACGAACTTCACGAAGGAAATGACGCCACCAACACACGTCATAAATACTGACATGACGAGCACGATGACGCGCAAATTACGCGCGGTCATTTTGACCGCTCATGGTCGTTTTAGGTAGATCTTATCCTAACTTCTTTCTGTGATTGATCTAAAACTAATCTTAATCTTAATATATGCCGTTTTAGGAGCATTCAGGGAGCGGTAGGTCTGTATATATATATTTTAAACGTTATTAAACTTTGAAAATCCAAAACGGTCAAAATGACCGCCTTGGTCGTTCTAGTAGTTTTAAGTGTTAATTTGGATGACAGCCCGCGGAAAGAAACTGTTTTTATATCTGCTTGTTTTGGGGTACAGCGCTCTGTGGCGCCTCCCAGGGGGCAGGAGTTGGAACAGGTCTTCACCGGGGTGTGATGGGTCTGCAGTGATGTTGCCTGAGGCTGAAGGTGTGTAAGTCCTGAATGGAGGGCAGGTTGGCACCAGTGATTCTTTTTGGTTGGTTATTTGGTTGGTTGGTTTGTCTCTGGAGCATTGGTTCAGACCTATTTTACCACAGCTGAAGGCGAAATTCCACTTACAAAGTATTGGGGGGGCACCCCCCCCCGCACACACACACACACACACACACACACACACACATACCACCCTTAGAGAAAACAGTTGCGCTGACAGCAGGATGCCACTGACAACAGTTTCTGTCTATAGCTTGTCAACTATCAGTATCAGAGGCCAATAATTGTGTCTGGGTAGCCAGGAGCTAATTCCTCTCCTCCGACAAGCATCTTGGATGTCTGGAACACAAGGCTGCCTGTCTGTCTGGAGAGCCGACAGCTACCTTCCTCAAGCTACACATGGTCCTGTGGACGACTGAGCTGTCAATCTTATGGCCGACGTGCCGAAGTGAGCGTTGGCATGCAGACATTTTGGGATGATGAGAAATTTCTGTCCATGTTTACGGTTACTGAGGGCTCTTCGTCGCAAGTAGTGGAAATAACATTAACCGCATTTAATGCCGGAGAGTGAGATGTGTAGACCCAGTTAGCAGGTTTTTCATCAAGTTAGGTTGAGTGAGCAGAGGCGAGCGCTGCCGCCAGGAGTGATCATGCTGTCACTGCTCGTCCTGTCAACCTGTCCCGGGCACAACATCTGCCCCGTGTCTCTCGTGACAGGGCGGCTGCTGAAGTGTGAATCGCTGGGAGAGCAGCAGAGATCCTCCAAATTAGATCAGCCAAGGATATATATGGCCAAACAGGTTAACGGGTCCTCAGTGCGGAACCCATACTCATTAAGCCCCAGTGTTAACATCTCTCCAAGTGCGCACGGTACTTAGGGCTAAATGGACAGTTATACGACCCTCCATCATCCTCCCTCCTTTGCTCTTCTCTTTCTCTCTTTCCACCGCTCTCCGCATCTCTCCATATCTCTACCTCTTGCTCGCTCTCTCTTTGTCTCTCTCTCTCTCTGTCTCTCGCTCTCTCTCTCTCTCTGTCTCTCTCTCTCTGTCTCCCAGTCTCTCTCTCTGTCTCTCTCGCTCTGTCTCTACCTCTCTGTCTCTCTCGCTCTGTCTCTACCTCTCTCTCTCTCTCTCTCTCTCTCTCTCTCTCTCTCTCTCTCTCTCTCTCTCTCTCTCCCAGTCTCTCTGTCTCCCTGCTCACTCTCTGTCTCTCTTGCTCTGTCTGCCTCTCGCTTGCTCGCTCGCTCTCTCTCTCTCTCTCACTCTCTCTCTGTCTCTCTCTTTGTCTCTCTGTCTCTGTCGCTCTCTCTCTGTCTCTCTCTCTCCCAGTCTCTCTGTCTCCCTCTCTCTCTCTCTGTCTCTCTCGCTCTGTCTCTACCTCTCTCTGTCTCTCGCTCACTCTCTGTGTCTCTTGCTCTTTCTGCCTCTCGCTTGTTCGCTCGCTCTCTGTCTCTCTCATTCTCTCTCTCTCTCTCTCTCTCTCTCTCGGGCACTATCCGTCTCCCCTCTAACTGCATGTTAACTGAGCTCAATGAGATTACGCACTCTGCCCATTACCTTAACATGTATAATTTGTGTACGTGTGTGTATGCGTCAGTAACTGATGCTGTTTTAATTGCATTGCTGGTTTGCAGCCAGAGGTATCGTAATTGCTGAGTAACATAAACCCATCCATGACACCACATGCGAAAAGAATCTGGAGTATTAGCCACGCTCCTTGCAAATATAATATCAATAGCTACCCTACATTATCACAGGACTTGAATTTGCTCCTACCTGAATGGACACGTCACTGTAGGAGCCCCCGATCACTCCTGAGATGGCCAGAGGAACGTCGTCGTGGATGGCGTAGGAGCCATCGGGGCAGGTGTACTCACTGTCATCCACTTTGGTCAGGGAGGCCCTGACAAACTCCAGCGACTGCTCCAACGCGTAAGTGTCCTTCGAGCAGGTGTCCAGGATGTGAGCCCCCAATCTGATCCCAGGCAGGATGTGCTCATCCTTGTTGATCTCATCCAGGGCCAGCAGCATAGCCTCCAGTCTCTGGATGCCTCTCTGAGCGTTGATCTTCCCGCAGTCCTCCGTGCCCTCGCCCTTCTGGTGCACAGGGAACAGCCCGCCAATCATCAGGTCTCCTTCTACCTTGATCTCCCTCTTGGAGTCCGTGTTGTACCCCACCATGGGCAAGCCCTGGGGGGCATGGGTGAAGAGGGACAGACACACGCACAGCAGGCCGAGGTGAGACAGCAGAAGAGGTCGGGGTCGGGGTACGGGGCGCACCCCCAACCCAGGGGACTTCCCCAATGACATGTCACCGTGCAAGACAAGGTTACAGTCCCGGCTGCCCGCGTCGTCCTGCCTTCGTGCCGCTCTTAGAGGATCGTAGCACCGAGGAGGAGGACAAAGGGGAAACAAAGGCGCAGCGGCACCAGATCTCAAAGGGCCAGCCTTTTTATCCTGTTGGAGGCCATTTACAGCATCAATGCCATCCTCTTCTCTCTCTCTTCTTTGGGTTTTTCTTGCAGATTACAGCCCTGGGAATCAAACAGAGGGAGATTCAGTCATAGCTTTAATGCTTCAGCACAATGGGGTCTTTATCCTGCACACTTTGTTTACAAGCATTGTGACAGGGGTAGATTCCAATCTCATAAAAGTTGTCACGCTCATCTGCATAAGCGAGTAAACATTACACAGTTTGACACTGATTTACACTGGGCGCATAAAATGAGCCTTTTACAGCAAACTGAAGTGAGGAAACGGTGACTTTTGCCTCATAATGCACATTGGAAGCAACAAATCAGGAGCGAGCCGTTCAAAAAACATGGCCTACGCTTGTTTACCCCTAGCAAAGTGATTGTTGTCCGTATGACAGGATGTGGTCAGTAACCAGGAAAGTACTTTTGTCAGATACACACATAAATCTACGCCGTTGTCAAGCCAAAAGACATGTTGTGTGTTGGGGAGATATTTCAGCCACTTGTGCTCCTTGCAGGCGATGCCATTCAGCATCGGATCAGGGTACACAGAAAACAGTAAATATGCTCTGCAAAGACCGGTCTGAGGTCTCCAAGCTGCACCAGGGTGCTTCCTGTTATGAGAGGTTTCTTTTGGAGAGAGAGAGAGAGAGAGAGAGAGAGAGAGAGAGAGAGAGAGAGAGAGAGAGAGAGAGAGAGAGAGAGAGAGAGAGAGAGAGAGAGAGAGAGAGAGACTCTGTTTCCTCCCTTCCCCCTCGCTGTCTGTCTGTCTGTCTGTCTGACCTCGTGTATCCTCCTTCAGATGACTGCACTGGACTGTTTCGTAATCCCGGGCACACATGCCCATGTCCTCACATCCACACATCCTACCAAATCACGTCCTGAAGGGGAGGTTTTGTCAAAACACATGATGCAGACTGAACACACATCTAAAACTATATTTGCGTGAACATTTCTTATGTGCACATTTTGCAAAATGTGTTCCCATTTTTTTCTCCATCGGCAGGATGAATTAAGACGGTTTTGTCTTGAGCTGCATGAACAAATGAATCATTGTTGCGATGCAACGCGCCTGTCTGCAAAACACATTTAATACAACACATTTTGGGGCGTCCGGGTAGCGTGGCGGTCTATTCCGTTGCCTACCAACACGGGGATCGCCGGTTCGAATCCCGGTTGTTACCTCCGGCTTTGGTCGAGGTGTCCCTACAGACGCTCTGTCTGCGGGTTGAAACTTAAGCTTCTTCTTCTGAGACGGCGTCGCCATTTGACAAAAATCACATGAACAGTACGGATTCCGGAAGCGGAGCGGACGTGAACAAACTGGCAGAGATTTTACCGGAACTACGTCAGCACCACTGTGCCCATTGGCCGTGTCTGCGTGTGGGAAGCCGGATGTGGGTATATGTCCTGGTCGCTGCACAGTGCATCGCAGTCCAAAAATTCCGCTGTCCTGAGAACGAACGCCAGCCAGGACGAGTGCCGGAACTGCCGGGCAGCATGGGCAAGCAGTTAGCTTAGCCTGCCCCTCTTCCGCGTCGTGTAAGACCGCCCTCAGTGCTTCCTCTTCGGGCGCAGCGCCAGGCAGGACCGCGGTCCTTGGGCCCACCGGACACGGCAGACCAGGCTCTCTCAGCTGATCCAACGCCAGCTCTCCCAGCCAGACACCTTCGACACACCTCCCCGCACTCCACACGACGACACAAACGCAGACGCAGACAAAAAAACACACTGCGCAGTCGGAGCTAGGTGAGGCTGCCAGGCCGCCTCACGCCGTGTTCACACCGAAAGCCACAAAATAAATCGCGTCGCTCTACTCGCGCGAATCGAGACGTGGCACAGACTTTTATTTTGTGGCGTGTGGAGTTAGAAAACAACGAGACAGGAGACGTGAGAGTAGACGTAGTCGAGGTAGTTTACTAGCTCCAACTTAGCATGTCATACATTCGACAACGACACTGAACTGACTGTGAACCGGAAGCGGAAGTGCATTATTTGACCCCTCGCCTCTTCCCTTAAAGGTACACCGTCCTCTTAGGTGAATGTCTCTCGATATATAGATGTGGGTCACCACACAGGCCCCCCCAGAATTCACCTACACAAAACAATGCAAAACAGCAAAAGTGCAAGTCATGAACATAAAAATAGACTCTACAACAGAACAGTCAATGACATAGTGCAAAGTCACGGGGAAAACAGGTGACGAGTCGGGGGGCGGACCCTGCGGCCATAACGGCTGCGCTTCACAGGAGGGGAAACAGATGGGGCCGAAACCCGGGCCATAGGCGGGGCCGAAGCAGGAACAGAGGCAGGTGCGGGGGCCGACCTAGGAGGGCGTCCCCGCCGCGGGGGTAGGGCCAATTGCATTGGCTCCCCAATGTCCAAGTGAGCGGGCTTGAGACGGTCTATAGCGACCCGCTCCGGCCTGCCCCCCATGTCCACCACAAAGTTCTTATCCCCCGCCTCCAGGACGCGGAAGGGCCCGTCGTATGGGGGCTGCAGCGGGGACCGATGGCTGTCGTGCCTAATGAAGACGTACCTCGCCGATGGCAGATCCTTGGGGACGTAGGACCGGGGGAGGCAGTGTTGAGACATCGGAACGGGAGCGAAGGCACCGGCAGCGCTCCGGGACGCACTGAGGTGAGAGGCGGCCGACCAGGGAGCCGTAGCATCCGGAAGAAACTCCCCTGGAACCCGCAGGGGCTGGCCATACACCAGCTCAGCGGAGGTCTTCCTTCGGGGCCGAACGCAGGCCGAGCATGACCCACGGGAGCCGGTCCATCCAGTCGCAGCCAGTGAGGCTTGCCCGCAGAGCGGCTTTCATGTCCCGATGGAACCGCTCACAAAGTCCGTTGCTCTGCGGGTTGTACGCCGTAGTGCGGTGGATCTTCACCCCCAGGTGCTCAGCGACCGCCGTCCAAAGCTCCGAGGTAAACTGGGAGCCCCGGTCGCTCGTGATGTCACCAGGCGTGCCGAAACGGGCCACCCAGCAGCCGATGAACGCCCGTGCTACCTCTGCTGCCGTCGTGGAGGACAAGGGAATAGCCTCTGGCCACCTGGTGGCCCTGTCCACAATAGTGAGGAGGAACGTATAACCACGGGAGGGGGGCAGGGGACCCACCAGGTCAACATTGACGTGGTCAAACCGCCTCTCTGGAACCACAAACGGCGCCAAAGGGGCCTTGGTATGGCGGTGCACCTTGGCGCGTTGGCACGCCACACACGAGCCGGCCCAGGCTCTAACATCCTTACGGAGCCCAGGCCAAACGAACTTGACGCTCACCAGCTTGGTCGAGGCCTTCACTCCCGGGTGGGAAAGGCCGTGGACGGTGTCGAAAACTCGGCGCCGCCAGGAAGTAGGCACCAGGGGGCGCGGTTGACCGGTGGAGATGTCACAGAGGAGGGTGGTGTTGGCCGCGTCGAACGTCACGTCCTCCAGCCGTAGCGCCGTAGGGGTCGACCGGTAGTCTTGAACGGTCGCGTCCTTGGCTTGGTCCGCTGCCATAGCGGCGTAGTCGAGTCCCAAGTGAACGGCGTTAACAACCGCCCGTGAAAGGCAGTCGGCGACGAAGTTATCCTTGCCCGACACGTGTGTCCGTGGTAAACTCGGAAACCGCCGCGAGATGGCGCTGCTGACACCCAGACCACGGTTCTGAGGTTTTGGCCATACAGAACGTCAGCGGTTTGTGGTCCACGAAAGCGGTGAACTGTCGGCCCTCCAATAGGAACCTGAAGTGTCTGGTTGCGAGGAAGAGACCCAGTAGTTCCCTATCAAAGGTGCTGTATTTGCGCTCGCTCTCACGGAGTTGTTTACTGAAGAACGCCAACGGCTGCCAGCCCCCCCCCCCCACCCACTGCTCACACACGGCCCCCACGGCGTAGTCGGAGGCATCCGTTGTAGGGGCTATGGGGGCGGGAGGCGACGGGTGAGCTAGCAGCGCAGCGTTGGCCAGCGCGGTCTTGGCAGCCACAAAAGCCTCGTCCATCCCCGAAGACCAGTCCAGCTCGTCCTTAGACTTCTTACCCCGCAGGGCCTCATACAGGGGACGCATGATGTGGGCGGCACGGGGCAGGAAACGGTTATAAAAGTTCACCATGCCCAGGAATTCCTGCAGCGACTGTACAGTGCGGGGGCGGGGGAACATGGTGACAGCCTCAACCCTGGCAGGGAGGGGAACGGCCCCCTGTGGAGTGATGTGGTGCCCGAGGAAGGTGATGGACGACTCCCCGAACTGACACTTAGCTGGGTTGATGATGAGGCCGTGTTCGCTGAGCCTGTCGAACAGCTGTCTGAGGTGCGTCATGTGTTCCTCCGCCGACGCGCTGGCCACGAGGATGTCGTCTAAGTACACAAACAAAAATGGCATGTCGCGGAGCACAGAATCCATAAGGCACTGAAACGTCTGCGCCGCCCCTTTAAGGCCGAAAGGCATACGTAAAAACTCAAAGAGCCCAAAGGGTGTGATGACAGCCGTTTTTGGGACATCCAGTGGGTGGACCGGCACTTGGTGATACCCCCGCACTAAGTCGATTTTGGAATAGATGGCAGCGCCCACCAGGTGGGTAGAGAAATCTTGTATGTGCGGTATGGGGTACCGGTCGGGGGTCGTGGCATTGTCTAGGCGACGGTAGTCCCCGCACGGGCGCCAACCCCCGTCGGCCTTAGTAACCATGTGAAGAGGGGAAGCCCATGGGCTGTCAGAACGGCGGACAATGCCGAGGCGCTCCATAGTCGAAAACTCCTCCCTGGCTATTGCGAGCTTGGCCGAGTCGAGGCGTCGGGCCCGGGCGTAAACTGGGGGGCCCACTGTGGTGATATGATGTTCCACGCCGTGCTTGGTCACCGCCGAGGAGAAGGTGGGTGTGGTGAGCTCGGGGAAATTTGCGAGCAGACGTTGGTATGGATCCCCGGTAGAGAGTGTGTTAGCGAGGCACAGCGCTCCAGCCCCCCCAAGCGTGCAGGGGTATGACGCAAAAGAGACGGCATCAATCACGCGACAGTTTTTAACATCCACCAGCAGGTTGAAAGCACAGAGGAAATCCGCACCTAGGAGCGGGGTGGATACAGCAGCCATCACAAAGTCCCAGCCGAAACGTCGGCCGCCAAAACACACGTCCACATGTCTGATACCGTACGTCCGAATGGACGTGCCGTTGGCGGCGTCCATCTGGGGGCCGTGACTGTCGGTCATCGTGTCCACAGCTTGTGCTGGTAGTATGCTGCGTTGAGCGCCAGAGTCAACCAGCAGCCGCCGGCCCGACAAGGAGTCTCTGATGAACAACAGCTTGCAGTCACGGCCGGCGCCCATAGCCGTTAACGAGCGCCGGCCTTGGCGTTTCCCTGAACCCTGTAACTGCAGGGTTTGCGACACCGTTTTGCTTTTGCCTCAAACCTGGCATGGTAATAACAGAGCCCGTCGTCAGGTTGGCGGCGGGCTGTCACCGCAGCCGCGGTGTCCATTTAGTCGTACACAGGTGGTGGTGGGGCGGTCTTGTGGGGTAGCAGGGCATGCACAAACTGTTGCCGGTTGGCCAGGAAAACCTTGTCTGCTTCAGCAGCCAGAGAACGGTAGTCCTTGGAGGCGGCGAGAGGAGAACTGGCCAGTGCTGTGCGTACAGGTGCGGGGAGCTGCCTCAGAAAAATGTGTTTGAAAAGAAAGGCCGGATCAGCCGATCCCAGCACAGACAGCATTTTTTCCATTAACCCAGACGGTTTGCCGTCGCCGAGGCCATTCAGGGACAGTAAACGGTCTGCCTTCTCCAGCTCCGACAGTTCAAATAGCTTCAGGAGGAATGTCTTTATAGCATTGTACTTGCCAGCAGCTGGCGGAGCTTCCAACAGTGTCATTGCTCGCGCCGTTGTCGATGCGTCTAACGCCGCCACTACGTGGAAGTACTGCGTTGCATCCTGCGTTATCCATCTCAGCTGGAACTGGGCTTCCACATGTTGAAACCACGGCCGTGGATTATGCTGCCAAAAGTCGGGTAGCTTCACAGTAGCGGTGTAAATGCTAGCGTTAGCAATAGCCATGTTGTTAGCACCGGCGTCGTCGTTGTCAGACATACTCGTATTAGTAGTTCGATCACGTCGGGGTCACCAATGTGGAGTTAGAAAACAACGAGACAGGAGACGTGAGAGTAGACGTAGTCGAGGTAGTTTACTAGCTCCAACTTAGCATGTCATACATTCGACAACGACACTGAACTGACTGTGAACCGGAAGCGGAAGTGCATTATTTGACCCCTCGCCTCTTCCCTTAAAGGTACACCGTCCTCTTAGGTGAATGTCTCTCGATATATAGATGTGGGTCACCACAGGCGCCACAAAAACGCTCGCGCCACAGAACGGGAAAAAGAAGGAGGGGCTAATGTTATATATATACCGACAACGTCTTTCCGCCATTTGTGTCCGTCGTCAACCACGGCCGGTATACTGCGAATTGCTGCTCTGTATGTGTTGTTGAGAAGGTCCCTCCTCAGGAGACCCAAACGCCGTCGTGTGCGGGTTCATGAGACGATCGGGAGACGCCGAGAGCGCGGGGAATTTCCCCGCCTCGCTTCTCTCGGTTCTTTCGAACGAACGAGCGGGAATCGTGACGTCCTTCAACTCTCGACACTGATTGGCTTTCGCGCACGGCGTCCGCGCGAAAATGTCGCTGTAATCAGCTCGAGCGATTGTCGCCCCGCGTCATCGCGTCGCTCCTACAGCGCGAACCAAGCTCTCTCAGCCATTAAACAAAAGAAGGAAGAAAAAATGGAAGATCAAAATAAAAACTTCACACGATGACACAAACTTAGACGCAGACGTACACGTGGGCAAAGACGCTGCATAGTCGGTACTGAGTGAGCCGTCGCAAACCTCAGTTCACGCCGCCATCTTCCTTCTACTTCTACATCTTCTAGTGATTCGGAACGGCCGGTCTGCATGGGCTAGCAGTTAGCTTAGCCTGCCCCGCCTCCGAGTCCTGTCAGACCGCACATGGTGTTTCCTCTTCGGGCACAGCTCCGGCCAGGGCCGTGGTCCCTGGGCCCACAGGACGCAGCAGCCCAAGCTCTCCCAGCTGATCCAGCGCCAGCTCTCCCAGCCACCATACCAAGACAAGAGGAGGACAAAGACACTCCATGGACGGCACTGGGTGAGGCCGCCACAAGCGTAAATTTGCGCCGCCATCTTCCCACACCACACCTCACCCTCTTCCTTCTCTTTTCAGCTGTTATTTAGAGATAGCCTGTCGGTGGGTTTATAGTAGCAGTATTAAGTAGCTCAGTCTAGCAAACTTGTGCATAATTACATGTGCTGCAGAGCACTACAATGAAACACATCCGCATGTGAAGCGCCGGCCCCTGGAGAACAGGGCAGGTGAGGAGGGCCGGGGCAGGGGATTATCTGCTCAGTATGGATTGGCGTGGAGGAAAGAGGCAAGGTTATTGTTTCCACACTGGTGTCACCCCGCTCCACTCTCCGGGGTTTAATTAGCTTAGCAGTATTAAGGGCGGGAGAAGCTGACTGGGGGCAAGTCACTGATGCATAATGATCCGCCTCATGCCCACCGTCTACGAGTCGAGCCAGATCCACTGACAAGCGGTAATTAACAGTATCGATGGGGGATTATGGAAATCACGTTACGGCACTCTAATGCTGAACATCCCGAGAAATGTTCAGCAGTCCTGATTTAATCATGGAAGAGTACACGGAGTCTTCCTCAGCAGTCACTCTGATGACAGCAGATGCGTTTCAGTACCTGTCGGAGGACATCTCCTTTTACGATGTAGGCCCCGTACTGCAGACCACACACTCATCTGTCATCCTCGAAACTATGTGGCTCCGCGACTGTGATGGGCGAAGAGAGAGAGCGACAGAGACAGAGACAGAGACAGAGTGACTGGGGGACAGAGTGACTGGGAGACAGAGTGATTGGGGGACAGAGTGACTGGGAGACAGAGACTGGGAGGCAGAGAGAGAGAGAGGAGTGAAGTGCCAGTGTGTGTGTGTGTGTGTGCTGATCTCGTTATTCACAGATATGTGCACTGTGTCACCAATGCATGTTCAGTCACTGATTATGCCCTCTCTCTCTCTCTAGCTCTCTCTCCCCCTTGCTCTCTCAATTCAATTCAATTCAGTGATGCTTTATTGGCATGACTGCATTAATTACAATGTTGCCAAAGCAGGTGACGGCAAAACAGGTCAACAGAGTAGCACAAATAAATAAATAAATAAAATAAAAGATAGAAAAAGGAACTGGCAGAAACATAGAACAGCACTTGAACAGCAACTGACAGTAACTGACAGTGTTTTGGTCACTCACTGACCCTTAGGCTATGGCATTCTGACACATATTGTGCCGCAAGGTGTGACCTTTGACCCTCTCCTAAAATAAGTGGCCATTGTTCTTTCTCATCCAGGAGTAGAAAAGTCGGAATCTGGTTTTCAAATGTCTCCTGGTGTTTTTCTCTCATGTTCTGGAATTTCTCACAATTTAGCAGGAAGTGCATCTCTGTCTCCTCCTCACCTGCCGTACAGGGACCACATATTCTTTGCTCTTTTGGTAGCCAAGATGTTTTGTGTGTCTGCCCTTTTCAGTGGCTAGACTGTGGTCAGTGAGCCTGTACTTGGTGAGGATGTGTCTGTGCTGACTGTCTCTGACAGTGGACAGACAGTCAGCCAGTTTGTCTTCTCTTTTTAGAGCCACATAACATTCTCGTTGTGTTGTCATTTGGTTTCTCTCTCTCTCTCTGTCACTCTCGCTCTCTCTCGCGCGCGCGTTCTCTCTCTCTCTTCTTTCTTGCGCTCTCTCTCTCTCTTTGTCTCTTCCCTTTGTTTCCATGGAAACTTGCCAGTAGACTGGGAGGGGCAAGAGGACAGGTCAGACCAAGCGGGCCGGTCTGATCAAGACTGGTGCTGGCCTCAAGGAGCCGACCTGGGATAGCTGCACCGCCTTTTGTGTGCCGCACATAGTATAAGCAGCGAAGTCGCAAATTCCCGGCAGAATAACTCGACAATCAACTCCCACATAACCCAAAATAAAGCCCACCTCACACTGTGACCGCCTTCGAATGTGTCTTTCGTGTCATGTGACCAGGACTGTCTCGTGGGCGTCATGCAGATGGCACCAGTGCTACGTGCCGCGGTGCAGTGTGGGATGAGCGGTGGCGCGGTGCGTTAAATGTGATTCCTCCTCTCTGCCGCACCCGTCCGCAACGGGACAGGTGCTCCTTCTGCCTCACAAAACTAAGGTGAAGGTGTCAGCCTTCAGATTTTGCTCCCTCCGCAACTCGGCAATTGAAACTGCGCCGGAAGTCATGACGCAACTGCTGACAATAACTCCGCGACAATACCCACGAGAGACAGAAAGAGAGACTTCCACGCTCCCCGTGAACACTGGGGACGCAAACTCCTAAAATAAACTAACCATTCGTTTACTGGGGCGTCCGGCTAGCGTAGCGGTCTATCCTGTTGCCTACCAACACGGGGATCGCCGGTTCGAATCCCCGTGTTACCTCCGGCTTGGTCAGGCGTCCCTACAGACACAATTGGCCGTGTCTGTGGGTGGGAAACCGGATGTAGGTGTGTGTCCTGGTCGCTGCACTAGCGCCTCCTCTGGTCAGTCGGGGCGCCTGTTCTGCGGGGGGGTAGCGTGATCCTCCCACGCGCTACGTTCCCCTGGCGAAACTCCTCACTGTCAGGTGAAAAGAAGCAGCTGGCGACTCCACGTGTATGGGAGGAGGCATGTGGTAGTCTGCAGCCCTCCCCGTATCGGCAGAGGGGATGAAGCAGCAACCGGGACGGCCCGGAAGAGTGGCGTAATTCGCCGGATACAACTGGGGAGAAAAAAAGGGGGCCCACCCATCCATTGTCCGAACCGCTTGTCCTGCTCTCGGCGATGCTGGAGCCTATCCCAGCAACCACTGGGATAGGCTTTGTTTGGGGAGCGGTGGCTGACGGGAGTTCTTCTGCACGTGGAGTGCATGAAACTCAACAGCACGTCAAAAGTGCCAAAACTGTGAAGGAGCTACAAGTCTGCTGCTGCTGTCCACGAGACAAGGGGGGTGTTTGGTCTGAAGGTGGGGAGGTGGGATGTGGGAGTGTGGGCTGCTCACTAGTCGGAGGGGGGTGTTTGGTCTGAAGGTGGGGAGGCGGGGTGTGGGAGTGTGGGCTGCTCACTAGTCGGGGGGGGCGGTGTTTGGTCTGAAGGTGGGGAGGCGGGCTGTGGACGTGTGGGCTGCAGCGCTGCCAGACCACCTTGGTCCACGGCCTCCAGAGAGGACGTAGTGACAAAAGGAATCCTGGCTGACACATCGTCAGTCTCCTCTCCTATTGTCCCTCCTTCCCAGGAGGACTCGCTCTGAGTGGAGTGGAGACGATAGGGTCTCTCCCTCCCTCCCTCCCTCTCTCTCTCTCTCTCTCTCTCTCTCTCTCTCTCTCTCTCTCTCTCTCTCTCTCTCTGTCTGTCTGTCTATCTGTGTCTCTCTGTCTGTCTATCTGTCTCTCTCTGTCTGTCTGTCTATCTGTATCTGTGTGTCTGTCGTCTGTGTGCCTGTCGTCTGTGTCTGTCTTCTCTGTCTGTCTGTCTCTCTCATTCTATCTGTCTGTCTAGCTATCTCTCCTCTCTGTCTGTCTGTCTGTCTGTCTCTCTCATTCTCTCTGTCTATCTATCTCTCCTCTCTGTCTGTCTGACTGTCTCTCTCACTCTCTGTCTGTCTCTGTCTGCCTGTCTGTCTGCCTGTCTCTCTCTGCCTGTCTCTCTCTCTCTCACTCACTCACTTGCTCTCTCGCTGTCTCTCTCGCTGTCTGTCTCTCTTGCTCTCTCTCACTTGCTCTCTGTCTGTCTGTCTGTCTGTCTGTCTGTCTCTCGCTCTGTCTCTCTTTCTGTCTCTCTTGCTCAAATTCAAATTCAAATGTGCTTTTATTAGCATGACAAATATACATTTGTATTGTAAAGCATTTTCACATAAAGGACAATAAGACTGCAGGAATACACAACACACATACATCAACACATGCAATACAACAACATACACAGCTACGGCATGGCAACAACATCCTGTGGGAGTGCATGTGTGGGAATTTGTCAGTGTCTGCATGTGTGTGTCCGAGTGTTGTCCCGGTCCTCCCCGTTCCGAAGGAGTACGGGGTATCACACACTGTCCCTCAAGACGGTGGCAGGCTAGAACATACTGTCTGTCTCTCGCTCTGTCTCTCTCTCGCTCTCTCTCACTTGCTCTCTCTCTGTCTGTCTGTCTCTTGCTCTGTCTCACTCGCTCTCTCTCACTTGCTCTCTGTCTGTCTGTCTGTCTGTCTGTCTGTCTGTCTGTCTGTCTGTCTGTCTGTCTGTCTGTCTGTCTCTTACTCTGTCTCTCTCCCTCTCACTTGCTCTCTGTCTGTCTGTCTGTCTCACTCGCTCTCTCTCACTTGCTCTCTGTCTGTCTGTCTCTTGCTCTGTCTCTCTCTCGCTCTCTCTCTCTGTCTGTCTGTCTCTTGCTCTGTCTCACTCGCTCTCTCACTTGCTCTGTCTGTCTGTCTGTCTCTTGCTCTGTCTCTCTCCCTCTCACTTGCTCTCTCTCTATCTGTCTGTCTCTTGCTCTGTCTCACTCGCTCTGTCTCACTTGCTCTCTGTCTGTCCGTCTGTCTCTTGCTCTGTCTCTCTCCCTCTCACTTGCTCTCTCTCTGTCTGTCTGTATCTTGCTCTCTCACTCGCTCTCTCTCACTTGTTCTCTCTCTGTCTGTCTGTCTCTTGCTCTGTCTCACTCGCTCTCTCTCACTTGCTCTCTGTCTGTCTGTCTGTCTCTTGCTCTGTCTCTCTCTCTCTCACTTGCTCTCTGTCTGTCTGTCTCTTGCTCTCTCTCTTGCTCTCTCTCACTTGCTCTCTGTCTGTCTGTCTCAATTCAATTCAATTCAATATTCAATATGTGCTTTATTGGCATGACATACATTTGTGTACATATTGCCAAAGCATGTAAAACAACAACACAATACAACAATGATTATAATAATAACAAAAACAACAATGATTATAATAATAACAGCAACAACAACAATGATTATGATATTAAATAACAATAGTAGCAATAGGTGCCGTCATCCACTATCTCTCAGGTTGTGGCAAGATAATATAAATCTTGCTGCAATGTTCGCCGCTGGCCCCCCTCCCAGGACCACCCGCAGCTTACCTGCGTCGTCCATTTCCTGGTACTCTGGAATCACGTGTTCCAGTTCCTTGACAAAAGCCCGGCGCTGTTTTTCAAATCTGTCACATTTAAGGAGGAAGTGCACCTCTGTCTCCACCTCATCTGTCTTGCACTGACCATATGATCGTTGCTCTTTTGGCAACCACATCTTTTTGTGTCTCCCCTTTTCAATGGCGAGACTGTGGTCACTGAGCCTGTATTTGGTGAGGATCTGTCGCTGCTTCCTGTCTCTGACATTTAAGAGGTATTCTTCCAAATCATAGTTTGTTTTTAGGGCCCGATAGACTTCTAGTTTGTTTTGAGTTTTGATTTCAGCGTTCCAATGTTTCAGATAATTGTTCTTGCTTTGTTTTATAGCCTGATTTATCGTAAACTTTGTTTGGGATGCAGTGCTGGCCTGAGGTTGGTTGGTCTTAGTATTTGTTACAGGGTTAATGAGTCTCAGAGCCAGCTGCTTCAGGGGACTCTTTTCGGGGTTCAGTTCTTAGGTTTTCAGAGCTTTAAAGTGCAGTGTATTTGTTGGGCTTGTGTTTAAGTGCATCCAGAAATTTAGAGATCTTTTTTGTACATTTATTAATAATGGAAACCGGCCTAATTCTGCCCTACATGCGTTGTTTGGTGTTTTCCTTTGTATTTTCAGAATCATTCTACAGAATTCAGCATGTAGGGTTTCTGCTGGATGCTTGTCCCATCTAGTGTAGCTGGAAAGACTGAGTGGACCCCATACCTCACTTCCATATAGTGCAATGGGCAGAATTACACTATCAAACAGTTTGCACCAGATGGAGATTGGTATATCAATGTTAAAGAATTTATTTTTAATTGCATATAGAGCTCTGCGAGCTTTTTGTTTTAGGTTATTCACTGCCCTACTGAAACTCCCTGATGCTGTAATAATTAGACCCAGGTAAGTATACTGCATCGTATGCTCTAAGGTGATGCTACCTAGAGTCAACTGGTATCTATTTTCCTGACATCTGGGCTTCTTCTGGAAGATCATTACTTTCGTATTTTTTGGATTTATTGCCAGGGCCCAGTGCTGGCAATAGTCTTCAAGCAGGTCTAGTAGTTGTTGCAGCCCATCTGCGGTTGGTGACAACAAAACTAGATCATCTGCATAAAGCAAAAATTTCACTTCCATGTCATACAGGGGGAGACCTGGGGCTGCAGACTGTTCCAGCTGCACCGCCAGTTCATTAATATATATATTAAACAGTGTCGGGCTAAGTCCACAGCCCTGTCTCACCCCTCTATTCTGAGTGAAGAACTCAGTGTGTTTGTCTCCAATCTTAACTGCACATTTGTTGTCCGAATACATTGACTTTATTATGTCATACACTTTACTCCCTACACCACTTTGTAAAAGTTTATAGTATAGTCCTTCATGCCAAATAGAGTCGAAAGCTTTTTTGAAGTCAATAAAACAAGCAAATATTTTTCCATTTTTGGTTTGATTCACATTTTCATTTATGAGGGTGTGTAGGGTGTAAATATGGTCCGTAGTCCGGTGATTTGGGAGGAAGCCAATTTGACCTTTGCTCAGGACATTGTGTTCGTTAAGGAGGGTTAGAATTCGATTGTTCAAAATGCTATTAAACACCTTCCCCAGACTACTGCTCACACAAATGCCTCTGAAATTATTAGGATCCAATTTGTCTCCATTTTTATGAAGAGGAGTTATAAGCCCTTTGCTCCAGATGTCAGGAAAAAACCCCGAACTTAGAACAATGTTGAACAATTTGAGTACTGCCCTTTGCAGCTCAGGTGTGCTGTTTTTAAGCATCTCGCTTCTGATGCTGTCAAGGCCACAAGCTTTATTGGGTTTTAAGGATTTGAGCTTCTGTGCTAATTCTTCTTGTGTTATTGGAAAATCCAGTGGGTTTTGGTTGTCTTTTATAGTGCATTCGAGCAACCGTAATTTTTGTTTGATCAGATTGTAATTGGAATTTGAGTGTTCTTGTTGGATTTCCGAATAGATATGTTCAAAATGACTTTTCCAAATTTCTCCATTTTGGATAGGCAGGTCTTGTGGTTTTGTAGCACTCAAATTATTCCACATTTCCCAGAATTGGTTTTGATTCAGGGAATGTTCTATTTCCTGTAGGGTTCTATCTACATGGCTTTGTTTTTTCATTCTTAATGTGTGTTTATATAGTTTTAATGTTTCGCTATATTTCTTTCTTATATCCATATCTTGAGGTTGGTAGTGTTTCAGGTTTGACAATTTACGCAGTTCTTTTCTTATATTTTTACAATCGTTGTCAAACCATTTTTCATTTTCAGATTGTTTCTTTTTTCTGTTGTGGGTCCTTGGTAGGACCATGTTTGCTGCCGTCTGAAAGATACAATTGATTTCATTGACAGCTTGGTTGGTATTGTCCTTATTAGTTTCAAACGGTTTGTTAATGAAGTTAGTAATCATATTAAGTAATTTGGATGAATTCAGGATATTGATAAATTTTTCTGCACTGTCTGGAGCCCATCTGTAGGTCTTATTAATTTTGAACAGCTTGCTGGGCTCCTCTATAGGCATTTGAGTCAGGTTAATAGTTTTGAAGAAAATCATAATTTGGTTATGGTCAGAAAGAGGAGTTTGTTGTCTGACAGTGAATGCGTTGAAGGAGGTGGGGTCCATGTCAGTTATTGCATAGCCAACTACACTAGCTCCAAGACCTGAACAACATGTGAACCTTCCCAAAGAGTCTCCTCTGATCCTACCATTAAGTGTGTACAGGCCAGAAGCGCGACAGAGGTGCACTAGCTCCTTACCAGCCTTGTTCACAGTACAGTCGAGGGAGCTCCTTTTAATGAGGCTTGGTGAGAGGCACAGGGAATGTTGACCAAACACATGTCTGTTACCCTGAGGGTCAATGGTATCACTCATTGAACCTGTTCTTGCGTTAAAATCTCCGCACAGCAGCACATTTCCCTGGGCCTGGAAAAGGCTTACCTCTTCATGGAGATTACTCAGGAAATCCTCATCGTAATATGGGGATTCAATTGGGGGAGAATGTAGAGCACAGAGATAGATATCTTTGTTTGATATGCCAATTTTATTGCTGAGTTTTAGCCAGCAGTGGGATGTTCCAATTTTAATTTTTGAAATGTGGTTGGTTAAACATCCTCTGTACCAAATCAAAATACCTCCAGAGTCTCGTCCACGATGTACTGAGTTAAGTTTATTTGACGGAATAATTATTTCTTTGTAACCTGAGGGACAGTGGGTGGTTATGTCTTCACGACACCAGGTTTCGGTTAATATGACTATGTCGACATTTTCGATGTTTTTTAAGAAGTCAGGGTCTCTACTCTTCATCCCAAAGGAAGATGAGAAGAGACCCTGAATGTTCCAACAAGAGACAGAAAAAGAATGCACGAAAAGAAAATATACAATGAGTCTCTTTTGTGAGACAGAGAATTATCAAGTTACAGTGGAAGAAGACATATATGAAATATTCTGATAACACTTACCAAATACATCACTATCGATATAGTGGGCATTATTATACACAACCAGAGCCAAATCAACACTCAGGATTTCCCCGTGTAAGTGGTTACCCCATTAAGATCTGATGGCACGTAGAGGTTGTCTTAGATGCTGCCATGCAGGAGTCTGGAGCACAAGGTGTGGAGCATCTCCTTTATCTCTCCAATCTCAGTCTTGGCTGGGGCGGTGGGTGTGGGAGGGGGCTGGGCTACTGCAGCAGCATAGCTTTGTGGCCTGTGCTGTGGGGGACAGGCTCTGTCAAGTGTTGTTGTCTTTTTGTTTTTTGGAGGGGTTGGGTGCACAGGTTTCTTGGACCTGGGGGAAGCAGCACGTAGGTGTGGGTGTGTGTAGGGCTTTCGGCCCAAAGGTGAGTATGGAGTATGGGGCTGTGGGGGGGGAGGGGTCCAGGTATTGTGTGCTCTGGGGGGGAAAGGGGGGTATCTGGGGATGTGGGAGGGTTCTGGTCTGTAGTCTCCTACTGGTGGAGGATAAGTGGGTGTGGTTGGGTTGCGGCCCAAAGCAACATCTTTTAGGGTCCTCGCAAAAATCCGCACCCTCTCCTTGTGAAGGTGCAGTCCGTCGTAGAGGTCATGGAGGCTGATGCCTGAATGGTGAGCCAGGTGGACATTGGGAAGAGCAGCGCAGCCTCTGCTGATGTCTGTGTTGATTCCATGGATTATATGGGGTGGGGTGTCACGCCGTGGCAGGAGTGTTGACACCACAATCCGAGCCTCTGGGAATTCTCCACTTGCTCTCTCTGCCACTCTACGCACCGCCACAGCCGTGTCACTGCGCAGATAGTGCAGGTCATTGGTCCCGGTGTGGATGATGATGCATTGTGGGCTCCCAAGAGATTCCTTGTTCAGGAGCTGTAGTGCATGGCCAGTAGTGCTGCATCGTTTTGCTGTCACGTGATATCCGGGGAATAGTTTCTGAGGGTCCATGAACTTCTGGTTTGAGTCCATAAGCAGGGCTACGTGTGGGCGCTGTTTGTTTGTCTTGGTGGGAGGAGATTGGTTGGGTGGCAGGGGTTGTGTGTTTTGTGTGAGGGGTGTCTGTGTGTCTGTGTGAGTGGTCTCTGTATCATGTTTGTTGGTTGTTTTAGTGTCAGGGGAGGTGTGATGGTCTGTATGGGTGTTAGTGGCATTGTTTTGGGAGGCTGAAGCCCTGGCCCTGGTGTTCTCTTGGAGCTCTGTCCTAAGATCCTCCATCTGTTTCATGAGGTTCCTCTCTTTCAGTATCGCCTCCTTCTCTAGTTGGGCTACTTGGGAATGTAGGTTTTGGTTTTCCGCCTGTAGCTGCTTCATGGTCTCTTGTAGCTCTAAGACAGTCAGTCTGTTCTCTGTTCTCAGCTGTTCCACCTCCTCCCTTAGCTGCTGGATGGAGCTGGTGGTGGTGTCAGAAAACCTGGCCTGGGTGAACTCCCTAAACTCGACAAAGTCCAGTTCCAGCAGGGCCAGACTCTCCCTCAGTTGCCTGTCAGTGGCAGAGAGAGAGTGGGAAGGTGGAGGGGGAGGGGCTGCTGCGTGTTGTGGGGGCTCATTGTCAGAAGGGGGAGGGGGAGGGGCTGCTGCGTGTTGTGGGGGCTCTGTAGGTAGCTGGTCCTCAGCCGTGTCGCTGCCTCTGTGGTTGTCTACCTCTGCCTTAAGCAGAGGGAAAACCTCTTCAAAAGAGTTCAGGCTCTCCTCGTTTCCCTGCAGCAGTATAGCTCCTTTAGTGTAGTATGTGATGGTCAGTATCGCATTATCGGTGTCCAGATTTTTATCCGTACACACTGTGAACCGTCCTCCACGGCCGATTCCCTCTTTAAATACGTGTTTATAGTGTTGGCAGATGGCAGCTTTCCATGCTGACAGTCGTGTGGTGTGGAAGATTAAGTTGTTTTTTATCGGTTTTCCATGCATAGAGATAAAGTCCGCGTATAGTGTGTCTGGGTTGTCGTTCAACACTTTCTCCTTGTGTTTCTTCCTAGCCTGCGTGCTCTTGCAGTCCGCCGGGTAATTCACCACACTAGATTCAGTTGGCTTGGTTTCCATCACGACCGGTAATATTTACCACCACCAACGGTTTATTGTTTTGTTTTGCTGGCTAACGTTAGCTAATTTAGGTTACTTCCGGTCCTACGTTGCGGTTCTTACGTTTCGTTTTTTATGCACGTCGGATTCAACTGTACGTGTCCTACCTTTCCCTCTGTGTCGGCAGGTAGCGTGTTTCTTCGGGTTGGATCCGTAACGTTAGACCAGGTCACGTTAGACCAGGCCACGTTAGTTGTTGGGTTGTTTTGCTGGACGGTTGGCTAGCAGGATAGCAAGCTAACAAGTTAGCTAGCTAGCTGTTTGCGAACTCCTCCGCGAAGATTTAATCTAAAAACTTGGTTTCCTTGTCGGATTAGAGGGAGGATTTTCTGTTAGGAAAACGATTTACGATGTCTTCTTCTTTTAGACTGTTTTCTAAATTCTCTGTCTCACTAGAGACCCAATGTTTGATATATTTTTTAAGAGCTCATCTCGTGCGTCCTCTCTCTCTCTCTCTCTCTCTCTCTCTCTCTCTCTCTCTCTCTCTCTCTCTCTCTCTTGCTCTCTGTCTGTCTGTCTGTCTCTTGCTCTCTCTCCCTCTCTCTCACTTGCTCTCTCTCTGTCTGTCTGTCTCTTGCTCTGTCTCTCTCTTGCTCTCTGTCTGTCTGTCTGTCTCTTGCTCTGTCTCTCTCTCGCTCTCGCTCTCTGTCTGTCTGTCTCTTGCTCTGTCTCACTCGCTCTCTCACTTGCTCTCTGTCTGTCTGTCTGTCTCTTGCTCTGTCTCTCTCCCTCTCACTTGCTCTCTCTCTATCTGTCTGTCTCTTGCTCTGTCTCACTCGCTCTCTCTCACTTGCTCTCTGTCTGTCTGTCTGTCTCTTGCTCTGTCTCTCTCCCTCTCACTTGCTCTCTCTCTGTCTGTCTGTATCTTGCTCTCTCACTCGCTCTCTCTCACTTGTTCTCTCTCTGTCTGTCTGTCTCTTGCTCTGTCTCACTCGCTCTCTCTCACTTGCTCTCTGTCTGTCTGTCTGTCTCTTGCTCTGTCTCTCTCTCTCTCACTTGCTCTCTGTCTGTCTGTCTCTTTCTCTGTCTCTCTCACTTGCT
Organism: Lampris megalopsis; assembly: GCA_022114975.2. Taxonomy (NCBI): domain Eukaryota; kingdom Metazoa; phylum Chordata; class Actinopteri; order Lampriformes; family Lampridae; genus Lampris; species Lampris megalopsis. Next base: position 1,009,290 of record JAJHIY020000641.1, read on the forward strand.
CTCTGTCTGTCTGTCTCTCGCTCTCTCTCACTTGCTCTCTGTCTGTCTGTCTGTCTCTTGCTCTGTCTCTCTCTCTCTCACTTGCTCTCTGTCTGTCTGTCTGTCTGTCTCTTGCTCTCTCTCTCGCTCTCTCTCACTTGCTCTCTGTCTGTCTGTCTCTTTCTCTGTCTCTCTCACTTGCTCTCTGTCTGTCTGTGTGTCTCTCTCTCTCACTTGCTCTCTGTCTGTCTGTCTGTCTCTTGCTCTCTCTCCCTCTCTCTCACTTGCTCTCTCTCTGTCTGTCTGTCTCTTGCTCTGTCTCTCTCTTGCTCTCTGTCTGTCTGTCTGTCTCTTGCTCTGTCTCTCTCTCGCTCTCGCTCTCTGTCTGTCTGTCTCTTGCTCTGTCTCACTCGCTCTCTCACTTGCTCTCTGTCTGTCTGTCTGTCTCTTGCTCTGTCTCTCTCCCTCTCACTTGCTCTCTCTCTATCTGTCTGTCTCTTGCTCTGTCTCACTCGCTCTCTCTCACTTGCTCTCTGTCTGTCTGTCTGTCTCTTGCTCTGTCTCTCTCCCTCTCACTTGCTCTCTCTCTGTCTGTCTGTATCTTGCTCTCTCACTCGCTCTCTCTCACTTGTTCTCTCTCTGTCTGTCTGTCTCTTGCTCTGTCTCACTCGCTCTCTCTCACTTGCTCTCTGTCTGTCTGTCTGTCTCTTGCTCTGTCTCTCTCTCTCTCACTTGCTCTCTGTCTGTCTGTCTCTTTCTCTGTCTCTCTCACTTGCTCTCTGTCTGTCTGTCTCTCGCTCTCTCTCACTTGCTCTCTGTCTGTCTGTCTGTCTCTTGCTCTGTCTCTCTCTCTCTCACTTGCTCTCTGTCTGTCTGTCTGTCTGTCTCTTGCTCTCTCTCTCGCTCTCTCTCACTTGCTCTCTGTCTGTCTGTCTCTTTCTCTGTCTCTCTCACTTGCTCTCTGTCTGTCTGTGTGTCTCTCTCTCTCACTTGCTCTCTGTCTGTCTGTCTTGCTCTGTCTCTCTCGCTCTCTCTCACTTGCTCTCTCTCTATCTGTCTGTCTGTCTCTTGCTCTGTCTCTCTCGCTCTCTCTTACTTGCTCTGTCTGTCTGTCTCTTGCTCTGTCTCACTCGCTCTCTCTCACTTGCTCTCTGTCTGTCTGTCTGTCTGTCTGTCTCTTGCTCTGTCTCTCTCTCTCTCTCTCACTTGCTCTCTGTCTGTCTGTCTGTCTGTCTGTCTGTCTGTCTGTCTGTCTCTTGCTCTCTCTCTCGCTCTCTCTCACTTGCTCTCTGTCTGTCTGTCTCTTTCTCTGTCTCTCTCACTTGCTCTCTGTCTGTCTGTCTCTCGCTCTCTCTCACTTGCTCTCTGCCTGTCTGTCTGTCTCTTGCTCTGTCTCTCTCGCTCTCATTTGCTCTCTCTCTATCTGTCTGTCTGTCTCTTGCTCTGTCTCTCTCGCTCTCTCTCACTTGCTCTGTCTGTCTGTCTGTCTCTTTCTCTGTCTCTCTCGCTCTCTCTCACTTGCTCTCTGTCTGGCTGTCTGTCTCTTGCTCTGTCTCGCTGTCTCTCACTTGCTCTCTGTCTGTCTGTCTGTCTCTTGTTCTGTCTCTCTCTCTCACTTGCTCTCTCTCTATCTGTCTGTCTGTCTCTTTCTCTGTCTCTCTCACTTGCTCTCTGTCTGTCTGTCTCTCGCTCTCTCTCACTTGCTCTCTGTCTGTCTCTCTCGCTCTCTCTCACTTGCTCTGTCTGTCTGTCTGTCTCTTGCTCTGTCTCGCTCTCTCTCACTTGCTCTCTGTCTGTCTGTCTGTCTCTTGTTCTGTCTCTCTCTCTCACTTGCTCTCTCTCTATCTGTCTGTCTGTCTCTTGCTCTGTCTCTCTCTCTCTCACTTGCTCTCTGTCTGTCTGTCTCTCGCTCTCTCTCACTTGCTTTCTGTCTGCCTGTCTTGCTCTGTCTCTCTCGCTCTCTCTCACTTGCTCTCTGTCTGTCTGTCTGTCTGTCTGTCTGTCTGTCTGTCTGTCTGTCTGTCTGTCTGTCTCTTGCTCTCTCTCTCGCTCTCTCTCACTTGCTCTCTTTCTGTCTGTCTCTTTCTCTCTCTCTCTCACTTGCTCTCTGTCTGTCTGTCTCTCGCTCTCTCTCACTTGCTCTCTGCCTGTCTGTCTGTCTCTTGCTCTGTCTCTCTCGCTCTCTCTCACTTGCTCTCTGTCTGTCTGTCTGTCTCTTGCTCTGTCTCGCTCTCTCTCACTTGCTCTATGTCTGTCTGTCTGTCTCTTGCTCTGTCTCTCTCGCTCTCTCTCACTTGCTCTGTCTGTCTGTCTGTCTGTCTCTTTCTCTGTCTCTCTCACTCTCTGTCACTTGCTCTCACTTGCTGTCTATCTGTCTGTCTGTCTCTTTCTCTGTCTCTCTCGCTCTCTCTCACTTCCTCTCTCTCTATCTGTCTGTCTGTCTCTTGCTCTGTCGCTCTCTCTCACTTGCCCTCTGTCTGTCTGTCTGTCTGTCTCTCGCTCTCTCTCACTTGCTCTCTCTGTCTGTCTCTCGCTCTGTCTCTCTCTCGCTCTCTCTCACTTGCTCTCTCTCTGTCTGTCTGTCTCTTGCTGTCTCTCTCTCTCACTCTCTCTCACTTGCTCTCTCTGTCTGTCTGTCTCTTGCTCTTTCTCTCTCGCTCTCTCTCACTTGCTCTCTGTCTGTCTCTCTGTCTGTCCGTCTCTTGCTCTGTCTCTCTCTCTCGCTCTCTCTCACTTGCTCTCTGTCTGTCTGTCTGTCTTTTTGTCTGTCTCTTGCTCTATCTCTCTCTCGCTCTCTCTCACTTGCTCTCTGTCTTTCTGTCCGTCTGTCTCTTCCTCTGTCTCTCTCTCGCTCTCTCTCACTTGCTCTCTCTCTATCTGTCCGTCTGTCTGTCTCTCGCTCTCTCTCACTTGCTCTCTGTCTGTCTGTTCGTCTGTCTCTTCGTCTGTCTCTCTCTCGCTCTCTCTCACTTGCTCTCTGTCTGTCTCTCTGTCTGTCCGTCTCTTGCTATGTCTCTCTCGCTCTCTCTCACTTGCTCTGTCTGTCTGTCTGTCTGTCTGTCTGTCTGTCTGTCTGTCTGTCTCTTGCTCTGTCTCTCTCTCGCTCTCTCCCACTTGCTGTCTGTCTGTCTGTCTGTCCGTCTGTCTCTTCCTCTGTCTCTCTCTCACTCTCTCTCACTTGCTCTCTCTCTGTCTGTCCGTCTGTCTGTCTCTCTCTCTCTCTCACTTGCTCTCTGTATGTCTGTCTGTCTGTCTGTCTGTCTGTCTGTCTCCTCGTTACAGTGTTGTCCCCTCCCCTGCTCTCCTATCAGCCCTTGGCCAGAGAGGACTCTCATATCCTTCTAACGCAACAGAGATATCCTGCCTTTATGGTGATTGGCCATTGCGTGGCGAGGCCATCTTTAAACACCTTGTTACTGGACGCCCAGCCAATCAGGGCTGCTCTCTGCACCGCGCCGCTGTGCAGGACATTGGCATATGACTTGTGCAGGGATAGATTTTACTGTTACACAATACTAAAACACTGCATACACAGACGACAGCTGCTAAAAACAACATTTGCTGTTTAGATGGAATTTCCCACCCCAGCACTCTGTCGACACGCTAACTTCAAACACAACCCTGCCTCTCCTTTTCCCTCCACTCCTCCTCCTCCTCCTCCCATGCAGCTATCTCCTCTGTTTCTTGCTTCACCAGATGGCCTTTTTAATTCAAACGTGTAAAGCCTGCCAGCCTCTTCCACACTTCAAACCAGACTGTGAAGGAATGGGAGGAGAGGAGTGGGTGAGGGCTGAAAAATGATGGGAGATGTGAGGAAGAGGAGGGAAAGAAAGAAAGAAAGAAAGACGGAAAGAAAGAGTGGTCTGATTAGTGGGATGAGGGATGGGGCCTGAAATAATATTTTAGAGGGGCTGCTTTTTTTTTTTTTTTTTTTTTGGTCAATCATCTTCCCCATGGGGAGAAAAGGCAGCATTAATATGGTAATATTTCCCTCGGCGATAGCAAGCGCTGAACAGCGGAGGTCATCTATATGTAGCTGAGGGCCAGGTAATGCTCCCGGCGGAACGCCTCGGAGGCTGGCTGAGAGAAAGCAACCGTAATGTGAGTCAGGCTTCCCCGCCAAAATCCCATTCCCAGCTGACAAAGAGAGCGGGCAGGCGTGTGGGAAGGCTGAGGATAGTCTGCTGATAGTAAAGCAACACCCCCAGAGAGCATCAGGCCCATACATACATACATACATATCACCACGCACAACCACATCTACATCATCCTGCTCCAGTCGGGGAAGCTCCTGTGTCACCCTTCTGCTGTGTGGCTGTACCAACAGCTAGCGTAAGATCTCATGTGTAGATTTTATACTTGACAGGTGAAATATGGCCTATTTCTGCTGAAATAGTGGAAGGGGTAGTTAGGGTTCTTGGTTTTTACTACGTGTCCTACTTACAGAGAGTCAGGCAAACTGCACGTCCGTGTCTGTGTGTAATATCTGAAGGTGTGTTGAACGGTGAGCTCAGCCTACTTTAGCTCAGTCTGCCGGATCATTAGCATCTCCTCTCAAAAGAAGGGGAATAAACCATAGATGACTGGCTGGTCTAACAACACTTCCACGTTGATGATTTCACTATAAATCAAAGACATGAGATTATATCAAACTTCCCGAACACGTCCTCACCCTGGCTGGACTACTTTTTTATTCAGAGCAACATAGTGTACGCTGTTCAGTGCCAGGAGGATTTCCTCCTGGCCAAGAGGATGGCACAACACATGAGAGCTAACACGTCAGGCCAGGACTCCACAGTCTGCACCATCTGCAGACCAATGGCCACTCTTTCAAGGATGAGGATGTGCACCTCCTTGATAGGGAGGAATTCTGGTTTGAACGGGGAGTCAAAGAGTCCATCTATGTGAAGAGGGAACGACCATCCCTGAACCAAGGGGTGGGGGGTAAGAGTACATCGTCACCATCTTACAATGCTGTGATTGCAGACCTTCCCAAATCCTCTGTGAGTAGTACACATGGCCATTGTAACTCTAGTTAAGGGTCACGTCCATTTTTGCATATGAATCTGGTCGTTGGTTTCTGTCGTTATACCGCTGTATTGTCTGGATTTGATTTTGATACGAACCCCCATGGGGAAATTCCTCTCTGCATTTAACCCATCCTAGCTGTGTAGCTAGGAGCAGTGGGCAGCTGGCACAGACTACCAGAAGTATTAACCCTAACAGTAGAGGTGGAAAACTCCGCTTCAGAAAGTAGAAGTAATAACCATGTATTTGCTGCACTCGTGCACTAAACCAGCTGATTCTAATTAGCACAACACCTCAGCCAGGTAGGAGAACAAATTAGTGAAATCAGCTGGTTTAGTCCACGGGTGTGGCAAATACATGGTTAAGCCGGGTTTTCCACCTCTGCCTAACATGCATGTCTTTTTGATGGTGGGGGAAACCGGAGCACCCGGAGAAAACCCACCGCAGACATGGGGAGAACATGCAAACTCCACATAGAGGACGACCTAGGATGCCCCCCCCCCAAGGTTGGACAACCCCAGGGTTCGAACCCAGGACCTTGTTGCTGTGAGATAACGCTAAGCACTGGGCCACCGTATAGGGGTGGGGATACCTGCAGTCAGGTGAGACTGAAGAGGTCACTTAGATGAGTGATGAAACGTCTCTCTCAATAAATGTTGTGTCCAGATGAACCGATTCAAAATTCTCTGATACTTTTTCATTCAGTTTCCAAGTCTTCCATCTTCAAGTGTTCAAGAGCAAGACAGGACAAACTACCTAAATTTTAGGATTTCGCATGAAATATGAAAAAGTTGTTTAAAAGAGATTGTTAACGCTAGACTAATGAGTAAAACGTATTGATGATCAGCTTTGGAGAAGGTATATTTTCTTTCTTCTGTGAGGATCTGCTAGTGATCTCGGCGGACATCCAGCAATTGAGCTAAGCTAGGCTAAACTCACCATTCAACAATAAAAAAAGACATGCATGTTAGGGTTAATACTCCTGTCTGTGCCCCTGAGCAAGGCAGTGGAAAGAAGAACTGGGCGCTGCAGCTGCCCACTGCGCCTAGCTACACAGCTAGGATGGGTTAGATGTAGAAAAAGAATTGCCCCACGGGGATTGGTAAAAGTAAGTTAAAAAAACGACATACCAAACTGCACACCCAGACATAAAAAGGCATCCATGAGCTTGTCTGACTCTGTGGAAGTCGGACACAAAGTAGAAACCTCAGGATCCGAACTATCCCTTTGACTGAACATTGCAATTACAGGCAAAAGCAATGGTAAAAACTCCTAAATTCACATGATGAATCCTCACAACACAAACAAATCATAAAAATAAAAAAAAAATATATAAAAATACATAAGAAAACCCAACTCCCTTGGTGCATGGTTACTACAAAAGCAGATATAAACGCAGAAGAAGAAAGGCAGTCTTCCTTTTGCAAAATAGTGAAGGTTGACCTACAACCGTCACTGTGGTTGAACTCTTCTGCAGTCTGCTGTGTGCATTGTGTTTGTGCTTGTTGTGCACAATTTATTATGCACGTCTTTTCATATTGTGAAAAGAGCAGGCAAATGTAAATATGACTAGTGATGTTCAAGCTCTGAAGAGGCGCACTGACTTTTCAACCGGCGTATTTATAATACTGCAGCGAATTCAGGGGGCAGCCGGGAACCGCCGCCTCAGCCGGGACGCGAACCCTATAGGCTACCCAGTCAACTAAAGGGTCTAACCCGTTAGCCAACCGGCTAGCAAGTCTACTCCTTCATGGTCGTTACACTACCCACCTCCTTCGGGAAGCGAGTCCCCACGCTTCAGCATGTCAGCTCCCTCACGCCTCTGGGCGCACGCGCTTCCGATGGCCTCACGCTCTCACCATCCCATTCCTGACACCAGTGTGGCGAATTCAGGGGGCAGTCGGGAACCGCCGCCGCAGCCGGGACGCGAACCCGGGGCTACGTTAACCAGTCGACTAAAGGGTCCGACCCTAACCGGTCACGGCCAGAGCGTTCACGGGGTAAGGCATTCATTAGGCCACCCTTATCCGAGGGATAGTGGGTGTAGATCAGTGTAGTGTTCGGGGACTCATCGTTCTCCAGCGACCCCTCTGGCCCATCCAGGCGCCTGCAGCCAAGCAACCGAAAGCATTCTTCCTACGTCTCCTTCGCGGCCTGAAGGTGATGCAATCCATGCGAGGCTTCAGCGTGTAAAATAGCGAGAGCAGCGACACGAGTTTGAAGGAAGCTGGTGTTACGCCTATCTCCTTCCTGTGGAAACGTGAGCCAGGGGAGTTATTCGACAAGAGTTCCGGCCATATGCCATTGGGTTAATCGGGTGGGATAAGGGGAAAAACTAGAAGTACATTTAGAAAAAAAAAGGGGTCCGACCCGTTAGCCAACGAGCTAGCGAGTCTAGTCATCCGTGGTCGTTACACTATCCCCTCCTTCGGGAAGCTTCAGCACACCAGCTCCCTCACGCCTCTGGCCTCACGCTCTCGCCATCCCACTTCTAACACCAGTGTGGCGAATTCAGGGGGCAGCCGGGAACCGCCGCCGCAGCCGGGAAGCGGACCCGGGTCGCCCGCGCTAACCAGTGCATTAAGGGTCCGACCCGTTAGCCAACCGGCTTGTGAGTCTGGTCATCAGTGATCGTTACAATATGATAGATATTTAATTAGTAGTCAATTAGTTTGCGCAGCAAGAACTTGAAACAATATAGCAAAGCGATAAAAAGGCACCAACATGTTCCAAAACAAAAGTAGCACTGCCCTTATCTACACTTTATAGGGGCATCGAGGTGTTTAGGAAAAACTCCTGCCTGGATAACCTTTCAGCAACGCTTCTGAGCAACTGAGGAGCTGAATCCAGTTCAGTTGATCAAGGCCAGAAAGACTGACTGAATCGATGATGACCGCTGACACTGGACCAGTAAGAAGAGGAACTTGTCCCCCAAAATTAATAACGCTGACCTTTAAAAGATACATATGATTATGCAAACAGCAATTAAGGTGCACGAGGATGCTGGGGTGATATCTGCCAAGGTGAAATGAGAACACTAAAGGGCCAGTCCACTTCCTGAGGCTTACGCTGTATGTCCTACTTGTACACAGTCAGACAAACTCATGAATGCAATGTTTATGTGTGTGCATGCAGTTTCTAGGCATGCTGAACGGTGTGCTTAGCCTAGCTTAGCTCCATTTCTGGAGGTATGCCGAGATAATTAGCAGCTCCTCTCAAAAGAAGGGGAATACAGCTTCTGCAAAGCCAGACGGTACTACATTTTATCCACCAACACTTTCACCAGCACAAACCCTAAAAACTACATTAAACTACATCAGATTATGCCTTCTGCTGAAGAAGATGCAGTAGGAACAATACTAAAAACCACAACATGATTTTTTTGTACTTGTGAAACTATTGGTTAAGAAAAACTGTTAATGGGGGGGCGGTCGGGTGGCCTATTCCGTTGCCTACCAACAAGACGATCACTGGTTCAAATCCCTGTGTTACCTCCGGCTTGGTCGGGCGTCCCTAATTGGCCGTGTCTGCGGGTGGGAAGCCGGATGTGGGTATGTGTCCTGGTCGCTGCACTAGCGCCTCCTCTGGTTGGTCGGTCAGAGCTCCTGTTCTGGGGAGGGGGAACTGGGGGGAATAGCGTGATCCTCCTACGCGCTACGTCCCCCTGGTGAAACTCCTCACTGTCAGGTGAAAAGAAGCGGCTGGCGACTCCACATGTATGGGAGGAGACATGTGGTAGTCTGCAGCCCCCCCCCCGGATCGGCAGAGGGGGTGGAGCAGCGACCGGGACCGGACGAGTGGGGTAATTGGCCGGATACAATTGGGGTGAAAAGGGCAAAAATCCCCCCCCTTCCCAAAAAAAGTCAATACTAGAATATGCAAGTATGACACGTGGTAAAATAAAACCCACCAGTCGCTTTAATAGTCTGGTCTGCAGTCCGGGAAACGGTCTCTCACAGTACGCCTCAGTACCCCTCACAAGAGACTCAGTCACCAAACTGAATTTCACTTGACAGACAGGCAGCGCCCCATTACTACACATTAAGCTGTTTCTCGCTGAGTGTGGTCCGTACTGGAGGCTTCACCTGGCCTCCTCTCGGCCACAGCACTACCTGCCCATGTTCCACCTCCCCGCTGCTCCTCATCCATCTCCTGTCTGCTCGCGGCCCGTGCAGGGGGAATCCCCTGGACATATTGCGTGTCCCCTTCCTGCCTCGGCAGCCCGCCCCCCCCCCTCATCAAACATTCATCGCCCCCTCTGTCTATGAGGGATCATCACTGCCAAGCCCAGCGATTGGCCACAACAGGATGATGGATACGTGGAGCTGCGCGGGTCTCAGCGAGCTGCACAGGGCTGAGTCCATGTGTCTCTGCATTATTCATGTGCAACACAACGCTGCTCGAAAAAGAGGGAAAAACCCCACCGTGGTTATATTGTAAAGTCGTGAGCATGCACCCACTCCAAAAACCCACGTGTCTCCGGACGACGCGACACAAGGCCTTGTTAAAACGTTATGTGTCTCTTTTGCGGCGTGTCCGCGTCACCGAGGGCCATCAGAATGATTTTTAGCCGGCCCGGCCCGGCCCGTCTTGCTCGCTTTCAGTTTCCCTCTGTGTCAGACGTGTCCTGGCAACACAGGGAAAAGTAATGATCCATAACATGTATCCCGGAAATGGCCCCTGATGAAGTTGGGAAGAAAAGGAGCGTGATACATCACCCGCCTTCTGAAGCAAAAGGTCAACGTGCCGTTCCCCTTGACCTTACACAGCCTCATCTTAAAACAGGCCACGTTGCTACACACAGCATATCTATCTATCTATCTATCTATCTATCTATCTATCTATCTATCTATCTATCTATCTATCTATCTATCTATCTATCTATCTATCTATCTATCTATCTATCTATCTATCTATCTATCTATCTATCTATCTATCTATATATATATATAAGTGGAATAAAATAAAATACAGAAAATAAAACAGTATTTCAATATATATACAGTTTCTACATGCATTTTCACCAGAATATCTGTGAATTGATATAATGCTTGAAAAGGTGTCGTTGTCCACCTTGCTTTACTACTCTTTCTGCATGCGAAGGCTCTTGCAGACAAGAACGACTGGGGTGGACTTTTTTTCTTTTTTCTTGGCCAAAGATTTGTTTTTTGGCCCTCTTTGTCCTTTACGTAGCAGTGAACGTGGAGAGAGACGGGGAACAAGCAGGAGGGGGAATGACATGCAGCAAAGGACCTCCGCTGGACGCCAAGCCAAGACGCGGTCATTAGCAGGTCTAAGATCACACACGTATCTGGTACCAACACCTCCACACCGACCCTCACGCTGCCATGTGCCGTGTCCACAATGCACCCGGCCCAGTCAACCAGTGCACTTGGAAAAATTAGGGAGATTCTGTCGGCTGTAGTCCCGGTCGGTGCTGGAGATGTTTTTCTTCTTCTGCAATAAAAACCTTATTTTTGACCAGAATCCGTTTTCTTTTCATTGGAGTCTCTCCTTCAGTTAATATCTACATCACTTGTGACTAGGAGGAGTCGACAACATGAAGTGTAATGTGAGCCGACCGAGGACGGTCATGCAGCGCATCCGCGGCCATGTGAGTCATGTGCAGCCAGCAGCACTACGCACACCGACGTCTCCTGCTTTTGCAGCCATGACAAGATCCGTTCTTGGGATACCACTGTGATATTTCAGTTTCATCTGAAGGTGCTGAAGGCAGTCTTTGGGAGAAACTCTACTCCCAATTCTTGATGGGCTCCCTTCTCGGATGGCGCTCGAGTGAAGACAAATCTACCCAAAGCAGCAGTTTCTCTCAGACGACTTCATCAGCTTGTACAGCCTGCTATGTAAATACACAGGTGACGTCATCTCACTGAATCCTCTGACTTGAGATTATTTGTTGGAGTTGTCAGTGAGACGTGTTGTATTGCAGTGGGAACAGAAGCAGAAGATGTAGCGTCCACACCCGCACAGCATCCACCTGTGTGCTCTCGGTTAGCTTTCACCTCTTTCCACGTTCCCGTCTTCTCTCCTCCGACTGTGAATCAGCAGGGCAGCGGTTCACACTACATCCCGACTGACGCACATGTTACTAGGACGAAGCAGCCTCCGACGCATCGCACATAAACATACCATGAATGAACTCCGCACGGGACTTCTCTGAGAAGTGCGTGATCAGTTGTCGTCCCTTTCCCGGGAGAGGCTTGATGAGAAAGACATTTGCCGCCGCTCCCCCTCTACACCCCATTACTTCTGACATTAATGCTCCCTTTTGGATGAGGTTAGCGCACAAAAGCGCGCCTCCTTTGTCCAAGTAGTTCCCCCCCCATTAACTCTTTATCAGCTATTGCACAGACACTTGCTGTCTGCCAGAGGCGTTATGGGGTGGAGGCGGCGGCTGGACGCAAAACTGGTGCTATTAACAGTGTCCCATGAGAAGCCAAGACATGCAAAAAGAAAGAGAAAGACAGAAAAGAAATCCAGTACAAGCCGCCAAATCAAGTGAAAGGTGGAGCGTATGTAGTAAATGAGCAGATGGTATGGGCACCAGGCGTACAATAAAGACGGAGGCTCTGTGGATGGTGCTGGCACACGGCCAACTACTATGCCTGTGTGCGCGTGCGCGCCTGCGCGTCTGAGCGTTTGAGAGAGAACCACATAACATGGGCATAAGGAGATGTAAGCAATTAAAGTGTCCTGTGTGATAGGAACGGAGCAATTCATCATCTAGCAATTTAATCACTGATAAACGGTCCACAGTAAAAGCAGAACGTGTGATAAGCAGTGACAGCGAGGCGATGGGGATCCGGTGTTTTCGCTAATCACCGGTTTTGGGGACGCAGGGTGGACGAAATAAGGTTTAGAATGTAATGAGGTAGCGAGAGGCGGGCTCCTCCACACCCAGCACACGCAGATGATGCTGACGATGAAGACAGAAGTTGACTCAGACAACTATAACTTCCCACAAACTTATGTTTTCTTTCATTCATTAATTATTCATTCATTCATTCATTCATCTTCAGCCGCTTCTCCGGGATGGGGTCGCGGTGGCAGCGAGTTAAGTAGGGCACTCCAGACGTCCCTCTCCCCAGCAACGCCCTCCAGCTCCTCCTGGGGGATCCCAAGGCCTTCTCAGGCCAGACTGGACATGTAGTCCCTCCAGCGAGATCTGGGTCTATCCGGGGTCTCCTCCCAGTTGGACGTGCCCGGGAAACCTCCAAAGGAAGGCACCCAGGAGGCATCCTAATCAGATGCCCGAACCACCTCAACTGGCTCCTTTCGACGCGAAGGATCAGCGGCTCTGCTCCGAGCTCCCTTCGGATGTCCGAGCTCCTCACCCTATCTCTAAGGCTGAGCCCAGACACCCTACGGAGGAAACTCATGTCAGCCGCTTGTATCCGCGATCTCACCCTTTCGTCCCTACCCAAAGCTCCCGACCATAGGTGAGGGCTGGAATGAAGATTGACTGGTAAATTGAGAGCTTTGCCTTCCGGCTCAGCTCCCTCTTCACCACAACGGTCCGGTACAACGTCCGCATTACTGCTGATGCTGCATGCTCCATCCTACCCTCACCCGTGAACGAGACCCCGAGATACTTGAACTCCTTCACTTGAGGCAGCGACCCTCCCCAACCCGCAGGGAGCAGTCCACCAGCAATCCAGCAAGTTGTAAAACAGTTTGTGTTTGTTATTCACTGTTGTTTCCCCTGCGACTGTAACGACGATCAACAAGTGGCCGTTTTGGATTTTCAAAGTTTAAAAACTTTATGAATAAAAAAAAAAGAAAAAAGATACAGACCTGCCGCTGCCCGAATTCTCCTAAAATTGCATAGATTTGCATTAAAATGAGTTTTAGATCAATCGCACAAAAACGGCGTCTGTAACGTCTGGTTACAGACGCACCATGACTACCACCGAGGCGCTGCAGGATTTACAGGCGTTGGACAGCCGCCATTTTAAATGGTTTGAAAAATAGTATTAAAGTTGTTAAAATGTTAATTTTGGTGTCAGTTAGTTTCATAGCAGACATACTGACATATGCAATGCATTAATATCTCAATTGGGTATTTATCTTGACAGAATGAAGTTTACAAACCAGCGGTCATTTTGACCGCCCTTGGTCGTATTTTGGTAGGAGTGAAATCCCGATCGTTCTGGTGTTAATTAACCGCAATCGCGGCTGAGGTTAACCACGTATACCGAGTTCAGGGCCCCGTATAGGGTGCACGCTCGCTGTTAGGGCCTCGTGGCGCGATAAGGGGCGTGGCTCCTGCAGAGGTGACGCGTGTCACCTAGCCGCGGTCCTCCAGCACGGCCACAGGGACCACAGCTGACGCGGCCACGCCCACGTTGCTCCGTGCGGACCCGCAGGCCTCCTCCAGCCTGCTCCACCCCCCCCCTCCCTCCACTAACAGTGAAGCAGACCCCCACTGGGACTAGAGTCCCATAAGCCTTATGGGACTTTTTCGTCCCTCGTGGGACCCTTACGGACCAGATACCGTAACTCTCCCCTGTTTCTCCGCTCCCCTGGCTTCAGGTGAAACTCCACGCAGATGAGTGATGCTGAACGATGTACGGCCGTCGGCATTTCCATCCGGGCCATGTTGGCACACGTCATTCCTCAAGAAGAGGCGACTGTTCTAGTGCTCTGTCTTGCGGCGGGGTCGCAACGATCTCCGCAAATTGTCAGACAACAAAAACAAAAGTCGACATTTCGGACCGGAAAAAGAAGCACGTTCTACAGAATAACTACCGGTTCGGCTTTGCTGTAGTTTGGCTCTTTGACAGATTGGCACATCGCTTTATTATTGTAGGGGGTTCGCTGACGACGTCTACACCAAATCCACCAGCACGAGAGTCTTTGGCATCAGACGTGTGTCTTTTATTTAACCGACAATATTTAACTCGCACCTCTACTCTGTTGCACGTGAAGGTCTTGTTGATACGCTGAAGCATCGCGCGTGAGTCGGCCGCCTATGGGCACGCGCCGGGCGGCGGCGGGGGGCGACGCCGCCCGGCTGTGATGCTCCGCATCACAACACAGGTGGGTGCAGCGCTTCCTCCTCCTCGTTTTGGGAGACGGGGAGGAAACGCGGGGCACAAACGGGACGCGGCTGCAAGGAGCACTTCGCTCATGAAAACATACAAAACTGTTGGAGAAACGACTAGGCGGTGGGGGGGGGGGCATAAACAAGACCAAAAAGAAGACGCGGGGGAGCCCGTTCAGGGCGGTGCGTGGGATCCGGCTCTCCGCGGAAGTTAATGGGAAGGATCGGCGTGTCCTCTGCACGCGAAACTGGATTTTGGCGTACGCATTGCACGCGCAGTGTGATATATCGTGCTGTTTGCACGCGGGTTGGTGAGACCGGGTGGAACTTCTCGCACACCACCAACTATCTGATGCGGAGCACCGTTTACTCAGCCCCACACAGTCATGTGGTGATGTGGTGGTGATGATGATGAGGGTGATGTGATGGTGGTGGTGGTGATGATGGCGATGATGGTGATGTGATGGTGGTGGTGGTGATGATGGTGATGTGATGGTGGTGGTGGTGATGTTGGTGATGTGATGGTGGTGGTGGTGATGATGGTGGTGGTGGTGGTGATGAGGGTGATGTGGTGGTGGTGAGGGTGATGTGGTGGTGATGGTGATGTGGTGATGATGGTGATGGTGGTGGTGATGAGGGTGATGGTGGTGGTGGTGATGAGGGTGATGGTGATGGTGGTGATGAGGGTGATGGTGGTGGCGGTCCTTCACACGGGGACGTGCATCGTGCCGGTGTGTAGGTGTGAGGAAGACGCGTCCCTTACCTGCGTGGCGTTCATCCACATCCAGCGACGCCGCGTGCGCTAGCTACATCAGCTGTAGTAACCGGCGCATGTCCTCGGTGATGGAGATCGCAGCTGCTCGTGAAGAACGGCGCTGCCAGATACGCCAGCTCAGACGGACGGGGCTCCAAACCCAAAAACCCAAAACAACCACCAAAAAAAAGAGGCTGTGAGCGGTGCCAGCACCAAGTTTGGTGTGACGGGGGAGCGGCGGAGCGCGCGTGCGGGAGCTGTCCCTGGTTCCCAAATAACGCGTCCGCCTCACATGTCACCCAGCGGCTCCGCACTCGCACCCTCGCCCACCGTTTGGTCTACAAAAAAAGAAAAGAAGAAAGAAAAAAGAAAGAAAAGGAAAGTAGACAGACGCCCACGTCATGAGACTAAACCCGTTTCTTCTCCTCTTTTCTTTTTATTTTTTTCTACATCAGATGCAACACGTAACGGCTATGTGGGTCGGCCGGTCGAGAGAGAGAGGGGGGGGGGAGAGAGAGAGAGGGAGAGAGAGAGGAGAGAGGGGGGGGGAGAGAGAGGGGGGGAAGAGAGGGGGGGGAGAGTTGGGTTGGTGGAGTCCAAGAGAGGAGGAAGGGTTTTGCTTCAGCTCCGGTGTTCCGGGACCGAGCTCGAACGAAACCATTTCGGACTAAAACGAGGCTGCAACACCGCTCGTGCCGCGCAGCCTCCGGTCCGGGCGCGCGCCAGGCTGTAGGTGTGTCTGTTCTGCAGGGCGCCGAACACCCGACACGCTACCGCGCACGAAGCGGTGCGCGAGAACAACCGACGCAGAACAAGCCGTGGGTTGTCGAGTCTAACACGGACCACTGCGCCACCCTGCTTGCATCAGCTGTTAATTGATTAATTGGGGCTTGGATCAACCAATGTTGTGCGCGCGAGGGCGGGAAAACGTCCCGTTTTTGTTCATGAAGTCAACAAACAAACAAACAAACAAACAAACAAACAAACAAACAAACAGATAGATAGATAAACAAAACATCAGATCGACAACTCATTGGAGACAGCTCAGATTTTGGTGGTGAACCTCTCGAGACGAGAAACGTCTATTTGTGGTCCGGGGGCGCAGCAGGTCAGTGCCACGCGGAGGGAGCTCCCCCGGGGACACGGTGTTTCCGGTCCTCTGCTAAAAAAAAAGAAAAGAAAAGAAACACACCTTCACACTGGGCGCGGGCGCTCAGCGGATGTAGCATGCCATGTTATCTCTCTGCTCACGTGCGGTGTAATGAGGTCAACAGTTACCATCATCGGGGGGGGGGCAGTAGTCTCCGTGCCCTCGGAGGTGCATGACACTCCTGTGGCTTCCACTATTAACTCAAATCAGTTGTCGAGGCAGTTGTGCCGTCTTTCAGTCTGGCTTTCACCCCGGCCGCAGGGTGGCGGCAGGGCCGGGCCGGGCCGGGCCGGGGGGGGGGGGTGCCAGGACAGAGACTGCGGCTGCAGAAGACGGGTGATGGGGGCATCCGCCCTGGCAGACGGATCACACCTCCGTATGCAACAGCTGTCAATCTCAGTGCCTGCTCCCCAAGCACGGCGCTGTACTATACTACACTGCCCCTCCGCTGCTCCCGGTCTGCACGTGCGTTCCTGAATGGCTCGCGACTTTTAAAGCTGCAGTCCTCATTTTTGTTTCACTCGCCAACACTTACGGCGATGTACGTTAGCGCGGGAAAGGGGGGGGTGGGCTGTGGGGGTGAAGCCCCGCCCAGTAGTAGCAGGTGGCTGTGTAACTTCTTAGACCCAACAGTGTTCCTAACTTTTCCTAACGTACAAATTCAAAAATAAATAAATAAATAAATAAATAAAACATGCCTTTATGTTAAACAGTGGGCGGGGCTGTGTGGAATGTACATTATTAATAATAAAGTGAGTAAACACTCCATTCCAAATCTGCTACACACGCCCCTTACAAACAAAACAATGACGTCATACTGTATAGCGACCGGGGGGGGGGGAGGCGGTCATTCTGACTGTTGGCGGTTCTGCGCTAGGGGGGGCGCCACGGCTGACGGGCCGTGGCGCCCCCAGAAATTTTTCATAGGGGTGGCCAAACGGGGCCACTGGAAATCTTGGGGTGGCACACCAAAACCAAAAGGAATGCTATTGTGCTATTGTAGTGTACTGTATAGGCTAGTTGAAAACTGTCAATACGAGGATTAAGGAATCGATACTGAAATACTTTGGTTTCTTATTTTTCATAGTTAATGTTACTAAATATCTGATGTGCTTAGACTAATACTGGTACAGTTCACATTTTGAGTTCCACAACAATTCTGTTTTAATGTGTTATGTATCTGTATATATTGTAACGTGGCTGGGGGTGGGGGGGCAGGGATAGTGTCAGGGTGGCCGTGGCAACCCCTTGCGGGCGCCACTTCTGATCGTACTGTTAATGTTAGATTTAAAAAATGTGTTTTAATGATGCGGCGTTCACGTTGTGGTTATTCTTGTGTTGTTGTTTTGGGGGTTCGACTCAGACTAAGTAGGACACCGTATACTGACTGACTGACTGACTGACTGTAGGACCGTGACTGGGACTGATGTCGCCACTTGGAATATGGGGGAGGGGGGGGCGTTACGTTGTTGTCAGTATTGTATTTTTAAATCACGTCAGGACACAGCGCTGTCGCTCGACACAACCTCTCCGTGGCATTCTTTATTTAGACTGACACAGCATCAAAGGCAGACCCGATCAAACAACCCAGAGCCTGCAGGCATCACCAATCGATCCCAGCACAATAGAACAGCACCAAATCAAATGCAGCACTGTCGATGTGTGCATACATAACATCCCCCCCCCCCCCGGCAGGATTTCAAACATGAAAGGTTGACACAAAGTCCTCTAGGTGGCCAGGGCGTAAACGTGTGCGAACAGGTCGCGGGGCGGCCTGAGGCTGGGCAGGCCAAGGTGGGGAGGGAGATGGCAGGGGAAGCTGAGGCCCAGAAATGTCTGGGGCCCGTGTAGGAGCTGCATGAAGCCCCGGGGCGTCTCGCCATGCTGAGGGAATGGCTATGGTTGTGTCACCAGCTGTGTGTGGCGGAGCTGACACCTTCCGTAGACGACTGGAGTGCCACCGAGTGCCATCGCTGAAGAGGTAAGTGGCTGGGCCCAGCTGACGGGTGACTTGGAGAGGAGAGGACCAGTATGAAGCCATTTTATTGTCCCTGTGGGGCCTGCGGACCCTGACCCAGTCTGACACATTGATGTCTGGCACCCTGGTTCGTTTTGACTGGTCAAACCGTTGCTTCATCCGCGTCTGCTGACGAGTGACTGAGGCTCTGACCCCAGAGGGAGGTGCCTGAGGTGTGGAGGGGCGGAGCCTGTCAAGGGGCATGCACAGTTCCCGGCCTAGCATGAGAGAGGCTGGGGAGACGCCTGTGGTCGAGTGCTGTGTGGCCCGATAGTGCAGCAGAGTGTGACGGATGGCCTGCGTGAAAGAGCACCCTTGGGCCATGTGTGCTCTGAGGCCGTTCTTCAGTGACTGGTGAAAACGTTCAACGCCGCCATTGGCCTGGGGGTGGTAGTACGCAGTGCGTATATGACGGATGCCCTTGCTTTCGAGATAAGCAGTGAACTCAGCAGAGACCAGCTGAGGGCCGTTGTCAGTGGTGATGGCCTTTGGGAGGCCCCAGCGAGAGAAAAGAGAGTCCAGGAAGTCGATGATGATCTGTGAGGTCACAGTGCCGGAAGTGGTGAGTTCAGGCCATTTTGAGTGTAGATCGTAGGCGACCACCATGAAGCGTTGGTGGTGGGGAACTCCATGGATCTCACCACAAATGTCCAACTGCAGGTGTTCCCAGGGCTGAGAGGGCCAGGCGAGAGGTTGCAGGGGTGGGGGAGCCTGGTGGCCAGTCTTGCCACTCACAAGGCAGGCAGAACAGTCCTTCACCAGAGCCTCAATATCTCTGTCTATCCCCGGCCACCACACCAGGTCTCGGCAGCGCTGTTTCAGTTTCACAATGCCCAGGTGGCCTTCATGCGCCGTATTCAAAACACGTGCACGGAGAGTAGCTGGGACCACTGTGCAAAACCCACGTGCCACGCAGGTGTCGTTCCAGCAGGAGAGCTCCTGTCTGACTCGGGCGAACGCAGCCAGCTCCTCTGGGACCTTGTGAGGCCAGCCGTTCTGGATGTAGGTGCGGAGCTGGGAGAGGACAGGGTCCTGTTCGGAGGCTGCCCTCAGCTCCTGCAGAGAGACAGTGGCCTGGAGGGGTGTGTGTAGCATTTGGACAATGTCCTTTTCCACACAGTCAGTGTCCGTCTGTGGAGCTGGGGTGGAGACAGAGCGAGAGAGCAGGTCGGCGACAACATTGTCTCTGCCTGGGGTGAACTGCAGGCTGAAGTTGTACTGGCGGAGGCGGTCAGACCAGCGGTGCAGCCTCAGGGGTTTGTGGCCTGTCCCAGATGTGGACAGCAGTGCTGTCAGGGCCTGGTGATCTGTCCTGAGGGTGAAGGAGCGGCCATAGAGGTAGAGGTGCCACCTTTCACAAGCCCAGATACAGGCTAACGCCTCACGCTCACCCACGGAGTACCGCTGCTCGGTCAGGTTGAGGGCACGGGAGGTGAAGGCAATGGGCTTCTCCACACCGTTCTGGGTTTGAGACAGCACAGCCCCTATTGCTGTGGCTGATGCGTCACAGGTCACAAAGGTGGAGCTGGAGATGTCGAAGTGAGCCAACACTGGTGGTGAAGTCAGTTGAGTCTTGAGATCACGCACAGCGTCACTGCATGCCTTTGACCACACCCATGGCTCGTCCTTACGCAGCAGCTGGCGCAGGGGGGCTGTGGTCGCAGAGTACTGGGGAAGAAACCTCAGGTAGTAAGTTGTCATACCCAGGAAGGAGGCGACCTGGGCGGCCGAGCTGGGCTCAGGGATGGCCTGAATGGCGTCCACGTTGGATTGTAGTGTAGTTACACCGCTCGCTGACAGCCGGAACCCCACGAAGTCGATGGCTGGCACAGAGAGGACACATTTCTCAGCATTGAGAGTTAGCTTGTGCTTGGACAGGGCTGCGAAGACCATGTTGAGGCGCTTGTCGTGGATTTCACTGGTGGGCCCGTGTACCACTATATCGTCCAGATAAATGGCCACGCCCAGTATGCCAGCCAGCACGGAGACCATGATTTTCTGGAAGCAGCTAGGGGCGGAGCTGAGACCGAAAGGCATCCTGGTGTAGCGAAACACTCCTGCATGTGTCACAAAGGCTGTGAGGTTTCGGCTGCTGGGGTGGAGGGGCACCTGTAAGTACCCCTGTCTGAGGTCGAGCTTGGAGAACACCTCAGAGCCATAGAACTGAGCAGTGAGTTCTTCTGAGGTGGGCAGTGGATACTTATCAGGGACCACTGCCTTATTTACTGCACGTAGATCGACGCAGACACGCAGGCCCCCCGACTTCTTCTTAGCCACCACGAGGTTTGAGACCCAAGGTGACGCGTCCACCGGTTCAATGATGCCAGCTTCCAGCAGTTGTTGCAGCTCGGCGGAGACCCCATCACGGAGAGCCAACGGGATGCGGCGCAGTGGTTGGATGACAGATTTCACAGCAGGGTTGAGGAGAGGTTGATGGGTGAAGGCGGAGAGGCAGCCCAGCCCCATAAACAGCGATGGCCACTTCTGCTGCCAAGGTGTGGCAACAGTCAGGATTGCTGCCCCCCTTGTGTCTAAGAGGGAGAACCCCAGAGCGGAGAACAGGTCCAGGCCCATCAGGTTGGCCCCACGGCGTGCCACATGAAAAACTGCATTGGGCACCAGCTTGGTTCCATAGCGGACAGTCAGTTGGAGAGAGCCAACCAGATCGATTTTGGAGTCACCATACCCACAGAGGACAGCTGAGGGTGCGGACAGTGGCAGTGAACCGAAAAATTGACTGTAGGTATCAACATTCAGGAGAGACACACTTGCACCGGTGTCCAACAGCAGGGGGATGCACACATCATTAATGTTGACTGTGCGTTGATTTGAATGACACTGGCCCAGAGCTCACCTTGTGAATGACGGCGGTTGAAGACTGGGGGGTGTGGCCCTCTGACCCAGCCGGGGAAGATCGACAGACGTTGGCAAAGTGATTGTGCTTACCGCAGCTACGGCATGTCTGGCCACGGGCAGGGCAGTTCTGAGCCCTTGAAACATGAGACCGAGACCCACAGTTACCACAGGACTGTTGAGGGCGGGGCCGAGAACGCCGTCGTTGCAGTTGCAAGACGTCCCCAGTGGAGTCGGCGCCCGCCTCGCTCTGGTTGGGTTGAGTCCCGAGGGGCAGCCGTGAGTAGAGGGGGGAGTCGTTGGCAGCTTGACTGGAGGTGGCCACTTGCTGTGTATTTAGCATAGCAGCACACTCAGCTGCTCCCTCAACCTGTAGTGCGATGGTAATTGCTCTGGACAGCAGCAGATCGTCTTTTTCCAGCAGGAGAGTCTCACGCACCTTTGCGTTGTTGGTGTGTTCGATTAGCTGGTCGCGAACCATCTCGTCCTGAAGCGCGCCAAACTTGCATGAGCTAGCTAGCCCTCGCAAATTAGCTACGTACTGCCGCACAGACTCACCAGGCAGTCGGTGTCGCTGACGGAATATAAATCGCCGAAGGAGGGCACTCTGTGGAGCAGCGAAATGGGTGCTCATAAGTCCCACAGCTTCGGCAAAGCTTGTGACGTTCCCCAGAGACCCGAGCACACGATGACCCTCTGCTCCCAAGCAGTGTAGCAACAGAGCCGTCTTCCTAACCTGGCTCACGTCGTCGAGCCCTGAGGCGATGATGTAATTTTCAAAACTATGTAGCCAGCGAGTCCATGGTACCGGAGGCTCGCCAGATAATGCCAGGAAGGGGGCAGGTGGTGGGAGAGACATATCAGCCATCCTCGTCGCCAATATTGTATTTTTAAATCACGTCAGGACACAGCGCTGTCGCTCGACACAACCTCTCCGTGGCATTCTTTATTTAGACTGACACAGCATCAAAGGCAGACCCGATCAAACAACCCAGAGCCCGCAGGCATCACCAATCGATCCCAGCACAATAGAACAGCACCAAATCAAATGCAGCACTGTCGATGTGTGCACACATAACAGTCAGTTCTGGTCCGTTCTGGCCCCTTCTGAATAAAAGAGCACTTCCGGGGTCGTGCGGTGTATGGGGCACGGGAGTTGCGATTAAAAAGAGATCTCTGCCTCTCGACTCGTTCTTCCACGCCGGGGGCAGCCGGGAACCGCCGCAGCCGGGACGCGAAACCGGGTCGCCCACTC
Organism: Lampris megalopsis; assembly: GCA_022114975.2. Lineage (NCBI taxonomy): Eukaryota > Metazoa > Chordata > Actinopteri > Lampriformes > Lampridae > Lampris > Lampris megalopsis. The sequence continues at coordinate 1,031,390 of JAJHIY020000641.1, forward strand.
CACGGGCGACTGCGCTAACCAGTCGGCTAAAGGGTCCGAGCCGTTAGCCCACAGGCTAGCGAGTCTAGTCATTCGTGGTCGCTACACTACCCCGCTCCTTCGGGAAGCGCGTCCCCGCGCCTCTGGGCGCACGCGCTTCCAGTGGTCTCACCATCCCACTTCTGACACCAATGTAGCGAATTCAGGGGGGGGGGCAGCCGGGAACCGCCGCAGCCAGGACGTGAACCCGGGTCTCCCACACCATGGGTGACTACGTTAACCAGTCGACTAAAGGGTCCGACCCGTTAGCCAACAGGCTAGCGAGTCTAGTCATCCGTGGTCGTTACTTGTCGTTTTAGTTGGCAGCTCCCTACTTAAAACATCTTCCCGCGCGCCTGACTGGTTAATTGAACCGGCGTCTCGCGGCACTTCCGCTGAACATGGAAAAGTCGCCGGTGTCGTGCCAGTACCCTCCCCACCGCCAAACTAAAGCCGCATGGCTGAACTTGGTTGTCACATGTGTTCAAATGGCTCGACTTGAGTGTGTTTATGAGCGTACTCATAGTGGGACAGTGCACAAGAAAATAACTGATTCCTGTTTAACTTTTCAGTCCAAATATTTATTGAAAACAGAGAGACACATCCACGGTGAAGTGACATACATTATTCCCTGTGACTCACAGCACCAGGCGAGCCACCCTTATGGGAGAACCAGCCTGCTGAAGTGAGTCAAAGTAGGCTACAACATGACCGGGGAAAAAACGAGGCGGTTCAACGAACCAACAATGGGTACAACATGCCTAAGTCGAAATAAGGAAGCAATTATCTGAACACGGTTTGACAAAAAAAAAGTTTAGCACAGCGTTGAAAACACCATTTTCATTTCCTATGAATCCTTGTGTCTGAGTCAGGCTACACCCTAACACAACACCCTTCTCCTGCATGGGCCAGCCTGAAGAATTCATTCTGCTCTCTGCCCCCCGATGTCAGGGTCACCCAGGTGTTCAGCCTCGTCCAAACTTCGGGTGTACACAAACAGACCGGCGAGGCAGAGATCCCCCTGGCTGTGGGCAAATGAAGGAGTAAAGCGGAGACGTGTTATATTCTTCCAAGATGCTCTATCAGCAGCCCCCAAACTGAAGGGGGCAGTGTGGAGCAAAGCAAAGGGAAGAGATGGGTTAAGGACAAAGCACAGGTAGGAGAGTGTTGATACAATTGAAGATCTACTGTACTGTCTGCAAACTGTGTCATTCCTCTAACCCCGATGTTGGCGCATTTTTCATCAATGCCGACGAACAAACCACCAAAGATTTCAGAAGATTATTTTTCACATGTCGTCCTTGGGTGAAGAGGACGCCAGCCTTATACAAACTCTCATGACTTCTTTGCCTTTATTCCATAATCCACTTGGCCATCATCTAGAGGGGGACGTCCCATAGGTTGAAGACAAACGCACAGTATCCTAAATTACGGAATGTTTTGGGTATCGTAGTTAGTTTCCAGTCAAGAAAGTCAGAAGCCAGGTATTGCAAATGAATAGGTGTCAAACAATGAGGAAAGAGCTTTGAAAAATATCAACAAGCATACAAGGTAAATAGGTTCAGACTCGGTATAAGTGTGGTGGCGACGTCAACATCCATGCTCTAATTTCTGCAATCTCTTCTTTAAATTTTACAGGACAGGATTCGAGACGGGAATGGTGGAGGATTCACAAAGTTCTCAGGACATTCCCCTGAAATATGCAAATTTTAAAAATAGGTCTTGATTCTCAACTATTCCTCAGGATATGCACTTCAGGTGTACTGGAAAAGGTTTGCAGTTTTGATAAGCTAGTAGATGCTCAGTTAATACTACTCTCCAAAGAAAATATGTGAAGTACTGGGAAAAGAAATGATTGAGAATTATACATGGGGAAAAAAAAAAAGACTTTTTGAAGGCTAAAAAAGAAGCTATAGAGCTTAATAGTATTGAAAGGCCCAGATATATGGCATGTTGGTCATGGCGCATATGGCTATATATCCACCAACAAGATAACATGACAGGTAACCGACAACAGCTATGACTGAAGAACTATCTTTTTTTTTTTTAAATTTATTTCTGATTTTTCCCTTTTTTCTCCCAATTTAGTGGCCAATTGATCCCTATTTTAATTCAAACACCCACCCTCGTATTGCATGCGTTCGCCAACTGCGTCTCTCCGGCCGGCAGTCTCGAAGGAAAGCGCCTCCCCACTTTCGTGACAAGGCGAATCCAAGCCGAACCACTGTTTTTCCGACACACACAGAGACGCATTCACATGACGAACACAAGCCGACTCCGCCCCCCTCCCGAAGACAGCGTTGCCAATGATTGCTGCTTCATCGAGTCCGGCCATAGTCGGATCTGACGAGACCGGGGCGCGAACCTCAGTCCCCAGTGGGCAACTGCATCGACACCAAGCCGATGCTTAGACCGCTACGCCACCGCGGACCCTCTTGACTGAAGAACTATCTAACAAAGCTGTCATTGTATAGTTACATCCCACGTCTCTTGGGCATCAATCCCTCTCCTACTCCTCTCCAACCCCTAAGGGCTCCATTTTCTCAGCCGCCAACTCAGTTGGCTCACTGGCTTTGTCTTCAGCCTCAAGGCCTTCCTCCTCTTCCTCCTCCTTCCCATCCACCGCCTCCTCCTCCTCCTCCTCTACCTCCTTGCCCTCCTCCTGCACCATATCCAGTTCTTCAAAGGAGGAGCTGCTGCCCAAAGACTTGTTGGAGCCCGCTTCGCTAGGGGCCCGTTGCTGGGCATGTTCCTCCTCCCCGTCGGCCAGGTCTCTCAGGGGGAGGGAGGAGGCCAAGGAGGCGGCTGTGGACGCAGCCAGGGACGTCTCTCTACTGTCCCAGGGCACCCCGCTGCTCACCGAGCTCACGTCACTGTGGGAGTCGGCACCTATCAAAGAAAGGAGAGAAAGAAAGAGAAGATTTGTTGAGGATTATTGTGACTTTGTACAAATGCCCATTTAACCACAAAAAAAAAAAAACACTGGTGAGAACCCTTAGCGTCGTGAAGTTGGACCACATCTCTCAAGCTCATCTCAGTTTGCCATAAGATATTAAATGGTAAATAGACTACACTTATATAGCGCCTAGTCTACCGACCAGTCAGAGTATTTACAGTGTATGCCTCACATTCACCCATTCGTACACTGATGGCAGAGGCTGCCATGAAAGGCATCAACCTGCTCATCAAAAGCAGTTAGAGGGTTCAGTGCTTTGCTCAAGGACACACTCTCCAGAGGAGCTGGGGATCAAACAAGCAACCTTCCGATTACTAGATGACCCGCTCTACCACCTGAGCCATGCCGCCCCAACAATTAGTCTGGATTCATAAGCACATCAGCTGGAAGCTGGACCAGTCAGTCAAATACGGGAAGGGTTTAGACCAGCGGTCGGGAACCTATGGCTCGCGAGCCATATATGGCTCTTCCGGTGATGGCATATGGCTCCCAGACAATTTTGAGTTGAAAAAATGTTTTTTTTTTTAAAATCAGTTTGGAACTGATTTTAAAATACTTGTGATATTTCTTAATAATATTGTGTCATTTTAAAGTAAACAGAAATTAGTTTCGAAGATAAATTTCACGGGTCACGGGTCACCCGTGGGTCGGGTCGGGAACCAATGGCTCGCGAGCATGTCCGGGTCATTGTAAAGGTGAAGAAATCAATTTTATCAGATAGCCAACTAGTTTATCCGCTTCAACCCTTGTAACGGAAAAGATGGCGAAAAGAAAAAAAGACGATGATTACCGTGCATTCCAGGCTGCGTGCACAGAGGAATTTGCATTTGTGGAGAGAGCAGGATCTGCGGTATGTCTAATATGCAATGATAAAATGCATCGATAAAACGGTCAAATATAAAGCGGCACTTCGATACGCACCATGCTTCATTTGCATGGAAATATCCAGCGGGGGACGGCAGGAAAAGGGCATGCGAGGAGCTACAGCGTAGAGTGCAGACGAGTCAGCAGCAACTACGTGTGTGGACCAAGCAAGGTGACGGGAATTCCGCTAGCTTTGCGGGTGCTTTGGCAATAGTAAGGAATGGAAAGTCATTCACAGATGGCGAGTATGCCAAAACATTCATGCTTGATGTGGCCAATGAACTGTTTGATGACTTCCCAAATAAAGACAAGATAATCAAACGAATAAAAGACATGCCCCTGTCAGCAAGAACTGTGCACGATCGTAGCATCATGATGGCAAATCAAGTCGAGGAAACACAAATTAAGGACATAAACGCCGGGACATACTTTTCTCTCGCGTTAGATGAGTCAACAGACGTTAGCCATCTATCTCAGTGCAGTATAATTGCCAGGTATGCTGCAGGTGACACACTGCTTAAGGAAAGCTTGGCTGTTTTGCCAATGAAAGGGACAACAAGAGGAGAGGATTTATTCACGTCTTTCATGGAGTTTGCTAAAGAAAAAAAACTACCGATGGATAAACTTATTTCTGTCTGTACTGACGGTGCACCCTGTATGTTGGGGAAGAACAAAGGATTTGTAGCGCTTCTCCGTGAACATGAAAAGAGAGCCATCCCAAGTTTTCATTGCATCCTGCACCAGGAGGCGCTTTGCGCTCAGACGAGTGGCCAGGAGCTTGGTGAGGTGATGTCACTGGTCATTCGAGTGGTCAACTTTATTGTTGCCCGAGTTTTAAATGATCGCCAGTTTAAAGCTCTGTTAGAAGAAGTTGGGAATCATTATCCCGGTCTGCTTTTACGCAGCAACGTGCGTTGGTTGTCAAGGGGGAAGGTGCTCAGCCGTTTTGCAGCTTGCCTGAGTGAAATCCGGACTTTTCTTGAAATGAAAGGCGTCAAGCATCCTGAGCTAGACAACACTGACTGGCTCCTGCAGTTTCACTATCTCGTGGACATAACTGGCCATCTGAACCAGCTCAAGTGAAAATGCAAGGTATTGGAAATACAATCTCATCCCTTCAACAAGCAGTGTTTGCATTTGAAAGCAAGCTGGAAGTCTTTCTCAGGGACATTGAAACAGGTCGTCTTCTGCACTTTGAAAGACTGCAACAATTTAGAGATGCATGCTTAGCAAGTGACTCCACTCAACATCTGGATCTCCAGCAGCTAGCTGGCTTTACGTCCAATCTCCTGCAGTCCTTCAAAGCACGTTTTGGAGAATTTCGTGCGCGCACTGGTCTTTTCAAGTTCATCACTCATCCACATGAGTGTGCAGTGGACAAAATCGACCTGACATGCATCCCCGGGGTCTCTATCGGAGACTTTGAGCTGGAAGTTGCTGACCTGAAGGCATCAGACACGTGGATGAGTAAGTTCAAGTCACTTGATGGAGAGTTGGAAAGTCTTGCGCGACAGCGAGCAGAGCTGGCAAGGGAACACAAGTGGACAGAAATGAAAAATCTTCAACCTGAAGACCAGCTGATTCTTAAAACTTGGAACGAGCTTCCTGTGACATACCACACAATGCAGCGTGTGAGTATTGCCGTATTGACCATGTTTGGCTCTACATATGCATGTGAGCAGTCATTCTCGCATATGAGGAACATTAAGACCAACCTACGCTCACGTTTAACTGATGGAAGCCTCAACGCCTGCATGAAGCTCAACCTCACCACGTATGAACCAGACTACAAGGCCATCAGCAAAACCATGCAGCACCAGAAGTCGCATTAAAAGTAAGACATATTTAATTTATTATACGTTAAAAATACTATATGGCTCTCAATGAAATATATTTAGAAATATTTGGCTTTTATGGCTCTCCCAGTCAAAAAGGTTCCTGACCCCTGGTTTAGACGGTAGCAATTTGTTTTTATCCAAGGCACTTACAAAGACATACATAGTAACAAGCTACAAAGACTGACCTAGCGGTAGTGATGTTTGCTTCAAGCAGACCAGCACGTGTGGAAGTGTGGCGTTCTGGCTCTATTTCATCAAGTCTGTTTTGTGGCTCTGATTGATTAAAGGCCAATCCATCTCACCTCATCTCATCATCAGCCGCTTTTTCGGGGTTGGGTCGCGGGGGCAGCAAGCTAAGTAAGGCACTCCAGACGTCCCTCTCTCAAGCAACGCCCTCCAGCTCCTCCTGGGGGATCCCAAGGCGTTCCCAGGAGATGGACATGTAGTCCCTCCAGCGAGTTCTGGGTCTACCCCGGGGTCTCCTCCCAGTTGGACGTGCCCGGAAAATCTCCAAAGGAAGGCGCCCAAGAGGCATCCTAATCAGATGCCCGAACCACCTCGACTGACTCCTTTCAACGCGAAGGAGCAGCGGCTCTACCCCAAGCTCTCTTCAGATGTCTGAGTTCCTCACCCTATCTCTGAGGCTGAGCCCAGACACCCTACGGAGGGAACTCATTTCAGCCGCTTATATCCACGATCTCACCCTTTCGGTCACTACCCAAAGCTCATAACCATAGGTGAGGAGTGGAATGAAGATTGATTGGTAAAATCAGAGCTTTGCCTTTCGCCTCAGCTCCTTCTTCACCACAATGGTCCGGTACAACGTCTGCATTACTGCTGATGCTGCACCAATCTGCCTGCCATTCTCCCGCTCCAACCTACTCTCACTCATGAAAAAGACCCCAAGATACTTGAACTCCTTCACTTGAGGCCACAACTCATCCCCAACCCGGAGCGAGCAATCCATCGTTTTCTGGTAAAGAGCCATGGCCTCAGACTTGGAGGTGCTGACTCTCATCCTGGCCATTTCACACTCGGCTGCAAACCACCGCAGTGCCAGCTGAAGGTCGCGTTCTGACAAAACCACATCATCTGCGAAGAGCAGCGATGCAATTCTGAGGTTCCCAAAACAGACACACTCCTCACCTTGGCTGCACCTTGAGATCCTGTCCATGAATATCACAAACAGAATCAGAGACAAGGGACAACCTTGGCGGAGTCCGATACCCACCGAAAACGTCTTTGAGTTTATGCCGAGAATGCGGACACAGCTCTCATTTTGGTTCTAAAAGAACCGGATGGCTTGTAGCAACTGCCCTGGTACCCCATACTCCTGCATTACCCCCCACAGAGTGCCCCGGAGTACACGGTCGTAAGCCTTCTCCAAGTCCACAAAACACATGTAGACTGGCTTGTCAAACTCCCATGCCTCCCTCAGCACTTTGGCAAGGGTAAAGAGTTGGTCCATTGTTCCACAGCCAGGACGGAATCCACATTGTTCCTCCTGGATCTGAGGTTCAACAATCGGTCGGAGCCTCCTTTCCAGCACCCTAGAGTACACTTTCCCAGGGAGGCTGAGCAGTGTGATGCTGATCCAATCGCCTGCAAAGTAATTTTGGTTCCCACCCACTGACGACATCCCAAATACTTACGAATGCCTATTGAATCTTGCTTTTGGAGGACCCAGAGAGAGTCTTGTTAATGGTTATAGAGCAATTCATTATTGGTAACCGGACAATTAAAAAAGAGGAGTTAATGAGACTTTGCTAATAAAGTCTTTCAATAATACATAAGTCTTTTAATAATAAATAACTTCACTAAACCACCATGGGATGTAACAAGAGCGGTCACTAGCTATCATTTAGGCCCAGTGCCAACACATGCAGGCGATAGCCAATGAGAGCTCTTGTTACATCCCTCAGTGGATTAGTATAGTTTTGGCACAAGACCCCAGAGTGACACTGAAATGACTGTCAAATGGATCTTTAAGAATATGAATCTAGCAAATTATTTCTCTTACTCTTTTAAAAACTGTTAACAACAAACTGACTTACAAATCTCAGTATTTATTTATTTATTTATTTTAATTGATCTATTTATGAATTATTTTATTTAGTCATTTAATCAGACTCAGAATCAAAATACTTTATTCATCCCCGAGGGGAAATTAGGTAATTTATTCAAACCTTTTTTATATAAAGTATTTATTAATAGATTTATGTATTAATTTGTAAAGTCATCAATCCCTCTTTTTATTGTCCATTTAGATACCAATTAATGAACTGATCAATAAGCATTAAGAAGACTCTCTGGGTCCTCCATACTTGTTACAGACCACAAAGAGCCAAGAGAAATTTGTGAGTTGGCTTTGCCAAGCTGCAGAACCCACCCCGCTGCTGATGTAAAATGAATCAAGGTTGTACTTGTTGTGTACAGCCATACATGCAGGATTCGTCCCTGGCAGGATGACAGATCACTACCACATTTATTCCTGCCAGAACATTCTAAAACTTTTACTTTTTGATCCCATATATCGTAGCACACTCAGCAATACTACATGTCCCATTATTAAATGTCACATGCCTTGGGTCTACATATCATCAGTGGTGCTGGTTGAGACATAATATCACAAGTATAAGGACATGGTGAGTGAGAGTTCCCATGTAGTGAGAAAGAAATGGGTGAATGCACCCAAATACAAAATTCAAGTGACGTTTGTCTACAACGTTTAGATGAATGAAGCTACATTTGATTCATACATACAATGCCCAACCCACGTTGCAGGTTAATTATAAGTATGCCATTAATTATGACCTCTAACACTTTACAGATTAGTTACTAGATCACATATCAGCACACCCCATCCAACCCCAACTTCCACCCTCCAATCCCTAACGTAGCACCAGACACAACAAGCCTGTTTTATTTCTGAAAAGTTTGGGGGCAGTGAGATTTTTCCACTCCCGGTATGGGAAGATGGCGGCACAAATTCACATTTGCAGCGGCCTCACCCAGAACCAGTGTGGGAAGATGGTGCGCAAATTCACGTTTGCGGCAGTCTCATCCAGTACCGTCCATGCATTGTCTTTGTTCACGTCTAAATTTTGTCTTCACTTCCAGAAATTGAGGTACAGAAGAGGTACACTTCTGTGCTCATGGGTACATTACAGCAACAGAGGTACAATATTGTACTTTGAAGGATCAGATATGTATCTTTCCATAAGCTGAAAGGTAACAAAGGTAGTTAAAAGACAGTGAAGTACAATTACATGGGTACATTATTGTACTTCAGAAAGGTACTGCCCCAGTGACAAGCATTTGTATCCACTTAGGTACACACTGGTACTTGTTTTTCTTAAGTGTGTTCGTTTGATGGCTGGGAGAGCTGGCGCTGGATCGGCTGGGAGAGCTTGGTCTGCTGCGTCCTGTGGGCCCAGGGCCGTGGTCCCTGCCCGAAGCTGTGCCCGAAGAGGAGACACCGAGGGCGGTCTGACATGACGTGGAAGCGGGGCAGGTTAAGCTAACTGCTAGCCCATGCAGACCGGCAGTTCTGACAGTCATCCTGGCTGGGGTTCATTTTCTTGGAGAGTGATTTTTTTTTTGTAGTTTGGATATATGTGTTCTTATAGTTTTTGGATATGTATTGCACTGCTGTGGGCTGGGGAAAATGATGTTTTGTTTTATTTCATGTGTGCAAGTGCATGAAATTAAATGACAAATGAAGTGTTTCTGATTCTGATAAGAGCCTGCCTTAAGCTGCAGAGGGTTCAAGGATAGCTGTTGTGTTCCTTCTCAAAATGTCAATTGAAATGTGTCTGTGCATATGTATTATCACGTGTGTGTGTGTGTGTGTGTGTGTGTGTGTGTGTGTGTGTGTGCTTGCGGCATGTTCGTGGCTCCCTCTTCTACAGATCCGGTGCTTCAAATTTTGACGCATGCTCCTTAACCAGATCTACTCAGAGAAATTGATGCTAATAGGTTATTATCATGATACCAACCCCATTTCCTCCTGGGTCAACCCTGTTATCAAAACCCATTAAGAACCTACATGTCCAATAGCCTGTGATGAACCTAAATTCAGTGGCTAAAGACGAAATAAAGAATGGCTATCACAATGCATTATGGGTCCAAAAACTTGCAAATAACTTTACCTTATTAAGCTGGAAAATGTGACGCAATACTTTACAAGGAGGACAGGTTTGCTACGGCTGTCTGCAGAACGGAATAGGAAGCAGAACTCATGGGGAGGACAGCCATTAGCAATATCAACATGATGGAGATTTCATCAGCGACATGATCAGCTGGCTAATGCTTTCAGAGTGATGAAGGGAGGCCAAGCGGAGTCTGACTGGCTTGAATTCACTGACGCCATAAAAGCAAACACCTTTCATCCTCCTTATTTGGTGTGTGTTGCCACATGGAGCAAGGTGAGAATAAAGGTAGTGAAAGAGTTACCTCACACCGGCGAGGAACGAGGAATTCCATTTGGATTTAAAGAAAAGTATGAGGTCACCACCCACCCAAAACAAACAAATGGGCATCAAAGCAAACTTTTCTATTATAAAACCCATAACTTCCTTGTCTTTCATGGGGAGCGAGTGAGAGAGAGAGAGAGAGAGAGAGAGAGAGAGAGAGAGAGAGAGAGAGAGAGAGAGAGAGAGAAGAGAAAGAGAGTAAGAGAAATAGAGAACAAGAGAAAGACAGACAGAGTGAGAGAAAGGGAGAGAGGGTGAGAGAGAGAGCGAGAGAAAGAGCGAGAGAGCAGGAGAGACAGCAAGAGAAAGAGAGAGGGAGCAACAGAAAGATGGCGCAAGAGAAAGAGAAGAGAGCAATAGAAAGAGAGAGAAAGCACGAGACAGAGCAAGAGCAAGAGAAAGAGAGCAATAGAAAGAGAAGAGAGCAAGAGAAATAGAGAGACCAAGAGAAATAGACAGAGAACAAGAGAAAGACAAAGACAGAACATGAGAAAGAGAAAGAGAGAGCAAGACCAAGAGAAAGAGACAGAGACAGCAAGAGAAAGAGAGACAGCGAGAGAGAGTGAGACAGAGCGAGAGAAAGAGAGCGAGAGAGGGGGGGGGAGAGAGGGAGAGAGCATGCTTTTGTCAGTTTAACACATTAAATATTGGCTTAAGACTGTTAATCTTGTCCCGGGTCCGCGTGGGCTTGGTAAAACACTGATGTGGAAAAATAAAAAAAATTCTAAGTCTAATAATCTTTTCAGGGTTGATTAATGCATCACACCTCCCACCTACAGACAGCCCACCTTCACAACCCATATGATTTACCGCCAGTTGGTCTCCCTTCCATCTCCCCCTGTCTTCATGCTGCCTACTACACAACACAACACAACACAGCACAACACAACACAGCACACCACCGGCTGAGAGGAGAAGACGTGAGCGACCAATGAGAGTTCATGAGAGTCGGCACACGATGTGTTTCCTGTCTGAATATCTTACTGCAGCGCTCGCTAAATTGGCGATCAATCAGACACAGATGAGGGATGTATTTTCTGCCGCCGTCCCACAGGGAGGCTGAAACACGACGGTCCGGGCCTTTTTCCTGCCCATTTCACACCGCGGATAAAACTCATCCCCACGTTGCACCGTGTTTGCACTGCATGTGTCAAGTGGGACCAGGACACAATAAAACACAGACGGTCTCTAGGCTCCTCGCCGAGGTCAGGCTTTCACTTTCTCCCATTTCCCTCAGCCCATCTGACTATCAGACGAAGCGCTCCGATCCAGATCCTGCCCGCATGCCCTCCTGCCTCTGCAGGCTGTAATATATGGGAAGTTCAGTGACAGTGACAGGAACTACAACAGGCTGACGAACACCCTGTTGACCAGCTGGCAAGTCCAAACAAAACCTTTGTGAATGGTCTTCATAGGGACAAGGTCCAGTAGAAATCAGAACCAGAATCAGAAACACTTTATTTGTTGTTTCATTTCATGCACTTGCGCATATGAAATGAGACAAAACATCGTTTCCCCCAGCCCACAGCAGTGCAACACAAAGACAAAAACATGTCCAAAAACTAAAAGAACACATATGTCCAAACTAACACATATACAATGGTGTGAAAAAGTGTTTGCCCCCTTCCTGATTTCTTATTTTTGTCACACTTAAATGTTTCAGATCATCAAACAAATTTAAATATTAGACAAAGATAACACAAGTAAACACAAAATGCAGTTTTTAAATGAAGGTTTTTATTATTAAGGGAAAAGAAAAATCCAAACCTACATGGCCCTGTGTGAAAAAGTGATTGCCCCCCCCCCCCTGTTAAAACATAAATTAAGTGTGGTTTATCACATCTTTGGAAACCTGAGTTCAATTTCTCTAGCCATACCCAGGCCTGATTACTGCCACACCTCTTCTCAATCAAGAAATCACTTAAATAGGACCTGCCTGACAAAGTGAAGTAGACCAAAAGATCCTAAAAAGCTAGACATCATGCTGCGATCCGAAGAAATTCAAGAACAAATGAGAAACAAAGTAATTGAAATCTATCAGTCTGGAAAAGGTTATAAAGCCATTTCTAAAGCTTTGGGACTCCAGCGAACCACAGTGAGAGCCATTATCCACAAATGGCGAAAACACGGAACAGTGGTGAACCTTCCCAGGAGTGGCCGGCCGACCAAAATTACCCCAAGAGCGCAGCGACGACTCATCCAAGAGGCCACAAAAGACCCCACAACAACATCCAAAGAACTGCAGGCCTCACTTGCCTTAGTTAAGGTCAGTGTCCATGACTCCACCATAAGAAAGAGACTGGGCAAAAATGGCCTGCATGGCAGAGTTCCAAGACGAAAACCACTGCTGAGCAAAAAGAACATAAAGGCTCATCTCAGTTTTGCCAGAAAACATCTTGATGATCCCCAAGACTTTTGGGAAAATACTCTGTGGACTGACGAGACAAAAGTTGAACTTTTTGGAAGGTGTGTGTCCCATTACATCTGGCGTAAAAGTAACACAGCATTTCAGAAAAGTAACATCATACCAACAGTAAAATATGGTGGTGGTAGTGTGATGGTCTGGGGCTGCTTCAGGACCTGGAAGACTTGCTGTGGTAAATGGAACCACGAATTCCGCTGTCTACCAAAAAATCCTGAAGGAGAATGTCCGGCCATCTGCTCGTGACCTCAAGCTGAAGCGCACTTGGGTTCTGCAGCAGGACAATGATCCAAAACACACCAGCAAGTCCACCTCTGAATGGCTTAAGAAAAACAAAATGAAGACTTTAGAGTGGCCTAGTCAAAGTCCTGACCTGAATCCGATTGAGATGCTGTGGCATGACCTTAAAAAGGCGGTTCATGCTCAGAAAACCCTCCAATGTGGCTGAATTACAACAATTCTGCAAAGATGAGTGGGCCAAAATTCCTCCACAGCGCTGTAAGACTCATTGCCAGTTATCGCAAACGCTTGTTGCAGTTGTTGCTGCTAAGGGTGGCCCAACCAGTTATTAGGTTTAGGGGGCAATCACTTTTTCACACAGGGCCATGTAGCTTTGGATTTTTTTTCCCTTAATAATAAAAACCTTCATTTAAAAAGTGCATTTTGTGTTTACTTGTGTTATCTTTGTCTAATATTTAAATTTGTTTGATGATCTGAAACATTTAAGTGTGACAAACATGCAAAAAAATAAGAAATCAGGAAGGGGGCAAACACTTTTTCACACCACTGTATCTACAATAAATAAAAAAATAGAATAAATCACTGTCCAGGGGAGTGAACGCCAGCCAGGATGACTGTTGTAACTGCCGATCTGCGTGTGCTAGCAGTTAGCTTAGCCTGCCCCACTTCGACATCCTGTCAGACCGCCCTCGGTGTTTCCTCTTCAGGTGCAGCTCCAGTCAGGGCCGTGGTCCTTGGGCCCACATGACCCAGCAGACCAAGCTCCCTCAGCCGATCCAGCGCCAGCTCTTCCAGCCAGACACCTTCGACACACCTCCCCGCACTCCACATGACGACACCAAAAACACAGCCAAGGTTAGGCGAGGCCGCCGCCAGGCCGCCCTTGGTGCCATCGGAACTGCCGGTCTGCATGGGCTAGCAGTTAGCTTAGCCTGCCCCGCTTCCACGTCCTGTCAGACCGTCCTCGGTGTTTCCTCTTCGGGCACAGCTCCAGGCAGGGCCGTGGTCGCTGGGCCCACAGGATGCAGCAGACCAAGCTCTCCCAGCCGATCCAGCGCCAGCTCTCCAAGCATCAAACGAAGACAAACTTAGACACATACATGGACAAAGAAACTGCATGGATGGTACTGGGTGAGGCTGCCGCAAATGTGAATTCGTGCCGCCATCTTCCCACACCGCTTCCGGTGTATTACATTTACATGCTGCAGTAAAAGCCCACTGGCACAGAATTCGGTTTTGCAAGGGCTTCTGGGAAAAAATAATGGGATGTATTTGGAGTTTTGGAGTAATATGGAAGCCCCCCCCCAAAAAAAGAAGAGTGTCAATAATCTGGACCATTTTCACCCTCCCCACAAGAGAGAAATAACTGATAAAAACGCTACTCTGTCGAAGACGGACATGCTTGTGAAAGTCTTTCAGATAACATTTGCCTACAGGTGGCTGCTAAATTGGGCCCTTTGGGATTATTAGCAGAGATTCAAAGTCTTGTTCTTCAAACTGTTTGAAATGGAGGAGAGGGTTTAAAGAAGGTAATTAGAGACAGACAGGGCTGAGGCATGCTGGGAGTTTAAAAAAAGACGGTTGAGCGGAGTGAACACTGAGGGAAGTGAAACAGGAAATTAAAAAAAAAATGAAAAAAGTAAGCTAATATACTGAAAAAATCTTATTTACCAAAAGGAGACAGACACGGTTTCTTATCAAGAATTTTTTTTTTTAGGTTCGAGACCCTGCATGCAGAGTTGTGCAAAAGCATTCCCAGTGTTCATAAAAACACAACCTGCAGGGCAGAACTTGGCCAGTATCCACTTACAAATGTAGAGGAGTGCAAAGATGTGAAGAAAAGAGATAACCCGCCCTGCCAGCTGGTCCTGAAGCTCCATCCACAGAAATGCATCAACCCGACAGAGACTGCCTCGAATACAGTCTGGCCCAACCAAATTATCACCAATCAAAAACACAAACAAGGGCGTCCGGATAGCGTGGCGGTCTATTCCCTTGCCTACCAACATGGGGATCAGCCAGTTTGAATCCCTGTGTTACCTCCGGCTTGGTCGGGTGTTCCTACAGACACAATTGGTGTGTCTGAGGGTGGGAAGCCGGTCGTGGGTATGTGTCCTAGTCGCTGCACTAGTGCCTCCTCTGGTCAGTTGGGGCGCCTGTTCAGGGGGAGGGGGAACTGGGGGGAATAGCGTGATCCTCCCACACGCTACATCACCCTGGTGAAACTCCTCACTCTCAGGTGAAAAGAAGCGGCTGGCGACTCCACGTGTATCGGAGGAGGCATGTGGTAGTCTGCAGCCCTCCCCGGATCGGCAGAGGGGGCGGAGCAAAGACCAGGGAAGTCGGAAGACTGGGGTAATTGGCCAAGTACAACTGGGGAGAAAAAAAAGGGGGGGGGAAATAAAATAAAATAAAAAAAACAATTAAAACACTTATTGGAAATAAGCGATGCAATGGGAATGATGTATTCTACAAGTAAACGTCTGTAAGTAAACTGAAATTCGTTTGTCCCTAAATGGAGAGGACACTACGGCAGAACACCTTATGGCTGTGACTGATGGTAAAATGAGAATAACGTGGACAAAGCACGGACTCGGTGGGCACAGCCTGTTTCATACAGCTTGCAGGCTGTACTCATACTGTCAACCACAGGGAGGCTGAAACCCAATCTCACTTCTTGATAGGTTCTGAGAGATTCAAATACATACGGCTTATTTCGATTTAATATACACGATATACCCTGAATTCAACCAACTCCACCTGAATTTAAGCAACAGTAGCCTTACTGAATATATACACCGATCAGCCAATACATTAAAACCACTGACGGGTAAGTGAATAACATTGATTATCTCATTACAATGGCACCTGCCAAGGGGTGGGATGTATTAGGCAGCAAGTGAACAGTCGGTTCTTGAAGCAGAAATGGTGGAAGGAGGAAAAAAGGGCAAACGTAAGGATTTGAGCGACTTTGACAAGGCTCAAATTGTGATGGCTAGACGACTGGGTCAGAGCATCACCAAAACACCAGGTCTTCTGGGGTGTTGCTGGTCAGTACCAAAAGTGATCCAAGGAAGGAAAACCAGTGGACCCTACAAGTGGACCCTACAAAAGAACTACTGTAGCTCAAATTCCTGCAAAAGTTAATGCTGACTATCATAGACAGGTGTCAGAACACACGCTGTATCACAGCTTGTGGCTGTGTAGCTGCAGACCAGTTAGCGTGCCCATGATGACCCCTGTCCACCACCAAAAGTGCCTACAATGGGCATGTAAATGTCAGAACTGGACCATGGAGCAATGGAAGAAGGTGGCCTAGTCTGATGAATCACATTTCCTTTCACAACATGTGGACTGCCAGGTGCATATGCGTCATTTATCTGGGGAAGAGATGGCGCCAGGATGCACTATGGGAAGAAGGTAAGCCGGCAGAGGCAGTGCAATGCTCTGGGCAATGTTCTGCTGGGAAACCTTGGGTCCTGGCATTCATGTGGATGTTACTCTGACGCGTACCACCTACCTAAACATCGTTGCAGACCAAGTACACCCCTTCAGGGCAATGGTATTCCCTGATGGCAGTGGCCTCTTTCAGTGGGACAATTCATCCTGCCATACTGCACACATTGTTCTGGAATGGTTTGAGGATCATGACAGAGTTCAAGGTGTTTGCCTTGGCCTCCAGATTCTTCGGATCTCAATCCAATTGAGCATCTGCGGGATGTGCTGGAAAAGCAAGTCTGATCTGAGGCCCCACCTCGCAACTTACAGGAAAGGGAACTCTTAATGCTACAGCATACAAGGACATTCTAGAGAATTGTGAGCTTCCAACTTTGTGGCAACAGTCTGGGGAAGGCCCTTGCCTGTTTCAGCATGACAATGTGCCCATGCCTAAAGTCAGGTCCATGAAGACATGGTTTGCCGAGTTTGGTGGGGAAGAACTTGACTGGCGTGCACAGAGCCCTGATCTCAGCCCCAACCAACACCGTTGGGATGAACTGGAACCCAGACTGTGAACCAGGGAGCGAATCCCTGCAGCCATACTTCCAAAATCTAATGGACAGCCTTCCCAGAGGAGTGGAGGCTGTTCTAACAGCAAGGAGGCACCAACCCCATATGAAGGCCTACGGTTTTGGAGTGATATCTTTAACAAGCACATATGGATGTGATGTTTGGGTGCCCACATACTTTAGGCCCTGTAGTGTACAAGTGTATACCTTCCACAGCTCATTTCTTACTAAACTCTCTAGGCTTATGAACGCCACATGATATGTAAGAAACTGACCACACGGTGTGATTTACGACGAATTCTGCGCATATAAGGCAAAAACGCATCCTCAAAAAGACACATCAGAAATGTCCCCGAAGGACTAGGTGACGAAAACCATATTAAGAAAATGCCGTTTTCTTGATAATGTGTGCTGCAGCCTGCGGTATCGAAAATATGTGCATTTGTTTTTTGTTTTTTACAGTCCTACCGTTGTTTATATACAACATTATCTGTTCAATTCAGTCACTGTTTTAATGATATTTCAATTAAGGGAAAGTGGTTAATCTGTAACAAGTGATCATTTTGGATTTTTTGGAACAATTTTTTTTTTAACGCTGCTCTCACACCGAGCGCCATCTGGTATTAAAAGATCCTGAAAAATGTTGCAATATACAATTTCATTTAGCAGCTGCTTTTATCCAAAGGAATGTACATGTGAGAGGTAGTTGGCTTGTATGGCATCCGGAGTCTAAGCCACGGACTCTTACTGGAGACTTGTCCCAGCTAGGGTTTGAACCCCCGGTCTCTGGTGGGAAATCTACTGAGCGCACATGCTCTCTCTCTCTATTATACTATATACGCATATATATATATAGAGAGAGAGAGAGAGAGAGAGAGAGAGAGAGAGAGAGAGAGAGAGAGAGAGAGAGAGAGAGAGAGAGAGAGTTTGGTCCAGCGTTTTTTTCCTAGGCTACATATATTTTATGTTTTATCTTTTTTATTTTATTTATTTATCCAATTTTTATTTTTAGTATTGTTTATATCTTATACTTTTATGATTTTATATTTTCAATTCTTTCAACACCTTATTTTAATTGCTTTTATCATAATCCTTGTTTCATCGGCTCTAATTCTCTCCGTTTTAATTATGCTCTTGTGACTTTATCCTGACCATGTTTTACCTTGTTCTGTGCAGCAGATTTGGCATGATGTCCTATATTCTTATTCTATTTTGTTGTTTTATCTTGACTATGCATTATTTTATCCTCTTGTGTAAGGCACCTTGTAACGCTGTTCAGAAAGGTGTGATATAAATAAAGTTTTTTATTATAATCATTATTGTTATTAATTCATTCATCATCAGCTGCTTCTCCGGGGGGTCGGGTCACGGTGGCAGCAAGATAAGTAGGGCACTCCAGACGTCCCTCTCCCCAGCGACGCCCTCCAGCTCCTCCTGGGGGATGCCAAGGTGTTCCCAGGCCAGATTGGACATGTAGTCCCTCCAGCGAGTTCTGGGTCTACCCCGTGGTCTCCTCCCAGGTGGCCGTGCCAGGAAAACCTCCAAAGGAAGGTGCCCAGGAGGCATCCTAATCAGATGCCTGAACCACCCCAACTGGCTCCTTTCGACGCGAAGGAGCAGCGGCTCTACTCCGAGCTCCCTCCGCATGTCCGAGCTCCTCACCCTATCTGTAAGGCTGAGCCCAGACACCCTACGGAGGAAACCCATTTCAGCCACTTGTATCCGCCATCTCACCCTTAACGTCACTACCCAAAGCTCATGACCATAGGTGAGGGCTGAAACGAAGACTGACTGGTAAATTGAGAGCTTTGCCTTCTGGCTCAGCTCCCTCTTCCCCACAACGGTCCGGTACAATGTCCGCATTACTGCTGATGCTGCACCAGTCCGTCTGTCAATCCCCCGCTCCATCCTACCCTCACTCGTTATTATTATCATTATTATTATTATATAGCATCCCTTTCTTGATCATTTGTACTCTTCTATTTTGTGTCCTTGTAAGAATTGTAAGCTTCTATGTGTATGTAGCAGCATTAATACCCAGACAATCATACACGGCGTACCAGCCACCATGTTCTTAGGAAACACATACTGCAACCCTGCTGCATTACAGGGAGAGTGACCAATACCATGGCAGGTACCCACATCTGCCACAGGGACAGGTATGTGATCTCTACAATGCAGACCGAGGTGTAAGATGAAAAACTGAAATAGTTCGTGGCAGTCAGATATGTGTTGGAGTTTCTGCAGCTGACTTCCCAGCCAAACCCTGAGTTTGTGACAACGCAGGCCTCTGGAGTCTTAAGACGTGTAAGAATTGAGCACCGCACACACCAATGAGCCTTGGCTGACACACACACATACACGTGGCCTACGCCCTAACACATGGCACCCCCCTGATGACACATGGAACCTGTGTGACCGAGTGAATTAACCAAATCAGATTCCGCTAACATCCTTTCAAATTGCTTTGGGAAATGCATGCAAGAACAAGACCTGCTCAGCGGCCGTGAGGGGAATCAGCTCGAGCTAGTCTTATTTACACACATCTAATGGACCTTTCCTGACAAATGCAACCAATTTGTTTGCATCTCAACTCTCAGCCGGCGTGCCGCTGCTGCATCGTATACAAGTTAAATGTGTTTCCCTCCTCATCAAGCGCCGCGTGCATCTGTTTTTCAGACTGTTTCCAGCCGTCATGTCCTGAGTGCTATCCCCAGCATGAAGTGCACACACTCACAGCTTGATGAACTGAACAAGCCCTTCACTTGAATGAAAGCATCTTCAAGAATCCTGCACGCCCAATATATTTTTTGCCAAAAGATTGGAGGCTTCAGTGCGATCAAGTCAGGGCAGGAGTCGACGATCAAATAAAATCCACAAAATAGGGGCATCCGGGTGGTGTGGCGGTCTATTCCGTTGCTTACCAACACGGGGCTCGCTGGTTCAAATCACTGTGTTACCTCCGGCTTGGTCAGGTGTCCCTACAGACCCAACTGTCCGTATCTGTGAGTGGGAAGCCGGATGTGGGTTTGTGTCCTGGTCGCTGCACTAGCACCTCCCCTGGTTGGTCAGAGCGCCAGTTCGGGGGGGGGGACTGGGGGAGAATAGCATGATCCTCCCACGTGCTACGTCCCCCTGGCGAAAGTCCTCACTGTCAGGGGAAAAGAAGCAGCTGGCGACTCCACGTGTATCGGAGGAGGCATGTGGTAGTCTGCAGCCCTCCCTGGATCGGCAGAGGGGGTGGAGCAGCGACCGGGACGGCTCGGAAGAGTGGGGTAATTGGCCAAGTACAATTGGGAGGAAAAGGGGGAAAAATTTAAAAAAAATAAATTCATAAACTAATAATAGAGAAGAAGGACAGGATTAGGAACGAGTATATTAGAGGGACAGCTCAGGTTGGACGGTTTGGAGACAAAGCAAGAGAGGCAAGATTGAGATGGTGTGGACATGGGTGGAGGAGAGATGTTGGGTATATTGGGGGAAGGATGCTGAATATGGAGCTGCCAGGGAAGAGGAGAAGAGGAAGGCCAAAGAGGAGGTTTATGGATGTGGTGAGGGAGGACATGCAGGTGGCTGGTGTGACAGAGGAAGATGCAGAGCACAGGAAGAGATGGAAATGGATGATCCGCTGTGGCGCCCCCTAACAGGAGCAGCCGAAAGTAGTAGTAGTAGTAGTAGAAACTAATAATAGAGGCAAACCATAAAATCAATTAAAATAATCTAATGGTCCCAAGGATTTGTCAAAAGTTGTGTTATTAAAAGTGAAAAGCAAGTAGAGCAACAAACAAACCATCAGCTGGGAACCGGGACATGGACACCATCATCACTGCCCTCTATATCCACACTCCTTATGGACACCTCCATCACTGCCCTCTACATCTACACTCCTTATGGACACCTCCATCACTGCCCTCTATATCCACACTCCTTATGGACACCTCCATCACTGCCCTCTATATCCGCACTCCTTAAGGACACCTCCATCACTGCCCTCTACATCCACACTCCTTATGGACACCTCCATCACTGCCCTCTACATTTACACTCCTTATGGACGCCTCCATCACTGTCATCTACATCTACACTCCTTTATATCCTTTATGCATTGAAACCACCATCACTGTCCTTTTATTTTTTAAAGTATTTTAAGTGTTTAAGTATTTTATTTTTAAGTATTTTAAGTAGATTATACTTAAAATACTGCGCTAATTTTCTGGTTTTGCCAAATTGGACATTTCTCAATGTATGTGATTGACAAATACAGCATGTGGTGCATCCTTCCTTCTTCACTTACCAGAAAGAAGACTACACAAACAAGTTCGTGGAGCAAGGAGACAAATAAAAACAAAAACAAAAAGGATAAGATTAGGAAGATGGGATAGCGTTCTGTGTGATTCAGCGCTCGTCCTCATGAGACTACAGAACATGTACGAGCCATCACACCTCAGTCCTTCCTCATCAACTTTCTCATCAGTCTGAGTCTCCGGCATCAACCATCACTTTATCGTCCGGCGGCATTGACAAATCATTGTGACACAATGAACAGCATCCCAACTCACAACACTGACTGACTTCCAGGCCCCCACAGTTGACAGTGGCAAGGTCTCTATCAGTACAGAGGCATATACTGGTGTTGCCCACCTGTGCTCTGCTGATGGTGACCCCAGACATTCATTCATTCATTCATCATCAGCCGCTTCTCCGGGGTCGGGTCGCAGTGGCAGCAAGCTAAGTAGGGCGCTCCAGACCTCCCTCTCCCCAGCAACGCCCTGCAGCTCCTCCTGGGGGATCCCAAGGCGTTCCCAGGCCAGACTGGACATGTAGTATCTCCAGCGAGTTCTGGCTCTACCCCGGGGTCTCCTCCCAGTTGGCCGTGCCCGGAAACCCCCCAGAGGAAGGCGTCCAGGAGGCAACCTAATCAGATGCCCGAACCACTTGAACTGGCTCAAATGCTTAAAACAGCAGGCACACAGAAGTAGATAACAAAACCTCCTGACAGGCCTACTTTTTACAAGGTGTTTATTGCATTCAAGCGATGTTTACCAGAGCTATCACAGTCCTTCACATCGTCCAAGCACTCAAGTCAGGGAGCACCTATCTCCATCAGCCCACCACCGCCCACTCTGTACTGGCCACCTAACGCTCCTTTTCATTGCAGAATGATTCAGTACAAAGTCAAGACTGGCACGGCATTTAACCACAAGCCCCCCACCCCCTCGTGAAGTTTCCCCTCCCCTTTTTCTCCCTAATTATACTCAAATACCCCACTCTTCTGAGCCGTCCCGGTCGCTGCTCCACCCCCTCTGCCGATCCGGGGAGAGGGCTGCAGACTACCACACGCCTCCTCCCATACATGTGGAGTTGCCAGCTGCTTCTTTTCACCTAGCAGTGAGGAGTTTCACCAGGGGAACGTAGCACGTGGGAGGATCACACTATTCCCCCCAGTTCCCCCTCCCGAACCAGCCAGAGGAGGCGCTAGTGCAGCGACCAGGACACATACCCACATCCGGCTTCCCACCCGCAGACACGGGCAATTGTGTCTGTAGGGACGCCTGACCAAGCCGGAAGTAACATGTGAATTTGAACCGGCGATCCCCGTGTTGGTAGGCAACGGAATAGACCGCCACGCTACCTGGACGCCCCCTCCCACCACCTGTGAAGTTTTAAAGAATAACAGCAGTTCTAGAAAACACTGCACTTGAAGGGGCACACTGGCAGTGACGGAGCAATTGCAGGGTCTCGTATATCAGATGTCCACGGGGACGGGGGTGCAGTGGCTGGACAATATCCCACCGCATATCTTATTTACTCTTTTTCTACCACTCGGCCTGTAGTCTGAACAATGTGGGACGCCACTTCATTTTTCTTTTCAACTCGCTCAATCAGACCAGGCTAAGTGAGGCAACCAAACAAACTCTGGGGGGGGGGGGGGGGGGGATAAAACGTAAATGGATAAAGAGCAAAATGCGAAGCTCTCGTCTAACAAACAAGGTCTGATGGAAACTGTTTCACAACTCTAAGAGCAACTTGAATTAAATAGTTTGGGGGAACGTTTTGACTCAAGCTGTAAGTTATTTCTTTTTTTCCTCACCCCCCCTTTCCCCCCCAATTGTACTTGGCCAATTACCCCACTCTTCTGCACCATCCCGGTTGCTGCTCCACCCCCTCTGCCGATCCGGGGAGGGCTGCACACTACCACATGCCTCCTCCCATACATGTGGAGTCGCCAGCCGCTTCTTTTCACCTGACAGTGAGGAGTTTCACCAGAGGGACGTAGCGCGTGGGAGGATCACGCTATTCCCCCCTGTTTCTCCTCCCCCCGAACAGGCACCCTGACCAACCAGAGGGAGGCGCTAGTGCAGCGACCAAGACACATACCCACATCCGGCTTTCCACCCGCAGACACTGCCAATTAATTATGTCTGTAGGGACGCCTGACCAAGCCTGAAGTAACACAGGGATTCGAACCGGCGAGCCCCGTGTTGGTAGGCAACGGAATAGACCGCCACGCTACCCAGACACCCCAAGCTGTACGTTATGTCATTAACAGGCCTGGCTGGCGCTAGCTGCAACGGGACCTGAAACGGGCCGAGCGACATCTTCCAGTACCTGTAATGTCAGTCCCTCTGTCCTCATCAGAGTCCTCTTCTTTCACGTCTGTTTTGACCTCGTCCCTCATCTCCTGAACGAAGAAGTCGGTCTGGCGGGACAATGGCATCATGTAGTGGGTGAGATCTTCGTTACAGATCTCAATAGTCGGGAACGCACACAGTTTTCTCTCCTGCGAGCAGAGGAGAGGCAGAAGGAAAGGTAAGCAGAGAAGGTAGGAGGAGAGGAAACAAACAACAGACACCTTCATATAACATGCATCACATTTCCAGCTCAGTGCTCTTAAAACAGAAACACTGCACAATAAAGGTAGGAGAAATGGAAGCAGAGGACAGGAGGTTAGTCACCATTAGCTGAAGGGAGATACTGTCTCCACGGTCATAACAGGATTAGCTTTTATTTGACCCTCTGTGATAGATGGCACCCAAAAGACATTATGCAAGGAAAACAAGCAGAAAAGATTTTTTTTAGAAATACCTTAATTCATATATCCAGTTACTCATCATTCATGCACCACTCGCATCTACACTGGAGTTTAGGACAGTTTACTCTATATACAGCATGTGTAATGGTCAACACTGAGATCTGTTTTTGACATCTCAACCAAGTGCCATTTCAACATGGAGGGCAAATGCAGGCATCGTATAGTACATGTATGTAATTCAAATGGAAGGACCTCAGTCAGGCAGAGAAGATCAGAGGTCTGTTTCAGCTGAAGGTAACCGTGTGCCGTAGTGGGCCAAATGTATGTAGATTTAACTTCGAACCAATCACAACCAGAATCAGAATCCCTTTGTCATTTCATTTCATGCACTTGCGCACATGAAATGAAACAAAACCGTTTCCCCAGCCCACAGCAGTGCAACACAAAGACAAAGACTACAGGAACTTCACGAACACGTATATCCAAACTAACACATATATCCAAACTAACACATACACTCACCGGCCACTTTATTAGGCACACCTGTCCAACTGCTCGTTAACGCAAATTTCTAATCAGCCAATCACATGGCAGCAACTCAATGCATTTAGGCATGTAGACATGGTCAAGACGATCTGCTGCAATTCAAACCGAGCATCAGAATGGGGAAGAAAGGTGATTTAAGTGACTTTGAACGTGGCATGGTTGTTGGTGCCAGACGGGCTGGTCTGAGTATTTCAGAAACTGCTGATCTCCTGGGATTTTCACGCACAACCATCTCTAGGGTTTACAGAGAATGGTCCGAAAAAGAGAAAATATCCAGTGAGCGGCAGTTCTGTGGGCGAAAATGCCTTGTTGATGCCAGAGGTCAGAGGAGAATGGCCAGACTGGTTCGAGCTGATAGAAAGGCAACAGTAACTCAAATAACCACTCATTACAACCGAGGTATGCAGAAGAGCATCTCTGAATGCACAACACGTCGAACCTTGAGGCAGATGGGCTACAGCAGCAGAAGACCACACCGGGTGCCACTCCTGTCAGCTAAGAACAGGAAACTGAGGCTACAATTTGCACAGGCTCACCAAAATTGGACAATAGAAGATTGGAAAAACGTTGCCTGGTCTGATGAGTCTCGATTTCTGCTGCGACATTCGGATGGTAGGGTCAGAATTTGGCGTCAACAACATGAAAGCATGGATCCATCCTGCCTTGTATCAACGGTTCAGGCTGGTGGTGGTGGTGTAATGGTGTGGGGGATATTTTCTTGGCACACTTTGGGCCCCTTAGTACCAATTGAGCATCGTGTCAACGCCACAGCCTACCTGAGTATTGTTGCTGACCATGTCCATCCCTTTATGACCACAGTGTTCCCATCTTCTGATGGCTACTTCCAGCAGGATAACGCGCCATGTCATAAAGCTCGAATCATCTCAGACTGGTTTCTTGAACATGACAATGAGTTCACTGTACTCAAATGGCCTCCACAGTCACCAGATCTCAATCCAATAGAGCACCTTTGGGATGTGGTGGACCGGGAGATTCGCATCATGGATGTGCAGCCGACAAATCTGCAGCAACTGCGTGATGCTATCATGTCAATATGGACCAAACTCTCTGAGGAATGTTTCCAGTACCTTGTTGAATCTATGCCACGAAGGATTAAGGCAGTTCTGAAGGCAAAAGGGGGTCCAACCCGGTACTAGCAAGGTGTACCTAATAAAGTGGCCGGTGAGTGTATATCCAAACTAACACACATATCCAAACTAACACATATATCCAAACCATACAAAGAAAAAAATCACTGTCCAGGAGAACGAACACCAGCCAGGATGACTGTCGGAACTGATGGTCTGTATGGGCTAGCAGTTAGCTTAGCCTTCCCTACTTCTGCGTCCTGTTAGACCACCCTCGGTGTGCACAGCTCCAGTCAGGGCCGTGGTCCTTGGGCCCACAGGACGCAGCAGACCAAGCTCTCCAAGCCAATCCAGCGCCAGCTCTCCCAGCCAGACACCTCGACACACCTCCCTGCACTCCACAACACAACACTAAAAACACAGTCAAGGCCAGGCGAGGCGAGGCCACTGCCAGACCGCCCTCGGTATTACTGGAACTGCCAGTCAGCATGGGCTAGCAGTTAGCTTAGCCTGCCCCGCTTCCGCGTCCTGTCAGACCGCCCTCGGTGTTACCTCTTCGGGCACAGTTCCAGGCAGGGCCGTGGTCCCTGGGCCCACAGGACACAGCAGACCAGGCTCTCCCAGCCGATCCAGCGCCAGCTCTCCCAGCCATCAAACCAAGACAAACTTAGACACAGACATGGACAAAGACACTGCATGGACGGTACTGGCAGATGTGAATTTGCGCCATCTTCCCACATAAAAACATCAGGTGGTTTTACTGATCATCTGTCCTCTTTGGTGTAAGGTACCGATCAGTAAAATCAGCTGGTATAGTGAAGGTTTGGAAGGAAAACCTGCAAACTCTTGGCACTCCCTGGCACAAGGTTGTCTGCATCTGCTCTGTATCACCAATGAAGTAAAGCACAATGGGCAAGCTGCACGTCATACTATTTGGCTGGAGAGTATACCGGTTAAGAGGTATTACGGACACCCCTTTACGGTCAAATTTCACTTCCCTTATGGCTCCTACCAGTATTGGCCATTCACAAAGTTTGCTTTAGCAAACTGTCTTGACAATCACGAAAGAAGAATTTCTGCCACTTTCCTTCATCCATCCATCCAAGCCACTTATCCTCATTAGGATCGCGGGACGCTGGAGCCTATCCCAGCAGTCATTAGGCGACAGACGGGGAGACACCCTGGACACGTCACCAGTCCATCACAGGGCCAACACACACACACACACACACACACACACATTCACACCTAGGGACAATTTAGTACGGCTGAGTCACCTGACCTGCATGTCTTTGGACTGTGGGAGGAAACCGGAGCCCCCGGAGGAAACCCACACAGACACGGGGAGAACATGCAAACTCCACACAGAGGACGACCTGGGACGACCCCAAAGGTTGGACTACCCTGGGGTTCGAACCCAGGACCTTCTTGCTGTGAGGTGACCGCGCTAACCACTGCGCCTCCGTGCCGCCCTCTTGCTCTTACCTTCCTTCATTACACCACAAATCTGTGCTTAACATAAGTTATACGCCTACAAGTTTAGTTGCTATGGTTGGTGTAAAATAGGTTTATTCCTTCAGAGTGGGAGGGTTCGAAGGTCAATAAAAGTGCACCTGCTGCTTTTTAAGACGGCGGAGTTGAGGTGAAGGTGTGCCCCGGTTCATTTTCTACTGGGTCGCTGTGAGCAGGGCTGACTGATTGGCCGCTTTTTAATCTAGTCCTCGGCAAAATAAGCATGTAGGGGCTGGTACCGTATGAATCACCTGGCTGCTACACGCCAGGGTCCCGGCCCCCAGGGCTTCCTATGCAAATGAGAAGCTGTCTCCTTGAACCTGCTCCGATAATGAGCGGGCGAAAGATGGCACCCAACACAATAGGCACACACAAACACAATTATTTCAAGGGGAAACGGTCACGGAGGAGAGAAAGGGAGCAGTGAGCTTGTGAGAAATGTGCGTACCCGTCTAAGTAGCTACCCTAACATACTCCATCTCTTGATTACCAAACCTCCACGTGGCTTTTGGTTGGCTCTCAACAGCAGCTAATTCAAAGTTGTCTGATTTGTGTTTTCACGGGTTTATTACACTGCTAAGTGCAGAATTTTGCCTTTACCACAACCATGAAGAGTGGCACAGTGGCGCAGCGGTTGGCGCGGTCGCCTAACAACAAGAAGGTCCTGTTTTCGAGCCCTGGGGTTGTCCAACCTTGGGGGTCGTCCCAGGTCGTCCTCTGTGTGGCGTTTGCATGTTCTCCCCGTGTCTGCGTGGGTTTCCTCCGGGGGCTCCGGTTTCCTCCCACAGTCCAAAGACATGTAGGTCAGGTGACCCAGCCGTACTAAATCGTCCCTAGGTCTGAATGTGTGTGTGTGTCGGTCCTGTGATGGCCTGGCAGCCTGTCCAGGGTGTCTCCCCACCTGCTGCCCAACAGAGGTGGAAAACCCGGCTTCAGAGAGTAGAAGTACTCACCATGTATTTGCTCCACCCATGGACTAAACCAGCTGATTTCACTGATTAGTTCTCCTACCTGGCTGAAGTGTTGCGCTAATTAGAATCAGCTGGTTTAGTGCATGGGTGGAGCAAATACATGGTTAGTACTTCTACTTTCTGAAGCAGAGTTTTCCACCTCTGCTGCCCAATGACTGCTGGGATAGGCTCCAGCATTCCTGCAACCCTGAGAGCAGGATAAGCGGTTTGGATAATGGCTGGGTGGATGGACAACCGTGAAGAGGAAGGAGAAACAAATGAGGTTCCACCTCCGGAACAAGACGTGTCGTAGTGATCACCAACATACACAGGCCTAGTTACATGACACTGCTGCTGCATGCCGTGGTAAGTAGGCCACCCAGTTAAACCATTTTCTCTGGATTGGATTATGTACAGTTCTGGCAGCACTATATTCATCATCCGTGGTAAGAATATTCGGTTATTATTGGCTCGATTGAGCAACGATGAAAAAAGCTCTTTGTGCAAAGAGGAAGAAATGAGACGATGCCAGAAAAATGGTAAAAAGATGTTGATACGTGATCGATGTCAGACAGCTCCTTGGGCACAGTTACCCATCCAGATGCAAAAATCCAGATGGATTGCTTTGCTCCACTGACTAAAACATCGCATGATGTAATGAAGACAATTACGTTAAGCTGCTGTCTACCTGCTTCCTAACGAACGCCCTGAATCTGTTTGCCAAGCTGATGTGTTCACGCCGAATATTTACCCCCGGAGAGCTTTTCTCTCTAAAACCCATCAAAACAAGCCTCTAGCTGACAGGAAAACAACAGCTTTCACAGAACCACAACGAAGTGACGCAACAACTTCCTGCGTTACACGTGTGGAGGAGCGGACGCGGCTGAAGCGGTCGAGGGTGCAGGAAAATGAGGCTCCGGTTAACCCTCGGGACCCCCGAAAACCCCCAGAATGCAACACACAGAAAGAGGTATTATATGAAACCAAGCAAGTAGCTTTTGTAAAATCTGTTAATTAGTTTCCCTTTGCATGGGATAGAGAGAAAGCGACACACAGACAGAGAGAGAGAGAGATAGAGGGCTACCTGATCTTGCATCACTAGGTACAAACAGTGGGCACAATACTGTTTACTCCCATGTCACAACAGCTAGGGTAGGTCTATGTTTTGAGACAGTATGGTTAAAGGTCCACTATGTGAGTTAACAGGCTGGAAAAAAAGAGAGAATAGATATATTCCATCCATTCATCCATGATCCAAACCGCTTACCCTGCTCTCAGGGTCGTGGGGATGCTGCCCAGATAGCACAACTGCTGTGGCCTGGACCCGTCCCACACTCGACACTTTCATCCGGCCCACATACCGCGTGGAATGATGGCACTTGGGCGGTCCGCTCCTGTTTGCCAGATCTGGGCCAGAACCAAGCCGTAGCAATGCCACATGTTTGCCAAAGGCGGCCCATATTTGTTTTGTGATATATGGGCCATATTCACCATTTACCACACGGGCCACTTCAGGGTCACATCCAGATTACATGTTGCCCAGAGCACCGCATCTTTGCCAAAAAAGGCCCACATTTGATTTGGCACATTTGGGCCATATTTGCTATAATACATGTGGGCCACTTCAGGGTCACATCCATTTTGTCAGGGCCAGAAGAAGACCATCAGTGCTGCATCACTGCCTGAAGTGGCCCACATCCAGACGCTATCTGGGTGGAGCCTATTCCAGCAGTTATTGGGCAGCAGGCGGGGAAGACACCCCAGACAGGCCGCCTTGCCATCACAGGGCACCCCCCCCACCCCCACACACACAAACACCTAGGGACAATTTAGTACGGCCGATCCACCTGACCTACATGTCTTTGGACTGTGGGAGGAAACCACAGCACCCGGAGGAAACCCACGCAGACACGGGGAGAACATGCAAACTCCACACAGAGGACGACCCGGGACGACCCACCAAGGTTGGACTACCCCGGGGTTCGAACCCAGGACCTTCTTGCTGTGAGGCGACCATGCTAACCACTGCATCACTGTGCTGCCAACAGATATATTTAAAAGAATGAATACATATTTATTGTATGTGTTTTACATAATGTACACTCACAGTACATCAAGACTGAAGATGTTCTAGAATAAGGTTTAGAATAAGGTAGAAGGAGCTATTTTGTTCAACAAAGTGTCGTCGGTTTGAATCCCGTGTACCTCCAGCTTGGTCGGGCGTCCCTACAGACACAATTGGCCGTGTCTGCGGGTGAAAAGCAGGATGTGGGTATGTGTCCTGGTCGTTGCACTAGCGCCTCCTCTAGTCGGTTGGGGTGCCTGTTTGGGGGGGAAGGGGAACTGGGGGGAACAGTGTGATCCTCCCACGCACTACGTCCCCCTGGTGAAACTCCTCACTGTCAGGAGAAAAGAAGTGGCTGGTGACGCCACATGTATGGGAGGAGGCATGTGTTCCAGTGTAATATGAATAAGCAAACTGGGTTCTTTATTTTATTGGATTTCCCCCCTTTTTCTCCCCAGTTGTATCTGGCCTAACCCGGTCTCACCAATCTGCATACAAATAACACGATATTACACTGTCACACTGCATACACCAAAATCCAGTCTTGTGTGCAGATAATGCGCCAGTCCTTTCCATAAACGTCTGTGGAGAGTTGATGCATCCAAATACCACGCATCACCTTGAAGGGTCATGACGTCACCAGCGAGGCTCAGTTCGCCAGCAAGGCTCAGGTCGCCCAGTTCACCTGATGCGCGGACATCACCAAGCAGGTGAGCAGGGGAAACGATCTTTTTTGTAATTAAATCAGGGTATTAACAGTAGAATTTTATTAACCCTGACCCTGACCCTAACCCTAACCCCAACCCTGGAAACCCTAACCCTAATCCTAACCCTGACCCTAACTCTGACTCTGGCCCTAAGCCTAACCCTGACCCTACGCCTAACCCTGACCATGACCTTAACCCTGACCCTGAACCTGACCCTAGCCCTGATCCTGACCCTAACCCTAACCCTCACCCTAGCCCTGACCCTAACCCTGACCCTAACCCCGACCCCTGACCCTAACTCTGGTTGTGGATGCCCGTGCTTATTTGGAGGCATCAGCTCTCCACAGGAGGTACTGGAAAGGATTGGTGTATCATCTGCACGCAAAATTGGATTTTGGCATATGCACTGCACACAAAGCGTAATATCACATTATTTGTACGCAGACTGGTGAGACCGGGTTGACATTACCTACCAGCTTCATCATTAGTGAAAGCTAATTTAGCAAGTACTACACCGTCCCTTTATTTGGTCAAATGCAACTCAGCACCTTGGCTGTTTAATGTCTTCATGTGATTGTGCTACATCCCTGCTCCTGAGGCATAAACTGCTCAGTAAAACAAAGAATCGACATGGATTATTAACCTATCATATCTATGATATAGATCGCTTCAGTCACTGTTTCTAGGAAGCTCCATTTCACTGACCAGCGATCCATATTTTCCTCCCAGCACAGAAATAAATAAAGAATAGCCTTGTAGACATATTAACCAGCCTGTCATAAAACCCCGCTCCTGGCATGAACCCTTTTAATTACGGCAACGGAGACTTTCTATTTCCTCTCTGTGGCCTTTTTTTCTGGTTTCCGGCCCACCAGTCCATTTCCCTATAGCCTAGCGTGGAGACAACAGGCCTCCAACGTAAACCGTATCCGGCCAATTACCCCACTCTTCTGAGCTGTCCCGGTCGCTGCTCCACCCCCTCTGCCGATCCGGGGAGGGCTGCAGACTACCACATGCCTCCTCCCATACAAGTGGAAACACCAGCTGCTTCTTTTCACCTGACAGTGAGGAGTTTCACCAGGGGGACGTAGGACATGGGAGGATCATGCCATTCCCACCAGTTCCCCCCGAACAGGTGCCCTGACCAATCAGAGCAGAGGAGGCGCTAGTGCAGCGACCAGGACACATACCCACACCCGGCTTCGCACCTGCAGATACGGCCAATTGAGCCTGTAGGAACGCCCGAGCAAGCCGGAGGTAACACAGGGGATTCGATCTGGTGATCCCCGTGTTGGTAGGCAACAGAGTAGACCACCACGCCACCCAGACGCCTGGTTTCCCCCCACCGTTGAGCAGACCAGGCATCTACAGCTACTTTCCTTGAGACCGCTGCATATCTAGGAAAGGAGTCAGCACGTGCACCGCCGGTTAGCATGAGGCCAAAGCAACACAAGCCAACTCATTTTAAACCAATGTCTTCCACAGGCCATTACCTTTTAGGCCAATCCGCATGGGTACACAAAATGGGTCACTTTCAGCTCTGCTCCCTCTCACATCATTATGCAACCCCTGCATTAATAATTCAAGCCCATAAAGAAGCCGAGTGTTTTGTGGATTAAACATCCCGTTCATCTGTCCTTCCTTTGTGGCCGTGTCACTTGTGTACTCCCGCTTTGTTTTCCCACGTAAACTGCATCTATCATGTAGATTTTATTTTTTTTGGGGGTGCCTTGCTCCTGGTCTCGGTATAGCGACAACTCATCTGCACTGCAGTATCTCTGAATCACAGCACAGGGCTCTGTGAGACACAGCCCGGGTGAGGATCACCCTCTGCTCTAGGGTTCAGACTCACGGTTTCCATATTAACTGGTGTGCATCATTTCATGTTGCCTGACTCTCTGACTGCTCTCGTGACTACTCTGAAATGGGTCAACCATGCTAAATGCACTCATCAATATGACACACAGAGAAGTTGTTTGGATAAGACTACCTGCCCATCTATTGAATTTCTGAGCTGCAGTAACAGATTGTTTCCTGGATGTCTTGCACATAAACATTACCGTATGCAGACAGTATGGTCATCACAGGCAGGTAAAGCAGCTTGCTCTGTTTTTCTAGGCCTCTAAATATAATAATAATAATAATAACAATAATAATAATAATAATGATAATGATATAATAATGATAATAATACATTCTATTTATAGAGTACCTTTCAAGGAACAAAGACACGTTACATATGTTGAAATAAAAGCAACACGCCAAAAACCAACCTGAACTCACGTGAAATGACCACGACCTCTTAACACTCGCATCAGGTGGTGGCGGCACATAATGTGTTAAAATCACGAGCCGCCACCACAGAAACAATGCCAACGGAAAGTCAATTAGGATCCTTTGTCCTGCTGGGCACACTAATGCCCTGATTCAACAACATCATGCAATGAGCAGTGTTTAATATTCTCTAGTGAACAACATTTTATATTTATTATTATTTTTTATTGTCATTTGACTGAATTTATTATAGTGACGGAGTTGTTCTAAGGCACTGTAATAAATTCAGTCTAAGTCTTAATAAATTCAGTCTAATTCTTAATAAATTCAGTCTAAGTCTTAATAAATTCAGATAAAGTTTTGTTCTAAGGCAGTGGGGTAATTGGCCGGATACAACTGGGGAGAAAAAGGGGGAAAATCCAAAAGGGGAAAAAAAAGAGTGAAGAAATATCTGAGGACCACCAGGGGACATGGAGGACTAAACCACGTGATGCTGGTGTCAGTGGAAGAAGAACTGGTGAAAAGGTTCAATTTGGAGGAACTGGTGGGGACGTTCGCTCAGCTGTGACCTCGCTGCTGCCCTCCCGTGGACTAACCTAACGACTTCACCGCGAGGACAGAAAGGTAAAACCTGTGTTTTTATATATCCTGTCAAAGAAAACAACACTTTAAAACCCCAACCCACAATTTGTGAGACACACTATTTTGAGTCTGCACTGCCCAGACCTGCAGAATCAATAGAATATAGTGGAGCCACATGGTTCGTAAATTGCGGATTGGGGCTTTAAATAACAGCTCAAGTGTTTGTGTGGGGTGAAGGTGTCTGCAACATCTGCTGTGTTGGTCTTGCATAATTTAGGCATCTTCAACACTGGGTTTATAGCTTTTAGGCACAGGTGTGTCTGTCAGTTTTCGTGTGGAGACTTTTAAGCAGATCTGGTCTCTTTTCTCTGGCTATAGGTTTTGTACATGCCAGTTGGATTTGAACATACGTTTTACCTGTCCTCGTGCCTAGATTATTTGGTCCTGGGAGTCTGTGTACTGTTATGGTGCCATTATGTACGTTCGATGCGGTGCAACATTCCGATGTGAGACATACACCGTCGTTGTGCGTTGTTATCACTCTGCCACACGCTAGGTTTTGGTGAAACGCCGCCACTGGCGCCCCCTAGATGTTAAACACAATGCACTTTAATATGTAAGCTTAGTGAAAACTCCTGAACGTGTCTCAAATTGCAGGTTGATAACTCAACACATCCATGAGTTATTGCACATTTTTTTTTAATTAGCCACTTTGATAACATGTGATTGGTTTGTATAATGAAGCCTTAATGGAATATCCATCCATCCATCCATCCATTATCCAAGCCGCTTATCCCAGTCGGGGTTGCGGGATGCTGGAGCCTATGCCAGCAGTCACTGGGGTGGCAGGCAGGGAGATACCCTTGACAGGCCGCCAGGCCATCACAGGGCCAACAGATTCACACTAGGGACAGTTAGTATGGCTAATTCACCTGACCTACATGTCTTTGGACCGTGTCTTTGGACCTACATGTCTTTGGACCACTACTGGAATATCAAGCACCCCAAAAATGTTTCTTTTTCCAGCTTGGTCCCAAGATGCTCTGTACCAAATTTGGTGATGATTGCTTAAAGTCTGTATGCAGGAGGAGTAGCAATAAACAAACAAACAAACAAATAAATAAATAAGGACAAAATTCAAAATGGTGGACAAGCTTTCTCGGCTCAAGTGGGTGTGGCATTGATCTTTGGATTTGTCTCTCGACCCACAGAATCCAGGAAAGAAAAGATGATTTTCATCTTTGCATAAGTTGCTAGAAGTTTGTATAAACGGGCTCTGGATGTTAAATTTCTGCATAAGTTGCTAGATGTTTGTATCGACGGGCTCTGGATATTCAATTTCACAGTCTATGGGGATTACTATGGGCTCCCGCTCCGTTATCGACCCTGCTCTCTGACCACCACGGGGGGGATAAGAAAAACAATCACATTCAATCTTCATTATCATACAGCAAAAACAAAGGAACATCTCAGAAAAGATATATGCCTGGTGGTACAAAGTAAAGATCTGCATAACTATCAGCGGTACTGCCATCCACAGACAACCCGAGCAAGAGTGCATAAGACAGAAGAAGGCGCAGAAAGAAGGGCTCGTATGAATTGATTGGGAGGACATTGTTATGCACGGACATGGTTCAACTCTTTCAATATCAACTAAGCCTAATGAGATTTTCTGCCCACGAAAGCAAACATTTTTAAGGGAAAAAATTAGCAGTGTTTAGGGGTAATTTTTCTAATTGGCAGGTTCATTAACTGGTGATGTAAGTGACTGCAGAGCTACATCAGGAGTGATTAGGATGATCACGTGGGAGGAGACGGGGAGCCTACACACCTCGACCAGGGTCCTTCCAACAGAAAGCAGGAGGCAAAAAAAAGAAAAGAAAAGGGGGGGGTAAATAAATTTAAAAAACAGTCATAGAGAAATGCCGAAGCAAACAGACAAAGAGCCCTACCGACATAGCGGACGGTCTCGTGGGGCTTTGTAGTGACTTCGCCCTCCCTAGCAGCTGTTGTATGGGTAGACTGCCTCACTCTTCAAACAGGAATATCAATAAGAGGGAAGTAAACGTGGGTAACAACACCCCTGGAGCCTGATTTACTGCATCATTTAACTACACCAGCAAAATACATACAGCCCCGGCATAACAACGAGGCAAAAAAAACTGCAGCGGCACATTGAACTCACTTTCTACGC
Source organism: Lampris megalopsis (assembly GCA_022114975.2). Lineage (NCBI taxonomy): Eukaryota > Metazoa > Chordata > Actinopteri > Lampriformes > Lampridae > Lampris > Lampris megalopsis. The sequence continues at coordinate 1,067,161 of JAJHIY020000641.1, forward strand.
CATATTGATGGCTTTGATGGTCGACAGATGCGACGGACAGACAAGCGTTTAAGATAAAACCCGAGATACACAACATTCAACTGCACCAAAAAAACAAAAAACAAAAATTTCATACTTGCAGTTACAAAATAAAGTCCATCCTCTCAGGTCTGATGCAAGCACAGAGACATACCAACAACCTTTCCAGTCCAAATGTGCATGATTGACGTGCCATTTTTTCCCCCTTCACCCAAAGGAAGCCATTTTACAAGATCTGTATGATAGGTCTTGGTGTTCATCCTTCTTCTCTTTGTATTTCATCTCCTGCCTCTATTTGTTTTCTGCTCAGGGACAGCTAGTCAGAGAGGAGAGAGCAGACAGCCCCACAGGGGTGAGAATCAGAGAGTGTCACACGCTGAGACCCCGAAAAGCTCACCTGAGCATGCAAAGACTAGACCATGTAAAGACCTGACCATGCAAAGACCAGACCATGCAAAGACCAGAACATGCAAAGACCAGACCAGCAAAGACCAGACCATGCAAAGACTAGACCATGTAAAGACCTGACCATGCAAAGACTAGACCATGTAAAGACCAGACCATGCAAATAAATACCTGACCATGCAAAGACCAGACCATGCAAAGACCTGACCATGCAAAGACCAGACCATGCAAAGACCAGAACATGCAAAGACCAGACCAGCAAAGACCAGACCATGCAAAGACCTGACCATGCAAAGACCGGACCAATCTTATCTCTCATCTAACCATGCAAAGATAGCATCTAGCTAAATGGTATCACGCAAAAAGTCAAATTAAGGTACCAACATCAGCCACGTAAACCAAAACAATGTGAATTTTTAAAGAGGCGCTGCAATGTCTGGGAGAATCATATATTACAAATTCCACCCACTACTGCAGTTGCATCAGGAGCTTCTGTATGGAAAAATGTATTTCTATATCAGGTCAACTGGAAGACATGGTGGCAGGTTGGAGTGGTGGTGCCAGTGATTGACTCCGTCAGTGGAAGGTTGCTGATTCAATTCTCCCAGCAGATGATGTGTCTGTTGATTACAATGTGTCTTGTCAAAGCGTCTTCGGGACAATGCTTCTCTTGAACGTCACACATGACAAGGGCAGCAAGCTTATCTCTCAGATGTAAGATCTGAAATGTCAGACCTCTGCTCTGACTTCCTTTTTGTTTTCTGCTTCTACAGCATGTGTGGATTTCTGCTTCTGGTGTGGGAAGATGGCCACGCGAATTCACGTTTGCAGCAGCCTCACCCTTTACCAGTGTGGGAAGATGGCAGCGGGAATTCCAGTTTGTGGCGGCCTCACCCAGTTCGGGTCCATGCAGTGTCTTTGTCCATGGCTGCATTTAAGTTCTGTCTTCGTTTGATGGCTGGGAGAACTTGTTCTGCTGCGTCTAGTGGGCCCAAGGACCACGGCCCTGCCTGGAGCGGTGACCGAGGAGGTAACGCTGAGGGTGGTCTGACAGGACGAGGAAGCGGGGCAGGCTAAGCTAACTGCTAGCCCATGCAGACCGGCAGTTCCGACAGTCATCCTGACTGGCGTTCGTTCCCTTTGACAGTGGCGTTATTTTTTTATTTGTATTTTTTTTTAGTTTGGATCTATGTGTTAGTATGTGTTCTTGTAGTTCTTGTAGTTTTAGGATATGTGTTTTTGTCTTGGTGTTGCACTGTTGTGGAACACCAGGGAAACGAAATGACAAAAAAAAGTTCCTGATTCCCCCCCCCCCACACACACTACTATCTCTAAAGTGCTGCATCGCGTCAATCTCTCAGTTTTCATGGTCTGAAGTAAGGTCGGCGAAGCTCAGTCTTCCCTCCATCCACATGGAGGTCAAGGGTCACAAATTGATGCAGAGAGTGTGCTACATGATACAACAAAAAGGTTACTGGCCTGAGGTAGGGCGGAAACACACAATGCTTACCAGCGAACTGAAGTAAGGACAACATAACAAATTACACACACAGAGTTAAAGCTGGGTTCACCCAGACCACCGTCTGTAGCATCAGCCAGCACGGCGAAAGGGTCAAGGTTTGCTGCCGAGCTTTGTGACTCAGGTCAGCGTGTTCCAGGACCCCTTTAAACAGAGCCCCGAGTTCTGCCGTTCACTTTATTAATTCAGTCAATGGAGACGCTGTGTGTGGACGCTCCTCACTGGACGTCAAAACAGGTGAAATCTGTGAGAGTAGTTTTTTTTTGTGTTTTTTTTATAAAGCCGGACTTGTCAGGAGGGAGAGGGCTGCAGGAACATTACCTTCTGGTGCTCGTTCATCACTGAAGCATGAAGACACATCCAGAGCGATGTGTGTCACATGCAGGGTGCACACATTTAAAGGGACAGGGATCGTTTCAGTTGGCCTGGAATAGTCCTACTCACAACCACATTAAATGTAGACCAGGATCAGGAACACTTTGTCATTTCACTTGTGTACATGAAATGAAACGAAATGGCGTTTCCCCCAGCCCACAGCAGCACAACACAAAAAACACAAAAAACACATCCAAACCCTACAAGAACACACATACCCAAACTAACACACACAAAAAAAAATCCCCGTCCAAGGGAACGAACGCCAGCAAGGAGGACTGTTGGAACCGCCGGTCTGCATGGGCTAGCAGTTAGCTTAGCCCACTGTCAGTCCGCCCTCGGTGTTTTGCAGCTCCAGGCAGGGGCCGTGGTCCCCGGGCCCACCGGACGAAGCAGACCAAGCTCTCCCAGCCGATCCAGCACCAGCTCTCCCAGCCAGACACACTCACAGGGGCGCAACGAGGGGGGGTGCAGAGGGTGCAATGCACACAGGCGCCGCATCAGCGGGGGTGCCAAAAGTACAGTGTACAGTAAACAATTTCTGGTTATAGGCATATTTGTTTTTTAAAAGTTTAATATCTATAAATATTATTACTTAGATGAGAATTTTGGATTAGAATATATAGTTACATGTTATATATTTTAATTATAATTTTTTTTGCGTACGGTCTTTTGGCGCCCCCGCTGATGTGGAGCCTGTATGCATTGCACCCTCTGCACCCCCCTCGTTGCGCCCCTGCCCTCGACACACCTCCCCGCACTCCTCACGTCGACATCAAGAACACCACGGTCCACGCCAGGTGAGGCCGCCGCCAGACCGCCCTTGGTGGTATCGGAACTGCCGGTCTGCATGGGCTAGCAGTTAGCTTAGCCTGTCCTGCTTCCAGCGCCGATCCAGCGCCAGCTCTCCCAGCCATCAAACGAAGACAAAACTTAGACGCAAACGTGGACAAAGACACTGCATGGACGGTACCGGGTGAGGCCGCCGCAAATGTGAATTCGTGCCGCCGTCTTCTGACACCGGCACTGGGGGAGGCCGACGCAAACGCGAATTCGCGCAGCCATCTTCCCACACCGGAAGCGGGATGTATTTAAAGGCTGAGCATCGATTAAAGTGTCAAGTACAAATAATGGACAATGTCCAATGACCATTCGTTTTAAGATACCTCTGGAGAAGACGCGAGCTTCGGAGACTACGAGAATCAGTGATGGCCGACGTTGGCGAGAGACCGTGGAGCAAGATAGAAAAGAGCGAATGGGGTGAAGAACGAGGGGCTGACAAGGCCCTTCATTCAGCCCTGTGTTCACAGTGACAGACTACAGCTAGGGTGGAGCCCCCCAGCAAGAGGTGGAGACCCCCACTTCTTACCGGTGGGTGCCAGGCCACTTCATCTTAACACACTACTATATGCACAATACACACTCACTATTACAAGCTAGCATGCATGTGTGTGTGTGTGTGTGTGTGCATGCACACAACACACACACACACACACACACACACACACACAAACACACATCTATTTATAGGTGGATGATTTCTCACTCAGCTCCCCAGGCACACAAAAACGAAAATTAATACGAAAGCTGGGCAACTCGTGGTGACAATTGGTGACAGTCCCCCTAAGTCCTCTCTTTCCCCTGGCCTATATACTCCCACCGCACTATCACAGAGACGCCGCCCGCCCTCCCAACACCCGCCCGAACCCTCCCTATCCTTCTGTGTCAGCGGGGGAGAGACAAAAAAACCACTTCGCACCTTAAGAAAGGTGTCCAATTCCGGCCGTCCCTCGGGGTCGCATGCCATCCCAGAGCCGGCGGACTATTTTTGCATCAACCTCGACATGCCTGGGCCTCCCTCAGTCCCCCCCTCCACCCGTGCCCGGGTGGAAGGGTGGGCACGTGCAGAGTCGAGTGTGGCAGCTGGAGGCAGCGGAGGGCCGAAGAAGCGGTGAGACGGCAGCAGCAAGCCAGACAGAAAGGTGGTGGTGTTGGGCGGGAGGGGGGGGGGTTGTGGGTTCGCTGCAACCTCCCTGTGCACCCATTCAATCAATAAGCGGAGAGACTTGATGGGCTATAAGTGAAGTGACTCTGTCAGCAGCTGCTGTGGTTTCCAGAGCTCCTTCAAAATCGATGCAGGGAGCTTAGGCGGGGGGGGGGGTGGCAATCAGAGGCAGCTACTCTCTTCCCCGTGTGTTATCCTCGCCGACCCCCCACCTTACTCCACCACTAACTCTCCTCACCTCCACCTCACCTGGGAGAGTTTTATCAAATTTTTTTCTGATTTTTAGGGGTTCTTCTGCTCGTAGGAAAAGCCGAAAAACAATCGAGGGAACAGCGAGGGGATTAAATATTGATGTGCTGCTGCACTCAGGTTCACACATGGCTGCAGAGCGAGACTGGGGCTCGCGGACTCATCGCCGGATCCACACATCAGTGCTACGGTCGAAAGCGGCATACGGGGAGATGTAAGGAAACTTAACACACCCCAAAGGCCTCGAGTAAACAGGCAATTAAAAAAAAAAGAAGAAGCAAGTAATAGGTTTTACAGTAGCTGTGAGAATCACCTGCGAATACTACTTTAGCAGAAAACACAAGGCCATTAAGGGGAGGGGAAAAAAACATTAGTGAGGCTGGGAGTCAATTAGTTTTGGCCATTAAAGCTCCTTAAATCATGGAGCCATTAAATGGAAAATGGGGATCTGGAAAACATGAATATGGAAAATAAGTAACCTTGAACGAGCAGAAAAATGTTAATCTCACACTGAAGTCTTAATCGCAGAGTCTAACGTTGAGAATCTTCACATCAGTATTTTAATGAGATACAATTAGGCATGTGGAGGGAGCGTGGACAGCGGCGGTGAGACGAGGCGGAGAGGAGACCACGTTCTCCCACATGCCTCTCGTGCTCGGAGCAGCAGATATGTGCCACATAATAAGTCCCCGCACACCTAATCACACTCTCTGCACCAGCAAAGATGGGGGCATTTATTTGTACCACGGAGTCATTAGTGATTTATTTCTGCCCTGTCAAGAGAAACAGGCAAAAAAGTGACATTTTGTTGGAATTCAGCTGCATAATGACGCTCCATTCATGATAGGCCGTAGGCTGCTTCATTACAGCTGTGCCCATCTACGTGTGGTGTCTTCGTAGAGACACACATTTGCTTATTAATATAATTGTTTTATAAGAGTTTCAGACTTAGTTTTAATTAGCGGTCGCGCATAATAAAGATTGTAACGGCATGCCAATCCTAAAAATACAAAGATTTGCAAAAGTATTCAACCCCCTTGACCATCATCACCAATTTCTGGATTATAAAAGATACTCACACATCTGTTCCTGAATATTATTGTTTTTGTGAACCCATAAGCTCTAACAGCATTGTTGCCAAAGCCATTAGTTATTATATTATATTTTGAACATTATATATATTTATTATATATTATTGTTATATATTATTATATATAACAATACATATTACACATTTATTATTTACTATTATTATTTGTTTTTTGTATTTTATTACTTTTATTTTTATTTTAATTAAAACTAATTAAATAAACTAATTCAAAACTAATTAAAAACTCCTTGTGCTCTGAAAGCTCCAAGTTTACACAAATGACAAATTATTCCTAAAACAAACTCAGGTAAACACAACTGGATATAATTAGTGAGCACTTGTAAGATATTTAAGTAATGGTCTGGTTTATGGGTATAAAAAGCACTCTGTGTAAAGTCCATTAGCCGGGTGTGAACTCCATCAGTAAATGGAAGACAAAGGATCATAATACTGAAGTAAGAGACAAAGTGATTTAAGTGCAGAAGGCGGGAAAGGGACACAAAATAATATCCAAGTGTTTGATGTCCCATGGAACACCATTCGATCCATTGTCAGGAAGGGGAAGCTGTATCACACCATGTCTGTGAATGTTCTCATTCATCCAGGTCATGGTTATCCAAAGGAGTTGAATCAAGTGCGACTGGACTTGGTATACATCCGTGAAGACGTTTCGCCTCTCATCCCAGAGGCTTCCTCAGTTCATGCCTTTCTGACTAGAACATGCCTTTCTGACCCAGACGCTTTGTAGGACAGGCCGTCCCTCAAAGCTAAATTTCTGAGCAAGACGTGGGCTGGTGAGGAAAGCCACAGATGATCCTGCAGTCACTCTGAAGGATCTGAAGGAGGTCAGTGGCTGGAAATGAGTCAACCATATCACGGCTCTCCATAAATCTGGCCTGTATGGGAGGGTGGCAAGAAAGAATCTGTTGCTCAAAACCATGCACATAAAAGCACGCTTGGAGTTTGCTACCAAGCAAGAGACCCAGTTAGGATGTGGGTAAAGGTTTTGTGGTCAGATGAGACGAAACTTGAGCTTTTTGGCTAAAACTCAAAGCGTTATGTGTGGCGCAAACCTAACACTGCTCATGCCCTAAAAACAGCCCCCCTACAGTGAGGCATGGCGGCAGCACAATGCTATGGGGTTGCTTTTCAGCTGCAGGCACTAGGAACCTTGTTCAAACTGAGGGGAGAATGGATGGAGCTAAATACAGGGAAAAATTGGAAGAAGACCTGTTGCAGTCTGCCATAAAACTGAAGCTTGGGAGAAGGTTCACCTTCCAGCAGGACAATGATCCTAAGCACAAGACTAAAGCAACAATGGCATGGCTCAGCAACAAAAAGGTGAACGTTTTGGAGCAGCCAAGTCAAAGTCCGGACCTCAACCACATTGAAAATCTGTGGCACAGACTGAAAATCGCAGTCCAGAGGCGCCATCCCACCGACCTGCAAGACCTGTACAAATTCTGCCAAGAAGAATGGGCAAAAATTACTCCAGAAGAATGTGCAAAGCTTATACATACTTACCCCAAGAGAATCATGGCTGTTATTGCAGCAAAAGGGTACTCTACAAAGTATTGGTATGTGGGGGTTGAATACTTATGCAAGCACTATATTTTAGTTTTTAATTTATTTAATAAAAGTCAGCAAAACATAATTTATTTTGGATTATAAAATCCAGAAATTAGTGATGACTGTCAAGGGGGTTGAACACTTTTGCCTGGCACTGTAAATGGCAGTGATGTGGCAGGAATGAGGAAAAACACATGAGACCAAGGCGAGTTTGATGTTTATTCCTCAACTCCAAAAGCCAACTGCAGCAGGAACAACCCTGCCCCGGCGAGCCCGGGAACGTAAACCACGCCCCCAGCTCACAGTCCTGCTGGGTGAGAGGCATAGCCCCTAGTGTCCGCCACACAGGCCCCCCCCCGAACACCCAGAAGGGACTCCTGGAAAGAAACTTAGTGTCTCACTGGAGGCTTAGGCAGCCTGCCATAACGGCTGCGCCGTCCCTCAGCCGAAACAGTAGGTGAAACACAGTCCAAAGCCGGCTGAGAAGCAGAACGCTGAACCCGTGAAGACACTGCCGGGGTCCTGGAAGGAGGACGACCCCGACGGGGAACCTGGGCCGGAAACACAACTTCGCCTGCCACCCTGTGCGCCGGTTTAAGCCTATCAAGCGTGACACGCTCCCTACGCCCACCCATATCTAGCACAAAACCCTTAGGACCCGTCTCAAGAACCCGAAATGGGCCATCGTATGGGGGTTGGAGGGGTGAGCGGTGAGCATCATGCCGTACAAAAACAAAACGAGCCGACATGAGCTCCGCAGGCACGAACGACCGCGGAAAACAGTGGTGAACGGGGCCTGGAACCTGAGTGCTGTCGGACAAAAAAGGATAAACGGCCGGACGGGGTCGAGGAGCGGAACTCCCAGGCAAAAATTCCCCAGGGACGCGGAGTGGCTGACCGAGCACCAGCTCAGCGGGTGACGCGTCGAGGTCCTCCTTAGGAGCCGAACGCAACCCAAGCATAACCCAAGGTAAACGATCCACCCAGTTACCATCCGAGAGCGCAGCGCGCAGCGCTGCCTTGAGCAACCGGTGAAAACATTCACACAACCCGTTAGCCTGAGGGTGATACGCGGTAGTGCGGTGTACCTGCACACCCAAGGATCGCGCAAGTGCCGACCAGAGCTCTGACACGAACTGGGGGCCCCTGTCTGAGGTGATATCTGACGGAGTGCCGAAACGGGCGACCCAGGAGGAAAGAAAAGCGCGTGCAACATCCGAGGATGTTGTGGAGGATAGAGGGACAGCCTCTGGCCACCTGGTGGTCCGATCTACCATTGTGAGCAGGTGCGTAAAACCCTGTGAAGAAGGTAGAGGGCCCACCAGGTCCACATGCACGTGGTCGAAACGTCTGGCCGGGATCGGAAATGGCTCGAGGGGCGATTTAGTGTGCTGGTGGACCTTAGCGCGCTGGCACGCTACACATGCAGCTGCCCACCCCTTGACGTCCTTGCGGAGGCCAGGCCAGACGAACTTGGAACCGACCAACTTCACCGATGCTCGAACTCCAGGGTGCGAGAGGGAGTGAATCGAATCGAAAACTCGACGGCGCCAGGCCACTGGAACAACAGGGCGGGGACGGCCGGTGGAGACATCGCAGAGGAGGGCAGGACTGCCTTCCTGCATCACAGCGTCCTCTAGCTTGAGACCGGTACGCGTTGACCTAAGGGCAAGGACGTCCGGGTCACTGGGCTGGTCGGCAGCCATAGCGGAGAAATCCACACCGAGGTGCACAGGACACACAAGCACACGCGACAGACAATCAGCAATAGGGTTGGACTTCCCGGCCACATGCTGAATGTCCGTTGTGAACTCGGAGATCGCCGCTAGGTGGCGCTGTTGACGAGCAGACCACGGCTCAGTCACCTTGGACATGGCAAAAGTCAGCGGCTTATGATCCACATAAGCCGTGAATGGGCGACCCTCCGAGCAGGAAGCGGAAATGCCGGGTTGCAAGGTGCAGTGCCAGCAACTCCCGGTCAAAAACGCTGTACTTGCGTTCGCTATCTCGCAGTTTGCGGCTAAAAAATGCGAGTGGCTGCCACGCATTCGCCACACGCTGTTCAACCACAGCCCCCACGGCTATGTCAGACGCATCGGTTGTTAAAGCTATGGACGCCGTGGGTGTGGGATGGGCGAGGAGGGCAGCGTTAGCCAGGGCGCACTTAGCTCCGTCAAAGGCCTGGACCTGTTCGGGAGTCCAGTCGACAGGGTCGTTAGCCTTCTTAAGCCGCAGGGCTTCGTAAAGTGGCTGAAGGAGGTGGGCAGCGCGAGGGAGGAAACGGTTATAGAAATTCACCATTCCCAAGAATTCCTGCAATGCCTTAACAGAGACCGGGCGGGGAAATTCCGCCACCGCTTGCACCTTGGAAGGCAACGGGACCGCGCCTTGCGGCGAAATGCGGTGACCCAAGAAGTCAATCACCGGCAGTCCAAACTGACACTTGGCCGGGTTGACTATCAGGCCGTGTTCGTCCAGACGACGGAAAACCTGTTTCAGGTGCGCCAGGTGCTCGTCAGCTGACGGACTGGCCACTAATATGTCGTCGAGATAAACGAACACGAAATCAAGGTCACGCAACACCGAGTCCATCAGCCTCTGAAAGGTTTGCGCTGCCCCCTTCAAGCCAAAAGGCATGCGCATGAATTCGAAAAGCCCAAACGGGGTGATCACTGCGGTCTTGGGCACGTCCTCTGCGCGCACGGGAACCTGATGATAGCCGCGCACCAGGTCCACCTTAGAGAAAATAGTGGTACCTGCCAGGCGTATGGAAAAGTCCTGTATGTGTGGGATGGGATAGCGGTCATTGGCGGTGACGTTGTTCAGGCGGCGAAAATCGCCGCAAGGCCACCACGACCCATCCGCCTTGGGCACCATGTGAAGCGGCGAGGCCCACGGGCTGTTGGAACGCCTCACTATACCCAGACGCTCCATGATGGCGAACTCCTCCTTAGCTGTAGCCAATTTTACCGCGTCGAGGCGCCGCGCGCGCGCAAAAACTGGCGGTCCCAGAGTGGGAATGAAATGTTCTACCCCGTGTTTAGTAACCGCGGTGGAAAAGGCAGGCGTAGTCACCGATGGAAAATCCGCCAGCAAGCGCTGAAAAACATCCCCTAATGCTAAAAAGTTAGCGTGTGTTAACGGCCCGGCTCCCCTTGTCTCGCACGGAACAGTGGCGAAAGACACAGCATCAATTAAACGGCGGTTTAAAACATCAACCAGCAGACCATTAGCACACAGAAAATCCGCGCCGATAATAGGAACAGTAATGGCGGCCACTACAAAGTCCCACTCAAAATGGCGCCCGTGGAAGCAAACAGTCACCAACCTTGTGCCAAACGTCGCAATGGACGAACCGTTAGCTGCACTTAACTGTGGGCCGCCGCCTTCGGCTGACCTGTCTGTCTTAGCAGGAGGGAGTAGGCTCTTTTGCGAGCCTGAGTCCACCAGAAACCGTCTTCCTGACATCGTGTCCTTAATGAAGAGCAGCTCACTACGTCCGCCAGCGCCCACAGCTGCTACTGAGCGCTGGCCCTGGAGTTTCCCGCCGTCGCAAACGTGCACGGAGGGACGCAGCGCCTCGCCTTGCCGCCGAACCGCTGGTGGAAGAAACAGAGGCCTCTCCCGCGCCGTCTCCGGGCAGTCACTCCAGCCACCACTGCCGGGTCCGCGTCCTCCGACGTCGGCTGCAGAGGCTCCGATGCCACACTGCACAGAGAACCGTCTGGTAGCCAGCAGGACCCGATCGGCCTCCTCAGCCAAACCTCGGCAGTCACCAGCGGCCAGACACGGGGAGTTAGCCAAAGCCGCGCGCACAGGAGACGGGAGCTGGCGCAGGAAAACGTGCGGGAAAAGGAACCCACCTTCGTCTGAGCCTAGCAGCGACAGCATATTGTCCATGAGATCCACAGCCGTCCCGTCGCCCAAACCGGATAGGGAAAGGATTCTATCTGCCCTCTCTGCGGCAGATAGGCTGTACCTCCGGAGCAGAAGATGTTTGAGAGCGACGTATTTATCGTGTTGCGGAGGGGCGCGCAACAGCTGCATGGCCCGGCGTGTGGACTGCTGATCCAGCGCAGCGACGACCAGATAGTATCTGGAGTCGTCCGCGGAGATTCCACGCAGGTGGAACAGCGCCTCGACATGCTGGAACCACGAGGCCGGGTCGGTCTGCCAGAACTCTGGGAGCTTCACAGCCGCGGCGAGAACGGCCGGCTGTGAGAGTTGGGGCGGCGTGGCCGAAGTGGATTCACACTCCTCTTCTGCTCCAAACATGTTCAATTCGGGGTCACCAATGTGGCAGGAATGAGGAAAAACACATGAGACCAAGGCGAGTTTGATGTTTATTCCTCAACTCCAAAAGCCAACTGCAGCAGGAACAACCCTGCCCCGGCGAGCCCGGGAACGTAAACCACGCCCCCAGCTCACAGTCCTGCTGGGTGAGAGGCATAGCCCCTAGTGTCCGCCACAGTGAAAGATCAAAACGTGACAGGAAACAATAACCATCCACCAAAACCAATGAAAGATGTTGGAAATCTGTTATCTAGGCTCAACTTCGGTTATTGTTTTTCAAAACAGCCTCGGCCAGTCTGCCCTCATAGTCCAGGTAACAAGCCAGTTGGTATCCCCCACCTGTCTATCAATAAACCATGCAGCCCTTCACTGCCGCTTACTTACACATGAAGGAGACAAACAACTAACCAAAGCAAAGTTAGGGCTGCACCTGAATGCAGAAGCATGCAAATACTGGTACGCACACATAGATACACCCACGCACACACGTGCACACAGGCTAAAAAGCGGATAGCACTGGCAGTAACACAAGGAAAACGCCTTCTCAACCTCTCTCCATCCTGACCCACCGTTTTGTTGTTTTGTCTCTGAATGTCAAGTCCGGAATCAGGAAGAATTTATTGTCATCTCATTCATGTATATGCATACACAAAAGAGTGGAAATTTCGTTTCTCCCAGCCCACAGCAGTGCAACACAAAAGACAAAAACACATATCCAAACCTCCCAAAAAACGACACCACCAAAAACATACAAACCAGAGAGAACAAAAAACAAAAAACAAAGAAACACACAAACAGTCAACAACAACAGTCCACTCAGTAAATTTGTAACGCAATTAAAAAACAATTCACTGTCCAGGAGAATGAACGCCAGCCAGGATGACTGCCGGAACTGCCGGTCTGCATGGGCTAGCAGTTAGCTTAGCCTGCCCCGCTCTCCCAGCTGGTCCAACACCAGCTCTCCCGGCAGCCATCAAACGAAATCGACGATCACACACAAATCCTCGTAAAAGTTATTCACACGATGACACAAACTCAGCTACAGACGTGGGCAAAGACACTGCATAGTCGGCATTGGGTGAGGCCACCGCGCCGCCATCTTCCCACACCGGAAGTCCCGGTTCCCAGCCCAAATCACGGGTCTTCCTCTGAGACAAAAACAAAATGCCTCTCTCCTGTTTCCCCTCCGCCGCTGCGTGCAGATAACTGACCGGCTTCAGAGCATTCGTACCATAAGAACCCCCAAATCCTTTTCCCCCCTCCTCTTGTCTCACTCTTCATTTTCTGCCTTTGCCATACTATAATTGATCATTATAATTGATTAGGTGGATGCTTGTGATTATTTGAGGGCCAGCTTTAGAGCCCCACAACATAGCTTTTGTTGTTTGTTTTTTTTTTACTTACAGGATGAAGCCTCGGGATGGACAGGACTGTGTATCTACCAAGCTCTGCATGTCCATCCAACTGATCAGAAAGGTTTGCAACTCTTAAAGCTGCAATCTGTAACATTTCCCTGTTCAAAAGTTGTTATTTCAGCTGTATGAACCGTGCAATCAGGTTGCATAATACTCACTGTCATCTTTACCATGGTTCGAGACACTCTCCAGTCTTCGTATACCGCTGTTGAAATTATTTAACAGGGTAGGATGAACACTGGTGCAGCAGCAAACATACACGTGTTGGAACCAACTCCAGCAGGGAAAAAAAAGACTGAACCGATGCCAATGTGGCCACGTTTCTGTCAGACGGATGATGAATGTGACTGTAGAACAATGTGGTCATGTACTCTGATGACGTTAAGACTGCCTGCATTAGCTTTGGTGGGATATCATCTCAAGAAGGGTGCAGACTATTTACTGGTGAGCTGACTGACACATGAGCCACAATGGCTGCTGCTGCTACACCTTGTTTGCAGTTCCAGAAAATGACTTGCAACAGGTCCATTTCTCACTGGCTCCTACATCCATCGACATATATATGATGCTGTTCTACTGTACTATTGGTTGCCTGTCCAACAGAATCGCTACATCGCCATCACATTTCAAATCAAAAAAATAATGCATAATCTTAAGGATGCTGCTTTAAGAGAGTAAAAAATTCTAGTAGGGCGTCCAGGTGGCATGGCAGTCTATTTCGTTGCCTACCAACACAGGGATCGCCAGTTCAAATCCCCGTGTTACCTCCGGCTTGGTCGGGCATCCCTACAGACACAACTGGCTGCGTCTGCAGGTGGGAAGCCGGATGTGGGTATGTGTCCTTGGTCGCTGCACTAGCGCCTCCTCTGGTCGGTCGGGGTGTCTGTTCGGGGGGGGGGAACTGTGGGGAATAGCGTGCTCCTCCGTCCCCCTGGTGAAACTCCCCACTGTCAGGGGAAAAGAAGCAGCTGGCCACGCTACATGCATCGGAGGAGTATGTGGTAGTTTGTACTTTTTTTTAATTAAAAACTAACAAGGCACCAGGCGTTGATGGAATACCAGCAGAGCTTCTGAAAAACAGTGGTCAAGCAGCTATAGTAGCACTGCACCAGCTGGTTTGCAAAATGTGGAGTTCATGTGAATGTCCGAAAGACTGGAGAACACAGGAATTTCTCACAATTTTCAAATCTGGATGCAGCAAAGACTGTGCAAACTATCGCACAATAAGCCTCATTAGTCACGCAAGTAAAATCATGCTATCCATCTTGTTGGACAGAATGATAAACAAGATCGACTCAGAGATGTCAGATGAGCAGGCAAGTTACAGACAAGGTAGAGGGTGTGCAGAAATGCTGGTAACACTGCAAACACTAATTGAAAAGGTATCCAACACAGATAATAAGGCAATGCTGATTTTCATTGATGATTCAAAGGCATTTGATTTAGTAAGCCACGCACAGCTCTTTAACATCATGCTGGAAATGGGTTTCCCTAGACACCTCGTTGTGCTACTTCAAGGTCTATATATTTGCCAGACAGCAGTGGTGAGATGGAACGGTGAGAACACAGAAGCTTTTCCAGTAGAGAAGGGTGTACGTCAAGGCTGCACTGTATCACCATGCTTATTCACAGACAACAAGTGATGCATGAGGCAGATATAGATGAATACGGAGTGAGTATAGGTGGCTATAAGATAAGCGATCTTAGATTTGCAGATGACATGGTGCTAGCAGCTGATGAACAGCAAGATCCAAACGAAATGTTGAGTCGAGTACATGAGGCAGGGGAAAAGAGGTTGCTCAGTTTGAATCTGAAAAAGACAAAGTGCATGAAAGTGGGTGAATCAGATATTGCAATCTCAGTAGATGGACAAGATGCAGAACACCTAGAGAGCTTCAAATACTTGGGTTCAGTTAAGAAAAATGACGGTGATTGTACAGATGACATAAAAATCAGAATTACCCTGGCAAAGAAAAGAATGACGGAGATGGTACAAATATGGAAAGATCGGGGAATAAGAAAAGAAGTGAAAGTCAATCTACTTAAAGCACTCGCCTGGCCAGTGCTGTCATATGGAGCTGAAAGTTGGACATTGAAGAAAGCGATGGTAAACAGGATTGAGGCTGCAAAGATGTGGCTTTATCGTCGGATGCTTCGAATAAGTTGGACAGAGAAATGAACGAATGCGAGCATCCTTAATGAATTAGGAACAAAAAGAGGACTAATGGTGCATATAATGAAAAGAAAGCTATCATTCTTTGGACATACCTGCCGTCCAGGTGGAAGTAAATTAACAAAGAGCGATTGTGGGAACTACACCAGCAACAGGCAAGAGAGGCTGACCAAAAAGGTAGTATCATGATGACATTAAAGAATAGCTTAGTCGCAAAATATCGGAGGCAACAAGATCAGCTCAGGACAAAGAGAGCTGGAGGAGACTTGTTTGGCAAGCATGTCATCCTGATGGTGCTGGCCAAACAAGCTAACGAGGAGGCCTTGAAGAAGAAGATGTGGTAGTCTGCAGCCCTCCTCGGATTGGCCGAGGGGGTGGAGCAGTGACCGGGGTGGCTGGGAAGAGTGGGGTAATTGGCAACTGGGGGGAAAAAGGTGGAACCCCCCCCCCAAAAAAACCCCAATTCTTTTAATGACAACCTCAGAACCTCACAATACAGTGCATCATAATGATACACAGGCAGGCCCAAAGTTTGATGATGGTACACTGGGAGGCACTTGAAGGTGGACCAAATCAGCCTCGAAACCCCATGCCTGCATGTCCTCAACAGCAGAGCAGTGACGGAGAAGACAAATTCAACTAAGAGCACAAATCAGCATGGCATTTCATCAGTGGCAGCATGGTGGCGTAGTGGTTCACGCTGTCACCTCCCAGCAAGAGGGTCCTAGGTTCGAACCCTGGGGTTGCTCTCTGTGTGGAGTTTGCATTCTCCCTGTGTCTGCGGTGGGTTTTCTCCGGGTGCTTCGATTTCCCCCACCATCAAAAAGACATGCATGTTAGGGTCAGTACTCCTGTCTGTGCCCCTGACCAAGGAAAAGACCTGGAGTTGATCCCCGGGTGCTGCACGCTGGCTGCCCACTCCTCCTAGCTACACAGCTAGGATGGGTTAAATGCAGAGCGTAATTTCCCCACGGGGATCAATAATAAAGTATCTCAAAATCAAAAAATCAATGTGGTGGACGGGGGAAAACAGGAAACTGCAACTGATGCACTGACTAATGGCGTGTACAAAAGAGGTACAAAGGAAAGCAGTTAAGATTCAGCTCCACGCCTCCAGCCCCCCCATGAACCAGGGAAGAAGAGGAGGACTGATCTGATGTCAACCTCCCAGATAGAGCCCGTTGGTATTGGGTTGGAGTCACAATGGCCATGCTGTTGTCCATGGCCCCCCCCCAATATCCCAGCTGTCGAGCACGGCATGGTGGCAGGTTAGAATGAACAGTCCCCTCTGCTGACAGGGCTTCTAACCTGAATGTCCCCTTTGCACTCCTCTCAGACCACTCCTCTCCTAACTATTGTGTGTTTTAGTGGAGGAACAAGAGAACAGGACCAACTAAAAGAGGAGAAAGTGTTAATCAGAATGGGTTTTATTGGGAAACACATATTGCTAATCTAACAAACGTAACAAGGCCTATAAAACGTGAAATGTAGAAAAAGAACTGAAAATAAATATTAAAACAGTCCCAAACAACGACAGGAACTTAAAAACTGCTAGAACGACCATGCTGCCGCGGTTTTTAAACTCCATATTCTGTCAAGATAAATACCCAGTTGAGATATTAATGCATTACATATGTCAGTATGTCTGTTATGAAACTAACTGACACCAAAATTAACATTTTAACAACTTTAATACTATTTTTCAAACAATTTAAAATGGCCGCTGTCCCACGCCTGTAAATACTGCAGCGCCTCGGTGGTAGTCATGGTGCGTCTGTAACGGCGTCTGTAACCAGACATGTTGGAAATAACACAGATCACGTTCAGACTATTTCTCTCCGCTGGAGGGCGCTAGTGTGTTTCTAGTACAGAGCAACGAACTTCACGAAGGAAGTGACGCGACCAACACACGCCATAAATACTGACATGATGCGCACGATGACGCGCAAATTACGCGCGGTCATTTTGACCTCTCGTGGTCGTTTTAGGTAGACCTTACAGCTTTTTTTATGCAATTGATCTAAAACTCATTTTCATGCAAATATAGGCAATTTTGGGAGCATTCGGGGAGCGGCAGGTCTGTATCTTTTTTTCCACAAAGTTATTAAACTTTGAAAATCCAAAAAGGTCATGGCCATGACGGCCTTGGTGGTCCTAGTGTTAATAACGAGGTTATTTCTCATAACCTGCAGGAAACGTTGAATAAATAGCTGCACACCAAAAAAAAAAAAAAAAAAAGTTTCCCGGGTTTTGTTCAGCGAAATAGGCGCTGGATGCCCTCCTAGTATTCATGGAACTGCACCCATGCCTGTCGCCATCCAGTCAATTCTTGAGGCATATCTCGACTAAATACCACTCTAGATTAAAACTTTGCTGAGAAGGGCATCCAGGTGGTGTGGCGGTCTATTCCATTGCCTACCAACATGGGGATCGCTGGTTCAAATCCCTGTGTTACCTCCTGCTTGGTTGGAGACAGGCACAATTGGCTATGTCTGCGGGTGGGAAGCTGGATGTGGGTATGTGTCCTGGTCGCTGCACTAGCACCTCCTCTGGTCGATCGGGGCACCTGATCGGGGGGGAGGGGGATCTGGGGGGAATAGCGTGATCCTCCCACACGCTAAGTCCCCCCTGGTGAAACTCCTCACTGTCAGGTGAAAAGAAGCAGCTGGCGACTCCACATGTATAGGAGGAGGCATGTGGTGGTCTGCAGCCCTCCCTGGATCGTTAGAGGTGGTGGAGCAGCGACCGGGACGGCTTGGAAGAGTGGGGTAATTGGCTGGATACAACTGAGGAGAAAGAGGGAGTAAAAAAAAAAAAAAATCCCTCGGATAGGGAGATCCCCTGCACTTTCATGTCACTTCTGAACTGACACTTGTTGCACATTTCGTGGTAAACTTCTCTATGAAATTCACACCACCTTGCTCCAGAGGACACTTAAGGCTGACCCACTTGCCTTCCAAAACCCAATTTCACTTGGCATACTTCACTGAATCTCAATTACTGTGTGAATAGACAAGAAAGTCCTCGTCAGAGAGGAGCCCTCTCTTAGAGACAGCCCCGCCATTGGCACGTCTATCTCACTGCCTCCCGTGGCTAAGCGAGAGGGGGGCCATCGGTCCGAGGTATCTCTCCGGCTGCTGTCACGCTCTACTTCCGGCAGGTACTCATTATGGCCGGTCCCCTGAGCAAAGCAGAAACTTCTAACACCCCTCTTCTGTCTCTTACTTATTCAAATTCACTACGCTCTTTCCTTTTAACGAGCCACCAGCTTTTAAAACCTTGAAGCCCACCCACACCGATAAGATATGGCTTTGTACTGGCAGTACAATGGACAGTGGACTTTCTTTATAGTTCCCTCATAACATTTCCGGTTTAATCTAAGGGGGAAGAAAAAAGATCTTAACCGGCCGGTTTTACACATCCTGCATGATGATAAATGACAATGCACTGCTTTAAAATGAAACACAACTGACAGCCAGTTTTCACTAAAAAAAGAGGAACTTTGCTTAAATATACCCATCACAGACAAGTTCCCAAGCACCGACACCGTTCCTCCGTAGCTTGTTAGCCACAAAGTGCTGCACTGTTGTAGTCAACATATAATTTTATTTTGGCTCCAAACTTGAACCCCCCACCCCCACCCCGAGTCTATGTTGTTAGCCCGGCAACAAATTAGTAATTGGGTTTTAGGGGCCCCAAGGAAACTCGAGAGGCCTCCGTCAGCAGCAGAGTAGCTCTCAGTTAAGAAAAACACTTAGCATCCCTGAGAAAACTTTTTACTCGCCGGCAGCCCCGAGCGTGTCCTGGCTACCTATTAGGGCCAATATCTCACAGCCTTGGGTCAAAAGTAGAGGTACTGTCGCACAAATTGCACCAACAGTAGACTGCCCGAGTGTGTCCAATTCCAAAAAGCTGTAAATAGTATTTTATAAACACACACATATATATACACTCACTGGCCACTTTATTAGGTACACCTTGCTAGTACCGGGTTGGACCCCCTTTTGCCTTCAGAACTGCCTTAATCCTTCGTGGCATAGATTCAACAAGGTACTGGAAACATTCCTCAGAGAGTTTGGTCCATATTGACATGATAGCATCACGCAGTTGCTGCAGATTTGTCGGCTGCACATCCATGATGCGAATCTCCCGGTCCACCACATCCCAAAGGTGCTCTATTGGATTGAGATCTGGTGACTGTGGAGGCCATTTGAGTACAGTGAACTCATTGTCATGTTCAAGAAACCAGTCTGAGATGATTCGAGCTTTATGACATGGCGCGTTATCCTGCTGGAAGTAGCCATCAGAAGATGGGAACACTGTGGTCATAAAGGGATGGACATGGTCGGCAACAATACTCAGGTAGGCTGTGGCGTTGACACGATGCTCAATTGGTACTAAGGGGCCCAAAGTGTGCCAAGAAAATATCCCCCACACCATTACACCACCACCAGCAGCCTGAACCGTTGATACAAGACAGGATGGATACATGCTTTCATGTTGTTGACGCCAAATTCTGACCCTACCATCCGAATGTCGCAGCAGAAATCGAGACTCATCAGACCAGGCAACGTTTTCCAATCTTCTATTGTCCAATTTTGGTGAGCCTGTGCGAATTGTAGCCTCAGTTTCCTGTTCTTAGCTGACAGGAGTGGCACCCGGTGTGGTCTTCTGCTGCTGTAGCCCATCTGCCTCAAGGTTCGACGTGTTGTGCGTTCAGAGATGCTCTTCTGCATACCTCGGTTGTAATGAGTGGTTATTTGAGTTACTGTTGCCTTTCTATCAGCTCGAACCAGTCTGGCCATTCTCCTCTGACCTCTGGCATCAACAAGACATTTTCGCCCACAGAACTGCCGCTCACTGGATATTTTCTCTTTTTCGGACCATTCTCTGTAAACCCTAGAGATGGTTGTGCGTGAAAATCCCAGTAGATCAGCAGTTTCTGAAATACTCAGACCAGCCCGTCTGGCACCAACAACCATGCCACGTTCAAAGTCACTTAAATCACCTTTCTTTCCCATTCTGATGCTCGGTTTGAACTGCAGCAGATCGTCTTGACCATGTCTACATGCCTAAATGCATTGAGTTGCTGCCATGTGATTGGCTGATTAGAAATTTGCGTTAACGAGCAGTTGGACAGGTGTGCCTAATAAAGTGGCCGATGAGTGTATATACACACACACGTATATATGGGCAGTGGGTAGTGCAGTCACGTCACAGCAAGAAGGTCCTGGGTTTGAGCCCCGGGGTAGTCCAACCTTGGGGGTCGCCCCGGGTCGTCCTCTGTGTGAAGTTTGCATGTTCTTCCCGTGTGTGCGTGGGTTTCCTCCGGGCCGGTTTCCTCCCACAGTCCAAAGACATGTAGGTCAGGTGAATCGGCCGTACTAAATTGTCCCTAGGTACGAATGTGTGTTGGCCCTGTGATGGCCTGGTGGTCTGTCCAGGGTGTCTCCCCACCTGCTGCCCAATGACTGCTGGGATAGGCTCCATCATCCCCGCCACCCTGAGAGCAGGATAAGCGGTTTGGATAATGGATGGATGGATGGATATACACACAATGGCGGCACAGTGGCACAGTGGTTAGCATGGCCGCCTCATAGCAAGAAGGTCCTACGTTCGAGCCCCGGGGTAGTCCAAGCTTGGGGGTCGTCCCGGGTCGTCCTCTGTGTGGAGTTTGCATGTTCTCCCCGTGTCTGCGTGGGTTTCCTCCGGGTGCTCCGGTTTCCTCCCACAGTCCAAAGACATGTAGGTCAGGTGAGTCGGCTGTACTAAATTGTCCCTAGGTGTGAATGTGTGTCGGCCCTGTGATGGTCTGGCAGCCTGTCCAGGGTGTCTCTCCGCCTGCCACTCAATGACTGCTGGGATAGGCTCCAGCATCCCCGCCACCCTGAGTAAGGATCAGCGGTTTGGATAATGGATGGATATATATACACACACACACACACACACACACACACACAGTCAAGTTGGTAGAACAGACTAACAGTACAATGTCTGCAGCAACAAGTCTGCGTTAGACAGGAGGTTGCATTTCAGGGGGACCGTATGCTGAATAAACCTGCAGCGCAGCAGTTTCTTCAGTTATGCTGTAAATGTTGCACCGGTTTTCGGTGAAGAAAAATAAATCTGGGGAAAAAAAAAATCTATTGTCAAGGAATGTTATTGTAGCGTACACACGAACAGAGGGGGCAGGGTTCATACACACTTTTACCAACAAATTTCCATGACTTTCCATGTTTTTGAGAACATTTTCATGACCATACATCCTCTGAAACGTCTGTGTAAGAGAAGCACGCGCTTCCGACGGCCTCACGGCCTCACCACCCCATTTCTGACACCAATGTAGCAAATTCGGGCTGCAGCCGGGATGCGAACCCGGGTCTCCCGCACCACGGGCAACAACGTTAACCAGTCGGCCTGGGCCCGCCCACCTCCTTGGCCCTCAGGCCCACCCAGTGAGAAGGCTTCCTTTCTGCTGGATCATCCAGTGAATAGCAGTAAATGAATTCAATTCAATTATCTGACCACGTGACCAATAAGAGCAGTTTGGATAATGGATGGATGGATAATTAATGGTTAATAATCTTATGAGACTGATTCATGAGACCCGATTTGATTATTTCATCAGTTTTAGTAGTCTAATTATAAAATATAATTAGTTATATTAATTTAATTAACTATATTGTTATATTTCATTATTATATTATCAATTATATTTAATTATAAAATAGTAATCACCAAAATTAATGGCTGATAAATTTATGGGACTGACTTTATGAGACTGATAACCCTGTTGCACAGGATAAGATGATCTCCAAAGCCCTCAGCAACCCCCCCCCCCCGGTACCGACTGCACACAACTCACTGGCCACCCGCATTCTGGAAAGATCCGCCCCTACTCTGCTTCTGATGGGCTAACCCTATCCCTTACCTTCCCTAACCAACAGTGGCAACGAGTACTAGCCAATCAGAAGCAGAGTTCCCAGAATGAGCGGGAAAAAATACGACTGTACACGTCATCGTATCAAAATCGCCCCATATTGGATTAACAGTTGTGATTGGCCCGACCCAGCCAGGGCAGGTCGGCTGGAAATCTGTCTGAACGGGGGGGGGGGGGCATATATTCCAGAGCAAATGTCCCACATGAGCTCGCAGATTCGTCTGGTTCCCAGGCTGCGGGACAACACTTGCTGTGAAAAAACCTCAAGCTGCACATATGAACCATGATAGGAACTGACGTGGATTACTTCAGTAAGCAGTGGTTGGTTCACCAGAGAGGAGAGGCGGAACTTCCTCTCTGGTGGACCAATCAGAGAGAAGCTCTGCTTGGTCCAACAAAGATAGTACATTAACACAAGTTAGTAATGGACATTTATTTACCTAGCCAGCAGTGATTGACCCACCAGAGGGGATCACGTGACTTCCTCTCTGGTGGACCAACAGACAGAAGCATCAGATAGTCAAATGGTGACAGATAGATTCTGATGGACAGTGGACATCTTTGAGGTTGCCACTTAAAAACCAAACTAAAAAACCCAAACGAACATTCGTTAAAGTTCTTTTCGTTTTTTTGGGACCCCCTCCCCTTTTTCTCCCAAGTTGCACTTGGCCAATTACCCCACTCTCTGAGCCATCCCGGTCGCTGCTCCACCCCCTCAGCTGAACCGGGGAGGGCTGCAGACTACCACATGCCTCCTCCCATACATGTGGAGTCGCCAGCTGCTTCTTTTCACCTGACAGAGAGGAGTTTCACCAGGGGGACGGCGCGCGTGGTCTAAGACAGATCACTAAGACAGACCAGTGGAAGGGAAGGGGGGCTCTCGTAGCCCCCCGAGCCCCCCTTCCCATCCAGCCCTGTACGTCTGTGTTATGTTTATCTGTCATCTTGTTTCATCCCGTTTATTGTAAAGTGACTTTGAGTATTGACAGATCACTAAGACAGACCACTAAGACAGATCACTAAGACAGACCACTAAGACAGATCACTAAGTCAGACCACTAAGACAGATCACTAAGACAGACCACTAAGACAGATCACTAAGACAGACCACTAAGACAGATCACTAAGACAGACCACTAAGACAGATCACTAAAACAGACCACTAAGACAGATCACTAAGACAGACCACTAAGACAGACCACTAAGACAGATCACTAAAACAGACCACTAAGACAGATCACTAAGACAGACCACTAAGACAGACCACTAAGACAGATCACTAAGACAGACCACTAAGACAGATCACTAAAACAGACCACTAAGACAGACCACTAAGACAGATCACTAAGACAGACCACTAAGACAGATCACTAAGACAGATCACTAAAACAGATCACTAAGACAGACCACTAAGACAGATCACTAAGACAGACCACTAAGACAGATCACTAAAACAGACCACTAAGACAGACCACTAAGACAGATCACTAAGACAGACCACTAAGACAGATCACTAAGACAGATCACTAAAACAGACCACTAAGACAGACCACTAAGACAGATCACTAAGTCAGACCACTAAGACAGATCACTAAGACAGACCACTAAGACAGATCACTAAGACAGACCACTAAGACAGATCACTAAGACAGACCACTAAGAGAGATCACTTAGACAGACCACTAAGACAGATCACTAAGAAAGATCACTAAGACAGACCACTAAGACAGATCACTAAGACAGACCACTAAGACAGATCACTAAGAAAGATCACTAAGACAGACCACTAAGACAGATCACTAAGACAGACCACTAAGACAGATCACTAAGACAGATCACTAAGTCAGACCACTAAGACGGATCACTAAGACAGATCACTAAGACAGACCACTAAGACAGATCACTAAAACAGACCACTAAGACAGACCACTAAGACAGATCACTAAGACAGACCACTAAGACAGATCACTAAGAAAGATCACTAAGACAAACCACTAAGACAGATCACTAAGACGGATCACTAAGACAGACCACTAAGTCAGACCACTAAAGCTTTGGTTATGTTTTCACTGCCCTGGTCTTACAGTTTGAAAGCACTCAGATGAGAGACAGGCAGTTTACTTCAGTCTGTTAAGTGTGGTCCAACTCCCAGTCACATGACTTTGTCAGTTGCATTTTACCTCTGCTCTCTGGGCAGCTGACATAATGGAGCTTGTTGCCAGGGCAACTGTCTCTACCAAAGATCCCCTGCTCACTTTTTTTCTCCATGGAGACCGAATGCTTTGATAATCTGAGGGATTGCGGAAGAGGTGGGTGGGAAACGAAATGCGGAATGCCTGCCGAATGTCTTCTGAGGCACCGAACTGCTCCCAACGACACAGCTGCCATGAAACAGAGAGAGTAAGATGGGCAGGGGATATGAGACCCCTAATGATGTTATGTTACAAATTAATACCTGCAGTATTAATTTATATTAATACTAATTTATAATATTATAAATTATTATATACTATAAATATAATTATATATTATAAATATTATCAATATAATTAATATTATAAATGTTATTTATATCATAATTATTACAAATATAATATATTATATAATATATGTTATATAATTATAGAATATACAATTATATTATAAATTATTATATTAATTTATATCAAGGAAAACAGACAGGGTGACTGAGGATGATGAATCCATGGGGCCACGGTCAGAGAGCAGATGGACAGCAGATGCAAAGGCAAGCACTTGTAGATGTTTGGGATTTCCCTTGACTTGCAGGATCACACTGAGATAACCTGACATGGGCGCAGACAGAGCAAGAAAAAATGTGCTGTAGCAGCATCAGAACATGTACGCTGCAGCTCTATAGGTAATAAGAGAAGACATTTAAGATGCAATGAAACGACAACAGATGTTTGTACAATAACAGATTAATTCACATGTTCAAACTGGTGCCGGGCCCTACAGTAACACTGCATGATCAACATGGTCAATGATATCAAAGGAGCATCGGATAAAAACAGCATCGGTAATGAAACAATGGTGGAGTAAAACTGGATGCAGAATTGTGGACAATTGGGATCAATAAATGGTCAAGACTAAAGGCTAAGCAGGCTGTTTGAACAAGAATGGCAGATGACAATAGAAGGGAATATTTACAGGGACTGGACGTCAATAGGCCGCTCAAACATAACCACCACTCAATAGTTCTGATTTACACAAGGTTAAAATTCTGTGCTGTAGCTGTTCCAGTGGTGCTAGCTAAACACGTGGGCCTAATGTTTTATTGTTGTTACATTCTGTGTTGTAGCTGTTCCAGAGGTGCTAGCTAAACACGTGGGCCACATGTTTTATTGTTGTTACATTCTGTGTAGTAGCTGTTCCAGTGGTGCTAGCTAAACACTCTGGCCATGTGTTTTATTGTTGTTACATTCTGTGCTGTAGCTGTTCCAGTAGCGCTAGCTAAACATGTGGGCCACATCTTTTATTGTTGTTACAGTCTGTGTAGTAGCTGTTCCAGTGGTGCTAGCTAAACACTCTGGCCATGTGTTTTACTGTTGTTACATTCTGTGTTGTAGCTGTTCCAGTGGTGCTAGCTAAACACGTGGGCCACATGTCTTATTGTTGTTACATTGTGTTGTAGCTGTTCCAGTGGTGCTAGCTAAACACTCTGACCATGTGTTTTACTACTGTTACATTATGTGTTGTAGCTGTTCCAGTGGTGCTAGCTAAACATGTGGGCCACATGTTTTATTGTTGTTACATTGTGTTGTAGCTGTTCCAGTGGTGCTGGCTAAACACTCTGGCCATGTGTTTTACTGTTGTTACATTATGTGTTGTAGCTGTTCCAGTGGTGCTAGCTAAACACATGGGCCACATGTTTTATTGTTGTTACATTTTGTTGTAGCTGTTCCAGTGGTGCTAGCTAAACACTCTGGCCATGTGTTTAATTGTTGTTACATTGTGTTGTAGCTGTTCCACTGGTGCTAGCTAAACACGTGGGCCACATGTTTTATTGTTGTTACATTGTGTGTTGTAGCTGTTCCAGTGGTGCTAGCTAAACACATGGGCCACATGTTTTATTGTTGTTACATTTTGTTGTAGCTGTTCCAGTGGTGCTAGCTAAACACTCTGGCCATGTGTTTAATTGTTGTTACATTGTGTGTTGTAGCTGTTCCAGTGGTGCTAACTAAACACTCTGGCCATGTGTTTTATTGTTGTTACATTGTGTTGTAGCTGTTCCAGTGGTGCTAGCTAAACACTCTGGTTATGTGTTTTATTGTTGTTACATTGTGTTGTATCTGTTCCAGTGGTGCTAGCTAAACACTCTGGCCATGTGTTTAATTGTTGTTACATTGTGTTGTATCTGTTCCAGTGGTGCTAGCTAAACACGTGGGCAACATGTTTTATTGTTGTTACATTCTGTGTTGTGGCTGTTCCAGTGGTGCTAGCTAAACACTCTGGCCATGTGTTTAATTGTTGTTATATTGTGTTGTAGCTGCTCCAGTGGTGCTAGCTAAACACTTGGGTCATGTGTTTTACTACTGTTACATTATGTGTTGTAGCTGTTCCAGTGGTGCTAGCTAAACATGTGGGCCACATGTTTTATTGTTGTTACATTGTGTTGTAGCTGTTCCAGTGGTGCTGGCTAAACACTCTGGCCATGTGTTTTACTGTTGTTACATTATGTGTTGTAGCTGTTCCAGTGGTGCTAGCTAAACACGTGGGCCACATGTTTTATTGCTGTTACATTGTGTGTTGTAGCTGTTCCAGTGGTGCTAGCTAAACACATGGGCCACATGTTTTATTGTTGTTACATTTTGTTGTAGCTGTTCCAGTGGTGCTAGCTAAACACTCTGGCCATGTGTTTTATTGTTGTTACATTGTGTTGTAGCTGTTCCAGTGGTGCTAGCTAAACACTCTGGTTATGTGTTTTATTGTTGTTACATTGTGTTGTATCTGTTCCAGTGGTGCTAGCTAAACACTCTGGCCATGTGTTTAATTGTTGTTACATTGTGTTGTATCTGTTCCAGTGGTGCTAGCTAAACACGTGGGCAACATGTTTTATTGTTGTTACATTCTGTGTTGTGGCTGTTCCAGTGGTGCTAGCTAAACACTCTGGCCATGTGTTTAATTGTTGTTATATTGTGTTGTAGCTGTTCCAGTGGTGCTAGCTAAACACTCGGGTCATGTGTTTTATGTATTGTTGTTGTAAAACAGTCACTAGTTAAGCTTGTTAGTACAGGAGAGAAGGAAACAATGACGACACATTGGAATCACAAAAAAGAACAATTCAAAATTGCAGATTTGGGGCGTTCGGGTGGCACAGCGGTCTATTCCGTTGCCTACCAACACGGGGATCACCGGATTTAATCCTCGGTTACCTCTGGCTTGGTCGGGCATCCCTACAGATACAATTGGCCGTGTCTGCGGGTGGGAAGTCGGATTTGGGTATCTGTCCTGGTTGCTGCACTAGCACCTCCTCTGGTCGGTCGGGGCGCCTGTTCAGGGGGTAAGGGGAACTGGGGGGGGAATAGTGTAATCCGCCCACGTGCTATGTCCCCCTCGCGAAACTCCTCACTGTCAGGTGAAAATAAGCAGCTGGCGACTCCACGTGTATCAGAGGAGGCATGTGGTAGTCTGCAGCCCTCCCCGGATCGGCTGAGGGGGTGGAGCAGCGACCGGGACGGCTCGGAAGAGTGAGGTGATTGGCCAAGTACAATTGGGGAGAAAGGGGGGGGATAAAAAAATTTGCAGATTTCTCCATGATGACAAAACTCTACAGATAGGTTAGTCCATCTCAAACCAAGTGTGAGATTTCTCTGAACTCCAGCTCACTGTGGCGAAGAAGGAGGGCATGATGGGAAGGGAGGGCTGTGCAGCCGCGAGTTGGCTCGTACCTGTCAGGCTCTAACGCTGGAGTTCCCTTTCTGCTCGGGGATTTGCTTATGTTCGCACTGCTTGTTAAAGGCAGAGCAAAACTAGAACACAAGCCAGAGACAGATGGGAGACCGTGCAAGCGCAAAGCAGGGGGAAGCACAGGGAATTCAGACCGTTCAGCACCGAGATGTCTCGGACTACTCCTGTCAGTGGCTCATCTGATGAACGTTGTTGCTAAATGATGACAATTAATGGTGAATGATGAATAATGTTATCCACAATACGTGAAATGTTTATTCTCCAATCTGAGAAAGGATCTCGGTGCCACAGAAAGAGAAATGGCTTCACCAGCCTGCTTCATATCATCACAGTGACAAATAGATTTCCACCTTCTCACACAACCCTGTAGTTTGTATAAAAGCCCACAATTATGTATGATGAATTGGCTGTGCATTGCTATCACACCTTTACCATCAATGGCGTCGTAGCGGGGGGGGGACCTAAAGACGTACCAGGGCCCAGAAGGAGGGGGGAGCGCTCGGGAAACCTGGAATTAAAAGTTTGTTTTGGTTTGCAAATGTTTATTTCTAACTAATTAGTATCATAATGTCAGTTAAAATTGGCTCAATACATCGGTTGAGGGACTTAAAGAAAATAGTGGAGGCTCTCTGAGGCCCCTCTCACCCCTTACAAAAGATGCAAAATGGTTTAGTCCGCCCCTCACGAGAATCTCTCAATGCAGCTCATCTAGTCCTGTCGCGAGTGACCGCTGATCCAAGCACAAGCACAGAGTCATGTCTTTCCCAAAGAAAGCAAAATTTGGGTTCCAGAAAAGAAACGGGGAAAAAGGGAAAGGCAGAGTAGGCAAAATGAGGGAAAACAACTGTTGCGTAATTTCTTCCAAAAGAACGTGAGCTAGGAGCTTCTAAAAGAAAGGTGGTTAGCTAACTAGCTAAATAGAAAAGCTATGATAGCTAACTAGCTAAAGAGGAAAGGGGCCCACAGAGACTGTTTATGTATAGGGCCCAGAATTTTGTGCTACACTCCTGTTTACCATATTAATTTTAGCAAAAGCAAGAAAGAAAACTGTAATGTGCTTTGTTTAATTGCTAATCATAACCAACACATTAATGGCAAGGTTCTACAATTACGAAACAGCATAGCGGTTAAATCACAGTAATTATAAAGCTCACAGAGATATGTGATTTTGTTACAAATAAACTTGAAAAAAATCCTTCCATGTCATCTCATTGAGCCAGAGTAGCAAATGCAAAAGCGCTTATTCTTATACTATTACACCATCAACTAAAATAATGTGAAATTATGCAGTCAAATTGCCCATAGGGAGCGAAGCACTAAAAGCTCTCAT
This sequence comes from Lampris megalopsis, assembly GCA_022114975.2. Classification (NCBI taxonomy): domain Eukaryota; kingdom Metazoa; phylum Chordata; class Actinopteri; order Lampriformes; family Lampridae; genus Lampris; species Lampris megalopsis. The sequence goes on from JAJHIY020000641.1 coordinate 1,096,470, forward strand.
GAATGCAAATGAGGAGGAGCAAAAATGTAATTTCCTCTCCTGCTCTCGTCGTAAAACAAGGGAACAATTTCTCTTCATTTTGAGCTGAATTTAAAAATGATCCCCAGACACGGAAAAACTGTATATACTGTAAACTGCCAATGGCTCTTGGGGGGGGGGGCGGCAGATTCATATAAAAGCATCTTTCTTGGCTCGGACTGTGCCGCCGACGGGAGGGAGGCGAGGCGAGGCGAGGCGAGGCAAGGCGTGGTGGATGGCTGCGCTCTCTCTGGTAGCAGAGTAATGCTATTATGACACATTATTAATGTACAACAAACAATAAGCAGCCTGTCCTGCCAACCACCGCCTCATTAAAACTGCCAGATGTGGGAAGCACAAGAGTCGACACCACGCGCATACCCAGTACACCGTCGCACAGCTTGGGATATGGAAATCGGCTCCTTAAGCTGGTAAAATGTTCCGGAAAAAGTCAAGTGTGGCACATTTGGTTTGGCAAATGTATGCGTGAGCATGCAGACAGTTAAAATTTAAGCAATTCTGTGCCTAATATCATCCCTCTGCCATTTTCAGGCTCATCAAACAGGTGTGCAGAAAACAGTCAGACTTATTACACAGCTCAGTGTAGCAGAATCTGCTGGCCACTGCAGTTCATCAAACATGTCAGAATCAGAATCAGAAACACTTTACTTGTCATTTCATTTCATGCACCCGCACACATGAAATGAAACGAAACATCATTTCCCCCAGCCCACAGCAGTGCAACACAAAGACAACAACACATATCCAAAAACTACAAGAACACATATATCAATACTAACACATATAGCTAAACTAAACAAACCACCAAAAAAAACATCACTGTCCAAGGGAACGAACGTCAGCCAGGATGACAGTCGGAACTGCCGGTCTGCATGGGCTAGCAGTTAGCTAACCCTGCCCCGCTTCCGCGCCCTGTCAAGACTGCCCTCGGTGTTTCCTCTTCGGGCACAGCTCCGGTCAGGGCCGTGGTCCTTGGGCCCACAGGATCAGAAGACCAGGCTCCCTCAGCAGATCCAACGCCAGCTCTCCCAGCCATCAAACCAAGACAAACTTAGACACAGATGTGGACAAAGACACGATACTGGGTGAGGCCGCCGCAAACGTGAACTTGCGCCGCCATCTTCCCACACCGCAAGCGGCATATTACAGCACACAGGCTTTATTTTGTAACAAAGCACAGGAACAGTGGTGTGTGTGTGAATGAGTAGACATAAGTCTTTCAGAGAGTTATGAAATGATTATACAATGTTATTATCCTTGATTAGCTTGACTGTAAAAATTAAATTCACCCATCTGATTTATTTCATGGGACAACTGCACTTTAAAAACTTCTTTTGAGCTCTCCTAGCTGCCACTTTTCTTGATCTAATGAAGTCACAATGTGTGTCATCAGGCTTGAATTCCACAACTGAGCTGCAGGCCAATAATAATAATAATAATGATAATGACTGCTGGGATAGGCTCCAGCATCCCCGCGACCCTGAGCAGGATAAGCGGTTTGGATAGTGGATGGATAATAAGAATAAGAATGAGAATAAAAATATGTTTCATTTATGGGCGCCTTTCAGAGCACTCAATGACACCTTCCCACAAAAAAAACCCAGTTAAAAACAAGCAGCACTGTATCAGACATCATAAATTCAGACAAAGCAGGGGCATATGATAATATGTTAATACACCAGATAGGTATAAAATCATCACATATGCAAAACTCAATGTGGGTGTAACCACTGAAGACGGGATCAGACTGAATATGCTCGTTTGAAAAGGTGCGTTTTGAGAGGGAATTTGAAGGTTGAAAGAGAGTCAATATTGGGAATGTCTTGTGGGAGAGCGTTCCAGAGGCAGGGGGCAGAATGCTTGAAGGCTCCAGACCCCATGGTAGTCAAGTGGGCAGATGGTGTAGTGAGCTGGAGATCAGAAGAGAATCTGAGAGTATGGCGAGGAGTTTGGAAAGATATGAAGGAGTTAGGTTATTAAGGGCCTTAAAGGTGAGAAGCAGGATCCTGAACTCGATATGGTATTTAACAGGGAGCCAATGGAGCTGCTGAAGAACAGGAGTGATATGATCTATGGAAGGAGTTCTGGTAATGATACGGGCAGCTGAATTCTGGACAGACTGGAGTTTATGAAGACACTTGAGAGGAAGACCAAAGAGGATAGAATCTATCTACATCTGGGTAGCAGCAAGCTGTCACACAGCAGATGAAGAAGAAGCAAGATGACTCATGGTAGCAGTCTACAGCGCAGATATGGCCTGACCCCTCCTCCACTCCTCTACTCATGTGTTGCTCCTTCATTTCACTTGGGTGCATCCCATCATCCCTTGCCCTCAGGCTCAGCACACCGCTTAGCGCCATATAGACGCTTATGGTTTCTCTCGCCCTGCTCCGCTTTCTCTCATTTGCCCTGAGTGACAGCCGCCTGAATGGCATTAACAGACTGAAACGCCGTGCTAGCCATCTTCACTCTAGTTCACAGGGCGATAGGCACTCAGCTGTCCTTCATGAGGGGCCGCTGGTCAGACGGATAGACTTGTATGTGATCAACCCTGAAATGCTCAATGTGTGGCTTTCACCTGTATCCTACATTAAATGATCATGATGCTGCAGCAGTAGGCCTATGAGGAACCAGACAACAGGCTGGTCTCTAATGCTCTGTTTAGCAAGCTGAATGGTGGAGACTGGATTGCGTTAGGACCGTGTGGTCCAAACACAATAAATCCATCAACCTGATGGTGTGGCAAAAACATGATGGCGTGAGACGTGATTCAGCTTTTACTAAATCGCCCTGCTTACTACGATAGAGTTGTGTCTTTAACACAGGATTAACCCCTGTACATGTCCTTGGCTCAAGTAAACCCAGCCTCAGAGTTTTCTTCAGGTCGGAGCTTTTCTCTCCAGGGATGAAATTAAGTGATGACCTAAACTGCACTGCCGACTCATGTGTTTTCAGCTGTATCTGCTTTCCAAAACTCTTGATAAGACCATTCTGCTGACTGCAGGACTTACAACACAACATAACTTTTGTAAAGAAACAAAAATAAATGGATAGGAAGGCAGCCGTGTTTTGTCTTTGTTTTTTTCGTTACTTCAAGTGCAACTACACCCGAAGAACTAACAACTGGGCATCCGGGTGGCATGGCAGTCTATTCCATTGCCTACAAACGCGGGGATCACCGGTTGGAATCCCCGTGTTGCCTCCTGTTTGGTCAGCACGCCTGTTCGGCGGCGGGGGGGGGGGGGTAGCGTGATCCTCCCACACGCTACGTCCCCCCTGGTGAAACTCCTCACTGTCAGGTGAAAAGAAGCGGCTGGCGACTCCACGTGTATCGGAGGAGGCATGTGGTAGTCTGCAGCCCTCCCCGGATCGGCGGCGGGGGGTGGAGCAGTGACCGGCAAGGCTCGGAAGAGTGGGGTAACTGGCCGGATACAAGTGTGGGGGGAAAAAGGGGGAAAATATCAACAACAAAAAAGAACTAACACCAAAGGGAATAACGAATTTGATTGATAAAATGGAAAGCCGACAGCTCAATACACAGACATATCAATTAAATACAAACCCCAATTTCAATGAAGTTGGGACGTTGTGTAAAACGTGAATAAAAACAGAATACAATGATTTGCAAATCCTTTTCCACCTAGAATACACTACAAAGACAAGATATTTCATGTTCAAACTGATAAACTTTATTGTTTTTTGCAAATATTCACTCATTTTGAATTTGATGCCTGCAACTGGGACAGGGGCGACAAAAGACTGGGAAAGTTGAGGAATGCTCAAAAACCAAATGTTTGGAACATTCCACAGGTGAACAAGTTAACTGGAAACAGGGGAGTGTCATGATTGGGTAAGAGCATCCCCGAAAGGCTCAGTCATTCACGAGCAAGGATGGGGCGAGCTTCACCACTTTGTGAACAACTGCGTGAGCAAATAGTCCAACAGTTTGAGAACAACGTTTCTCAACGTACAACTGCAAGGAATATAGGGATTTCATCATCTCCAGTCCATAATATCATCACAAGATTCAGAGAATCCGGAGAAATCTCTGCACATAAGCGGCAAGGCCGAAAACCAACATTGAATGCCCGTGACCCTCGACCCCTCAGGCGGCACTGCATTAAAAACCGACATCATTGTGTAAAGCATATTACCACGTGGGCTCAGGAGCACTTGGGAAAACCATCGTCAGTTAACACAGTTCGTCGCTACATCTACAAGTGCAAGTTAAAACTCTTACCATGCAGAGTGAAAGCCATATATCAACAACACCCAGAAACGCCACCGGCTTCTCTGGGCCCGAGCTCATCTGAGATGGACTGACGCAAAGTGGAAAAGTGTGCTGTGGTCTAACGAGTCCACATTTCACATTGATTTTGGAAATCATGGATGTCGTGTCCTCCGGGCTAAAGAGGAAAAGGACCATCCAGATCATTATCAGCGCAAAGTTCAAAAGCCAGCATCTGGGATGGTATGGGGGGGTGTTAGTGCCCATGGCATCATGGGTAACGTGCACATCTGTGAAGGCACCATTAATGCTGAAGGTACATACAGGTTTTGGAGCAACATGTGCTGCCATCCAAGCGACGTCTTTTTCAGGGACATCCCTGCTTATTTCAGCAAGACAATGCCAAGCCACATTCTGCACGTGTTACACCAGAGGGGCTTCGTAGTAAAAGAGTGCGGGTACTAGACTGGCCTGCCTGCAGTCCAGACCTGTCTCCCATTGAAAATGTGTGCCGCATCATGAAGCGCAAAATACGACAACGGAGACCCCGGACTGTTGAGCAGCTGAAGCCGTACATCAAGCAAGAATGGGAAAGAATTCCACCTACAAAGCTTCAACAATTAGTGTCCTCAGTTCCCAAACGCTTATTGAGTGTTGTTAAAAGGAAAGGTGATGTAACACAGTGGTGAACATGCCCCTGCCCCAGGTTTATTGGAACGTGTTGCAGGCATCAAATTCAAAATGAGTGAATATTTGCAAAAAACAATAAAGTTGATCAGTTTGAACATTAAATATCTTGTCTTTGTAGTGTATTCAACTGAATATAGGTCGAAAAGGATTTGCAAATCATTGTATTCTGTTTTTATTTACGTTTTACACAAAGTCCCAACCTCATTGGAATTGGGGTTTGCAAATAAATTGATACAATACAACCAAAATCAAAAAGCGTGGACTGCTACGCCTGTAATGCATCGGGCGCTGACTCACTCTGTACTGCTGAGTCCAGCCTCAAACATGAGCATCCTCACTGCATAACATAACCTTTCCCATCGTCCCTAATGTCTCTGGCCCCTGCGGACATGTGAGTAAATTTAAATGGAAGTCAAACCACTGAGGTGGCTTATAATGGCTGTAGTGGTGAGAAGAGACGAGAACAGGGAAGACGAAGGGGTTGGGGGCAGTGAGGGTGTGCGGATGTGCTTTAGATTTCTAATCCATAACCTGTGGCATGCTGAGTGTTAATATACCACATCCGTAAATAAGGTGAAAACGCCTACCCTCTCCCACTCGCTTCCTGACTAAACGTGGAGATCAGGGCAAAGAGTTGCTTGGAGGAAAAGTACCCATGTTATCTCTACGTTTGGGTTTATTTTCATTACTACAGCTTTGCCTCATGTTAGCCACAGGCTACTTATCTGCATAGCTCAAGCGGTGTGATGTGATGACAGAGCAATTTAAAATGAAGGCTATGTGATTCGTTGTCACACAAGAACCTAGAGTACAGGAAATCTGGGCTAATTATGGCACGGTGGCTCAGTGGTTAGCACTGTTGCTACACAGCAAGAATATACCCTGGGTACAAACACAACTGTGTCCGCCTGGGCCTTTCTGTATGGAGTTTGCATGTCGTCCCTGTGTTCATGACAGGCATGTAAGGGGCATACTCCTGCCACTGCTGCTGACCAAGGTACTGCTTCTATAGGTACTCAAAGAAGGTTGAGTCAGTTCACCCGGATACAACATTTATTGACAGGTATGTTTCATCACTCAACTAACCGACCCCTCCAGTCTAAACTACCTCCAGGTATCCCCACCCTTATAAACGATACAGTACCCAACGCCTGAAACCAACGACCAGTTTCATATGCAAATATTCAATTCAATTCAATTTATTGTCATTAAAAACAATGTGCAGGCACATGTTAAAAATGAAATGAGGGCTGTGGCTTTGCCAAACAGTGCAAGACAGACTCAGACAAACACAGCAAACACAATATAAGATATACACACATGAAGACCAAAAGCTAAAAATAAGTTAAAAAGAGCACGAGTACTAAATATTTAAAAATATCTACAGACATTCAGTGGGTAGCCAGGTTCAGGTGGGCAACGGCTTGAGGAAAGAAGCTGTTTTTGAGCCTGGGTCTATGGTCCTTTTGAAACTGGAGTTAATGGTCACACCCATATTCGAATCTGAAACTGGTCGTTGGTTTCGGTCATTATGCAACTGTATTGTTTAGAAGGGTGGGGACACCTGCAGTCAGTTTAGACTGAAGAGGTCACTTACATGAGTGATGAAACGTATCTGTCAATAGACGTTGTGTCCAGATGAACTGATTCAACTTTCTTTGATTTTCTTACCTGGATTATTGAGCACGCATCAAGACTATAAGTCACTGCTTCTATAAGTCACTGTTTCTATAAGGTACTGCTTCTATAAGGTACTGCTTCTATAAGGTACAGTTTCTATAAGGTACTGTTTCTATAAGGAACTGTTTCTATAAAGTACTGCTTCTATAAGGTACTGTTTCTATAAGGTACTGTTTCTATAAAGTACTGCTTCTATAAGGTACAGTTTTATATAAGTCACTGTTTCTATAAGGTACTGCTTCTATAAGGTACTGCTTCTATAAGGTACAGTTTCTATAAGGCACTGCTTCTATAAGGTACTGCTTCTATAAGTCACTGTTTCTATAAGGTACTGCTTCTATAAGTCACTGTTTCTATAAGGTACAGTTTCTATAAGGTACTGCTTCTATAAGGTACTGCTTCTATAAGTCACTGTTTCTATAAGGTACTGCTTCTATAAGGAACTGTTTCTATAAGGTACTATTTTTATAAGGAACTGTTTCTATAAGGAACTGTTTCTATAAAGTACTGCTTTTATAAGGTACTGCTTCTATAAGGTACAGTTTCTATGAGGTACTGCTTCTATAAGTCACCGTTTCTATAAGGTACTGCTTCTATAAGTCACTGTTTCTATAAGGTACTGCTTCTATAAGGAACTGTTTCTATAAGGTACTGTTGTTATAAGGAACTGTTTCTATAAGGTACTGCTTCTATAAGGAACTGTTTCTATAAAGTACTGCTTTTATAAGGTACTGCTTCTATAAGGTACAGTTTCTATAAGGTAATGCTTCTATAAGTCACCGTTTCTATAAGGTACTGCTTCTATAAGGAACTGTTTCTATAAGGTACTATTTTTATAAGGAACTGTTTCTATAAGGAACTGTTTCTATAAAGTACTGCTTTTATAAGGTACTGCTTCTATAAGGTACAGTTTCTATAAGGTACTGCTTCTATAAGTCACCGTTTCTATAAGGTACTGCTTCTATAAGTCACTGTTTCTATAAGGTACTGCTTCTATAAGGAACTGTTTCTATAAGGTACTGTTGTTATAAGGAACTGTTTCTATAAGGTACTGCTTCTATAAGGAACTGTTTCTATAAAGTACTGCTTTTATAAGGTACTGCTTCTATAAGGTACAGTTTCTATAAGGTAATGCTTCTATAAGTCACCGTTTCTATAGGTACTGCTTCTATAAGGTACTGCTTCTATACAGATCTGAAGCTGCTCTCCAGGCACCAGAGAAATGGCACACTGTTTTACATGACTGCAATTCCTAAAATTCCATTTCATGTCGCTTGAATGACAGAGGAAAACAACTGTGGCTATCAGCTTCCGACACTGTGACTTCTTCCATTTCTTCCTTTGTGTATCAGCAACAAAAAAATCAAAGTATTCCATTTCAATCTGAACAGCGTGAACGTAACATAACACATCAGATAAATGCTCATCTATACAACCTTAAAATACATGAAATACATCACTTCCTGCACACCAGTCAAGATTTCTTCGAAAAGCAGATCGTCCAGGAAGCATGGCAGTCTATTCTGTTGCCTACCAACACGGGGATCGCCGGTTCGAATCCCTGTGTTACCTCCGGCTTGGTCAAGCGTCCCTACAGACACAATTGGCCGTGTCTGCGGGCGGGAAGCTGGATGTGGGTATGTGTCCTGACCGTTGCACTAGCGCCTCCTCTGATCGGTCGGGGATAGTGTGATCCTCCCACACGCTACGTCCCCCTGGTGAAACTCCTCATGGTCAGGTGAAAAGAAGCGGCTGGTGACGCCACATGTATCGGAGGAGACATGTGGAAGTCTGCAGTCCTCCCCAGATTGGCAGAGGGGGTGGAGCAGTGACCGGGACGGCTCGGAAGAGCCAAAAAAAAAAAAAAAATTATTGGAAAAGCAAATAGGCAAATGAGCAATCCATGTGACGGTTTTATGTTTCTTTGTTGTCACTGGGGCCAGGGGGCTAGGGGGGTATTTTCAACACTAATAGTAATTAAAAGTTAATATTTCATCAACAAAAAAACTCCCTCATGCAGCTTTAAAGTTTTATATTTTATATTCATATGTGCCACTTATTTTATATTGTACTTTAAACTTGTGCAGCACTTTGGTTCAACTGTGGTTGTTTTAAATGTGCTATATGAATAAACTTGACTTGATTTAAAGTTGATTAAATAATACTTAACACACTGGTACAAAGGCGATTTACTTCCTGACAGTTAACCAAACTGCGGGACAAGGAACCCAGTCCCTTAAATACAACAGACAGTGCTCAGTTTGTGCTGAGGACTTCCGGATCATCGAGGACGTCCATGATTTGCTGGATATTTGCCGTATTCTCAGACATCCCACATCGTCCCGCAGGCTGGACTACAGAGGTGGAGATAAAAATAAAAAATAAAAAAATGGGACGATATGTGATCAATAATAGCATTATTTTCACGCACCACGAGACTCCACCGCAAGCTTGCAGCCGTGGCCTTGAGAGGCAGAGCTGCACTGCCAGTGAGGAATTACTTATTCAGCCATCTGCTCGGGCTGTATACAGCATTATTTGGTTTTTTTGTTGCCCTGTGGGTTGTAGGAGTGAGGGCGCACGGTCACGCCTAAAGATTATAGAGACTAACTGCAGACCTGGGAACAGTTCTGCACAGCCGGCGTCTGCCTCCTCATTGATGTCCTCCCGGGCTGCAGGACTGCGAGTACATCAGAAGCGAGGGGGGAGACGTAAGGTAGACACAAACATCTGCAACAGAACAAAGGCGCTGAACACAACGGCTGTACCCGCAAACTATCTTTGCAAAAAGGGAAAGCAGGAGCTGGAACTGCATTAACCACCACCCCGTGTGGTGGAGTGGCAAAGCTCCTTGTGGACCGGGCCCCTTCCCCAGCTGGATGAACCTGCCGACCGCAGCACGCCTGGTCTTTGATAGTCAAGTGGGAGCACTGAAAGGCGCAGGGTGAACCGCGGTCTTCTTTGTCCTCCCGGGAACAAAGGCCTTCTTTACCAGCCTCGGCATATTGTGTCACGTTACAATAGCACCCCGCATCAAAAGCCTGAGTGCAATTCCAACCATCTTTTTTTCCCCCTCGGTGCTCAGTTCCTTCCTGAAAGGTCTTTCCTATTGCAAGGAGTAAGCATCTGATAAGCTGCGGATATGTAATATTTATCCCTCAATATTATCTCAGGGCCCCGCAGGGGATAATTTAAAAGCATGATCCTATTATCTGGGCATTGTGGCCGACAACAGCATGGTCACTGAAATTAATGCACTTTAGCATCGTTGATAACAAGTCCACGCTTAATCTCATCACTGCACAACCACTCTGAGCCGACGCGGTTCAAGGTGGCAGCACTGTACAGCGGTTGGAACGTCCCTTAAAACAGAGCACTTTTTCATAGTCTTATGCCCCTTTTCCACTGCATGGTTACTTCTAGTTGCCCTCTGATGGCCTGGCGGCCTGTCCAGGGTGTCTTCCCGCCTGCCGCCCGATGACTGCTGGGATAGGCTCCAGCATCCCCATGACCCTGAGAGCAGGATAAGCGGTTCAGATAACGGATGGATGGATGGTACCTGCTCAACTCAACTCGCTTTTTTTGGTTTTCCATTGGGCAAAAGTTAGGGACAGTACCAGGTACCAGGTACTTTTTTTGGTACCACCTCCGTCGAGGTTCCAAGCGAGCTGAGCCGATACTAAAGGTGACATAAAAATACCTCTATAAACAAATAAATAAATAAAATATAAATAAATATATTTATATTTATCTAAATATAAATAAAACCTTTAAAAAAACTTGTCAACACTAGGGGTGTGTATTGGCGAGAATCGGGCGATACGATACGCATCACGAGACAGGGGTTACGATTCAATATATTGAGATATATTATTATGTATTACTGTAAGAAAGACGATATATTGCTGTTTCTTAGGCCTGCGATCTTTGTGCTTATGCTACTTCCTGTCTCAGTTTACGTTGTCGGGTTGGAGTGGAAGAGTCAAATGGCTGAAGATAGATCACAACACTGTTGTCTAGCGGTCGTGGGGTCACACACAATACAAAATGTTTGTCAAAAATCGATATAGTGGTTTGGAGAATCGATACAGCATCACAAAAGATAATATTGTGATACTCCTGTGCGTCGATATTTTCTTACACCCCTAGTCAAGATGCCCACAAATGACCAGCGGGGCTTCGCCGTGAGGGGATCCTATCTGCAGTGGAAAACGAAGTCCCAAAAAGTAAAGCGAGTAGAGTCATATAGAGTCGAGTAGAGCCAGTACCATGCAGTGGATGAGGGGCATAACAGAACGTGGTTTTTATACAGCATCCCACTCACGGCGCGCTTCAGTACTGCTTAAAATCCAAGAGAGGTGAGGAAATACATAAACCATGACGGCGGCCCATGGCCCTGTCTGAATAGCAGATCTATAGGCAGCAGCGAGGTGTCAGCATGACGCCACAGTGGGACCGGGTCTCCAGCATGCTAATGTGGCATTTGGGTTCAGATATGAATGTGACCGAAAATAATAGGAGTGGACAGGGGGCAGGCAGGACTTCTATTATCACTGTGATGACTCGCACTTCCTCCTCCTTACCAAACCCATAAGCCGTCAGTCTGGATTGCACCCTGCGAGCAAAATCAAACCGATACACGCGCGTCCGTCTTACTTTATCATCTAGTTAGCCCGTGTTAAGGAAGCGTGCGCCGGAAAGGCAGCCTGACCTCCTGCGTGAAGCGGGCGCTGACAGGGCAGGCCAGGTGAACCTTAATTGGTGAGGTTAATGAGCCTGCAGAGACGCATGCCAGCGAGGTTACCCGTGAGGACTAATGAGTTTCCATTGTCAAGTCAGAAGTAAATTAAGGCCAGCAAAATGAAGTTTAAAGGAAAGCTATTTTTTTTTCACACTATAATAGGCTAGATGTTTATCTAAGTTGCACTGTCACCTCAAAGGCGTCTATGAGATATTACCCATCACAACGGGAATATAAAAGATGTGTGACCTCTGTCTGCCGGGAGGCTTGTGAATGTCTTCTGTCGTTATTGTAACGTTACACCGAATCACTCACTCACTCACTCACTCACACACACACACACACACACACACACACACACACACACACACACACATTCACACCTAGTACGGCCGAGTCACCTGACCTACATGTCTTTGGACTGTGGGAGGAAACCCACGCAGACACGGGGAGAACATGCAAACTCCACACAGAGGACGACCCGGGGCGACCCCCAAGGTTGGACTACCCCGGGACTCGAACCCAGAACCTTCTTGCTGTGAGGCGACAGCACTAACCACTGTGTGATGGACTGGCGGTCTGTCCAGGGTTTCTCCCTGCCTGCAGCCCAGTGACTGCTGGGATAGGCTCCAGCATCCCTGCGACCCTGAGAGCAGGATAAGGGTTCGGATAATGGATGGATGGATGGATGGATGGATATACCGAATCATTTCAATTCTTCCCCCGCCCACTTTTTCTCCCCAATTGTATCCAGCCAATTACCCCGCTCTTCCAAGTTGTCCCGGTCGCTGCTCCACCCCCTCTGCCGATCCGGGGAGGGCTGCCGACTACGACATGCCTCCTCCCATACATGTGAGGTCACCAGCCGCTTCTTTTCACCCGACAGTGAGGAGTTTCACCAGGGGGGCGTAGCGCGTGGGAGGATCATGGTATTTCCCCCCACCCTCCTGAACAGGTGCCCCGATCAACCAGAGGAGGCGCTAGTGCAGCAACCAGGACACATACCCACACATCCGGCTTCCCACCTGCAGACACAGCCAATTGTGTCTGTAGGGACGCCCGACCAAGCCGGAGGTTAACACGGGGATTCGAACCAGTGAGCCCCGTGTTGGTAGGCGAGGGAACAGACCGGAACAGACAGCCACGCCACCCCGAGAATCATTTCCATTTGGATGCTGCAAACGACAGCCGCACAGAGCTAGGGCGAATCGAACCACTCCTCTCGGAATCAAAGTCGGGTCCTCTGGAGCAGGAAGCAGAATACAAAACTAGAGTAAATGTATTTTCAAAAGACGTTTCTGAAGGCAAATGTGCCAGTACCAATCCAGGAGGACCCCGTTAAAATGTTCATTGTGGTCTTTGTTGAACTGCAGGGGAGACGTCTGAAGAACAGAAAATAACGATGTGAAAATTGTTTTCATGGTCAGACTCAAGTGCCACAACAAATGAAATAAAGCCCAGCCAGCCACGTGTGTGTGTGTGTGTGTGTGTGTGTGTGTGTGTGTGTGTGTGTGTGTGTGTGTGTTAAAGGAGAAGGGTCTGGGCCTCTGCTCCTCCCTAGCGTTCATTGATCACCGATGGGCTGCACACGATCTCCATCACTCCCACTCTCTCCACCGCCTCCTGCTCAGCCCACCGCCACATTAATCCCAATCTGCTGTGACTGCCGTAACACAGATTGCATTAGCCGCTCAATGATCAAATTAGGCGACGGCACGCTCGCACGCCCCCGCAATCAGCTTGTTTCCGATGGAGACAACTTCACGCTTGCAATCAATTTACCGCCCTAATCCAATGGAGCAGCTCACACATAGCTCCGTGCTCTGTTTTATTCCCTGCGTACTTGGAACATGGAAAACTCGAGCTCTTCGGGCCCACTAATGATGCTCAGACACACACACACGGATAAAGGAACACATGCATGCAGCAAACACTATTTCGGGCATCTACGTGTCCACGAGGACATGCTCCACAGCATCCACAACTAATTTTGGCCTCCCGACTCCCCCAGGCCCTCGTTGCTTTCTTTTTTTTGGGGGGGGGGGATTTTTCCTCCTTTTTCTCCCCAGTTGTACCTGTCCAATTACCCCACTCTTCCGAGCCGTCCCGGTCTCTGCTCCACCCCCTCCGCCGATCCGAGGAGGGCTGCAGACTACCACATGCCTCCTCCCATACATGTGGAGTCACCAGCCGCTTCTTTTCACCTGACAGTGAGGAGTTATGCTAGGGGGCGTAGCACGTGGGAGGATCACGCTATTCCCCCCAGTTCCCCCCCCCCGAACAGGTGCCCCGACTGACCAGAGGAGGCGCTAGTGCAGCGACCAGGACACATACCCACATCTGGCTTCCCACCTGCAGACACAGCCGATTGCGTCTGTAGGGACGCCCGACCAAGCCGGAGGTAACACGGGGATTCGAACTGGCGAGCCCCGTGTTGGTAGGCAACGGAATAGACCGGTATGCTACCCGGATGCCCCCAATTACCCCACTCTACTGAGCCTTCCTGGTCACTGCTCCACCCTCTCTGCCGATCCGGGGAGGGCTGCAGACTACCACATGCCTCCTCCCATACATGTGGAGTCGCCAGTCGTTTCTTTTCACCTGACAGTGAGGAGTTTCACCAAGAGGATGTAGTGCATGGGAGGATCACGCTATTCCTCCCAGCCCCCCGAACAGGCGCCCCGACTGACCAGAGGAGGCGCTAGTGCAGTGACCAGGACGTACACCCAGATCCGGCTCCCCAGCTGCACTGTAGGGATGCCCGACCAAGCCGGAGGCAACACGGGGATTCAAACCAGCGATCCCCGTGTTGGTGGGCAACGGAATAGACTGCTACGCTACGCGGACAGTCCCCCCCCCCCCCGTGGCTTTCTTCCCGGTTGGTGGTTGAGATGTGGAGCGGCAGGAAAAGAGGAGGCGGAAGTTGGTGCTGCCACCGTCTCTTAATCAACAGCATTGGTCTCCCGGGGACGCCTGCAGCAGCCCCGCAGACAGGTGCTGGGAGCGGGGAGGTGCGCTTCAAGCCAGGACTGACAGCCAAAAGACTGATACCCTGGCCGTCCGGGGCTGACAAATCACAACACTGAATGGAAGTGATGTTTCAATATGCACTACAGCTCTGCCACTCTCCTCTCCCTTTGCTCCAAGTTTATCCATAAATCAATCTCTTCATCAGTCGGGCATATTCCTCAGGTTGACTAATTCACAGCGCTGGCAGGGGTTTTCTTTTTTGTGGTTCATTTGAATATCTGTGAATGAAGACTGTTACTGCAGCAAGTCCTTCTGACTGCTCCTAAGTGCAGCCTTTGATCATTAATCAGAGGAAATATTCAATCACACAGATCTGCAGCACTCATACCACCGGGTGAGAATAAACAGAATCAATATTTGCACCCATGGAACATTTCTGCAGGCTCTGCTGTGCAAATTACTGACGCCTCCTTTCTTTTAATGAGCGCCGCCGTCTCATCGGGCATCTTGAACACACAGTTTGCTCCCGCTGCAGCTCCGGGACTGCCGCGAGTCAGCTGTCGTCGTTTGGCAGGGGTGTAAAAACCAGGTCCAGAAAGTATAAGTCCAAATCGTGTATCTGCTCCACCCATGTGCAACACCAGCAGATCCTAGTCAACACCACTCGTCAACTAAGTAGGGGAAATTAGTTATTTGATATCAGCTGGTTTTGTAACATGGGTGGAACAAATACACGGTTTGGACTTTTACTTTCTGGACCTGGATATTACATCTCTGGCTACACAGTGTCGGCGTAACAGGCAGGCCTTGGGAGGTCCAGGCCCGTCCATTAAGGTCACCAGGCCCTCTCAGCTGAATTCTCTCCCTGACAGAAAAAAGTAAAACTGGAATACTTTTACAGATATAAGTAAAATTCCATCCATCCATTACCCAAGCCGCTTATCACAACCGGGGTCGCGGGGATGTTGGAGCCTATCCCAGCAGTCATTGGGCAGCAGGCGGGGAGACACTCTGGACAGGCCGCCAGTCCATCACAGGGCCCACACACACACAGTCACACCGAGGGACAATTTAGTACGGCCGATTCACCTGACCTACATGTCTTTGGACTGTGGGAGGAAACCAGAGTCCCCAGAGGAAACCCATGGAGACACGGGGAGAACATGCAAACTCCACACAGAGGATGTCCCAGGTCATCCTCGCAGTGGAGTTTCCATGTTCTCTCCGTGGACAGCCTGCCGCCCAGTGACTGCTGGGATAGGCTCCAGCATCCTCGCGACCCTGAGAGCAGTATAAGCGGTTCGGATAATGGATGGATGGATGGATAATGGATGGATGGATGGATAATGGATGGATAAGAAAGTGGTTTGGAACAGCGCCCACATTGACAACCAAGCTCAAGCTAACGATTCGGCTGATATTAGCTCAGTTAGGCCTGCTACTGCATCTGATCCTGACACACAGACGAGCTGAGACTCCAGCTGTTCTAGCGGCGAGTTCATAAACCTACTTCTGCGCCTTGGGAAAATGCCTCTCCTGCTCGGCACATTGTGCTATTTATGAGTGATATTGTTTGCACTTTTGTAATCGTGGCTACGTTTCTGGGTGAGCGTGCATATGGTTGTATAATTATGCATAGGATAAATCCACTTATGCACCTTGGGAAAATGTCTCTCCTGCTCTGTACACTGTGCTACTTAAGACTGGTACTGTTTGCACTTTTGTAATTGTGGCTACATTTCTGGATGAGCACACATACGGTTGTATAATTATGCATACCGGTTCTTGATGTGGCCTGAACGATGTTGTTTATCCTTTAATTTGTTGTGTAACCTGTGAAGGTTGTGGCCCAATGCATAGGTTTATTCGTTGTGTAGAATTGCCCCTTGCAGTACTACATTAACTGCAAAACATTTCACATATTTCCCCCTGTGCATCTTAGTCTATCACCTCTGGTTTTGTGTAGGTAGTGCGTGGGCGCCTGCGCGCACAAGTGACAGCATGTATGTATGTATGCCTCTCTGTTATAGTTGATTTCTTTCATGAAACATTATAATGTTAATTATACACTTAATTAAAAGCTTTGTGAGGTGAACAAAATGCCCCCGTCAAAGCTGATCGCCCGTCTGTTTCCTATGCTCAGGCACCGACCCCGTCTCTACAAAGAACGTCGGGAGTTTGGTCAATTGGTCCGTTTCAGAAGCACGCTAATGAAAACAGCAATGACTTGTTTCTAACTGCTTACAATAATATGCCATTTGCTACAGAATTCTTAAATATATTTGACAAAGTTTACACACAGTCACAACAGTCCCAAAAGTGATTCCTGATTGGTTGAGATTACTAGATGCCCTAATAAGAAAGGAGCAGGCCTGGTTACCTGGAGAGATTTAAGCAGTAGTTTATATCAAGGGGTGCCATTCACGACCATGTCGTGATGGTGATGGTGCCTGAGAGTGAAATGTGACAGCAATTTTGATAGATATTTGACTCAAATGTGTTTTCAGCAAACACACTTGATGAGAAATATGTGATATGTGAAATAAGAGAACATATGTATGCTATAAGGGGACCGGAGGGTGTGCTCCAATTATCGGGGCATCACACTGCTCAGCCTCCCTGTGAAAGTCTACTGTAGGGTGCTGGAAAGGAGGCTCCGACCGACTGTCGAACCTCGGATCCAGGAGGAACACTGCAGATTCCATCCTGGCCTTGGAGCAAGGGACCAACTCTTTACCATTGTGGAAGTGCTGAGGGAGGCATGGGAGTTTGACCAGCCAGTCTACATGTGTTTTGTGGACTTGGAGAAGGCTCATGACCATGTACCCAGGGCACTCTGTGGGGGGTGCTGCAAGGGTACGGGGTACCAGGGCAGTTGCTACAAGCTATCCGGTTCTTGTATAAACAAAGTGAGAACTGAGTCCATGTTCTCAGCACAAAGTAAAACATATTTTCGGTGGGCGTTGGACTCTGTCAAGGTTGTCCCTTGTCTCCGATTCCGTTTGTGATATTTATGGACAGGATCTCAAGGCGCAGCCAAGGTGAGGAGTGTGTCCGTTTTGGGAACCTCAGAATTGAATCTCTGCTCTTCGCAGATGATGTGGCTTTGTTGGTTTCATCAGAACATGACCTCCAGCGCACACTGGGTCAGTTTGCAGCTGAGTGTGAAGTGGCCAGGATCAGAGTCAGCACCTTCAATATCTGAGGCCATGGTTCTCTTATTGGAAAATTATGGATTGCTCCTTCCGGGTTGGGAATGAGTTGTTGCCTCAAGTGAAGGAGTTAAAGTACCTCGGGGTCTTGTTCATGAGTGAGGGTAGGATGGAGCAGTAATGCGGACATTGTACCGGACCGTTGTGGTGAAGAGGGAGCTGAGCCGGAAGGTAAAGCTCTCAATTTATCAGTCAATCTTCGTTCCAACCCTCACCTATGGACATGAGCTTTGGGTAGTGACCGAAAGGGTGCGATCGCAGATACAAGCGGCTAAAATTAGTTTCCTCCGTAGGGTGTCTGAGCTCAGCCTTAGAGATAGGGTGAGGAGCTCGGACATCCGAAGGGAGCTCAGAGTAGAGCCGCTGCTCCTTCGTGTCAAAAGGAGCCAGTTGAGGTGGTTCGGGCATCTGATTAGGATGCTTCCTGGGCACCTTCATTTGGGGGTTTTACGGGCACATCCAACTGGGAAGAGACCCCGGGGTGGACCCAGAACTCGCTGGAGGGACTACATGTCCAACCTGGCCTGGGAACGCCTTGGGATCTCCCAGGAGGAGCTGGATGGCGTTGCTGGGGAGAGGGACATCTGGAGTGCCCTATTTAGCTTGCTGCCACTGCGACCAGACCCCGGAGAAGCGGCTGATGATGAGATGAGATGAGATGTATGCTATTCTTCCATATGCACCCAATATATTGGTATACAATATCCTACTAAAGCCTCCACAAGGGGGAATGTAAAGGTAATCAGATGAATAACTATATCATAGTGGTCCTGTTCCTCATTTTTGTTGCCAATACAACACTCATGGGCTTCCACCTTTTTTCATACTGTGTTTTTATACTTTGCAAAGGAAGATAAACTTAACACATTCTTATGCCCGATTTCTCATCAAGGGATCTAGAGGGTTGTTGACAAGTGTAGGGATGACAGTAAGACTTCCCATTCTACTAAATCATTATATCTTTCAGGAAAATATCAGCAAGCAATTTGCCTGACAATTTAAACCCCCTCTACAGATACACCAGGAAAAACAACACTTAAGATGGTGTGTAGCTCCCAATTCACTCTTTGCACCAGATCCGTCTGACGCGTGTGGGCTTCTGACACACCGTACATGGACTCAGCATTTTCTTGCCGTGTCAACAGCTCATAATGATGCCGATCACCTCAGCCCGAGCTCTGAGACCACCCTATCCAAACCCAGACAGCAAACACCGGGAAAAAAGTCGATTGCCTCCATGCCCAAATACCAGGCCACTCCCTTAGGGATGCCACTCAAACTGACAGCCCTGCGGTTCAAACCTCGGTCTCCTCCTTTTGCCCGGTTGCTCTCTCTCTCTCTCTCTCCAATTATCAGGCTTAAGCTAACAAGTGCTGGGTGAAACAGTCACGTGGATGAAGGCTGCGCTGACCGAGAACATGAGCACGCCATGTGAGTCATACAAAGTGACAACATGAAGAGGGCAAAAGTTCTAAAAAAATCGAGACTAAATGCAAGTCTTAACTGGATCAGACATGAAAAGTTCTCAGGGAGTTTCTCAGTCCGTCTGTGCTGATCAATAATCATTTGCCATTTCCACTGAATTCCATTGCATTCAGACAGGATGAAATTCTGTTGGCAGTACATGCACAGAGGCAAAACGCACACGCACACACACGCACGCACACACACACACACACACTTACATTCAGTCCAAAGGGAGGGGCTGCATAATTGAATACTACACAAACTGCTCTCTAACATCGCTCTCTGCACCAGCTCCCCATCACGGACCATCAGGGGTAGTTTAAGGTGAGGTTTTTCATTTGTCTGTTTTTTGGGTGGTGGTGAAGACAGTGAGGGAAGATCTCAGAAACCTCAGAATGGCTGTTTCTTGACATGGCCGAAATAAATCGATGAAACTTAAATTTGCTTATGGAAAAAACGAGTTCTTATGTATTTGAATAGTGGAGTTAGTAGTAGTAGTAGCAGTAGTAGTAGTAGTAGTATTTCCTGATATAAAAGGTCTACTGAACCCTTGCATGCAGCCTGATGGAAGAGGTTGGAACTCAACAGTTTGCAAAGGAAGATAAACTTGACACATGCAGTTTTTTTTTTTTTTAAATCCTGGCAGGATTAACTGGCACACTCTGGTTTGGAGTAGGCACCAGGGAATTTCCTGAAAGAAGGGGCAGCTATTCCAAGGGTGCAGAAGGTGCTGTTGCACCCAGGCTCACAGCCTGTAGGGAGCCCAGGCACAATTGCAAGCTGAGCTTTGATTATGGGCCCTAAATAATCCTTTACAAGGCACCATTATTATTATATCACATATTATTATTATTATATATTATAATTACTTAATGCAGAAGTAGTCCGGCACCTGTATATTGCGGACAGGACTTACATGTCACGGTTTTTCTGATGATTTCTTCTCATTGACAGTCACCACATAGTCTAAGCCATCATCAACAGCCCATCGCCTTGGAATAGAATGAACTAACTATTTTAGATTTCTGGGGAAAATGTCATTTCTTTTCATTGTGACACCAAAGACTGCTGGTAAATGGGCATAACCAAATGGTATCGTTTTACTGCTCAACTATTGTCTCAGCGTTCCAATGTCCCTGCTGTTTGTTCCACCCAGCTAGCTCGGCTGTGAAAGTTAGCTAGCAAGTACAAAATACCGTAACTTCTGGAAGCGAGGAGGGGCAGGATGTCTTCCAGATATAAGCACACAAGTGGTGCACAGAAAAGAAAAGCATGTGGATGAGAGAGAGAGAGAGAGAGAGAGAGAGAGAGAGAGAGAGAGAGAGAGAGAGAGAGAGAGAGAGAGCGAGAGAGAGAGAGCAAGAGAGAGTGGCAGGACGAGTGAGAGAGGGACAGCGAGAGAGACGGGGAGTGAGAGAGCGAGAAGAGAGAGAGCGAGAGTGAGAGATAAGCTTCCAAAATTGGATTTGTGTTTTAGTCAACAGAGGGCTTGTCATTCAGGAGAAGCTGCTGCCAGATCTGTCGCTGGTCCTGGGATTGGATACAGCTTTCAGTCATTTAGTGAAATAAATAAGCAATTCAATTTGTATTGATAATATTTGATCAATCTGATACTGACCACAGAGCCGTGATCGATTCTTGCACCCAGGCCCATCATCACTCACCATCCGTGCTTTAAAGAATCTCTTTCCACCATTAACGGAAGGTCTAAATCAGGTGTTCAGACTGGAATCACTTGCAAAATCTCCATACTGCACCTTAAAAAAAGGTGTCGCTGCACTAGCGCCTCCTTTGGTCGGTCGGGGCGCCTGTTCAGGGGGGAGGGGGAACTGGGGGGAATAGCGTGATCCTCCCACGCGCTACATCCCCCTGGTGAAACTCCTCGCTGTCGGATGAAAAGAATCAGCTGGTGACTCCACATGTATGGGAGGAGGCGTGTGGTAGTCTGCAGCCCTCCCAGATCGGCAGAGGGGGCGGGGCAGCAACCGGGACGACTCGGGAGAGTGGGGTAATTGGCCAAGTGCAATTGGAGAGAAAAAGGGGGGGGGGTCCAACAAAAACAAAAAAAGATGATGCTGACTTTATGCCGAGAACAAGTGAGAGGGGTATTTGTCCCTCAACTGACGCTCACGCACACACTTCTGAGCCTCTCCAGCAAAACCTTGACAGCACAATGTCCTCCCCCCTCCACGGCACTTGTTATAACTGTAGTGATCCTGGCATACAAACACAGAAGAGAAGACGACCGTCTTCTCCCACACACTTTGCAGACCGACACACACAGGGTGGGGTCTCGAGCTGCTCAGCCTTTACAGGGCCGTGGGGCGGGAAGGGGAACGACGCAAGGCATTTTATGCAAGATGTCTGGCATCGTCACATCTCTTTCAACACCTCTGCTCGTCTCCTGCCATCTCCACGGCCGCAGGGTCGTGGATTAGCTGCCATCTGTTCCAACCCAGAGGAGTCTTCCTCAGTCGTCTGCCCCACATTCCATATTCACCCACCCACAGGGGGCAAGCCGGTGTGGCCTTTACATTATAGGACAGACACGGAGAAAGACCGCCCGACTGAGAGAGCAGACTGGATCCATTTCACTTACAGGCGGGTCTGGTCCTGACCCGGGACATTGTATTCTTATAAAGAATTTGGTTTCTACATTTAACCCATACTACTGTATAGGAGCAGTGGGCAGCTGCAACACCCGGGGACCAACTCCAGTTCTTCTTTCCGTTGCTTTGCTCAGGGGCACAGGCAAGGAGTATTAACCCTAACATGCATGTCGTTTTGATGGTGGGAGGAAACCCACGCAGACACAGGGAGAACATGCAAACTCTACACAGAAAGGATGTGGGGGGCATCCGGGAGGCGTGGTGGTCTATTCCATTGCCTACCAACACGGGGATTGCCGGTTCGAATCTCCGTGTTACCTCCGGCTTGGTTGGACGTCCCTACAGAAACAATTGGCCGTGTCTGCGGATAGGTATGTGTCCTGCTCGCTGCACTAGCGCCTCCTCTGGTTGGTCGGGGCGCCTGTTCTGGGGGGAGGGGGAACTGGGGGGAATAGCGTGATCCTCCCACGCGCTACGTCCCCCTGGTGAAACTCCTCACAGTCAGGTGAAAAGAAGCGGCTGCCGACTCCACATGTATGGGAGGAGGCATGTGGTAGTCTGCAGCCCTCCCCGGATCAGCAGAGGGGGTGGAGCAGCGACCGGGACGGCTCGGAGAGTGGGGTAACTGGCCAAGTACAACTGGGGAGAAAAAGGGGGATGAAATCAACAAAAAAAAAAGGACCTGGGACAGCCTGGGGTACGAACCCAGGACCTTCTCGCTGTGAGGCAGCAGTGCTAACCACTGGGCCACCGTGCTGCCCCCCCCCCCCCAAAAAAGAGAGCGATTACTTCCTTTCCTTCATTAACCTGCTATAAATATCACTGACAGTAAACTTGTAAACCACAATGGGGTGCTCCACCAATCTTTTTTTAACAAGTGGGTCAGTCCAACTTTTCTGCCATCTGTTTAACTGGCAAGCACATCCTGGTTGGATGCACACAATAAAATCAACAGATTACAGTAGTGGCTATATGTACAGTTCATTGGCTTTATGCTTTGGTTTGATCCTCAGTATGACTGGGTGTGTTTATGTCTCGTGTTGGTTGTATTTAGCATTTCTGCTATCTTACAAATCAGTGGGGATGCATGTTAAGTGTGGGGCTCACTGTGGATAAACAAACAAAATGGCAGCGTCTCGCCGGGCCGCGCATTAAGCGGGCCGGCACGACTCCGAAAGCTGAAGGTTCACTTGTGAGGCGGGGGAGCAGCCCTCACACCGGGATGGCTCGGCACATCAGGGGTCAGGAATTTCATTTCATTTACTTCTGTACAGAAAAGGAAACGAAATATCGTTTCCCCCGGCCCACAGCGGTGCAACACAAAGACAAAAACACATACCCAAAAACGACAAGAACTTCGAGAACACACTTGCTAGCTAACACATACATCTAAACGAACATATATATCTAAACTAAAAATAAATAAATAAATCACTGTCCAGGGAACGAACGCCAGCCAGGATGACTGTCGGAACTGCCGGTCTGCATGGGCTAGCAGTTAGCTTAGCCTGCCCCGTTACCGCGTCCTGTCAGACCGCCCTCGGTGCTTCCTCCTCAGGTGCAGCTCCAGGCAGGGCCGTGGTCCTTAGACCCACAGGATGCAGCAGACCAGGCTCCCTCAGCCGATTCAACGCCAGCTCTCCCAGCCAGACACCTCTGACACTCCTCCCCGCACATCACAGTCCCCACACACCACAATAACACCACAGTCAACGCCAGGCGAGGCCACCGCCAGACCGCCCTCGGTGTTATCGGAACTGCCGGTTTGCATGGGCTAGCAGTTAGCTTAGCCTCCCCGCTTCCACGTCCTGTCAGACCGCCCTCGGTGCTTCCTCCTCGGTTGCAGCTCCAGGCAGGACCGTAGTCCCTGGGCGCAGGATGCAGCATGTGGATGGATGCAGCAGACCAGGCTCTCCCAGCCATCAAACGAAGACACAAACTTCAATGCAGATGTGGACAAAGACACTGCATGGACGGTACTGGGTGAGGTCGCCGCAAACGTGAATTCGCGCCGCCATCTTCCCACACCGGTACTGGGTGGGGCCACTGCAAATGTGAATTCGCTCGGCTAGCTTCCCACTCTGGAAGCAGAAATGCATGCATGCATCCCATCTGAAAATCAAGTCTGCTTTTTCCTCCTATCAACGTGTTAAGTCAAACTCGGGGCAGGTTAATAGTTTTGCTGTAACGGCAAAAACAATTTGCACATGACGGAGCAAACACTCACAGAGGTGCAGAAAATATGAGCAACACTCATATTTTCTGAATGATTCCCGAAGGGAAAGTAAAACATGAACATAAAACAGAAAAACTGTCTTTCGGCTCACAGGCTCAAGCAACCTCTTCATTTTCACAAAATAAAAAAAAGGATGCTATTTCTGGCGCACAAGCACACCATTTGTTTCAAGGACAGCTTTGGTCAGCAGGGATTACCATGGCGCTGCTCTTTTCATCTTCTACCTCTCCTGGTTCTCCTCTCTGAGGTCTTCATTGTACTGCTTGGCCACACAGTGTCTCTGAGGTGACGGCACTGCCTCAGGAAGCCTCAGGTCTGAGTGAGAATGAGGATGAGGATGCCAAGGCAAGAGCGGACGGGTTAAGACCGAGCCTTAGAATTCCCTCTGTGAATTGCTTCTTAAAGGCTGCAGATGTCAGTTTAAAGACCAATGTGTCCTTGTCACCTTGGCTGGCTGAAACCAAGTCAGCAGCGCTCACTGACACATCTGATGAACAAGTAACTGGAGAGGAAGAAACCCTGTGGGTGTGGGTGTGCACGTGCACATGTGTGTATACTTGTCCGCTTCCGGTGTGAGAAGATGGAGGCGCAAATTCACGTTTGCGGCGGCCTCACACAGTACCATGCATGCAGTGTCTTCGTCCACGCCTGCATCTGTGTTTGTCTTTGTTTGACGGCTGGGAGAGCTGGCGCTGGATCGGCTGGGAGAACTTGATCTGCTGCTTCCTGTGGGCCCAGGGACCACGGCCCTGCCTGGAGCTGTGCTGGAAGAGGTAACACCGAGGGCGGTCTGACAGGACGCAGAAGCGGGGCAGGCTAAGCTAACTGCTAGCCCATGCAGCCCGGCAGTTCCGATAACACTGAGGGTGGCCTGGCGGCGGCCTTGCCTAGCGTTAACTGTGTTTTTAGTGTCGTCGTGTGGAGTGCGTGTGCACGTTTGCAAGTGTTTGCTCAGAGGATCTCCTCATCCAGGAGAGCAATGACTGGGCACCACGTGGATGCGTCCAACTTGTGCAGTGTAACCTGCCCTCCATCCCATCTGTGGGCCGGGCCTCCTGTCTCGCCCCCTTCAGTCTGTAAGGTCAGGGGCCTTCACAAGAGCTGACAGAGGGTGAAGCCAGACATGCAAATTGGACTGGTGTAATTCACATGCCAGAACAGCGTGGTCAGAAAGTTTTCGATAAAAAGACAACAAGGGCAACGTGAAATGCCAAGGCAGTATGAGACAACGCTGTCTGTCTCTGCATGACTGCAATGCAGAGTGATCAGGGTTGATTATCATTCTTCCAGACGGTGAAAGATGTTCTCGCTCATACGGGATTGGCAACAACAGCTGGAGACCGCAGAAAGAGCGCCCCCGTTTGAGAGGGGAACATTAATTGGTTTCTACTGAATCAAAAAGCCCTCACGTGCCATCACATCTTAAGAGCATCTGCCTGCAAAAGGTTAAAACCCAATTATTGCGAATCAACATGCAAAAAGCAATATTTCCAGAGCAATGTTTATTCAAATACCCAAAGAGATGACGCCGATCATGTGCTACGTCCCCCCTGGTGAAACTCCTCACTGTCAGGTGAAAAGAAGCAGCTGGCGACTCCACATGTATCGGAGGAGGCATGTGGCAGTCTGCAGCGCTCCCCGGATCGGCAGAGGGGGTGGAGCAGTGACTGGGACGGCTTGGATGAGTGGGGTAATCGAATGGGTGCCATTGGTGAGGAAAAAGGAGGTGGGAAAGGGGGTGTCCAGGTAGCGTAGCGGTCTATTCCGTTGCCTACCAAAAGGGGGGAATCGCCGAATCCCCGTGTTACCTCCGGCTTGGTCGGGCGTCCCTTCAGACACAATTGGCTGTGTCTGTGGGTGGGAAGTCGGATGTGGGTATGTTTCCTGCTCGCTGCACTAGCGCCTCCTCTGGTTGGTCGGGGCGCCTTTTTGGGGGGGGGGAACTGGGGGGAATAGCGTGATCCTCCCACGCACTACGTCCCCCTGGTGCAACTCCTCACTGTCAGGTGAAAAGAAGCGGCTGGCGACTCCACATGTATGGGAGGAGGCATGTGGTAGTCTGCAGCCCTCCCCGGATCGGCAAAGGGGGGTGGAGCAGAGACCGGGATGGCTTGGAAGAGTGGCGTACTTGGATGGGCACAATTGGGGAGAAAAAGGGGGGGGGGATCCCCCCCCAAAAAGATGACGTTGACTGACACACACACACACACACACACACACATAAGGAAGGAGGAGGTGCAGTGAAAGAGAGAGAGAGAGTTGGAGGGGAATGCACTCACAGATCACACATACTACAACTGCGCTAGCGCTAGCTGTCAGCGTGGGCTCAGCAGACAGGGCCTAATTGGCAGCAGGGCATGTTGACGTGCAGCGGGGGGTTCAGATGGAAGAGTATCTAAGAGCCAGACGGAAGCGTGAATCAATACGAACACCACAAGCACACCTGCCTGTTATCAACCTCACTTAATCCATTGGCTGCACTGCCAATAAGAATAAACGCATAAAGCTCTTACAAGACAACTGCAGCTTCTGAGACAGGGGCGGCTTGGAGCCGTGGTTCACCCATACACCCTGCAGCTGTTCTGAGGCACAAAACAAAGCCTACAGCAAATGACGTTGTCTTCTACTTGCCTATGGCACAAAACAAAGTCACCGATGATGGGCAAAATGTGCTTTTACCATGGAGTCCATGTGTAGCTCCTAGTTCATCTGACGTCCTCTTGCAGGTTGTTCCAAAGCAGCCTGCACGAGCACGTCACAATGCCAGAAAAAGAGACGCCCAAGCTGCACGACAGCGCTACCTGTGTTGCATGTGTGAACATCAAGGCCAAGTTGTCTCCGTCTTCTCCTTCAGAGCATCACATCAGTGGAACTCAGTACCCCGATCAGTCAGACAGCCCCCATCCTATTATTCATTTAAGAGTAATGTCAAGAAATGGCTTATTAGGGATCGACAATGTCAACACCGATGCTATTCACACACATCTTAAACATGTTGTTTAACTGTATTGTACTTTACCTTTGCTGTATGTCTGCTTTTTTATATACACTCACTGGCCACTTTATTAGGTACACCTTGCTAGTACCGGGTTGGACCCCCTTTTGCCTTCAGAACTGCCTTAATCCTTCGTGGCATAGATTCAACAAGGTACTGGAAACATTCCTCAGAGAGTTTGGTCCATATTGACATGATAGCATCACACAGTTGCTGCAGATTTGTCGGCTGCACATCCATGTTGCGAATCTCCCGGTCCACCACATCCCAAAGGTGCTCTATTGGATTGAGATCTGGTGACTGTGGAGGCCATTTGAGCACAGTGAACTCATTGTCATGTTCAAGAAACCAGTCTGAGATGATTCGAGCTTTATGACATGGCGCGTTATCCTGCTGAAAGTAGCCATCAGAAGATGGGAACACTGTGGTCATAAAGGGATGGACATGGTCAGGAACAATACTCAGGTAGGCTGTGGCGTTGACACGATGCTCAATTGGTAGTAAGGGGCCCAAAGTGTGCCAAGAAAATATCCCCCACACCATTACACCACCACCACCAGCCTGAACTGTTGATACAAGGCAGGATGGATCCATGCTTTCATGTTGTTGACGCCAAATTCTGACCCTACCATCCGAATGTCGCAGCAGAAATCGAGACTCATCAGACCAGGCAACGTTTTTCCAATCTTCTATTGTCCAATTTTGGTGAGCCTGTGCGAATTGTAGCCTCAGTTTCCTGTTCTTAGCTGACAGGAGTGGCACCCGGTGTGGTCTTCTGCTGCTGTAGCCCATCTGCCTCAAGGTTCGACGTGTTGTGCGTTCAGAGATGCTCTTCTGCATACCTTGGTTGTAATGAGTGGTTATTTGAGTTACTGTTGCCTTTCTATCAGCTCGAACCAGTCTGGCCATTCTCCTCTGACCTCTGGCATCAACAAGGCATTTTCGCCCACAGAACTGCCGCTCACTGGATATTTTCTCTTTTTCGGACCATTCTCTGTAAACCCTAGAGATGGTTGTGCGTGAAAATCCCAGTAGATCAGCAGTTTCTGAAATACTCAGACCAGCCCATCTGGCACCAACAACCATGCCACGTTCAAAGTCACTTAAATCACCTTTCTTCCCCATTCTGATGCTCGGTTTGAACTGCAGCAGATCGTCTTGACCATGTCTACATGCCTAAATGCATTGAGTTGCTGCCATGTGATTGGCTGATTAGAAATTTGCGTTAACGAGCAGTTGGACGGGTGTGCCCAATAAAGTGGCCGGTGAGTGTATATATTTATATGTTAAGATTAAGAATAATTAAGATCAAGATTATTATTAAGATTATTAACTTTTATGAACACCATTGATGGTTTCCGGCACAAAAAAAAAACAAAACGCGATATTGTATATATTTTTTATTTATATATATCATTTATATATTTTTTCTATTTTATATATATTATTTTACCATTTATATTTATAGTTTATATATATATATATTTATTTACAGATATATTATTTTATTATATATTATTTTTTACATGTATTATTATCTTTTTCTACATTTGTATATTCTGTATATATTTTCTTGTTTGTTTGAGCTTGTTGTTCTTGCATTTTATATCAACTATGCTGTAAGTTTTTTGGTTTTTTTGTACTGTTTTATTATCCTGGGATGCCTAACAACATCAGGCAAAGGAAATGCTGATAGTAACTTGCCTATTAGCTAATTCGGGTACATTTATATTTGTTTTGAGTGTTGATTCATGTACATTGTCCCTTCCCTGTCCCTTCCCAAATAAACGTTTAAACTAAATCTATGTTACAATGTTACAATATTACAATCTAACAACGTTACAATCTAACAATGTTACAATGCTACAATATAACAATGCTACAGTGTAACAATGTTACAATTTCATTTAGCAGACGCTTTCATCCAAAGCGACGTACATCTGAGAGTTAAAACAACACAAGCCAGGATCTAGTCGGGAAGTCTTCGTGCAAAGACAAGGCTTAGGGAAAAGAAGGTAAGGCAATTGGTAACATTTAGAAATACAACACACATACACACGACAGGATTGTGGGTGTATTGAAAACGGCAAACAGACACACATCAGAGAGCTTCAGAGGAACTTGGCTGGCCCGGTGAAGCACACTGGAAGACAGGCGGACGCAAAAGCCTGAGAACCGGAGCCCCAGTAGAGTCCGTGTCTGAGCTAAAGCCCACCAAAAGGAAAAGAGAAACAGAAGGAAGGGGAGGGAGGACCTGACAGAGAGAGAGAAAAAACCCCACAAATGATGAAGATGTCATCAGCGTCATACGCATCTAAATATAGCCTCGTGCATCCACCGCCCAGCATCCCCTTCATGGCGTTTCAGAAGGCGGGCCAGAGAGAAAAGAAGCCATATTAACCGTAAACAAAAACAATATGAGCTGGTGCAGGTTTGCAGGCCGCCTGTGCTGAACTTTTATTCGCTGGTTCGTGAAGGTCAAGTGCACCCGGAGGGATGAGGGGCCTTGTGTTAACCAATAAAAATCTAATGGAGGGAACAATGTTTTGGAATGACAACATTAATAATGGAGAGCCATCTCGCTCTCGCAATAGCCTACGCTTGTGAAACAGCAGCGCGCGCACACACACACACACACACACACACACACACACACACATACTCACACAGGCATGTGTGGCAGCACTCATGCTGACATGCCTATCTCAGATTTCCTCCATGCTCCTGAGCGATCTGTCACCATGACACATGCTCCCTAACAAACCCACACGTCGCATTCAGGACCGATTGCCGCCTCTTGTTCTCCTCTTCAAGTCGAGTCCAGTCAATTTTATTTGCATAGCCCATTATCACAAATTACTCTTCGATGACATCACAACCGCTGCCAGTTCTGTGCTGTCGCACAACAGGAGATGCAGAACACGAAGTGGCTGAGGCGGTCGGCGCCTTTATTCGGAAGGGCATTAAAGATGCAGAGGGGGTTATGGAGGATTAAAGCAGGTGCCATCAAACCCCACCGCCACCTCTCCACACACACACACACACACACACACACACACACACACACACACACACACACACACACACACACACACACACACACACACACTCTTTCTTAGGCGGGTCTGAGAGAGGAGCTACTGTAGGAAGGTCAGTCCACAAGTGTAGGAAGCCTCACTTGAGCCGATGATATCTCACATAAACACACTAGCTATGTCTACATGCAGAGCTTTTCATTGCATGAATGTATCGAATTCAGAGGGCAGCCGGGACGCGAACCCGGGTCTCCCGAACCACGGGCGACTACGTTAACCAGTCGACTAAAGGGTCCGACCCGTTAGCCAACAGGCTAGCGAGTCTAGTCATCCGTGGCCGTTACACGAATTCTGTCTGATTGAGATTCCAAATGAACTGTACGTCAAATGTGACGACCCATTCAAAGTATCAGTTTAAATGTGCAATATACATGTAATACCAAAATAACTTCCAAAGAGTGTCAATTAAGGTCAAGATACCATAACGAGACCTGCCAATACACCTTTTTCACAAACATGGCCGATTACTCTCAGTTTGTCATAGTAGGGTTTAGATCGCTTCTCCCCCATTGCCTGCAATGTTTAACAGTCAACTTTCTGCCACCGTCGTTGTGACACTTGATCAAATCACTTTTTGGCTGGACTGGCCAGCGGGGCAGCCCTAAAAACACGAATGTTCGTAACTGACTGCATGAGCAACCAAGTTAGCGTGGCCGACTGAGTGATCGTGTTAAGAGTGACTGACTGACTGACCAGTTTGACACGATTGGGCCGCTGGATCATATGAGCAACGATGTCACTGAAGTTACACGACTGGCTGGCCGAGCGCTGAGAGGCATGAGGGAGAGCTCACAGTTAAAGCTCCCCAAAGAACAAACAGTCTGACAAAACACTCACTGGTGAATTCACAAAAGGACTGCACGGCTTTTGCAGCCACTAAACCTGCACAAATAAGACAAAAAGAAACCGTGTAATTCTCAAAGGACCCCCAAAGGGTGAGACGCACCCCCAACTGTGCTGCTCAGCAAATGGCATCTCGGGGCTCCGGTGCTATTTGCACATATTTAAATTAGGTTATATCCATACATTTGGGGAAAAATTGGCCCCTTTCTATGCAAACGAGCTTCAATGCAAAAAAAAAAAAAGTCCAATTCACAAACAGCAGCACTGAAAGCCACATGCAGTTAGGGTGACTATTGTAACGACCACGGATGGCTAGACTCGCCAGCCCTTGGCTAACGGGCCAGACCCTTGGCTAACGGGCCAGACCCTTTAGTTGACTGGTTAACACAGTCACCCATGGTGCGGGCGACTCGGGTTCGTTTCCCAGCTGCGGTGGATTCCCGGCTGCCCTCTGATTTAGCTACAGTATTGTTCTTGCAACTGCATTTATAACCTTTTTTTTTTTTTTTTACTTGAATGTAGCTTAACCGTGTCATGTGATATGCTACTTTAACAACAAATATTACTGGGACCACTACACAAAACTGCAGACTAACATCTGATATCCAGGAATTCACATTATAGACACCACCACTGACTACCTCTGTAACAAACTGGCCACAATTTCCATCATTGACCATAGATGGTCCAGCCATACACCAGGATTTGACCTAGTCTTGTTATAGTTTTGTAGTCCAGAGTTCTACTGATTAACTCTCTTCCACTTTAGGTGTCTATATGAAGATCAATCCTTCTGATCGAGCCATCAGTCAGACTATTTAACTGTATGTAAAACTAGCTAGTGCGAACATGATGTGACCACCTTATGGGCCATGAATAATAAATGACAGTCTTTTGTCCGTCAGGGGACGTACAGGAATTTACTGTACATATGTGTGCCTCCTGGCGGGGTTGATCAGGGCTCATATAGCACAAAAATCTATAGGCTACTCCGTGCTGTAATTATACCTGCACAGAAAGATGACGTTTGGTCCATAAGTCTAAATATTCGTCTTCTTCTCTTATGGTCCGTTGTGAGGAAATATCTTCAGTGGTTAGTTTTGGGGCTTTTATTTAGCCTCTCTGTTGGTGAACGGCAGCCATACTCAGTGTTGGGGAAAGGAATGGTATTTGCATTGTTACTGACACAATGGTGAGGATCACTGAAAAAAAATAACTAATAAAAATATACTCGAAACAATGACGGGGAATACATTTTAATGGACAGGCAGGCACCTTCGGGACCCAAACACCCTGACATGCTTGAAGCAGAAACACTGTCATTATCTGGTGGCCCGGAGGCTTGTTGTGCTCTGACACCATCTCAATAGAGTCCAGAACAAAGAAGACAACGGCATGGACACGTGAGTTGTTTACCGCTTACTTGTCCCTCAAACTGGTACCGGATTCCCGCCCGGTCTGCCAGATGGTTATCAGAACCTGGGGTTGGCTGTGGAGTATGATGTCCAGATCGCCTGTCCTCTCCGTCATTAGTGGGCAAGCAAGAGATGTGACACAGAAGCACGATTCTGCAGCAGACGCTACGTGGGAGAGGAGCAATCTAATGGGCTGCAAAACCAACTATACGAGACTGCTATTATGTGGTTTTGTACCAAGTGTGTGTGTGTGTGTGTGTGTGTGTGTGTGTGTGTGTGTGTGTGTGTGATGGAGAGAAATAGACTGCTTGTGGGTGAATGGGGGGGAGACAGAAAAAGAGATGGCGAGAGAGCGAGAGAGATAGACAGAGAGAGACAATGAAAGAGAGAGCGAGACAGACAGAGCGAGAAAGACAGACAAAGACAGAGAAAAAGCGAGAGAGAGAGAGACACAGGGAGAGACGACAGAGAGAGAAAGACAGACAAAGACAGAGAAAAAGCGAGAAAGAGAGAGACACACGGGGAGAGACAACAAGAGAGAGAGAGAGACAGAGAGAGAGAGCGAGACAGCAAAAGACAGCGAGAGAGAGAGAGAGAGAGAGAGAGAGAGAGAGAGAGAGAGAGAGAGAGAGAGAGAGAGAGAGAGGGAACAGGCAAGGAAAATTGAGAAATTTGTGCACAAAAAAAAAAAACTGCAACCAAAAAACATCTCAACTCGTTTGTGGGGTTGTCAGACAGACAGCTGCATGCTGGGGTAATGGACAGACAAACTGAAACACAGACAGAGAAACAAACATGTTGACACCTAATAGAGTTCAAGCCGAGCTACCATTACCAGCTAACAAGAGGACAGATGAGCTCGAGGACCCCGACAGTTAGGAGTCCATTTTGATACCGGTCCGAGATGAAGCAGCCTCTCCTGCGCTTGAAATGACATAATTAACACTCACACACTCACCCACACATACATACACACACCCTTGGTCCAGGCTGGGGGGCAACTCTGCTCTTGTTTACTGGGCGGGTCCACCTGGACTCCCCCCGGTTCCAGCAGCTCCCCGCTAATCACGCCACTGCATTAAATATAGATTGTGTGGACAAGTGGAGGAGCTTCTATGTTTAATTCAAAAAATAATAACATCAAAGACGATGGAGAAGAGTGGTCGTGAATAAATCATGAGTGGACTGGAACGAAGGAATCAAATCTTTGTGCAGGGGGGTGGCGCACGAAGGTGCCACTGACTGACCCCCCCCCCCCCCACAAAAAAACCCAACATGGCGACCAAGCGTTCACCTTCACGTCCATCGCTCAATTCCGTCACGCAGGTGGTGAAGACCTGCAGCCTGCTTGGCATCATTCTGATATACAATACTACAGAGCTGGGTGCCGGGGTGGCGTGGCGGTCTATTCTGTCGCCTACCAACACGAGGATCGTCTTACCTCCGGCTTGATCAGGCGTCCCTACAGACACAATTGGCCGTGTCTGCGGCTAGGAAGCCAGATGTGGGTATGTGTCCTGGTTGCTGCACTAGCGCCTCCGCTGGTCGGTCGGGGCGCCTGTTCGGGGGGGGGGGGGGAACTGGGGGGAATAGCGTGATCCTCCCGCGCGCTACGTCCCCCTGGTGAAACTCCTCACTGTTGGGTGAAAAGAAGCAGGTGGCGACTCCACATATGTCGGAGGAGGCACGTGGTAGTCTACAGCCCTCCCCGGATCGATAGAGGGGGTGGAGCAGCGACCGGGACGGCTCGGAAGAGTGGGGTAGTTGGCTAAGTACAACTGGGGAGAAAAAAAATCCCCCCCAAAAAACAAAAACAATACCACATAGCTCAATAAACACAGTGTAGAAACATCTGAAGCGCCGTTGAAGGAGCGGAAGGAGGAGGGAAGAGGAGGCGGCAGAGAGGTGGTTGAGAATAGTGGGCTCTGATCCCTGTATTTAAGGTAAAGACTTGTCATTCAGCCACAGAAGCTGACGCTGTTGTTCAGAGCAATTTCAAATGAGTGCAACCAAGATTAAATTCCTTGCTCGCCAAAATGGCAGCAATCAACTGACAGCAGTAAAGAGGGCAACAGTCGCAAACTTCAAGTTTTCACAGGATTCCTGTGACAATTCCACTTACGGTGTGGGACATGGAGGCGCAAAGTCACGTATGTGGTGGCCTCACCCAGTACCGTCGATGCAGCATCCTTGTCCATGTGCGTGTCTAAAGTTTGTGTCTTGGTTTGATGGCTGGGAGAGCTGGTGCAGGATCGGCTGGGAGAACTTGGTCTGCTGCGTCCTGTGGGCCCGGGGACCACGGCCTTGCCTGAAGCTGTGCCCGAGGAGGTAAACACCGAGGGCGGTCTGACAGGACGCGGAAGCGGGGCAGGCTAAGCTAACTGCTAGCCCATGCAGACCGGCAGTTCCGATAACGCCGAGGGTGGTCTGGCGGCGGTCTCACATGGCGCTGACTGTGGTGTTTTCGATGTCATTGTGTGGAGTACGGCAAGGTGTGTCGAGGGTGTCTGGCTGGGAAAACTGGTACTGGATCGGCTGGGAGAGCTTGGTCTGCAGCGTCCGGAGGATAGCGAGACTTGAGTGGAAGAGATCAGACACCGCCCGGTGGGGAGGGCACGGCGAGTACTTTCTGACAAGATAAGTTTCTAGTCGCCAGAAGAAGAGAGGAACAAGATGACAGGAAGGTCATCCTTCATAGAAGGAGCTATGTCACTTGAATAGTCCCTTCGGACTGCTTGCCATTTCATGTCAATATTTATGGTAAGTATAAAATGGTCAGATGGCGATGATGGAATATCGAGAGCGCGGCGGAATAAAGAGACGCTGGACTGCAAATGACTTACAGCGACGCTTCCAACGCCCATATGCTCCCAACATATGCTGCTAAACACTGCTCTATCACCCTCGCCAGTTCAGCTTAAGTGACACTTTATGCTTATTAAACCCCGACAGCTTCTCATACTTCCTCTTCACGATACGAGACGTTTTTCTTTTCATATCCTGTCAACTATTCCACAGCAAGAACGCAATGAAACACACACGCCTGATTGTTTTTCTGGACCGGAGACACTCGAGGGGGTTCAAGATCTACGTTTTAATAGCGACGGGACATGAAAAACATGTTAATCCCAACACTAAAAATGAAATGACGTTAGGTAACAGTTAATAAAGGCAGGACAACTTGGGGGAAATGAAGCGGGGGGGTCTTAATAAAGCTGTTATGATCCCTCATGCTCGGTTTCGATAAACGGATTACCAAATGGACTGACGCTATCGACTTCTCATCTTGTTCCTGCTCCCGGAGACCGTCGGGGCTCTGACTGAGTCAGACACTACAATAATGCTTGGATAGTTGTTCCCTACCCTTCTTTAGGTTCTGAAATGGTTCCTCCGCAAAGATCCCCCCCCTTTTCTCCCCAATTGTACTTGGCCAATTATCCCACTCTTCCGAGCCGTCCCAGTCGCTACTCCGTCCCCTCTCTCCGATCTGGGGAGGGCTGCAGACTACCACATGCCTCCTCCCATACATGTGGAGTCGCCAGCCGCTTCTTTTCACCTGATAGTGAGGAGTTTTGCCAGGGGGACGTAGTGCATGGGAGGATCACGCTATTCCCCCCAGTTCCCACTCTCCACCCCCCCCACCCCGAACAGGCGCCCCGACCGACCAGAGGAGGCGCTAGTGCAGCGACCAGGACACATACCCACATCCAGCTTCCGACCCGCAGACACACCCGATTGTGTCTGTAGGGACGCCCGACCGGGTTGGAGGTAATGCAGGGGTTCGAACCGGTGACCCCGTGTTGGTAGGCAACGGAATAGACTGCCATGCTACCAGGATGCCTTTATTTTTCATTTTGATATACTTCATTCATCCCCGTGGGAAATTGCCACTCTGCATTTAACTCATCCTAGCTGTGTAGCTAGGAGCAGTGGGCAGCTGCCATGCGGCACCCGGGAACCAACTCCAGTTGGTCTCGCCATGCCTCGGTTAGGAGCACAGACAGGAGTAGCAACCCTAACATGCATGTCTTTCTGATGGCGGGGGAAACCGGAGCACCCGGAGAAAACCCACCGCAGACACGGGGAGATCATGCAAACTCCACACAGAGGACGACCCCCGAGGTTTGACTACCCCAGGGTTCGAACCCAGGACCTTCTTGCTGTGAGGCGACCGCGCTAACCACTGTGCTACCGTGCTGGCAGAGCTCGCCTAAATCCTTCCAATGCAGCGTGAATCCGCCATCCTCTCATTGTTCTTCCCTTCAGTACCAGGCCTTTGTTTTAGGGAGATGACACAATCCCAGCATCCTGGGATTACTCGCTACCTCCCACAGTTGCACAAACAGCCAAGTTCTCACCCGTCCTGCCAGCCACACAGACCGACAGCCCTTCATCCTCACATACACCTAAAGAGACCAACACGTGAATGGAGTCGGACATCAAACATGGGCTCAAACGCAGTGAACACATTTTACCTCGAGTGGATCTTTAAAGCTATGATTTTACCTCCTAAATTCTGTGTGTGTGTGTGTGTGTGTGTGTGTGTGTGTGTGTGTGTGTGTGTGTGTGTGTGTGAGAGAGATAAGGTGAGGTAATCCGGCTCAGAGGTGAGGCCACTGGACCAGAGAGAAGGTACTCAAGTGAAAAAAAGAACATTTATGCGCCTAATCCGTTCTGTGGGGACTAAACGGTTTCAGGAGACCTGGTGGCGTGCCAGGGCCCGTGTGAAGACATATTCTTCCCCATCAAAGGTTGGTGCACTGGGTGTGCCAGTATGCCCATCTGTGTTACTAGCCTGGCCACCGCAGTCTCGCTCTCAGGTCGACACGCCACGTCTCCACGCTCGCCTGAAAGAAAGTAGCTCCCTTTCTATGTAGATTTGCATAAAGGTTGCATGAAAGATGCTACACCAACACTAGGGCGTCGAGGTAGCGTGGCAGTCTATACCATTGCCTACCAACACAGAGCTCACCGGTTCGAATCCCTGTCTTACCTCCGGCTTGGTCGGGCATCCCTACAGACACAATTGGCTGTGTCTGCAGGTGGGAAGCCGGATGTGGGTATGCGTCCTGGTCGCTGCACTAGTGCCTCCTCCGATTGGTCGGGGCGTCTGTTCAGGGGGGAGGGGGAACTGAGGGGAATAGCGTGATCCTCCCATGCGCTACGTCCTCCTGGCAAAACTACTCATTGTCAGGTGAAAAGAAGTGGCTGGTGACTCCACGAGTGGCGGCTGGCCAGTACAGGGCACCGCCGCCCCCTTGAAATATCAAGAGATGAAAATCTACTTAAACATGTTAAATATAATTTAGTTGTATAATGCAAATAATTATGAAATAAAAGTGTTGTCAGTCTGTGAGCGCCTGTCAGCAACCATTAAATATTGGTTCAAATGGTATTTGGTTGGTTTCTGTCTGAATAACTATACTTCCTGGGTGAGGGGCGCCGGCCAGACGACACCTTATGTAAGCCCTCAAACTTGTGGCGAGCATGTGACCTGAGGCTGCTGTCTGATTGGTTTCTTCAGATTTCCCAGGGGGCGCAGTTCTGTGCGCCCCAGACACACCCACTTTTTCATTGGCAGCGAATTTGTATTGTTTTAATGGTTTCTGATATAATGTTATTGGACGATTCTCGTGGCTGTCAATCATGTTCACACCCACCACGACGCCTCGTCTCGGCTGTCAATCATCCACCGTCTACCAACCTTGATAAAATCTATACGCTACATTGTCCTTCTTAAAAACTCTGTGACTGTGTGGACATTAAAGCAGCTGTCAGGTGTGCTGCGCCAAGGTACATTGCAGCCCCCCCCAAACATTTTTAGCAGCAACTGCCATTGGACTACATATATCGAAGGAGGCATGTGGTAGTCTGCAGCCCTCCCCGGATCAGCAGAGGGGGTGGAGCAGCGACCGGGACGACTCGGAAGAGTGGGGTAATTGGCCCAATTGGTCAGAAAAGGAGGGGGGGGGGGAAATCACAAAAAAATAACTAAACAGAAAAACTCATTGGATAAGGATTATAGACCTCCACTCCACTTCAACTTGTTTGCAAAATGCCACAGGAGGACGTTCATGTCACAGGAGGGCCCTCCACCAGCTCCTCCCCTGACTTTTTTTTTCCTAACTGAAAAACCATTTCAGCATGAAGCTACTCAATTAATCATATGTACACACACGTCTCTAGTACATCCACATACTAACCTCTGCACCTCGCCTCTCTAAACCACCCTTCATTATTCATTAGGCAGGGCAGTGGCTGGTATGAAGACGGCACGAGGCGCTCCACCACTCCTGCATCCTCACTCGCCGCTGCTGCAGAATTTGCCAGTCTGAAGCAGCAGACTGCATGATGACCTGTCACAGCACTCAGGTTCACTGCCTCCGAATGTGCACTGCCACGCTGTTTCAGACAAGCGTTGGCAATATTTTCCCACTCTTCCTTGCAAAAACGTTCTAGATCCGTCAGATTGCGAGGGCGTCTCCTGTGCACAGCCCTCTTCAGGTCACCCCACAGCTTTACAGTAGCAGTCAGGTCTGGGCCTTTCCAAACGCTGATCTGCTTTTAGTAAAGCCATTCCTTTGTTATGGATGTACGCTTTGAGTCGTTGTCATGCTGAAAGGTAAAATTCCTCTTCATCTTCAGCTTTCTAGCAGACATCGGATTTTGTGCCAAAATCGGCTGGTGTTTGGAGCTATTCATGATTCCCTCCACCTCGACTAAAGCTCCAGTTCCGGCTAAAGAAAAGCCGCCCCATACCATGATGCTGCCACCGCCTTGCTTCACCGTGGGTCTGGCGTTCTTCTGGTGATGTGCTGTGTTGTTTGTAGGCCAAACATACCTTTTGGAATTACGGCCAAAAAGTTCAACCTTCATCTCATCAGACCACAACACATTTGTCCACATGGTTTTGGGAGACTGGATGTTTCTTTTTGCAAAATTTAGCCGGGCTTGGATGTTTTGTCATGTGAAAAGGCTTCCGTCTTGCCACCCTACCCCATAACCCAGACATATCCAGAATACAGGAGATTGTTGTCACAGGTAGAGAGCAACCAGGACTTGGCAGAAGGTCTTGCAGCTCCTTTAATGTTGCCGTAGGCCTGTTGGCAGCCTCCCTGACCAGTTTTCTTCTCGTCTTCTCATCAGTTTTGGAGGGACGTCCTGTTCTTGGTCATGTCACTATTGTGCCAAATTTTCTCCAGTTGATGATGATTGTCTTGACCGTGTCCCATGGAATATCTGATGCCTTGGAAAAGCTTTTGTACCTGTCTCCTGATTGACACCATTCAACAATGAGACCCCGTTCATGCTTTGTAAGATCATTATGGATCATGGCTTCTGCAGTTGGATGCAACCAAGAAGATGTCAGGAAGTTCCTACAGGAACAGCCGAGCTTTATTTGGGGTTCATCACAGCCACTGTAAATGATGGCAGGTGTACACTAACTACTATTAAACTTGAGTTTGAATGCGATTGTTTAATTCTGAACACAGACACACCTCCCAATTATACAAGGACGTCCACACTTGTGCAACCATATTATTGTAAATTTTGTATTTTTCTGTTTTCCCTTAAAACGTTTTAGTTTGTTTTTCACTTTATTTTTATAGGTTGCAATTTAACCTTTTTTTCTTTGCAATTAAAAAAATGGGGAAAATTCTGACATGATTTATCTTGGGTTCAGTTTTTTTTACATCACAAAAAGCTGCCATTTTAACAGGGGTGTGCAGACGTTTCATATCCACTGTGTACATACATGGAGCCACAGTGTTGTGTACAGTATCACTGTATATTTCTAATAACGTGAGACTGAGATCAAGCTTGTGGTGGTGTGTGCCATCAGAACTGAGTAATCTATAATTATAACAACATAATTACAACAGAACTGAGTAATCCATGGGTCGTGGACAGGACGCAAGTCTCTGGTTGAATCGACTGCAGCTTTTTAGAGATGCTCTGCAGGACCACGCGGTCTATCTTTAGACGGGCTTTGACATGGCCGGCAGAGTCGGCTGCAGCCATTGAGAGGTGCCGTTGGCAACGTGTCTGCCCTTCTTTTTTTTTCGCCCCTGCTCGCCAAACACAACACGACACATCCACAGACAGGGGGGCTGATCACGTCTCAGTGCCACTCCTGAAGCATTCTGCAGCTACACACACGTCACCTCGACAAATCTGAGCACGCTCATGTTACAACTGGTTTACACAAGGAAACTACGGAAATCTTACTCAGCAC
This sequence comes from Lampris megalopsis, assembly GCA_022114975.2. Lineage (NCBI taxonomy): Eukaryota > Metazoa > Chordata > Actinopteri > Lampriformes > Lampridae > Lampris > Lampris megalopsis. The sequence continues at coordinate 1,136,926 of JAJHIY020000641.1, forward strand.
CATGGCTGTACGTTGTCGACGACATGTGAAATACACCAAGATTTGTGGCGCTACAGGAGAATACCCCTTAATCTCTCTGGTTTAAAAAGCACCTGTTTAAAAGTAAGACCGGCAGTTCCGATAACACTGAGGGCGGTCTGGCGGCGGCCTCGCCTAGCCTCGACTGTTTTTGGTGTTGTCGTGTGGCATGTGGGGAGGTGTATCGAAGGTGTCTGGCTGGGAGAGCTGGCGTTGGACTGACTGAGAGAACCTGGTCTGCCGCATCCTGTGGGCCCGGGGACCATGCATGGCCCCTGCCTGGAGCTGCGCCCGACGAGGAAGCGCAGAGGGCGGTCTGACAGGACGTGGAGCGGGGCAGGCTAAGCTAACTGCTAGCCCATGCAGACCGGCAGTTCCCACAGTCATCCTGGCTGGCGTTCGTTCCCTTGGACAGTGATATTTTTATTAATTTTTTTGTTTAGTTTGGATATATGTGTTAGTTAGTAGGTGTGTTGTTGTAGTTGTTGTAGTTTTAGGATTTGTGTTTTTGTCTTTGTGTTGCACTGCTGTGGGCTGGGGGAAATGATAAATAAAGTGTTCCTGATTCCTGATCATTTTTGCCATCATAAAGTACATCTAAACATTAATTACTTAAGTATTGTGTTATGTTGGTCCCATATCCCTAACGTGTTGTGTCCCACTAATAGTCATCTGTATGGCATCACCTGGGAAGGACAGGAAAGGTCCCTAAAAATGGCGACGGCCATAACATCGGTACACAAAAGAGCCACTCATATCTACGGCTCTGTTAGCGACGGGCGTTGGTAAACATCGGGACACAAAGAGCCATGCATATCAATAGCTCTGACAACGACTCCTAGAGGATAAATACTGAGTCTCATCACCAGCCAGTCAGACTAGCTTGGTCTAGTCAGAAAGGCACGAACTGAGGGAGCCTCTTGGATGAGAGGTGAAACGTCTTCACGGATACATACCAAGTCCAGTTGCACTTGATTCAACTCCCTCGGATAACCATGACGACCTGGATGAATGACAACATTCACAGACATGTCCCTAAAAATACGCAGAATGATCTTGTAAGGACCAAGGTACAACTTCTGTCTAAGAAGTGTGTCTTTTCCAGCGCCAAAACGCAGACGGGGCAAACGGAAACGGCACAGGTGCAGAGACGCACAGACAGACGGGGAAACGCACAGTCAAAAAGACGGACAGACACGTTCGCACACACTGTGTGCCCACTCACACACGCTATCGGAGCATTATTCATGCAGCAGGACGCCCCTAAATGTGTTTAAATGTCATCAGTAAATGTCAATAGCTTTCTGAGGCCTGTCCCCGGGACATAAAGCCTAGCATATGGACCACGGGACCTCAGAGTACCTTCATTTCCTACGACTTCATCTATTCTTAATCTGCTCTAAAGAGCTCGTCTGTTCATGTGATGAATTAAACACGGGAGTGAGTGAGTGAGTGAGTGAGTGTGTGTGTGGGGGGGGGGCAGGGCGGGGGGGTTGACAAGAGGAAAGCAGAGGGGAGGACAGTCATAATCTAAGTTGACAGCCATACATGGCAAAAGAGAGCAGAAGGAAGAAAACTCCATCCTGGCCCCCCTACCTTTATAAATGCGCTCTCTCTCTCGTTCTCTCTCTCTCTCTCACCGCATACCCTGCAAGACTGCCGAGCTCTCTGACCACATAAAAATTAACACTACACCAGAGACTGGCATTCTTTACATCAGGTTCAACGACTTTTCTTTTTTTGGGGGGGGGGGGGGGGATTTTTTTTTTCCTTTCTCCACCTTTTTCCACCCCAATTGTACCTGGCCAATCACCCCGCTCTTCCGAGCCGTCCCGGTTGCCGCTCCAACCCCTCTGCCGATCCGGGGAGGGCTGCAGACTACCACGTGCCTCCTCCAATACATGTTGAGTCGACGACCGCTTCTTTTCACCTGACAGTGAGGAGTTTCACTCGGGGGATGTAGCGCGTGGGAGGACCACGCTATTCCCCCCAGTCCCCCCCCCCCGAGCAGGCGCCCCGACCGAACAGAGGAGGCGCTAGTGCAGCGACCAGGACACATACCCACATCCCGCTTCCCACCCGCAGACATGGGTCTGTAGGGACACCCGACCAAGCCGGAGGTAACACGAGGATTCGAACCACCGATCCCCGTGTTGGTAGGCAACGGAATAGATCGCCACGCTACCTGGATGCCCAGGTCTGTTTCTCTCTGCCCCCTACACACAGTGGAACACTATTCTACTATAATATTGGTTGTATGAGCAGAATCGCCACATCGTCATCAGGTTGCAGATGGATGAGACAGTGAGAAGAGTCACGGACTCCAACTTTACAGTGACAAAAGATGAGAAACATCATTCCTCGACCAACCGGGACAGCCCGTCATGACCGGAGAGATGTGCCTGCCATTTAATCCTGACAACTCCCAATCCTCCTAAACTGACATTCTCAGAGATGCCGTTTCCTGAAAGGCGCATAACTAAGCAGACATAATTTCTGTTATTGTGAGCTGCTGCAGAACCAATCAAATTAAACGGCTTTTCACTCTAAACAAACGTTAACAACACAGCGCTGGGGACCAGACCCATCCGTAACAACGGCATCCCGCTTACACTTCCACGGTTAATGATGTCAGTACCTCGATGTAAGCGGAGAGGCTGGGGTAGACCTTGGTGGGCCCCAGCACATAGGACAGCGGGGTGGTACAGGGGAAGGTGGTGGTCACCGCGTGGGTCACCTCGGGGAGGGAGAACACCTTGAAGCCAAACTTCTCGTACAGCCTCTGAAGCTCCTCGTCGGGCTTCTCCTCGCCCTCGCTCAGGATACTGCCCACCACATAGCGACACTTCTCTGGCGGCCTCTGCGAGCGAATGGAGAGAGCGAGGGAGGAAAAAATACAGATAAGAATAAGGAAAAACAGTAGAAAACAAACACGACACAAAAGATATGCTGTCTGTGTAATATATCTACAGCAACCCTTTATTAGCCTCGCAGTCTGTCGAACTTAGCATTTGAATGGGTGAAAGGCATCAATTGAAAGCATTAAAATGATCAATCATGCTAATAACACTCGGTGTGTACTAAAAACACGCAGAAGGCGTGCGGGTGGCGTGGTGGTCTATTGTGTTGCCTACCGACACGGGGATCGGTGGTTCGAATCCCCGTGTTACCTCCGGCTTGGTCGGGCGTCTCTACAAACACAAACAGCCGTGTCTGCGGGTGGGAGGCCGGATGTGGGTATGTGTCCTGGTCGCCGCACTGACGCCTCCTCTGGTCGGTCGGGGCGCCTGTTCAGGGGGAGGGGGAACTGGGGGGGAATAGCGTGATCCTCCCACGCGCTACGTCCCCCCTGGTGAAACTCCTCACTGTCAGGTGAAAAGAAGCGGCTGGCGACTCCACATGCATCGGAGGAGGCACGTGGTAGTCTGCAGCCCTCCCCGGATCGGCAGAGGGGGCGGAGCAGCAACTGGGACGGGTAAGAAGAGTGGGGTAATTGGCTGCATACAACTGGGGAGAAATCGGGGGAGGGGGTAAATAAATAAATAAATGGGTTTCCTCCGTAGGGTGTCTGGGCTCAGCCTTAGAGATCAGGTGAGGAGCTCGGACATCCGGAGGGAGCTCGGAGTAGAGCCGCTGCTCCTTCGCGTCGAAAGGAGCCAGTTGAGGTGGTTCGGGCATCTGATCAGGATGCCTCCTGGGCGCCTTCCTTTGGAGGTTTACCGGGCACGGCCAACTGGGAGGACACCCCAGAGTAGACCCAGAACTCGCTGGAGGGACTACATGTCCAGTTTGGCCTGGGAACGCCTTGGGATCCCCCAGGAGGAGCTGGAGGGTGTTGCTGGGGAGAGGGACGTCCAGAGGGCCCTACTTGGCTTGCTGCCACCACGACCCCACCCCGGAGAAGCGGCTGAAGATGAACGAATGAATGAAATAAATAAAAACACCCAGAAATGCTATTTTGAAATTTAAAGTGACAGTTCGCCCCCCAAAGTGAAAAGTCTGTCATCATCTGGCATTATATTTGACCATGTTCAAGTTCAGAGACGTCTCTATTTGAATGTCGCTGAACATGAACGCACCCACACACGGTTAGTTTGGGCCCACAGGAGGAAGGTATGATCTACGGTAAATAATGGTTTAAAAGTTTGCTGTTTTATCGCATGGCTTCATGGCTGGTGTTTCACAAGCCTTGCAGAGTATTTTCAGGATCATTTTTCCCATGTTTGGAAGTCTGAAAAAACTGGCCACATCCTCTGCAATTGTTTGGAAGAAAGCTAATCTGCATTTTGTTGTCTCACTCCTTCACTTCACTCCTTCAGGCCCTGTGATGGTCTGGTGGCCTGTCCAGGGTGTCTCCCCACCTGCTGCCCAATGACTGCTGGGATGGGCTCCAGCATCCCTGCAACCCTGGGAGCAGGATAAGCGGTTTGGATAATGGATGGATGGATGGACTCCCTCGCTTTTGTATGGAGACACAACACTAATCCATGAATAGATCATTAAAATCTTTCATTTTGGGGGTGAGCCATCACTTTAATCCCCTTTGGGGGGGGCATCATTTATTTGCTACCTAAGGAAGGTCAGAGGCCAGCCACAGAACAGCATCTCTGCAGCTGGCAGGGATTTGGAGCCGTTCTCGCATTTGGGAGGTGCAATTGAAACCTTTGCACCCTTGGGCGCTGGTGGTCACAAGGCGGTATCAACCCACCCCATCACATATAGTGTGGCTGCATGTATGTCCAACTGAGTGCATGCAGGTGAGCTAGAGATAGCGACAGAGGCGGAGATGATGTCTGCTGGTGAGCTGTCGTTAAAGGCGGGTTGTGGTCCGTCTGCGGGCCCTCCGGTGATCGGCCAGGGAGCAGAAGGATAAGATGTCAGCAAGATAGATGGTTGGTGGGAGCTGCTGTTAAGACCTGCTGCTGGGTTTTTGTTTTTTTTTGCACTATGTGACGCCGGCCGTCTGCGGAGCCCTGGCACTGAGAGAGGGCACAGATGGGCTCCTGGCACTGCTCATTATCATGTTCCCTGGCATCATCGCAGTACATCTCATAATTATCGCATCTCAACTCTATCGCATCTCAACCCTCTCCTCCTCTTCTCCATTTCACTTTAAAGGGCCGTCACAAAGCTGCAGTTTGACTATATTGTACCACAATGTGCTGTTCATACTGATTCACTGTGCTTTTGTGCCATGATTCAGTGTTGTTGACCGAGGCTGTCAGAGGAGCTCCCTGACCGACATAAATCCATTTGATTGCACCACCCCTTAAACCCTCATGCTTCTAAATGTCTAGGTCACACGGGTAATAATAACAAGTGGCAGTATCTGTTCGGCGTGAGCAGATTATCTTTGCTGTCACCTGTCAGAAACCCTTGTCCCTGAAAAATAGTTAACACTGAGTCAGCCGGGAAGAAAGGGGATTATTCTGGCAGGGCTGCTTTAGATCCACCGCTAAGATCTAGGATCTACTGCTTGCACCAAATCAATGAGTCAGCGCAGACAAAGACAGGCACAACTGCGGTACTGATAACTGATCAGGTGAAACAGCTTAAAGAAATGTCAACCGTTGGGGTGTCCGGGTGGCGTAGCGGTCTATTCCGTTGCCTAGCGACATGGGGGGGGGGGGGGGGGGGTCGCCGGTTCGAATCCCCGTGTTGCCTCCGGCTTGGTCGGGCGTCCCTACAGACACAATTGGCCGGGTCTGCGGGTGGGAAGCCGGATGTGGGTATGTGTCCTGGTCGCTGCACTAGCGCCTCCTCTGGTTGGTCGGGGAGCCTGTTTGGGGGTGAGGGGAACTGGGGGGAAGAGCGTGATCCTCCCACATGCTACATCCCCCTTGTGAAACTCCTCACTGTCAGGTGTAAAGAAGCGGCTGGTGACTCCACATGTATCGGAGGAGACACGTGATAGTCTGCACCCCCCCCCCCCGATCGGCAGAGGGGGTGGAGCAGCGACCGGGACGACTTGGAAGAGTGGGGCCGGATACAATTGGGGGAGAAAAGAAAGAAATGTCATCCAACTAACAATGTACATCCTGAATTTTCAAATCCACATGGAAGGGTACCGATGTCTTCTACATGAAGAAGAACAGTATGTGCAGAGTTGTCCATCCATCCATCCATCCATCCATCGCTTATCCGAATTCGGGTCAAGGGATGCTGGAGCCTATCCCAGCAGTCATTGGGCGGCAGACTGGGAGACACCATGGACAGGCCGCCAGTCCATCACAGGGACGAAACACACACACACACACACACACACACACACACACACACACACACACACACACACACACACACACATTCATACCTAGGGACGATTTAGTACGGCCGATTCACCTGACCTCCATATCTTTGGACTGTGGGATGAAACCGGAGCCCCCGGAGGAAACCCACGCAGACATGGGGACAACATGCAAACTCCACACAGGACGACCCGGATGACCCCCATGGTTGGACTACCCCGGGGTTCTAACCCAGGACCTTCTTGCTGTGAGGTGACCGTGCAAACCACTGCGCCACCGTGCCGCCCTGTGCAGAGTTGTCACCACTTGGAAATGAGGACAATTAGTGAACAGAAATGATATTAACCCTAAACTTACCATGCAATATTAAAGCTACAAACTTAAAAAAAAAAAATCTCAAAATCTTTGCTTTTTATAAAATTGTAAACATTTTTGAGATGTTACTTCAAACGGTGTAATTTGTGCCAAGTGAAAATTGCATCGTGCAGTTTCACAGAACTGATGTATTTGCAACGGGAGGTCAGAATCGCCCGCCTCCCCACATGAAAAGCGACAAATTGCGTGTGCCGTCAACAAGCCCAGTGCAATCGGCAAGACCTCCTCAACACTGGAGAGCTACGATAAGACGGGGCAATATTCATCCGAATGAAGAGGGGACGACAACTGTCCCCCTACGCAATGTTGCTCGTCTACATTACCGTCTCACTATCTCATTCTGTCTGTGCTCATACGCTGGAACGTGTTAAGCAAAACCAACGGCCCGCTAATGGCGTCACTCAGAGAGCTAGCCGTCACTCACAGCCCACACAGTGGCGAGCACAAACGGCAGCTCGGAGCGCATCTCATCTCTGCTCCGCATAACACACCCCGCAGACTGCAGCCAATTAGGACCGGGAGTAACGCAGCTCCACGGACTCGACTCCCGTTTTCTTCCTCCGCGCTCGTTTTGTTTGTGTCGAAACTTCTCACACCGCAAAGAAGGTAGGAAACTCTAAGATGCTGTCCGGGGCGAGACAGCCGTGCTCTTCTGCAAGCTGCCGCTGCCGAAAAGCTGAGTTAAAAGACAAAGCAGACTTCAATAAGAGCCACGCAGGAGACTGAAGCAAGCCGACAGTGGTTCCTGATTGGCCCGAGTGAGAAGCGGGGCATTGGATAATGGGTCGACTGTAGAGCTCTTGACTCGGTAATTGGACAGTGAAATGTTGAATTGCCTTCTCAGCTGTGGAAAACCAACACCACACAGCGGCGTTAACTCGACTGGACGTGGCGCTGGGCTATCAGCAGGATTTGTGAAAATTGCCGTTATGTCTTCGAAATGCACTTTCTAAAAATAATTTTCTTATGGGGGGGGGTCAGCATTTGTCTCCCATTCCTTCCCATGCCAAGCGGGTTCATTAGTTCCAAATACAGACAAGGCGCACAGAGCCATCTTTGTCGCAGTCGTGCAACACCGGACTCCAAAGATGGCCTCCCCTCAGAAGTCGTTCCATTTCCATCCCCACCTGATTCCCTTAAGCCAGGTCTTAAGAGACCCGTTGGGAAGAAAAGTAATTTCAAAAGCAATTCTTTGCTTGGAGGTACAAGGGCCTTTTTTTTTTTGATGGATGAGGGCTCTCCAACAATAAAAAGGTAGAGCTGTCGGATGTAATTCTTTATTAGCAAGCACATAATGAGGATTTACTCTCCTCATCTCTCCTGCCTCTGGCCCCGCTACTTCTCCCTGCTGACCATTACTGCTGGGGAGGAATTGTTCTCAGTACTGGTCCAGTTTGAAATTGGTCATTGCTGATGCATCAGCAGCTTAAGGAGGACAAGGACAAACACTAGGGCAGTGTTTCTAAACCCAGTTCTCAAGGAACCCCTATCCTGCAGATTTTCATTGTAACCCTGCATAGGTAGCCCTGCTTGTACTTACTCGACCAATCATCTCACAGCACTTAATTATGCAAGGTGTGCAACATCTGACAAAATTCATTGCTTATTGGTTGAATAACCAGAAACAGGTACCTATTCAGGGTTGCAAAGAAAATATGCAGGATAGGGGTTCCTTGAGGACTGAGTTGAGAAACACTGCACTAGGGGCTTTTTTTTCCCCCACAGTAGCATTGTTAGGAAAGCAGGTGATGCTCTGTCTTGTGCTTTATGATAAGGAACATCTGGGCGGCACAGTGGCCCAGTGGTTAGTACTGTTGCCTCACAGCAAGAAGGTCTTGGGTTCAGACCCCCAGGCCGTCCCAGGTCCTTTCTGTGCGGAGTTTGCATGTTCTCCCCGTGTCTGCGTGGGTTTCCTCCCACCATCAAAACGACATGCTTCGACTATGGCCGGACTCGATGAAGCAGCAATAATTGGCAAAGCTGTCTTCGGGAGGGGGGCGGAGTCGGCTTGTGTTCGTCCCATGAATGCGTCTCTGTGTGTGTCGGAAAAAGCAGTGGTTCGGCCTGGAGTCGCCTTGTCACGAAAGTGGCGAGGCGTCTCCATCGAGACTGCCGGCTGGAGAGATGCAGTTGGCGAACGCATGCAGTACGAAGGTGGGTGTTTGAATTAAAATAGGAATCGATTGGCCACTAAATTGGGAGAAAAATCAGAGAAAAATTATAGAAAAAACAAAAACAAAAAACGACATGCTTGTTAGGGTTAATGCTCCTGTCTCTGCTGCTGAGCAAGGCAATTGAAAGAAGAACTGGAGTTGGTCCCCTGGTGCTGCAGCTGCCCACTGCTCCTACACACAAACAGGATGGGTTAAATGCAGAGAACACATTCATTCCGAGAATACAAATTCGTTGTAAGACCACAATGTCAAATAAAGTGGCTTTTGCTTTCATTATAATGAGCCTGTGATACTCTGAGGATTACCGCCACACTCGTTAAAATTCAGTAGCGTAGCATTAAATATACAAAAAATAATGAGCTAAATTACCAGAAGAGGAACATTTACCCTAGCTGAACACAACATCAGCTGGTGCTAAAAGGCAAACCTTGGTATTTTTTAATGTACACCCCCATTTCTGATCATTGGGAGTCAAACCGGGTGATGGGTAGCAAAATACTTGAACTGAGTCAGTACTGAGCAATGCAGTGGTGACTGACTGCTGTGCACCAAGTTGCAATGTTAATCCTTCACCAAATAACAGCCACTAAAATAGCTCTTTTCTTTGGCACCAAGACTCAGAGGGACGCGTGTTCGGTTCGAAGGGTCGCCGGTAAACTACGCTGTGTCATCTTTGAAGTGTTGGTTTTTTTCCTCCTTCGGACGCATGCCGGACCTGCGTAAGTAGGCGGGGGTAGAGAAGGAAATAAATATATACCGGGAGAATCGCTGATCCTCATTTCGATCGATTTTCAATTTAGAATCGAGATTGTGACACCCCTGCTCAAAACTGAATCAATTTAAAAGATTCCATCGCTTCCTAACGATAGGGAAAGAGAGCGCAGAGAAAGAAATACTGGAGCTTTCCTCTAAGCTGACTGCTATATCAAGTGAAGGAGACGCGACGGCTGCTTACAAAGTACAGGTAGTCCCCGGGTTACGAACGAGTTCCATTTGTGAGTCTGTTCTTATGTCGAATTTGTACGTAAGTCGGAAAAGTTTTTTTTAAACAATGCCTTTATTGATTTTTCGTTGTACATATGTCAGCATTTTTATGCAACAAATTCCACTGCAAATTTTAAACTTCACAAACAAAACATGCCCCCATCCCCCCACCCCCCGACACTCACTTGTTCTCTCCTAACATCTCCCTCGTATTTAGAGCCAAAATGAATATAAAACACATGACAAAATCAATCATACAAGGCAATGGTACCTCTAACAAAATAAAGATATACATACATAGACAAAAAAATTACATCATTGGAACAAAATTTCAAAACATGCCTCCATCCCCTTCCGGAGTCTACCCTTTCTTTACCTTTGTACCCTACATTCTGTAAGTACCCTGTCCTACGTTTTCCTCCTGTAAGAGTTCCCCTATATCTCAATTTTTCATAAAATTAATGAATGGCTTCCAGATGCATTCATAACACACGATACTGAATCAATTTAAAAGAGCCCATCGCTTCCTAACGATAGGAAAAGAGGGCGCAGAGAAAAAATACCGGAGCTTTGCTTTAAGCTGACTGCTACGTCAAGTGAAGGTGACACTACTGCTGCTCACAAAGTACAGGAGGTCCCCGGGTTACGAACGAGTTCCGTTTTTTTGGGTCTGTTCTTGTGTCGAATTTGTATGTAAGTCGGAACATTTATGTACAGTTCACATCTAGCGTCAATTAGTCAAAAGTTTGTCCTAGTATATAGTGTAGCGTGCATGGATAAGTAGACACATCGGTCCTTGACTAACGGGTCAGACCCTTTAGTCGACTGGTTAACGGGGGTCCGACCCATCAGTCAAGGACCAACGTGTCTACTTATCCATGCACGCTACACTATTTTCCCTAAAGCATCATAAATATAATAATGCAGTAATAATAATAAAACTAACGACAGTACAGTATATAACTGAGAGAGGGAGAGAATGTGTGTATAGCTATAAAAAGTTTACGTTTCTTACATTTACAACTCTCCACCTGCCGCTGGCCCGGGAGCGGGGCGCGACCGGCGGAGGCCGGCCATTTGACGGGCCGACGAACCCCCTAAAACGAGCAGTGTTTTGAGTGTCGCGCAAAGTAGTCCGCCTGTTCATTAGTACGAAACATTGTGTGTAACGCGATTATTTATTTATTTACTACCCCCCTCCTCTTTTTTTCCTCCCCAATTGTATCCCGCCAATTACCCCACTCTTCCGGGCCGCCTCGGTTGCTGTAGACTACCACATGCCTCCTCTGATACATGTGGAGTCGCCAGCCGCTTCTTTTCACCTGACAGTGAGGAGTTTCACCAGGGGGAAGTAGCATGTGGGAGGATCACCCCAGTTCCCCCTCCCCCCAAACAGGCGCCCCGGCCCCCGACCGACCAGAAGAGGCGCTAGTGCGGCGACCAGGACACATTCCCACATCCGGCTTCCCACCCGCAGACACGGCCAACTGTGTCTGTAGGAACGCCCGACCAAGCCGGAGGTAACACGGGGATTCGAACCCGAATCTCCGTGCTAGTAAAACGCGCAGTGTTTTGAGTGTCGCGCAAAGTAGTCCGTCCATTTATTAGTACACACCATTGTGTGTAACTCGTTTTTTTTTTTTAATAGGCTTTACGGCGGCAGTTCGTAAGTACGAGCGTTTGTAGATCGGGCGTTCGTAACCAGGGGACGACGTGTAATGATAAACGACTCAGTGATGATCACACCTAGGACATACTCATTTGTTAAGTTTCATGGGTTTGTCTATAAAATGCACCTGTTGTCACTGCACAGAGCAAACCTCTACAAAAATGCCACCATACAGAAAAAAATAACTTACACTCTTTTATTCTCAATGGGTGATTTGCAACTGAACAACTAAGAATAGCATTACAAAAAAACTGCCCCAGAAATGTGACTCAAAGGCTAAAATTTAAAGGTAAGCACAAAAGACCAACCGCTTGCCTGCGGGTTTGGCTTCGCAGCAAACAGTAAAGCTTTACCAGTGATCCCGCATCAAAGCTGTGTACAGTGACAGAACGCTGCCCAGACAGCATCCGGATGTGGGCCACTTCAGGCAGTGATGCGGCACTGATGGCCTTCTTCTGGCCCTGACAAAATGGAAGTGAGCCTGAAGTGGCCCACATGTATAATAGCAAATATGGCTCAAATATGCCAAATCAAATGTGGGCCTTTTTTGGCAAAGATGCGGTGCTCTGGGCAACATGTAATCTGGATGTGACCCTGAAGTGGCCCGTGTGGTAAATGGTGAATATGGCCCATATATCACAAAACAAATATGGGCCACCTTTGGCAAATATGTGGCACATGTGGCGTTGCTACGGCTTGGTTCTGGCCCAGATCTGGCAAACAGGAGCGGACCGCCGAAGTGCCATCATTCCACGCAGTATGTGGGCCAGATGATGGGTTCGGGCCAGAGCAATTTTGCAACCTGGGCGGCTGACTGATTTGCTAGGCTGGAGTGGCTGTGATTGTGGAGGGGGCCTGTTGCTGAAATAAAAAAGGTGAATGTGGAGCGTCTGTGTGGACCTCTGCACCATCTTTGCATCAAAACCTGGGATGAACCGTGAGGAGCAGCCGACACATTATAACTATAAGGAACTGTGAAGAGGAGCAAGCACACCCTACCCAACACCATCTCAACTGTCGTCCAACTGTATTGCTGTATCACAACTGTGGGAAGATGGCGGCGCGAACTCACGTTTGCAGCGGCTTCGTCCAGTAGCGACTATGCAGTGTCTTTGTCCACGTCTACGTCTGCATCTAAGTTTGTGTCATCGTGTAGTTTTTATTTTGATCTTCGATTTTTTTATTTTTCCGTTTAATGGCTGGGAGTGCTGGCATTGGATGGGCTGGGGGAGCCTGGTCTGCTGACCCTGTGGGCCCAGGGACCACGGCCCTGGCTCGGAGCTGCGCCCGAAGAGGAAGCACCGAGGGCGGTTTGACAGGACTCGGAAGCGGGGCAGGCTAAGCTAACTGCTAGCCCATGCAGACCGGCAGTGCTGACAGTCATCCTGGCTGACGTTCGTTCTCCTGGACAGGGGAGTTTTTGGACTGTGTTGCACTGAATGGACTGTGCTGTTAACTGTTAGTGTTTTGTTTTCTTCCTTGTTCTCTCTGTTTTTTTTTTATTTCATTTTTTTTGGCGGAGTCGTTTTTTGGACATTTTGGGTGTGTGTTTTTCATCTTTCGTGTTGCACTGCTGTGGGCTGGGTGAAACGAAATTTCGTTTCTTTCGTGCACCTAAGTACATGATAGGAATGGCAATAAATTGTTCCTGATTCCCGATTAGATATTGCAAAAACTGTACACGCTCATGCCCTTGCTGGAGGGCTCCATTTCTGCGCCGTGGTCCACAAGCACTGGAGCATATATCGGGGGGGGGGGGCAGTGTTATCATTTCTCCCTCTCTGAAAACGAGACACGGGAGCACTGAGATAAATGTGGGTGATTAATCCACCAAAATGAGCCATCCTGCGCTTGATCGCAGACCATAAGCCGCCCTGTAGAAAGACAACACAGCACAGAGAAAGCCACCGGGATGGAAATTGAAGCTAATTGGGTGCACAGCACCGGGTGCAAGGTACGCTGCTGCGATGCTGTCGCTAGCTTAATTAATGTATCGGCAATTGCTGTGAAGCGAGTATGCCCACGCAAATCAGTATAAAGGAATGTAGAGTAAGCTGATGGATAAACAAGACAGCCATGTAGGTAATTTTGTAGACAAAGCAGAATACGTTTACTAACCTCACCGTTCTGATGAACGACTTTCACGAAAGTTACTTAGGGCACTATCTCAACCCACTTTGCCATGTCATGGCCACTGCGGTGATCAGATCCGACCCGTGGAGGCAGCCCCATACCATCTCACAACTTCACTATGTCCTCATGTTTGAGAGGAGCGGCCGGATCTGATTCCTCATCCACAATGTTATGATGAGCCACGGGCCCCGATGCCCCTGGAGCCAGGAGCCGGTGCAAATCTCTTTCTCTCTCTCTCTCTGCCCCTCTCCCTCCTCCTCTCTCTCTTGCTCTCTGTTTCAGAGTGCAGTTTTGTCCCTTTAGGCTGCGCTCAGACTTCCCTGGTAATTACACATGGCATCCTGGGAGTTCTGGCATGTATAATTACTGGCAAGGCTGAGCAGCCTGGTGGAGGCTGGAGGCAGGACACTGCTTTCATTTACTGCAGTTGCGGAGCTGGTTCACCACTCCGCAGCCAGCTGGACACAGCATGGCACTCCCACAGCTAGGAGCCACGGTGCACGGAGATGAGATCACTTTTCTCCAATATGAGCAAAATTCTCCTTTCCTCAAAAAAAAAAGATGGCGTCCCTTGCTTTGTATTCTGTCTCTCTGTGTCTCGATCTCGCTACCTTTGGTGAGGAAGGATATGACACAAGTCACAGCGTTGACAAAGTAATGGATCCGAAGATATTTCTCACGACCCGGTGTACCTGCGCGTGCAGGGTGTTGCCTACGCACAATAAGTGAAAACTGATCAAACAACAACAGAGTCACAGTCCACAGAAACACCGCGTATTCATGCGATGTTTCCGTGGCTTATGTAAGGAGTTGTCAACAGATGTGTTCCGGGGGGGGGGGGGGGAAGAAAAAAAAAAAAAGAGCAATCAAAATTTCTTCACTTAATGGAGTCCATCTGCTGGATCTTCGGCAGGGCTCTGGTTCTGCATGGCTCGTTCACTGTAGAGATGTAAGCTGCATAAACTTTCATGGGGGGGGGGGGGCTGTTCTATGGGGAAAACCAGAGAATCCACAGTCGTGCATGATGTTGACTCGAGGACGAGTGGGACCAGACGTCGGAGTACAAGGGTATTAATTTCTCATTTCAAACCCCCTTTAAAAAAACGGCAACTCCTTTCCACAAGTCCCCCCTCATATGTTGCCGCCGCCGTCGACAGACAGACAAGCGGCGGTAAAATGTGAATAAATTTGACTGGGAGAGCAGCGGCGCAAGACGCTCTGATCTGAGATTCCTATTGATGAATTGGATCACCGTGAGGCTCTCAGGATAAGTCGGGCTCCTGCCAATTTGCGCTCCTCACCCGAGGCAGTTTCGCACCTCGCCTCACCTCATCTCTCGCTGCCACTCCCATACACGTCTCCGCATGACATTTCATTTTGTCTTGTTTGTGACGGGAAGCCATGAGTGGGTTTGCTGCAAAAGGCAAAACACGCTGCAAACTGGGTGGATGAGCGGCTGAACAGAGACGTGCTCTAGAGTCATCTGTGTGGGGAAAAAACACTCTCTAGAGGCAGCAAGATTTTACATTCTTCGCTCAGAAATCCTGTTGCCGAGGCATCCGGGTGATGTTGCAGTCTATTATGTTGCCTACCAACACGGGGGTCGCCGGTTCGAACCCCGTGTTACCTCCGGCTTGGTCGGGCGTTCCTACAGACACAATTGGCCATGTCTGCAGGTGGGGAGCCGGATGTGGGTACGTGTCATGGTTGCTGCTCTAGCGCCTCCTCTGGTCAGTCGGGGCACCTGTTCGGGAGGGAGGGGGAACTGGGGGGGAATAGCGTGATCCTCCCACGCGCTACGTCCCCCTGGCGAAACTCCTCACTTGTCAGGTGAAAAGAAGCGGCTGGCGACTCCACGTGTATCGGAGGAGGCATGTGGTCATCTGTAGCCCTTCCCGGATTGGCAGAAGGGCTGGAGCAGCGACCGGGACGGCTCGGAAGAGTTGGGTAATTGGCCAAGTACAACTGGGGAGAAAAATAAACAAAAAAAAAAAAACGAAATCGTGTTGCCTCAATACAAGAAGTGGTCTGGCTCAAACTACAATTTGATTCCACCGAGTTGATAAAATGGCATTCATCCTGCCCCACCCTCGCCCCCCTTTGTTTCTCTGCTGGTTTATTGTTTTGGCCTCCACCACCGGTCACAGGAAACATTGAAATATTCACAACAGGCTGCTCTCCATAAAGACTTAATGAGTTAGCCTGTTGCAGACAAGACAGACAAACCACTTCACGGTACCAACGCAAAGACTCCTGCACAACAAAGGAACTCATCCGTCTAATCTGTTTATGTAAGACCAAAAATTCGGCGCATGCTTCTCTTATCGTTGTTGCTGCCTGCAGCTAATGACACCTGAAATATGAAAGTCCTGCAACACCGCAGCCTGACGTGCTGTTTTTCTGCAGGCCCTTGGGTGATTTTGGTCATGCTGATAAGAGAGATTCTACCTCTCAAACACATGCATGCTTGATCGCATGCACACAGACACACACTGGTACAATGCATAGGACAACACACTCAGCAGCCTCGGGGCATTCAGAGGAGTCTCTAGGCCGCTTCTAATTCCTTCCATGTGTGGGTACCACCTCTGATATCCATGGCGAGAGGTGAGGATGTCAGTCACCTTCCTCACCACTACACACTATTAAACCAAACAGAGACAACCGGTCACACCTGTCCATAAGGTAGCCTTGTCTGACCTGCCCGTTGTGAATGGAGGCAGCGCATTGTCCCACATTCTGTAACGAGTTTGACAAGTGTAAAAGGTGATGAGGTACCGCAGCACTATCAGTGCTGCAAACTCGCACCACTGCAAATTGCAAACACACTGCAAATCACATCGCAAACCTCACTTTTGACAAAATAAATTACACTGGCCAGTGTTATTTCAGTGACCATATGACCAATAAATGCAGTATGTGATGGGTTTGTGGCTGCTGTCTGGATGCTCCTGGCCTGCAGAATAACTTTTACTACAGTGTCAATGCTGCCATCTAGTGTACCCAACTGTCCGGCAGGTAGCAGACAAGGATACTGGCAACACCAACCAACAATCAAACACGGCCTCAGTCACATGCAGCTTGGAACACGTCTTCTATGGTCCAATATGAAGGACTGGCTGGAAAGAGGGTTTTGCAGATAAACGTCCATCTCGCTGTTCTTCATGCAGTCACACTGAGAAGAGGTGCCACCCTCAGGCGAACAGCACAGGCTTGCAAATAACTGAATAATAAAAAAAAATCTTCCAGATACTTCTGTCTACTACGACTGCATCTTTTAGGTACCCTGATAGCCCCCGCCCCCCACGGAGACACCGTATATTTCATCCTTCACCTGTGTACTCCGGCATCCATTTCACTTGTGAGATGACATTAATTGCACACCCAAGAATTACATTAAAGCACTACAGCGCCATCAGACAACCTGTAAAGACACACAACAAAGTGAAAAATGAAATAGGCAGAGTGTCCCTTTCCAGACACTTCCATCTCCCCTGCATGGAATCTGTCCTTTACTCTTAAAAGGAAAATTGTAGGGTTTTTTTTTTTCAACCTGGGTCTTGTTTTTGTAGTACCCTAAAGGTCAGCTTTGAATGGCTACAGATTGTGATAGTATTTCACGACTCACCGTGGAGTTTTTTTTGGAGACGAGCTCAGACAGATACTCTATTTCACAACGGCGACAGTAGGGCACGCTAAGCATACAACAAGCCCAGTTTATCTAAACCTCTTATTTGCTGCTTTTAAACTGGGGGACAAGGAATGCAACGAAAAATCCAGGTGTGACTTAAGAAGAGCCATCAAAGCAGCTAAAAGACAATAAAGGAGGGACAAAATGGAAAATGATTACAGTGGCTTGTGGTGCATGTGGAGGGGGCTGCAGGCGATTACGGACTATAAATCTAAACCCAGTACGCCTATCAACACCTCTGCCTCTCTCCCAGATGAGCTTAACAACTTTTATGCCCCCCTTTGAAGCTCACAACTTGGACCCAGTGACAGCAGCACAGTGCCCACCCGACGTAGCCGATCTGCAGGTGACGGAGGCTGATGCGAGTAAAACTTTTGAAAGGGTTAAGGCTCATAAAGCTGCTGGCCCCAGAGGGCACCCCTGCCCATGTCCTCAAGGTATGTTACACCCAGATAGCTCAGGTTTTTACTGACAGTTTTAACCTGTCCCTGTCATTGTGTGTGGTTCCACTGTGTTTTAAGAAAACCAACAGTGTGCCTGTACCTAAGAAAACACCTGTCTCTTACCTTAATGTTTACCGACCTTTTGCCTTGACCTATGTTATTATGAAGTGTCTGGAAAGATTGGTTATATCATACATAAAATGTAACATTCCTGTTACCCATGACCCATTAGTTTGCCTACTATTCCAACAGATCTGTGGATGGCGCTATCTCACTTACTCGGCATACTGCTTTAGTACAGCTTGAAATGAAAAATACCTATGTCAGAATGTTGTTGTCTATTGATTACAGCTCGGCTTTTAATACAATTGTACCATCCAAACTGGTACTATCCAAATTCAAATGAGTCCGAACGAGTACAATATCTGAACGAGTATATTAGAGGGACAGCTCAGGTTGGATGGTTTGGGGACAAAGCAAGAGAGGTGAGATTGAGATGGTTTGGACATGTGCGGAGGAGATATGCTGGGTATATTGGGAGAAGGATGCTGAATATGGAGCTGCCAGGGAAGAGGAAAGGAGGAAGGCCAAAGAGGAGGTTTATGGATGCGGTGAGGGAGGACATGCAGGTGGCTGATGTGACAGAGGAAAATGCAGAGGACAGGAAGAGATGGAAACGGATGATCCACTGTGGCGCCCCCTAACGGGAGCAGCCGAAAGAAGTAGTAGTAGTAGTAGTAGTAGTAGTAGTAGAATCCAAACTGGTGTTGAAACTCAGAGGTCTTGGTCTGGGAAACTGGCTATTTGATTTCCTGACAGGCAGGCCCCAGACTGTGAGAACAGTTAAAACATACTCATCCACATTAGTTCTTAGGACCGGTGTGCCTCAGGGCTGCTGTCTCAGCCCCCTATTGTACAGTCTGTTTAAATACGACTGTGTTACCAAATATGACGACAGAAGACACCACAGTGGTTGGACTAATAAGCGACAGTGATGAGAGGGTCTCTAGGAAGGAAGTGGAAGATTTAATCATATGGTGCCATGATAACAACCTCTCTCTAAATGTCAATAAGACAAAAGAAATCATTGTTGACTTTAGGAAGATCAGGGGAAATCATATTCCTATTTCCATCAATGGATCATCTGTTGAAACTGTGGACAGTTTAGATTTCCCGGTTTACACATCACAGACACCCTCACATGGTCTCTGAACACCGACTGCATCATCAGGAAGGCACAGCAGAGACTGGATTTTCTGAGTTGTCTCAAGAGTTTTGGTATGAGTACCACAACTCTTATGAACTTTTATCTCAGTACCATGGAGAGTGTGTTGACAGGCTGTATCACAGTGTGGTTTTGCAGCCTGACTGCTCAGGACTGCAGACTGCTCCAAAGAACTATTAAGACAGCAGCAAAAATCATTGGTATGAAACTACCACAACTTCATAATATTTACACCACTCGCTGCAAAAGGAAAGGCCAAAACATCATTAAGGACACCAGCCACCCCGCTCATGTTCCCTTCTCGCTCCTTCCATCTAAAAAACATTACCGGAGCATCAAATCACACACCACCCGTCTCAGTAATAGTTTCTTTCCACAGGCAGTCAGGTTGCTGAACAGCTGATGCAACCATATGCACCTTATATTGTTGTGCTATCATGTACTGTGTATTAGAGCTCTGCAAGCCCGATGGGTCCCAGCACACTGAGTCCATTTAGGCCGGGCTCGGGCCTTTTTTTTTTTTGCTGGATTGGCCTCGGGTCAGACTCGGGCTAATTTAACTTCCCATATATGTGCAGAGCACATATAGGGCACTGTATGAATAGTGTTATATTTATTATATTATAAATATCATACATATGCGTGTACTACTACACGTGTAACAGTTGACCATGCCCTGTGTGTGTGTGTGTTTGTGTGTATCAGAGAGATCTTAAAGTGATATTGACGTTGGTCTCGGCTCTTGAAAAACTGCAGACTTTATCAGGCTGGGGCCGGGCTAGGGCCGAAGTTTTTGGCCCATGTAGGGCTCTACTGTGTGTATATATGTTTCATGCGTCACGCACTCATCAGCCACCAGTGTGGTAAAACCTTCATTATTTATCTTCTACAACACAACAACACTTCATGTAAAACCACAGCATCACGGCTTGGGGCTGTATCACATGACAACCATATTCACTATACCACTATAATAAACTAGTCAGGCCTAGAACTTCAAAACTTCACCCTAGCAGCAGCTAGTAATCCACTAAGTAATCACTATCCTGGTCCCTTTGGCCTTCGGAAGTCAGCTTTTGGATACAGGGTCACAACTGGGGGGCGACGTCACCGGACAGAAAAACCGGAACAGAAAAAAGGCGATGACATCACTGTCTCTGAGTGAACCCCACACAGGACCAGCCAACTACAGCTAAACACGGTGTTTACCCACACTGCATGACGCACAAAACAGGCATGTACCACAATGCACAGAAGTTTTTTTCCTACATATCTTAATATCCACCCACCCATCAATCCATCCATCCATCCACCCACCCATCGACCCATCCACCCATCCATTACCTGAACCACTTATCCTGCTCTCAGGGTAGCAGGGATGCTGGAGTCTATCCCAGCAGTCATTGGGCAGCAGGTGGGGAGACACCCTGGACAGGCCGCCAGGCCATCACACATCACAGGGCCCACACACGTGTGCACACACACACACACACACACACACACACACACACACACACACACACACACACACACACACACACACACCTAGGGACAATTTAGTACAGCTGATTCACCTGACCTACATGTCTTTGGACTGTGGGAGTAAACTGGAGCCCCCGGAGGAAACCCACACAGACACGGGGAGAACATGCAAACTCCACACAGAGAACGACCCAGGACAACCCCCAAGGTTGGACTACCCCGGGACTCGAACCCAGGGACTTCTTGCTGTGAGGCAACTGCGCTAACCACTACACCACCGTGCCGCCCCTCTATCTTAATATTTAAATGTTTTGGGTTTCTTTTGGGATAGTCAAGTCAATTTTGTTTTGTGTAGCCCAATATCACAAATTATAAATTGTGTCCTTGTGTCCTTTGTGTCAAGCCAGAGAGAGCCAGTGCACAAGAATGTCATTGTGTTCTACACATGACAATAAAGTTGAACTTGCAAGTGAAACCAAGTTGAAATTTTACATTTATTAGCTGCAATTAAAAAACTATTTAACTGAACACTGGAACTGCAGGACGTGCTGCCAAACCTACCCCATTCTGCCATACCTACTCTACCTACCCTATTCTGCCATACCTACCCTATTCTACCCATACCTACCCCATTCTGCCATACCTACCCTATTCTGCCCATACCTACCCCATTCTGCCAAACTTACCCCATTCTGCCCATACCTACCCCATTCTGCCATATCTACCCCATTCTGCCATACCTACCCTACCTAGCCTATTCTGCCATACCTACCCTATTCTACCATACTTACCCTATTCTGCCATACTTACCCTATTCTGCCATACCTACCCTATTCTGCCATACCTACCCTATTCTGCCCATAGCTACCCCATTCTGCCATACCTACCCCATTCTGCCATACCTACCCTACCTGCCCTATTCTGCCATACCTACCCTATTCTGCCATACCTACCCCATTCTGCCATACCTACCCTACCTGCCCTATTCTGCCATACCTACCCTATTCTGCCATACCTACCCCATTCTGCCATACCTACCCTATTCTGCCATACCTACCCTATTCTACCCATACCTACCCTATTCTACCCATACCTACCCTATTCTACCCATACCTACCCTATTCTGCCCGTACGTACAGTTTGTTTAAGCAACACTGATGAGCCTCACGTGGAAAACCGACATTTAATAATCAGTATATGACAAGTTAATTACAATGGCTCGTTCTGATGGAAAATACTAGAACACCCAGGCTGGAATACACCGGAATTTACCTTTAACGTCATCTCAACTAACATGGTTTCCCATTTTCCTTGTTTGAGCTGGTGGTCCTAGATTGAGAAGCTGTATAATAATAATAATAATGATAATAATAAATAATAATACTAATAAATAATAATGATAATAATAATAATGATATAATGATAATAATAATAATAATGATATAATGATGATGATAATAATGATAATAATAATGATAATGATAATAATATTAGGGCGTCCGGGTTGCGTAGCAGTCTATTCTGTTGCCTACCAACACAGAGGTAACACGGATCAAATCCCTGTGTTATCTCCAGTTTGGTCGGGCGTCCCTACAGATACAATTGGCCGTGTCTGCGAGAGGGAAGCCGGATGTGGGTATGTGTCCTGGTCGCTGCACTAGCACCACCTCCCATTGATTGGGGCGCCTGTTTTGGGGGGGGCTGGGGGGAAGGGGACTGGGGGGAATAGCGTGATCCTCCCATTTGCTACGTCCCCCTGGTGAAACTCCTCACTGTCAGGTAAAAAAAAGCGGCTGGCGACTCCACATGTATCGGAGGAGGCATGTGGTAGTCTGCAGCCCTCCCTGGATCAGCAGAGGGGGTGGAGCAGAGACCGGGACGACTCGGAAGAGTAGGGTGATTGGCCAAGTACAACTGGGTAGAAAAGGGGGGGGGGGATAATAATAATAATCATATCCATCTCATCCATCCATTATCCAAACCGCTTATCCTGCTCTCAGGGTCGCGGGGATGCTGGAGCCTATCCCAGCAGCCATTGGGCGGCAGGTGGGGAGACACCCTGGACAGGCCACCAGGCCATCACAGGGCACACACACACACACCTTCTTGCTGTGAGGCGACCTCGCTAACCACTGCACCACCCAAGTTACCTTCTTTTGGACATAAAGGACCGGTCAGTTACCACAACCGTGGTTGTAGGGGTGGAGGCATTTATCCGGTGTCAACTTCACTGGTGTAGAAACAAACTGAGAGAAGGTGACAGTTGAACTTGGGAAATTCCCCACACTTACAGACTGCTGGTTGTTCACACATGACTGGTTTGTACCCGTGATGACCTACACGGTGGTGTCAGGAGGCCCCCTGAATTCCACCGACGCTCCACTGAAGTCTACCAGAGGATGAGAATTAAATTACGCTTTTTCATCCAAACACAACTGTGCATCCAAAGAGGCAAAACACGGCTTTCAGTCTGGTTGTGCAGCGTGGTGTGATGAATAACGCTTCAGATGAAAGACTTGGTTCCTTCTCAGAGCCCTTCTGGAAACCCCGCATTACCGGCAAGTCTGGACTAACATCAACACGGGCTCGGCCTCTTAACACACAGTAATCAATCTTGACATGGTTTCTTGGTGAAATTTACATTTTAAAAAAAGAAAAACAATATGGCGAAAATGAGATTATATAAAACAAGTTTGACACTCCGGCACGCTGCAGTTTATCTTAGTACGTGTATTTGTGTCAGATTTCAGTCCCTGCGTAGCCTGAAACGACTGAAAAACTGCTTCTAACCTGGCAGCACGTCAGCCGCACAGCTCTAGATCGTATCAGGGGCTCGAGCCAAGACTTGATCCCACTCCCGTCATGTAGCAACCACAGCTCCCAAGTACAAAAGGATGCCCGGAAAAATAACTGTACTAATTCATCTCTTTTCATACAACATCTACTGTTCCACCAATATACACTTAAATATACACTTAAATATGTGCTTAAATAGGAATTGTACAGTGAGAACTTGGTTATAGTTCCACGAAGAAGATGTTGTGCACTCCCACACAGACATCAGTGGAACAGTACTGGGTTGACAGTAACATTGTGATAGGACAGCCTCAAAACAGCCTCCTGGGGGAGTCCGGGTAGCATAGCGGTCTATCCCGTTGCCTACCAACATGGGGATTGCGGGTTCAAATCCCCGTGTTGCCTCCGGCTTGGTCGGGCGTTCCTACAGACACAATTGGCCGTGTCTGCGGATGGGAAGCTGGATGTGGGTGTGTGTCCTGGTCGCTGCACTAGCGCCTCTTCTGGTCGGTCGGGGCGCCTGTTCGGGGGGGGGACTGGGGGGAATAGCGTGATCCTCCCACGCGCTACGTCCCCCTGGTGAAACTCCTCACTGTCAGGTGAAAAGAAGCAGCTGGCGACTCCACATGTATGGGAGGAGGCATGTGGTAGTCTGCAGGCCTCCCCGGATCGGCAGAGGGGGTGGAGCAAGAGACTGGGACAGCTCGGAAGAGTGGGGTGATTCACCAAGTACAACTGGGGAGAAAAAGGGGGGAAAAATTCCACAAAAAAAAAAAGGAACAGTCTGCTGGGCCTGATAGGGATTTAGTACCTTGCACTAGGACACTCGGGCAACGTGGATGCTTGCTGATGCAAGGGCTTAAACCACATGTCTTGATGCGTGTTCAATAATCCAGCTAAGAAAACCACAGGAAGTTGAATCACTTCCTCTGGACACAACGTTTATTGAGAGAGCCGTTTCAGGCAGTTGAGACTGGAGAAGAGGCCGCTTAGTGGAGCGATGACGCGTATCTCATGAATGATGTGCGACTCACAATGACCCGAAAAATCTCATCTGTGTAGTTGCGTGAGAATCGTATTGGCAGACATCAAATCGCTCTCCGCTTTATTTGCACTTATAAATGTGGTCAAACCCATTCCATCCATCCATCATCTGAACCACTTATCCTGCTCTCAGGGTCGCAGGATGCTGGAGCCTATCCCAGCAGTCACTGGGCGGTAGGCGGGGAGACACCCTGGACAGGTCGCCAGGTCATCACAGGGTGGACACACCACACCTATAGGGACAAGTCTTTGGACTGTGGGAGGAAACCGGAGCCCCCGGAGGAAACCCACGCAGACAAGGGGAGAACATACAAACTCCACACAGAGGATGACCCAGGACGACCCACCACGGTTGGACTACCCCAGGGCTCGAACTCAGGACCTTGTTGTTGTGAGGCAACCGCGCTAACCACTGTGCCGCCCTCTGTGTAACATATGAACAAATTAATCAGGAAGTTGGTCACTTGTGTCAGGTGATCAGAGCGTAGCCTAGGAGAACGTGTCCTGATGCTGCTCTTCACTATATGAGCCATGGCCTCCTATGAGAACCTTAACACCTGTGGAAAGCTTTCTCATGCTCCTTACGGAACCATCAATCCACTATCCAAGCCACTTATCCCAACCAGGGTTATGGGACGCTGGAGCCTATCCCAGCAGTCATTTGGCAGCAGGCAGGAAGACACCCTGGACAGGCTGCCAGTCTCCCTGGACAGGTTATATCCTGTCACAGATATATCCACCCATCCATCCATCCATTATACAAGCCTCTTATTCCAACCGGGGTCGCGGGATGCTGGAGCCTATCCCAGCAGTCATTGGGCGGCAGGCGGGGAGACACCCTGGACAGGCTGCCAGTCCATCACAGGGCCCACACACACACATTCACACCTAGGGACAATTTAGTACAGCCGAGTCACCTGACCTACATGTCTTTGGACTGTGGGAGGAAACAGAGCACCTGGAGGAAACCCACGCAGACATGGGGAGAACATGCAAACTCCACACAGAGGACGACCCAGGATGATCCCAAGGTTGGACTACCCTGGGGCTCGAACCCAGAACCTTCTTGCTGTGAGGCGACTGCGCTAACCACTGCGCCACCGTACCATATATCCATCCATCCATCCATTATCCAAGCCACTTGTCCCAACCGGGGTTGCAAGATGCTGGAGCCCATCCCAGCAGTCATTGGGCGGCAGGCAGGAAGACACCCTGGACAGGTCGCCAGTCCATCACAGGGCTGACACATTCAAACCTAGGGACAATTTCGTACAGCCTATTCACCTGACCTGCATGTCTTTGGACTGTGGGAGGAAACCAGAGCCCCCGGAGAGAACCCATGCAAACACGGGGAGAACATGCAAACTCCACACAGAGGACGACCCCCTAAGTTTGGACTACCCCGAGCTGTTTACAGGACCCCTCGCCAAAACTTTGCAGTAGTATGATTCACAGAGCCTCACAAGGCAGGTGTAATTAATCATCCACCCAACTTGGGCATTGCTCAGCATCAGTCCATGGCCCTTCTCAGCTGTGCAGACTGGCTGCAGGGCACCACACCGGCACGTCAGAAGCCTCCATTAGGCCATACTCTCCCATGACAACCCGAGTACTCACATTTCAGTTGAGCTGACAAAACACAACAACCCTCGTCAATCATAACAGAGCACCCCGACTGCTGGTGGTACCCGCCATTTTCCTGCCAGCACAACTCGTGCAACTTGCGCCGTGTGTGTGCACACGATGTGGCCTCGCACTAAACAGCAAATCAAGGTTGTATGCTGTTGATCAGCGTTTCCATCAGAGAGTAACCAGCCTCGTGCCGCCAGCCACGTCAGCCACTCCGCCTTCTGCTTGACCACGTGACAGCTTCACTCTTCCCCCATTGGCTCGTCGCTTTTGCAGCTCGCATCTCAGAACTCACAACAAACAACTGTTGTGTAGACACGGCTTGTTGACAAAACAGAGCTATCATGTGACGGCTGGAGTCAGGAACTCAAGACGGAGATCTCAGTTTGGGAATTATCCGCTTCTCTCCGCTTTCGGTGGATGGAAAAATGCACGGCTGACTTTAAGAAAGCCGGCATTCCCGCCTCCGGCATCCAAACTGTAAACACTTTTTCACACTCTAATTGTCGGTAATATCACGGCAACTGAGTCACAGTCACTCCTGGAAGTGTGAAAAGTGATTATTCTCCCAGACGACTGACTGTGCAACGTGTGCTGGGCTAAATAAAGAGGCTCTCCGCCCATGTGGCCCTGCTTGTGGTTACCGTCAGTGAGTCAAACGCAGACCGGTGCCAGTGTACACTGGACCAGATGAGCGGAAAAAACATCAACAGTGCAACGTGGCAACGGACCGCTGACAGCAGGCTGGGCTCCTCACACCCAGCTCCAACAATACAAAGGCAGCAAAATCACCCTGCTGGGGCAAGTAACAGGGACCTGGCTTACGGCTCGTGCCACACAAACCACGACGTCCCTGGTTCGATCCCAGCCAGTGGCCTTTGGTGCATCTCGTACCCACCAACCCCCCCTCTCTCTCCCCTCGTTTCCTGTCTGCCACTTCCCTATCCTCTACTCAGTAAAGGCAAAAAAATAGATGAGCCAGCTCACTTTTAAATCACATAAGTACAGCTACTGCCAAGACCCCACTTAAACCAGACAGGTGAAACACAACACGCTGCGTGACCCCGGATGGGAACTGCAGCAGATGTCTTCTTCACCCAGAAAGTTAAGAAAAAGAGAGGGAGAGGACAATTCAGAATGTCTGCCCCCCCCCCGGCTCTGGCTAGGTCAGCAAAACAAAACCGACCATATCTCGGCGTGTCAAGTCTGATCAGGGACCAAAGGACACCCGGGTTTTGTGCGTCTCGTCATGAGGTGTGACCACAAGAGTGGTCGTTGTAACGTGGTGCCATGTTTGTGTGTACATGCCGGACGACCAGAGGTCCCTTGGGACTTGAAGGGGGGTGGGGGTGGGGAGGTGGGGTAGGGGCGGGGGTCTCACCTGCTTGGGGTCGCATGAGGCGTGACCACAAGAGTGGTCGTTGTAACGTCGTGCCATGTTTGTGCGTACATGCCGGACGACCAGAGGTCCCTTGGGACTTGAAGGGGGGTGGGGGTGGGGAGGTGGGGTAGGGGCGGGGGTGGGGGTCTCACCTGCTTGGGGTCGTCGTAGTAGACGCCGATGGATCTGAGCTTGGGGCCGATGCTGCAGCTCTCGGTGAAGGCTGCGCCGCAGTCTTTGTACGACCCCTCTCTGAACTTGTAGGCGATGGTGACGCTCCGGATGGGCGGCGAGCCCGTCCTTATCACCACCTCGTGCAGGAGTCCCGAGTAGAGCGCGAACCCCGCCACGGTCACGATCAAGCACGCGATGAGCGCGAGGATCAGGAGGGAGATGAGAAAGTCGGACATGGTTTCTTCTCGACGCGCCGGCGCTGTGAAGGTACGGGGACGCGTCAGGCCTCCGCGGCCGCCTCGGGAAGGGGAGTCCAGGTGAGCTGGGGGCGGGGGGGGGTGCGGGAGTCGGTAACGTCAGCCCCGGAATACCGCGGAGATCGTCGGGCAAGTCATCCAAGCAGTGGTCGTCAGCGTTAAAGACGGTCTCCCCGGGCGGACTGGAGCCACACGACACTGACTCGAGGACCCGAGCGGGGTTTTGTTTATTTCCACGGACGCCGAAACACGCGCTTCCCGGAGAAACCATTCCGGACTCACGCGCGGGGGGGGGCGGCAGGAAGTCCGCCAAACTCGCTCGGATGAACCCGCAGAGACCAGCTGCGTGGCGTCCCGTGTCTCGTGCGTTTACTGCATCGCCCAAGTCCCGCGTGTCTTTCTCTGTTTTATGCAAATTCACCTGCCGGCGAACCTGATAAATGAGCAGCCGGTGTGTGGGGCGACACCCCCCCCCGCCCCTCCTCCACGTCGGGGAGCCCGGAGGACGCGGCACGCGGGTAGATGTGGTTCCTTCGCCTCGGAGCGGAAGTGGAGGATAATCCGCACGGCTGTCGGTCAGGTTAAGGAGGTGGCTTTTGAAACGGTTCGTCGTTTTGAATCCCTCCAAGTTATTTCTACCAAGGTGTAGACAGGACGTGGACCCGGCTCGGTTCGTCAGCCGGGTCCGGGAGATGTGGGCCATTTCTTCATTTTGGTCTCGTCTCCACGTTTGTCCTGTTGGGGGAAGATGTATCGGGAATCCCCCCCCCCTTCCCCCAGGAACACGTTGTTTGCCTTCTTCTGCTTACATAGTCTAGCAAAGCAAAGCAAAGCAATGTTTTATCATCAATTCGCTTTTATTACTTGCAAACTCACATATTCATAAATCTTACGTTTTCCAATCACAACCCGTGTTTGTTTTTAATTTTTGAAAATGAACTCAAACGACACATTACAACAATCCTATAGTCTAAAAACAGGGAAGCTGTTGAAACCATAAACGTGTGCACCCTTTATAACACTTTGGTGAGCCGATTTGCGATTTCTGTTAATGTTCTGACCCCCTTGGCACGAGCTGCTTTGTGTATTTCCTATATAAAAAATTCAAAAAAAAATAATAAAAAGTGAAACCGCCCAATATTCACGTGTGTTACGTTGGTCTGATGTTCTTGTTCAAGTCCCTCACCAGAGTAACAAGAGGGCGGTGGAGACAGGCAGCTCTCCTCCTGGAGAAACACACTTCTTAATAAACACCTGGCACAGAGGAACAGCTTAGCTCCGCATGCTGTTCTCTCTCTGACCTACCGGCCCTCATCATCCTCACCCCATCAGCAACCTCATACGTTCGGTTTGGTGTTAACCCTTCCTTGTTCATTTATTTTATCCCTTTTACTTTATTTTTTCTGCATTGTATTATATTCGGAATATAATTATTACTTTATACTGTACACGATAGAAAAATGAATGTGTTAACAGTGAAATCCTCCGGCTCTGACTCACAGACAGCCGTCAGTATTTCCTGCAGGACACGTGTGGAAGAGGGCTGGTGATACGCCTGGCGTGATGACGTCACGGACACCGCTGGTTTGGCCGTAGTAGGAACAGAGACGTCCTCCAACCTGCAACAACAAAGGGTCAAAACGGCCGTTTGCCCCGCCCCCCGCCCCCTCTTAATCTAGCCCGCGGCTTGTTTGAAGTAAACACGAGTGATCGGGTTTAATGATCAAATCCGCGCATCATGACACGGCGGTACCCGTCCTCAGTGGAGGGCCAGCGCACTGGGTAGTTCACGAGACCGGTGGTTCTCAATCAGGTCCTCAGGTCCCAGCTGGGTTTCCATTCTGCCAGGTGTCGCGTTACACTCACCTGTTGTTCCAGTTATTCCAGCGTCCAGTAAGGGAGGCTTCGCACCTGGAACAACAGGTGAGTGTAACTAACGCCCACAGAATAGAAAACCTGCATTCATGCTGGGACCTGAGCACCTGATTGAGAACCACGGTTCGGTTTTATGTATTTTGGCCATATGGAGGATAATACGTTTTTTGTGATTCTGTGACAACATTGAGGATGGGTTCTGGAAACTTGGGTATCATACATGATGACACCTTTTCAATGATTCGCAAATCTCATTTTAGGGACCTCAAAAAGTGCTGTAATAGATCAGCGTAGCCACACATCCATCCATCCATCCAGAAACCAGTATGTTGTCACTGTTATGGTTTTATTCTTGTGGAACATGTGTCGGAGGAAAAGAAATGTCAATTATTCATCCATCCATTATCCAAACCACTGATCCTGCTCTCAGAGTCACGGGGAGGCTGGAGCCTATCCCAGCAGTCATTGGGCAGCAGGCGGGGAGACACCCTGGACAGGCCACCAGGCCTTCACACAGGGCCCAAACACACACCTAGGGACAATATGGCTGATTCACCTGACGTACATGTCTTTGGACTGTGGGAGGAAACCGGAGCACCCAACCCACACAGACACGGGGAGGACATGCAAACTCCACACAAAGGACGACTCGGGACGACCCCCAAGGTTGGACTAACCCGGGGCTCGAACCCAGGACCTTCTTGCTGTGAGACGACCGCGCTAACCACTGTGCCACCATGCCGCCCCAAACCCACGACATAAGATTCATAATAATAGTTTAATAACTGTGACACTCTAGATCATTAGACTCCTGCAAGGTCAAGGATCAGTCCTGCAGTGCTACACTACAGGATTGACCCTTGACCTTGCAGGAGTAATCCATGGATGGATGAATGAAATTCCACTCCGGGCCCAAAGCAGCTGAGTTGTGTGGCTGCAGGTGGCAGTTTATTAGACAGCTGTGTACTCCTGATCAGGAAATATAAATGGACAAAAAAGTGATTTCTGGTTGAACTCTAAAGCGCAGGCCACATTCGCAAACCTCGGAATCAGAAACAACCGTTTTCGGGAATCCTTCTCAGACGTACCGAACACCCGGCACATATCAAACACAAAACCGCCCCTTCTTTCTTTTCTTTTCTGTAAACTGGTTCAAAGTAAGTTTTTCCATAAAAATCAACCCGATATGGATGATAGCGTTGACTTCTCCTTGACGATAAATACCCAATACGATAAATAAAACAATAAAACTAAATAAACGATAAATAAAACAAACGATAAACGATAAAAACAAATAAAAGACAAATTATAAATAAAACTATAAACGATAAATAAAACGATAAACTATAAATACAATGATAAATAAAAGGATAAACGATAAATAAAACGATAAACAAAATTACAAACGACAAATAAAAAGATAAATGTCAATTAAGCCCCCCAAATATCAGACCTGAGTTCATTCAGCAAACCTGGCAGCACAGAAACCTGACAGAATATGTAATATGTAAAAACTAATTGTGCATTTTTCAATAAGCAGCTGCAGTTCAACAACCATGTCCAGATTTATCATGTGACGAAAACAGTATTGTAGTGTGTACAATTTTAAAATTGCTTTTATTTTATTTTAAAAAAAATTTTTTGGGGGGGGGGCGCTTGTAACACAAATATACCAAGTTAAAAAAAAATCATAAACGTTCCATCAAAAATTATAAATCAGTTTTGAACATATCTCAAACATTATTTGGTTGGAAAAGAGAAAAGGCACTAATTACAAACATCAACACACGTTCCCACGGAACATACTCGGCTGAAATTCCCCTCGATATACTTCGTCTCTTAAAGATAAACAAAAATTTATATAGAAACACACTATGAATTCCTCAAATGTGCGTGCAGAAATGTGACCATAACAGAAAGGCTTGGAAACTAGTGTTGATCGTGTTCTAAATGTGCCACCTTGGATAGACGATGATTAATGGTCTGAACAAATTGGGAAAACCCAAATCAAGGCTGGAAGTTTATTGCCCCAGGAAAGTAATTAGTCAGAGTCTTCTATCACGTCCTTATCTTGATCCTCGTCATCCGCTCTGTTAGACCTCCTATTTCCCTCAGAATCACTCTCCTGATCCTGAAAAACACACAGAGGACATTGTTTTATAACCGCCAAACAATGATGAGAAATGGTTAAACTGACCGTGTACAAAACCAGCGGTTCCCCTGGTAGCTGTGGCAGGAGTTATTACTGCACCAATGTACCAAGATCAGAGGGAACTGCCACCGGGAAGCGAACCCGCATCTCGCGCACCACGGGTGACAACGTTAACCAGTCGACTAAAGGGTCCGAGCATTAAAGGGTATACCTTTAAAGTATAAAGGGTGCCTGATATCTCATTTGTTATGTTGTGGCAGGAATGAGGAAAAACACAGGAGACCAAGGCGAGTTTGATGTTTATTCCTCAACTCCAAAAACCAACTGCAACAGGAACAACCCTGCACCGGCGAGCCCGGGAACGTAAACCATGCCCCCAGCTCACAGTCCTGCTGGGTGAGAGGCATAGCCCCTAGTGTCCGCCACACAATGTAACTATTAAAACTACCCAGTTTACACAGTAAAATGCTGTTGTACTGGAGAGTGCAATCATAACATCACGATACTGCATGTACATTACTGTATTTTTAACACTTGTATTTGGGTTATTGTGTTCATTTTTCTGGTGAAATATTAGTTTGCAGAAAAGACTCCAATGTTTAAAGCAGTTTTAAGTGAACATACATGTATACATACACACACAGTACCTTCAGAAAGTATAGATCCCCTTAACACTTTTTCACATTTTGTTCCTTACACCTCAAAATAGTGCAGTGCACTGAATTTTTCTCCCTTCACAAAGTCAATAATTAAACACATTATGATTTTATTGTTTTTAAAAATGGAAATGAGAAATGGCTTTTTATTGACACTCAGTTCTCATTTACAAAGATTCACCCTTCCAGAATCAATACTTTGCAGAGACGCATTTGGCAGCAGGTTACGGCTTCAGGTGTTCGGCAACATCTTCCATCACTATGGTATCCATTTCCACTGCTATGCTGATAATACACAGCTTTATGTGTCCACTCCAGTGCCCTCACTGCTTGTCTCCATGATATACAGATATGGATGACTAACAATTATCTGAAATTAGACAGTAGTAAAACTGAGCTACTCTTAATTGGCACTAAATCTACACTCTCAAAAATTAATATTTGCTCACTCCTCATTGCTGCAGCAACCATCATACCGGTCTCCTCTCAGGCTAAGAGCCTTGGTGTTATCCTAGATCGAAACCTTTCCTTTTCCAGTCACATAAATAACGTCTCCCGGATTGCCTTTTTCCATTTGCGAAACATCTCCAGACTACGCCCTACTTTAACACAACACTCCACCAAAACCTTAGTCAACGCTTTGGTCACATCACACATTGACTACTGCAATGTGATCCTAGCAGGCATCCCCAACAAACTTATTCACCAAATTCAACTCATCCAGAATTCTGAAGCAAGAACTATTTCATGTTCAAAGTCCACTGAACATGTCTCTCCCCTGCTGATTCAATTACATTGGCTCCCTGTGTCACAGCGGATTAACTTTAACATTTTATTAGTAACACTCAAAGCTCTTCATAATCCATCCCCTGTTATCTCACAGACCTCCTTCAGACTTGCACTCCATCTCGCTCCCTGCGGTCTTCACCAGCAGGTCTATTGGCACTACAAGCCATCAACCTCAGCACAATGGGTGCCAGAGCTTTCTCCTAAGTTGCACCCAAACTCTGGAACTCCATTCCTCGTCACATCCGCTTACTGGACTCCATTACAAAATTCAAAACTGCTTTTAAAACCCACCTTTTTAAACTAGCATACTCACTTTAACAGCATCAAACTCATCTTTTTTTAACTCCTGCTGATGATGTATGCGTTACTGCTTATTGTGTTTTATTGTTGATTGCACTAATGTTTTTTACTGCTTTGTTTTATTGTATTTGATGTAAGGTGACCTTGAGTGTCATGAACGGTGCCTTTAAACAAAATTATTATCATTATATATATCTTACCTACTTCTACTACTATAAGATATTCTTCATATGTCTTATGAGTACATTATAATTCTGTTAACCCCTTTCAATGTTGTATGCTGTAAACTGTGTTTTATTCTGTACCCACAACATCCATTTCACGTCTGTGTGTCTTGGGAGAGAGATCCTTCTCTGTTGCTCTCCCTGAGGTTTCTTCCAACTTTTTTCCTCCCTGTTAAAGGTTTTTTTTTAAGGGAGTTTTTCCAGATCCGACGTGAGGGTCTAAGGACAGGATGTTGTATTGCTGTAAAGCCCTATGAGGCAACTTTGTAATTGTGATATTGCACTATACAAATAAAATTGTCTTGACTTGTAGTAGCGAGACCTCACAAAATCAGTCAATTTTACTGTGCAGTCAAGCGAATGAACGCAGATGAATTTAAAATTAACATGGGTGAACTTATTGACCTGTTTAGTACAATCCTGAGAAAGACAGGCTGATAACCTATTACAGAGGGCGTGAGTACTTAATACTGAATTAAGCAATTAAAAGGTTTTTATTTTTAATATATTTCTGAAGACATTAACCCAGGGGATGCACAAGCCAGTGCATTCTTAGTGCCGATCCCAAGCCCGGATAAATGGGGTGGCATAAAGCGAAGAGAGAGGTGGCTAAGGAGAAGGAAAAGGCGTATGGTGAGTTGTATGACAGGTTAGACACTAAGGAAGGAGAAAAGGACTTGTACCGATTGGCTAGACAGAGGGACCAAGCTGGGAAGGATGTGCAGCAAGTTAGGGTGATGAAGGACAGAGATGGAAATGTGCTGACAAGCGAGGAGAGTGTGCTGAGAAGGGGGAAGGAGTACTTTGAGGGGCTGATGAATGAAGAAAATGAGAGAGAGAAGGTTGGATGATGTGGGGATCGTGAATCAGGAAGTGTGGTGGATTAGCAAAGAGGAAGTGAGGGCAGCTATGAAGAGGAGGAAGACTGGAAAGGTGGTTGATCCAGATGACATACCTGTGGAGGAATGAAGGCGTTTAGGAGAGATGGCAGTGGGGTTTTTAACTAGATTGTTTAACACAATCTTGGAAAGTGAGAGGATGCCTGACGAGTGGAAGAAGATGTGTACTGGTACCGATTTTCAAGAACAAGGGTGATGTGCAGAACTGCAGCAACTACAGAGGTATAAAGTTGATCAGCCACAGCATGAAGATATGGGAAAGAGTAATAGAAGCTAGGTTAAGAGGAGAGGTGACGATCAGCGAGCAGCAGTATGGTTTCATCCTATGAAAGAGCACCACAGATGTGGTTTGCTTTGAGAATGTTGATGGAGAAGTATAGAGAAGGTCAGAAGGCGGTACATTGTGTCTTTGTGGATTTAGAGAAAGCATACGACAGGGTGCCGAGAGAGGAGGTGTGGTGTTGTATGAGGAAGTCGGGAGTTGCAGAGAAATATGCAGGAGTGGTGCAGGATATGTATGAGGGAAGTGTGACAATGGTGAGGTGTGTGATTGGAATGACAGATGGGTTCAAGGTGGAGGTGGGATTACATCAAGGATCGGCTCTGAGCCCTTTCTTGTTTGCAATGGTAATGGACAGGTTGACGGACGAGATCAGACAGGAGTATCCGCGGACTATGATGTTCGCGGATGACATTGTGATCTGTAGTGAGTAGGGTGCAGGTTGAGGAGAGCCTGGAGAGGTGGAGGTATGCACCAGAGAGAAGCGGAATGAAAGTCAGTAAGAGCATGACAGAATACATATGCGTGAATGAGAGGGAGGCCAGTGGAATGGTTAGGATGCAAGGAGTGGAGGTGGAGAAGTTGGACAAGTTTAAATACTTGGGGTTAACTGTTTAAAGTAACGGGGACTGCAGAAGAGAGGTGAAGAAGAGAGTGCAGGCAGGGTGGAGTGGGTGGAGAAGAGTGTCAGGAGTGATTTGTGACAGAAGGGTACTAGCAAGAATTAAAGGGAAGGTTTACAAGATGGTTGTGAGACCAGCTATGTTATATGGTTTGGAGACAGTGGCACTGATGAAAAGACAGGAGGAGGAGCTGGAGGTGGCAGGGTTGAAGATGATAAGATTTTCATTGGGAGTGATGAAGAAGGACAGGATTAGGAATGAGTATATTATAGGGACAGCTCAGGTTGGACGGTTTAGAGACAAAGCAAGAGAGACAAGATGGAGATGGTTTGGACATGCGTTGAGGAGAAACAATACACCCATGTGCTGGGGATATTGGGAGAAGGATGCTGAATATGGAGCTGCCAGGGAAGAGAAGGGGAAGGCCAAAGAGGAGGTTTATGGATGTTGTGAGGGAGGACATGCAGGTGGCTGGTGTGACAGAGGAAGACGCAGAGGACAGGAAGAGATGGAAACGGATGATCCGCTGTGGCAACCCCTAACAGGAGCAGCCGAAAGAAGACAAAAAAAAAAGATATTTCTGAAGACATACTTCTCTGGGAGAATTGGGGGGGGGGCATTTTAAACACCACCAATGGGGGGGGGGTGAGATATATTTTGGGAATCCACTGTAAGTTAATGCCAAACCTCTAGCCATCTTCCAACCACCACCCAAGGATGTACTTGGAGCTCTATAGTCCATTTCGAGTTTTGTTTAAATTGCAGCAAAAGGCATATAAGAAGTCCAAAAGCAGTCATGCTCAATCAAATGCTAATAAGTGCCACGTGTTGTTATTTCCCACTCAATATTACACCAGCTGATTTCACTGATGAACACACCTTCAACCAGATAGAGGAGAACTAACCACTGAAATCAGTTGGTTGGATTGAACGGGAAAGAAAACCTGCATACATGTGACCCTCCATGGCACATGCCTCAGTACCACTGCACTTAAAACGTCACATGTTTTAATAGGTAGACTGCATTCGTGAAGTTTTAGATCTGGAAGACAAGCTGATGAGCTTTTACTAACAATCCCCTCAGTGACATGGATGACGTACCTCATCCTCTGAATGATCCTGAGGCACTTCAGACCCTTCTTCCTCTTCCTCATCCTCACTCTCCTGGGTCCTCTGAGAAATAATCTCCTCACCCTACAGCACAGAGATGTCATATTCATATGTCATATATTGTCATACAGAGTCCATAACTTAAACACTTGTACCATCTCTTCTCCTCCGCACATGTCTGAATAACTTAACGTTTTACTCTCCATGTTAACACATTACTGAACAAGGTGACATGAACAATACAGATAACCAGTTTTGCATGCAGTGATCAGGGCAATAGCTGACCCATTTTTGTTGTTGCAGCAGTCACACACACAGCCATGTTCTGCACATGCACACTTATCTCAATGAAGCCAGCCAGCAGAGAAATATTATACCTTCAGGTCACGGTTCTTCAGGTTCCCCATCCAAAATGCTTCCTGACAGTTGTTGAGCATCAACATGGCTTTCACCCGATAAACAAACTGCTCAAGGCTCTTCTTCAGGGCTGGTACGTGGCTGGTCAGGCTTGTGTCTTGACGAATCTGAGTGCCGGCACAATGTAAAAAAGTGAACTACTAGGCTCAGATTTACACAGCACATTTCATAGTCTCGAGAACCTGTGTATGTAAGACTACTCCAACTTAAATATTATGTAAGCGGGTTTATTACAGCTTGCATGGTGACAGGTCATATTCATACATCCACTATCCAAACCGCTTATCCCAATTGGGGTCGCGGAGATGCTGGAGCCTACCCCAGCATTAATTGGTCGGCAGGTGGGGAGACACCCTGGAAAGGCTGCCGGGCCATCACAGGGCCGGCCGGCCAACACACACGCACACACACAAACCTAGGGACAATTTAGTACGGCCAATTCACCTGACCTACATGTCTTTGGACTGTGGGAGGAAACTGGAACACCCGGAGGAAACCACACAGACACGGGGAGTACATGCAAACTCCACACAGAGGATGACCCCCAAGGTTGGACTACCCCAGGGCTCAAACCCAGAACCTTCTTGCTGTGAGGCGGCCGCGCTAACCACCGCTAAACCTAAACGAATATTCATACATCACAGTCTGAGACAAGGCAGGCCCTCTCACATAGCACAACAGAGTACAGCAGCTACCTTAGAGTGTCCACACATGTGATGGAGCTGCCTGGTGCTGAGCTGGATGGTCTTCAGCAGGCTTCGGACATCCTCCTGAGACAAACACACAACCACTTCACTGGAAGCTCTGGAAATTATTTGTACTTGTTAAAAAAAAGAGAATGTTTTTGTATTCTAAGTCATTATGCTTTCGTTCA
Organism: Lampris megalopsis; assembly: GCA_022114975.2. NCBI lineage: Eukaryota > Metazoa > Chordata > Actinopteri > Lampriformes > Lampridae > Lampris > Lampris megalopsis. Next base: position 1,174,848 of record JAJHIY020000641.1, read on the forward strand.
GATCCGTTTGAGTATTTACTCTTGTTTTCAAGTATTTGGTGGTAGTGGATTTATCATTGAGTGTTAGGATAACTAAATTGAGTCATTTCATTTTCAACTAACTGAGGTGGATTGGCTTGCATCTATGCAACCACCTCAGACGACAGACGAGCCCAGTCTGAATTTTATCTGCCTACAACCACTGACAATTTGAATAATCTCAGGAAAATCTGGAAAGCTATCAAATCTATTTCACCCTCTGATATCTGCAGCGAACTGCCTCCTTGCATTGTTAAGGCCACCACATCCATTTCTGAAAGGTCTCTGCTGGAAGGTTTCAGTGAGTACATTGCCTCCGGTTGCCTGTTGAACCTGTCCCCCACCTTTAAAAACATTGCCTTCTTCAGACATCAGTGTTGACTGTATTTCTGATGGTCAGCCATTTTATTCTGAGCCTTTTTTCTGTTGAAGTTCACAGAGCGGGGCAGGCTAAGCCAACTGCTAGCCCATGCAGACCGGTAATCCCGACAGTCATCCTGGCTGGTGTTCATTCCCTTGGACAGTGATTTTTGGTTTAGTTTGGATATGTGTGTTAGTTTGGATATGTGTGTTCTTATAGTTTTTGGGTGTGTTTTTGTCTTTGTGTTACACTGCTGTGGGCTGGGGGAAACGGCATTTCAAATAAAGTGTTCCTGATTCCTGATCAACTGAGGGAGGTCCTGAGTGCTAATAATATCCTTTCACGGAGTCTGCGGTGGTGTAGCGGTCTAAGCATCGGCTTTGTGTCGATGCAGTTGCCCACTGGGGACCGGGGTTCGCGCCCCGGTCTCGTCAGATCCGACTATGGCTGGACTTGATGAAGCAGCAGTAATTGGCAACGCTGTCTTCGGGAGGGGGGCGGAGTCTGCTTGTGTTGGTCACATGAATGTGTCTCTGTGTGTCGGAAAAAGCTGTGTTTTGGCCTGGATACGCCTTGTCCCGGAAGTGGCGAGGCGTCTCCTTCAAGACTGCCGGCTGGAGAGATGCAGTTGGCGAACGCATGCAGTACGAGGATGGGTGTTTGAACTAAAATAGGGACCGATTGGCCACTAAATTGGGAGAAAAAGGGAAAAATCCGAAAAAAATAAAATAAAAAAATAATATCCTTTCATTGTACCAGTCTGGCTGCAGGAAGCAACACAGAACCATCATAGCACCCTTAAAGTTTGTTGACCATATAATTGAGTCACTGGATCACAAAAAAATCTGTGCCGCTCTTGTTATCGATCTTTCAAAGGCCTTCGATACAGTTGATCACCTTATCCTGAAGCAACGGCTGCTCAATACTGAATCTTCTGAGCAGGTGTTGGCTGGTTTGAAAATTACCTCTCTGAAAGGACATCACGTGTTAAATTTGATGGCACTTCCTCCAGTGTACATGTTGCATCAGGGGTGCCCCCCAAGGTTCTGTTTTGGGCCCATTTTTGTTGACTATCTATGTTAATAACCTGGGTCAGAATGTTCCTAATGCAGTTTAATTTTTATGCCAACAATACTGTCATTCACTGCTGTGGTGCTACCCTTGCTCAATCACTTGAGTATCTGCAGTCTGCCTTTGGCATTGTAGAATCACGGTTGCGTGATCTGAATGTGAATTCGCACTACCATCTTCCCACTTATTTTTTTATTACCCTATATGCCAGAGTTCAGCGGCCTTCATTGACCTTGCACAGACTCGCTCACTGGTACACACTTATTTACAAGTCCATCCTTGGTCTGCTCCCCTCTTACCTTTGTGGGTATATCTCACTCAAAACTAGTAATTACTGTTTACATTCAAAGGACACCTCCTCTTACTGCCCGCCGCTAAGGTTCACGCTGAATTTGGCAAACGGGCCTTGATGTTCCCTGCCCCTGCAGCCTGAAACCACTTGCAGACAGATTTGCAGCTAGATGAGCTGATCCTGATTAAGGCATTTCAAAATGTAGTGAAGGGTTTGGAGGCAAATTTAATTGGAATTTACAATTGCTTCCTTAGCTAGATCCAATTCCTCTTGTCTGTCTTTTTAAGTCAAGTCAATTTTATTTGTATAGCCCAACATCACAAATTACAAATTTGCCTCAAGGGATTTTACAACAACACAACATCCTGTCCTTAGACCCTCGCATTGGATAAGGAACAACTCCCTAAAAAAACCTTTAACAGGGAGGGAAAAACAGGAAGAAACCCTTTTAGGCACATGATTCTGTGAGTTGTGACTGTATGCTTTGTTTTAGGTGTTTTTAATGTTTGCTTGTATGTTGTTTGAAATACTGTATTGCTGCCATCTTGGCCAGGGCTCCCTCGAAAAATATCTTGTAATTTTAATGGGACTCATCTGATTAAAGGTTTAATAACAATAAAAAAAATTAAATAGACATTTAAGCATTTAAATATTCTTGACTCAGCGGACAAAATTATTTGCACTGCAGAGATGAGAGTATTACTGCTACAGTACAATTTGTCTGGTTATTTTTTTCCACTGGAAGAAAAAAAAAAATCCATTTGATTCTGTGGCTATGTCAAAACTCAAATCAAATCAAATGTCTTTATTTTGAAAATGCAAAATAAAAGAAAAAAATGACTGAGCATTAATAAAAAACAACAAATGATAAAAAATAAAACCAGAAGAATTCAACAAAAGAATTCTCAATACAGAATCCAATAAATACTGTATGTTCGAAAAGGAGCAGGAGGAAGTTACTACTTAATTTCCTGCTCCCTCTCTAATGCTCAATTAATGAACCTAAATAATAAAGTTTGTTTTTCACATATCAGAGTATGTCATTCTCAATATTTATCTCAGAATGACTCAATAAAAAAACAAAAGCAATAAAAAAAACAAACAATAAAAAAAACAAACAAAGAAAACAATGCTTTCTAAAAACAACAAGAGCATCCACCATGGGTGTCACGGTCATGAGAAGCAAAACCTCCTCCTCATGCAACAGTTTGTTAGCGTGGTCCCTATATCCTACATTATTTACTATCCTTATTGCTCTCTTTTTTGTAGTACACATAACGGTTGTAGGTTTCTTTTGTAGGCGTTCCCCCATACCTCCACACCGTAATTCAAATATGGCAATACAAGTGAACAATACAGGATGTACAATGTTTCATGATCCAGAGTGTGCCTTGCCTTTCCCAGAACTCCAATGCTCCTTGACATTTTTGTTCTCATGAATCTTATATGAGGTTTCCAGCAGATTTCATGGTCAAGTATCACACCCAGAAATTTATTTTCATACTCTTTCAATGTTAATATTGTTGATCATTACTTCTACTTGTGTCTATTTTACAATTTACAAATAACATAAACCTAAGTTTTGTTCAGATTTAACGATAATTTGTTGTTGACTATTTGACAAAAATGTATGTTTCTCAATAAAATTATCCAACTTTGCAAATATAGAGTTTTTCCAAATTCTTAAGAGAACTGGAAAAGTGCATTAATATAAAAGTCGAGAAAGTGGTCGGGAACACTTTTTTGTTTCTGTATCCATATTTCTTTATCAATTTTTGTTTGTGTTGGAACACAAGTAAATACGTGAGAACAAATATGATTTGTACCTTGTGCTTTTTGAAACTGTGGTCAAGCAGTGGCATCCCCAACTTCAGAAAAGATTCGAGAAAGAGGCGGCCATACTGTCAATGGCAACATTACAGACAATTAATACAATCTCAAAACAGCAACAAATGAATGTGATATCTGTATTGGAAAGCAAAGCCAACTCACCTTAAGGGACACATTAAGAACAGGCCTGCTGTCAAATACCTGTGAGGAGAGAATGGAATAATATTTAAGCTGCACAAATGCACACACACATGCGTGCACGCAACACTACAGAAGCGAATAGTGTTAAATTATAACCTTATAAACCACAAGATGTGGTACATAAATAGTACATGAGGGAATGTTAAATGGAGATTACAACTGTTGCACAGTGGCTACTGAGCTGTGAATAGCACAATAAGCCAGTGACTGCTTTGAGCTCACTAACTGCTTACCTTGACTAAATTGACCAGGATGTGGAAATCTCTGACAGCTAGGTTCCATGTCAGTAGTTTCTCACTCTGGACCTGGAAGGAAGAGGGGAAACATTGATTTCTCACCATAACATGCACACGCAAACCAAAGCAGTACAACAACACCACCCGAGAGCCAAGACTGCTCAGGAAACCGTAAGGTCGTAAAATTCCAAACTAATCTTGCCGGTCCATTTCCAGTTGTTGGTAAAATTGTCTCTTTGACAGATTGGTCTGTAGCTCCAACAAATATAGTCCATGGGCCAGACGATATTTCGGTACACTCAAGGTGGCAAAACTTACTTATAATTTTTGAAAGGATCCATGTCTGTAGATGATATTTTGGTATGATAACCATTCCTGAGTGGCAGCTGTATCACAGTTATCAGCTCATGAAGTTAACCACCCGCTAAACTAAATTGCATTTTAGACGCTGGTGCATATCCTGGTTTAGCCTCATGGTCAGGACATTTTTCCAATGTTCTATAATATTGTCTTTGGTATCATTTTAAAGGGGACCTTCTTAGCTTTCATTCAAGCCCTGTTGTGGATATTTCTCACAAATATAGAGGTCACTTGAGCTCTTCAACCCGTCAATAACACACATCTTTCTGCAATTTTCGCCTAAACTATATACTTTCTTTTAGCCCTGTGGCATCTAGGAATATCAGGGACACAAAACACAAACACTGGAATACTCACAGGACTGTAAAGATTCAGGAAATGTATAATATACCCATACTATTTCCTTGTGTGAGGTGATTGTGAGCCTTAAATGAGAACTAGACCAAAGCCAGTTAGGTCACAAACTGGTCTCTATACATTTGTTTAAATACACAATCAAAATACATGATAAAAAGGAATACCATAGTGAGGTAATGAACTATTTTAATATTTTAAACAACATTGACATTTACATATACTTAGTCAATGATACATGTAATCCCATATCATTAGTGGGTATATGTAATGGTAATGGGTAGGGTAATGGGTATATGTGAATATGGTTACATTATTGTTATCAAGCTCTGGGTAACCAAGTCCAGAATCAACATCCTGTGCATCAATAGACCACTACCACAGTAATACCATCAGAATCATCACACTGTCATTCATCAAACTGCTCGTTTCTCTCATCATCTGACTCCCCAAGTTCAAAGTCCAGTTTTGGACCATCCTGCTGTTTTTGGTTACTGCAGGTCTGTAACCTGCACATGTCTGTGCATGGAAGTCCATTTGACAGGCACATGCAGCTTGGCATTTTGCATGAATGCACACACTTGCATGTTAGCATTTCCAAGACCACATCTGGTGCAGGTGGGGAGCGCATCCAGTAAATGGCCAGCTTGCCTTCATCGTCTGTCCATCCATACTCAGTAGGGCTTGGCACCACAGGGTTAGCCTGCAGACAGCACTTCCATATTGCTGCCTGATAGTTGGCTCGTTGAACATGCATAAAGAGACAGTCTCTACATGGTGGCAGCTGGCTGGACTCAACCTCTCCCCTTTTGGTGCAGAAGAGCTGGTAACGCAGTTTGTTCACCTCAGCAGTGCTGCTATTAGCAACATACATCCGACAGGTGAACTGCTCAATTTTCTGGAACAGCTCATCACTCACATTCCATGTCTGTCCCAGTTGACTAAAAGTCTCTTGGCAGGAAGTGTGCTTTCTCACTATCTTCAGGGCATTCAGCTTCCCTCGACCAGCGAATGCACTGACAGTGCCGCAGCCTGTGAAGGCATGTAAGCCAATTAGGCTGTCACAGATGCTGTCTCCAAGTGAACTTGCCAGTTTGGTGATGTCGACAAACCGTGTGCGGTTCTGAGTCCCACACTTCTGGTAGATGGGACAGGTGATGTCCTTCTGGAAGCCAAGACAAAGCACCATGACATCAGTGTCCTCAGCTGTGATGATAACTGACTTTGAGCCCGCATTTGCTGCATGCAATGCATGCAGGAGCAGACGGGTGTCAGCTTCTTCATGTGTGGAGTGCAGTTCTGCTGCTTCCTCACACCCATCTTCTGTCAACTTGTAGCAGGTTTCCTCACAGGTCATGTACAACACCTTGCCATGCAGCATAGCTCTGTATCGTGGGAGTTTCCACTCTTCCACCAGAAACTTGATGAGACTGGTCTTGTTGGAGGAACTGCACAGAAATTTTCTCCACTGCTGGACGTGGTGTCCCCCTGCAAGATTCTTGTACTGGAGAGTGATGTCTCCACCCCGGTTCAGTCGTTCAGCATCTTTGATCGAAGTCTGGTGATAGACATCAAAAACAACATCAATCCTCCCACTCTGTGCTCCCTCATGGAGGACCTGGGTCAAGGCTGACTCTGCCACCTGTGCAAAGGTTTTGTTGTTGCCCTTCATTTTTTGGACCAGGCTCATCCCATCAATGATGGAAGTAGATGGGATTGGGATGTCTTCTGCAGGAGATACATTCTTTTCAAGCTCTCTGGCAAGTGCAGCCTTGTTTGTTTTTCGTAAGGACCCATCAGCATTTGCCAGTGCCCATGGTAGTGGGCCCAATGGGTAGGCAAGGACATCCTTCAGATTCACCTTCCTGCTTTCAGCCACCAGGATCATGTGACTGAAAAGGTTTCTATCGGCCTTCAGAACCACATCCTGTGCTTTCTTTCCATGAGCTTGTTTTGTGCTGACATTGGAGAATGTTTTCAGACTTTGCTTGGTCATCTTGTCGTGGAATTTCACAGGTGGTGGGTCTGCATCTAACCTTGTTTGCTGGAATGCTTGGTAGGCCTCTTCTCCTTTCTCAAGAGCTCTCAAGAGATCTATGGTCACATCAGGTGGAGCCATGTTGCCAGTGGAGAGGCTAACCAAATCAATCTCATCAGGGGACATAGGATTGAGCCAGTTATTCTCCATAAGGTCCATGAGAGACTGGACATCTGCTTCATCTCTCTTGATCCTTGGACTCTGTAGATCTGGATGAGACCATTTGCACCTGCCTTGACCTGTCAGGTCTCTCAGCTGTCTGAGGTACATGCTTCTATACTCAGCTGTGAGATAATATTTGGTCACAGCTCCTGGCTTCAAGCTGAATCCCTTTGTCCCTCCAGCTGTTTGGGTGTCTTTGTTCACCGTTTCTTCTATAGCTTGGTCAACAGGGATTCGGCCAAAGGGATTGGTGGAGCCCAGTTGGACTGAGAAGCCTCCTTCCATGAATTCTGTGTACACATCTGGGTGTGTGATGGGCAGCTCAGACATCTGGGCGTAGTAGTAGGGGAGGTAGCGTGCATAATTCATCCTGTCATAAGCAAAGCACCATGGGATCATTGCTCGAATGCTAGCCAAGTGTAGCATCCAGTCTCCCTCTCTGGATGCTCGGATGAGCCCCAACAAGATTTCAACCATGTCCAAATAGGACATCCAGAAGTTCGAGAGGCTGCCGTTTCCACCTCTAAGGAACTCACGGTAGACTTCAAATAGATCCATGATGCGTGTACAAGAGCTGTTCTCGAGGACCTCCTTCAAAGCATGTTGTGAGACTTCTTTCCCAAGGCTGTCAATGGTCTTCAGTGTCTCATTCAGGTGAACCATGTCATTCCTGTGAGTTTCTTCCAACCAGGACAGGAAACCATTCAAGGTCAGTCGCATGAGAGCCTCATACAGGAGCTTGTGTAGTCGCACTGCCCTGTTGTACTTGCGGCCATCCATAACACCAGCAATTGAGCCTTCTGCAATCATCCCAGACTCAATGCAGAGGTCTTTGAGTCCAGCATCTTGGAAACGCTTTCCTATTATTGCCAGCAGTGTGCAGATGGTGTGGAATACCCCAAGCCTAACGATGATATCATGGAACTTGTCATGGTGTTTCCATGTGATCTCGACAGCCTTCGCATACAGGGCTTGGTCAAAGACACAGACAATCTTCCTCAGGCCTAAGCACTGCATGATGCTCAGTGACTGGTTAAGCACCTCGTTGACAGTAGACATTTGTGTCGCTGGAGCATTGATGGTAGGCAGATAGCCTATATTGTCGGGGATGACCGTCATCTCTCCTCGAGTCAGGATGTTGAAGCCTGTCCAGCTGCTGACTGACTGTTCTTCTTGTTGTGACATGCGTGCTAGGACCCAAAGAAGGTTTTTCTCTCTGGCAAGCTTAGTATTGGCTGCAGTATCGGCATCTGACTTTTTGCTTTGTGGTGGCCCTACCCGTTGTCCAGCATTGTAAGTTGGTAACATTGGTGGGGGTCCATCAATGCTTCTCTTCTTTGTTTTGGGAACAGTGGGCATGGGTTGGACAGGAAGTGGGTTGACTGGCTTTGCTTGCACAGCAATCCCATTGACTCTGTGAGATGTTCCCTCACCACTGACAGTTTCTTCAAGACGGTCGATACTGTCCCAGGCTAAAGTTGTGAATATGCCAGGATGGATGTTAGCTGGAAGGGCAATGCCACTCCCTGATGATGAGAGTTTCTGGAGACACAGGGCAGTGTTGATCTCTTCCATCTGTGAATAGGACACACTGTGACCAAGTCGGTTGAGGATGTTTATCAACTCTACATTTCCTGTCAACGATTTGACACTGAATGGCAGAACAATGTGCTTGGAAGGCTTGGTATTTCCACATGTCACTGCATATACTATGTCATGGCCAAATGACTGCAGAAGGCACTGCACTCTCTGGGATGCATGATCAGGATCATTTGAGCCTGTGAGTAGAGAGTACAGGAAGATAATGAGCGACTCTGGAATGGTAGGACATTCTGCTTCTGGTTTGACTTCAGGCGGCCAGGTTTGAGGAACATCTTGACTTTTAATGTCTGCTCTCAATTTGATGGCTGCTTTGGCTATAACATCTTGTGCACTGACACTTTTCAGGGTCTGCAGCTCCCTTTTGAGAGACTGATTTTCTTTGGCAAGTTCCCTCATGGACAAGTTATCGGGATAGAGGAGGAATTTTCCTTTCTCATCAGGGAATATCTGCAAGGCTCCAGCAAACTCACTCTCCAGGTTTCGCCTTATGTGCTTCTAGGTTGATTCCTTGACTTGGGCAATGCCTTGGGAGTTCATTGAAGCTACCAGTCTAGAAGAGAGATCAGTCATTGTCATCACTTGAGGATTGCCAAAAAGCTCCATCCTGATGAAGAGGAACAGCTCATTGTATGCCTTATTCACAGCAGCTTCATACTGGGCTGCAGCATCATCATCTTCATTGCTGGCAACCTCTCCTTTGGAAACCTCTTCTTTGGTGTAAAGTCTATAGCATGACCTGTGGTAGTGCCCTTCAGCTGCTACAAGGTCTCTACTCACAATGGCAAGGATTCTGCTGTCCCTTTTCTTTGTGGCTGCACTCCTGATCTTTGCATCAGCTCGCAGTTCTCGACACTGCACCAGTACTTCTCTCGTATTCTGTCTCTTGGAATATTTGCTGTTTTTCTGACAAAATATGCACTCTGCATCATAAGTCCTAGATGTACTTGGAGCATGTCGAGCTACTCTCTTAGATTGTTTCTCTTCAGCAGAGACACAACTTTTCTTTTCTTTTGCAAGGAGGCCATCAAGAATTTGCTTCATAGTGAAGATACTGCGACACTTTCTGTGGTAGTAGATTGCTGGAATCTGTCCCTCAGGAATGTCTTTTGCCAGTTTCAAAACTGGTGCATGATTTCGTATCTGAGCTGCCCTGAGCAGAGTTCTCCCTAAGTCGACAATTTGTAGTGAAACCAGCTTATCTGTATCATCAGAACAGTGGATAATGCACTCCACCCGTGGGCGCTTTGGTATTGGGTAAAAACTTGCTTGTTCACCAGTGGCCATATTCAGTCAGTTTTCACCTGCCACATACAAACAAATACATGTAACTTAGGTGTATGAACACTACTAAAACAAAGTTTACTTTGCTTCACCAGCGTCATATTACCATTATTTATCTTACATAGCCACAAATAGATACATTACCTAGTTGCTATGCAACAGCTGTATTTTGTCCACATGAGGCCGCCAAAATCAACACAAGATGAAAGTTCCTCGTAGCCACTTTAACTAATCATATTAACATATACATTAAAAGAACATGCTAACATTATGGGAAATTAGCTTACAATCTTCTCCAGAGTGAGACAAGAAGATAGATACCAGTTTCCTCTATATGTGTTTAGTAGAAAGCTATCTGGCTGCACGTTAGCCTAGCTTAGCACAATGAATGGAAGTACACAGTACTGGTTATCCTTGGTTGTTCGCCAACTAAGAACTGTCCCAGAGTTTAAGCTAGGCTAATCAGTACCAGGGGTGTTGAAATGCTATATTTGTAAAAATCTGGGCAAATACACAATCGTGAGAGGCACAGAAACAAGTTTCCTGAAAGAAAAATGAAATAGCTACTCATTTGGAAAGGTTATCATGTATTATTTTACTTCTGTTAGTGTACCAAATAAAATGGCACCAGTGAAGTTGTGTCACCTTGGGTGATATCGATATCTGGTCTGACCCATGGACTAACTGGCTTTGGTCTAGTTAGTTTCTTAGTAATAATGCCCTTCTAATTTAAGGTTCACAATCACCTCACACAATGAAATAGTATGGGTATATTATACATTTCCTGAATCTTTACAGTCCTGTGAGTATTCCAGTTTTTGTGTTTTGTGTCCCTGATATTCCTAGATGCCACAGGGCTAAAAGAAAGTATATAGTTTAGGCGAACATTGCAGAAAGATGTGTGTTATTGACGGGTTGAAGAGCTCAAGTGACCTCTACATTTGTGAGAAATATCCACAACAGGGCTTGAATGAAAGCTAAGAAGGTCCCCTTTAAAATGATACCAAAGACAATATTATAGAACATTGAAAAATGTCCTCACCATGAGGCTAAACCAGGATATGCACCAGCGTCTAAAATGCAATTTACTTTAGGGGGTGGTTAACTTCATGAGCTGATAACTGTGATACAGCTGCCACTCAGGAATGGTTATCATACCAAAATATCATCTACAGACATGGATCCTTTCAAAAATTATAAGTAAGTTTTGCCACCTTGAGTGTACCGAAATAGGAAATTTTGGGCTCTGGCCCATGGACTAATAAAGACTTCACCACACTGTAAATGTTTGGTTACGTGCACTCTTTCTACAGCGAGGCCTCTGCTGCTTTACCTCAAAGCTGTCATTGCTCTTTCCAGGGGGAATCTTCCTCACGGCCTTCTCTAGCTCTGCAATTAGCCCTTTGTAGAACACCAAAAGTGTCTGCCTGGAGGAAAAAAAAAAAAGGTGAAACATAATGAAAGAGTGGAGTTAAATATTATGGATTATATTGTTGAAGTGGCTTGGCGCCAAATGCAGCTGGGTTCTCTTGCCGTCATAAGCAACACCGCAAAACTTTTCTTATTTCTGCATGAGTGGCAGAAAATATCTGCTGTATGACAATAGCTAAAAATTGGGGGGTAGGGATCTGAGGGTGATGAGTTTCTGTTTGGGACTTGTACCTGTTGAGATTGGGCCAGGTTGTGGAGCTTTCATCTTTGGCTACATTGACTAGCTCAGGTATGCCCTCTCCAGCAATCTCCTCCACTGCCTTCAGAACATCGTCAGTGTTCTCCAAGTAGATACTATGGAGAGATGAGATACATACTTTACAGTAGTACAGTGATTATAATCATTAATAAATGTTGATCAGCAACGCTTATCAAACACAAATTTTGACAAGGGCAGGCCATTTCAGTACCGTCTGACATTGTGAGCATCTACAACTAAAATTCTGCATTTTCCGCTTCAAATCCAGCATGGCTACAAGTCAGCATCCTTTGTAAATTAGTATGTATATGCTATATTCACATCCTACAAACTGATTTTGGTGGATCACTCGAACTGTTCAAACTTGTATCCATGACCTCTAGAAAATTCTTTCTTTCTTTAGTGTGAAATGGTACATGCAGATATTTGGGAACTGATGAGACCTTTTTCCTAGCTCTTCTGTATGAAAGAGGCATCAGAAGTTTTGTCTCTACACACATGCACACACACACACCTGAGGAGAGTTTGAAGGCCCTCATTGAATTTGTTCCCTCGCTCTCTCTCCCCATTGGCTTTCACCCACTTTTGGCACAGGAAACACCTTGCAAGGGATACTGGAAAGAGGTAGATATCACAGTTACTATCAGTCTATTGGGGAATGGACAAATGGATTTGAAAGAGAGAGAAAAAAAAAAAGTCAACATGCGTCAGACAGACCCATCTGCTCCCTGTAGGCTGCGCTGTTCCCTCCTCTCTCTATCACTGTAGAAAGAAGCTGGGAGAGGCAGAGGGCTGTGTTAAGACTTGGCAAGGTGCTGCGGAAGTTCAGCAGGTACTGAAAGCTGTGTCTAAGAGAAGATGGGGGAAAATTAAACATTTACTTCGGTCATCCCAAAAAAAAAAAAACCCCACACAAACAACAGAGCACCGATGCTTCCATGAGATGACTCATCTATGGATGTTCCTAACAGCACTGCAGAGGATTCTCTAACTTGCTGTAACCATTTCAACAACACTCACTTTACAAGCTGCTCCAAGGTCAACTCAGTGTCTCCTTCTTTGAGTCTGCCTGCCAAAACTCCCAGAGCATTCTTCAGTAAGCCTCGCTGGCCTGGCTGAGAGAATCCATACCTGGCATGCACATGCACATGCACACGCACAAGCACAAACACACACAAAGTAAGTGCATCCACGAACACATGTCAAGAAATAGAGATGCAAGCTCCGTTTCCATAACTTTCTTTTTATATGAATTCTGAAGCTGCAAATAACAAAACCTGAATGGAAGTGCAAATAATAAAGAAAAAAACTTCAGCAAAATTGGAAATGTCAAAATTGCGATCAAATGGTGCCCAATCCTTGTCCACTCTTTTTTCCTATTTTTCTCTTGAACGGTTTGAAGTCCTGCATAAAACTCGCTTGACATTTGGTTGGAGACGTGGGTACTTATATGTTAAAGGAGGTCCATCACTGATGCATCAGATGTTTTGAGTGAATGTATGACATAACAGCTGCTTGAGCCACTCACCAGCTGAGGGCTGCGTTCAGCACCTGAAGGAGAAGCTGGTAAGCTGATGACAGCAGCTGGTGTTCTTGCATATCTGTAGCTGGACCATCCACCACCCCATCGTTCTCAGACAGCACAGCCTATGAGTACAGGCATACAGGAGGATGTCACAGCTGGGAAAGCAAAACACATGGGTAGATCCGTCTTATGAAGTCCATAAAGGATTTCTGTGTGCATTTACTGTATACCTGGAAGTGGTTGTGGCAATTCTCCAAGTGTGAACAGATGGTGGGCAGCAACTGGACACAGTAGGAGGCTATATCCTGAGGACTCTTCTGCTGAAGGTGGGAGAAGCCCACGCTCCTGTCTGTCCTTCCCTGCATGGAAAAATGTGTTTCTTTTACATCTACATAAAATGTGTACTAATGCATCTTGTGGCCAAACAAAAAACTGCTTTTTTTTTTGGGGGGGGGTGTTCCCCCCTCTTTTTCTCCCCAATTGTACCCGGCCAATCACCCCACTCTTCCGAGCCGCCTCAGTCGCTGCTCCACCCCTCTGCCGATCCGGGAAGGGCTGCAGACTACCACATCTCCTCCGATACATGTGGAGTTGCCAGCCGCTTCTTTTCACCTGACAGTGAGGAGTTTCACCAGGGGGACGTAGCATGTGGGAGGATCACGCTATTCCCCCCAGGTTCCCCCTCCCCCCTGAACAGGCGCCCCGACCGACCAGGGGAGGCACTAGTGCAGCGACCAGGACACATACCCACATCCGTCTTCCCACCCGCAGACACGGCCAATTGTGTCTGTAGGGATGTGCGACCAAGCCAGCGCTAACACGGGGATTTGATCCAGCGATCCCCGTGTTGGTAGGCAACAGAATAGACCGCCATGCTACCCGGACGCCCAGGCTGCTTTTTTTTTTTTGAAGCAGCTTTAACATCAAGAAATATTATAAATTTCCTGACCCTGTGTTTCAAAGTCTTGCAGAATTTCAAGACTTCATGACAGAAGCCTGTGGTTATCACTTCTCTCTTTGCATGAGCTTGTCTATGTACCTTGAGGAAAGGGGGTCTTCTGGCATGGGTAGCTGTCAGACTGAACTCCAGTTTGCGAAGCATGTCCTCCAGCAGGAAGACCAGCTCTGCAGGACCCAGGAGAACCTCCTCTCTCACCTGGACATTGTTACCATCAGCACATTATTACAAGAGATATGCATCTGCTTGTAATGATTAAAGTTGGAGACATTCAATATAAAAAAAAAAATCAAATTCCTTATATATATATAGTCCTTTGTTTTTTAACCCCTGCTGACGTATACTCTATTGCTTATTGTTGATTGCAGTTTTTACTGCTTTGTTTTATTGTATTCGATATGAGGTGATCTCCAGTGTCATGAAAGGCACCTTTAAATGTTTATTATTATTATAATATTATAATAGTCTATGCTGGTATAACTCCCACTGTATTCTTTACGATCTAGATAAACTCCAGGATTGAGGCGTTTAAATCACTCACCTTGCTAGAGTCCAACAGTGAGCGGGACAGCAGGCCACACTGCAGCACACTAAGCACCTCTATGTCCAGCTCCCTGAAGAACAGACGGTAGGCCCCAAGACTGAGCCCTTGCCGGCCTTCCTTCTCCTTCTCCTTTTCCTTCTCCTTGTCCGGCTGTTCCTGCATCACGAGAGGTCTTAGCTCCCTGCCTCAGGCATGTGAACATCAAAAACAAAATCACAAATGATTTTTTTTTTACCTGTTGCGTCTCCTCCGCCTGTGTCCGCTCCTCGTGAAAAGAACAGTCTGAAGAACTCGTCCCGGGGGTTTTACTCTTCTTTGTGCTGCCTTTTAAAAAGAAAAAAGACAAAAAGAAAAAAACAATAAAATCCACCAACAGAGTAACAATGGGCTCTTTTGTCCCTTTTCCATAATATTAGGGGGCGGCATGGCTCAGGAGGTACAGCGGGTCGTCTAGTAATCGGAAGGTTGCTGGTTCGATCCCCAGCTCCTGCAGGGAGCGTGTCGAAGTGTTGCTGAGCAAGCGAGCATGTTGAAGTGTTGTGGAGCAAGACACTAAACCCCAAACTGCTCCTGATGAGCAGGTTGGCACCTTGCATGGCAGCCTCCGCCATCAGTGTGTGAATGCGAGGCGTGTAAAGTGCTCTGAGTGGTCGGTAGACGAGAAAAGCGCTACATAAAAATGCATTTACCATTTGTTAGATAAACTCAGCGGCAGCCATTTTTGAGGGCAAAGCGTTGTCTGATGTCATGCTACTCTGCAACCTACAATTTTTTGATCACTACAATGCACCACACTGACAGAAAGTGTGTGTATCCTTGTAAAAACGTAACTTTTTGGTGGAAATGCGGTAGAGGTGAGACACCCGTTTACCTTTCTTTGCCTTCTTCAGAGGAGCAGCACCACTGGGTACAGCGAAGCCCTCTGTGCTCTCCACATCAAAGTTGGCGAGAGGAGGCACATAGCCGGGCGATGCTGGAACACAAACGGAGGCAGTCAGCAACGCTCGTCTGAGTGCAGTAACACAAAGTGAAACAAGGAACATTCATGATGCCAACCCTGCCTTCCACTGTCTGTGAATGAATGAGATACCTTCCAGAACTCTCTCCAACAATGTCTGCAGGTAGGTGATGTTCTGTATACGGGTCATCACTTTGCCCTTCATCTCTGTGTCTTTTTGTTTACAGAAGGCATTTACGACCTACACAATGGAAGAATACCAGGTTGCACTTTTACACAAGTCAAGTCAGTTTTATTTTTGTAGCCCAATATCACAAAAATACCATCAATACATTTTTAGCTACAAATCCCCCCCCCTTTTCTCCCCAATTGTACTTGGTCGCTGCTCCACCCCCTCTGCCGAGCCGGGGAGGGCTGCAGACTACCACATGCCTCCTCCGATACATGTGGAGTCGCCAGCTGCTTCTTTTCACCTGACAGTGAGGAGTTTCACCAGGGAGACGTAGCGTGTGGGAGGATCACGCTATTCCCCCCCAGTCCCCACCCCCCGAACAGGCGCCCCGACCAACCAGAGGGGGCGCTGGTGCAGCGACCAGGACACCATACCCACATCCGGCTTCCCACCCGCAGACATGGCCAATTGTGTCTGTGGGGACGCCCGACCAAGCCAGAGGCAACACAGGGATTCGAACCGGCAATTCCCGTGTTGGTAGGCAATAGAACAGACCGCTACACTACCCAGACGCCCTAGCTGCAAATCTCTGACTCTTGTGTTCATTGTGCACCTATCCAAGAAGCTGTTTATACTTCAGTGTCACATAATGATGCATTACCTCTCTGAACCAGTTGATGGCATGGAAGAGCAAGGTACAGAGAAACTCTCTCTCCGCTTTTGACAGGCTCTCCACTTTATCAATCACACCCATCTCTGTCAGGATCAGAGGGCAGCCTGTGACACACACACACACACACACACACACACACACACACACACACACACACACACACACACACACACACACACACACACACACACACACACACACACACACACACACACACACACACACACACACACACACACACAATTTCAAACCCTTAATAGTGAGAACAAACTGGTGTCCCTAAGAGCTCTGTAACCTCCTCTTCCTTACCCAGCAGCGCGTCTATCTCCTCTAGGTCACCATGGTGCTGCTTCTCCTCACACAGCCTCAACAGCCGGAAGAACGGAGACAGACACAGAGGGGACACTCGCCTGCCCAGCAAAACACGTTAAAAGGTCACAAAGCCATTGACACATCAATACATCAATTCTCCAAATGCCTCAATACAGAGAAGAAGAAAAAGAGACAGTGGGGTGACTTACTTGTCAGGCTGCTTTTCTGACCGGTCCCACACTTCTCTTTTGTTTTGGGCATCACTGGCCAACAAAGGCAGCAGGTTGATGACAATGCTTCCCTGACTCTCGTCCTCATCCAGGTTATAGAGTAAATGGGCGGGGAAGGGAAAGGAGCTGGGAGAAACCGACAGCAGGGCCCAAGTAATTTTGAACTAAGAGTTACACATTCACTGCTGGTGTCACCTCACCACTACAGTGACGCACACCACCATATGACTTATGGGCATAACATGTACTTTTTTTGACAGACCTAACGTCATTATGATAATAGTGGGTCAAGTGTGCTCCACTAACCCGCTTATTTCTGGCCCCAGATCCACCACAAAGTCTTCCTGGAAATCTTCCAGCACACTTTTCCCTATCCAGTCCTGGTAGTTATGTAACGGAAGGAAAGGCAAACAAAAAAAAAATTACTGTAAATTTAACATTCAACCATAAAATTTACAAAACAAACATTAAAACTCAAATGGAACTCAACATGCTGTTGGCGCTGGAGAAGTTAAACCGCAGCAGATGGTAATGTGCAGTCAACAGTGACAGGAAGACAATTATGCAAATTGGTTTTAAACTGGTCTCACTTCACTTTATTACACTTGGTTGCACGTTGTGTTATCGGTCTGTGTTGTCTGATTGTGAATAGTGGGGAGAGATTCTTGTCTGTGAATAAGCTTTTAACTGTTTTCTAACACCTGCATGTTTTTAACATACAACAATAAAGAAACCTTGAGATGACCTTTCTGGCACTGACACTCATTCACTGACAGCAAACCCAGAGTGGCTGACAAAGAGAAACGGATCTCATGCACAGTCCTCGTCAACTGACACTCATAAATCAATGACATCTGGAAAAAAAAAGTCAACCATTTGTTTGCAACAGACCTGCACCATGGGGTCCAAAGTGGAGGTCAGGATCAGGTTGGCCAGCTCGTCGTAGTACAGAGCTGCAGCCTCAGGGGAACTTTCGCTGCACGACCTCACCAGCTCCAACAGGGCCGTCACCTGTACAGGTGACAACCCACCCACAAAGGTTAAAATCATGAAGCGGATGGTATAATCATGCATTGCTCTGCAGTGAGGTGCTGCAGCCTCTCCCAGCACCATGACAGAGGTGCCCCGTGGTCTTACAAACTGTCTGGAGGCAGATGGTCTAAGGTGCAATTCCAAACATCATCCTGCCAAAGCACCTTTTAGCAAGCCAGTGAACACCGACCTCTTATCTGCTTACACGTTTTAAGTCTCTCGCATGAAATATAGAAAATGTAAAACATGACCTCAGCTTCTCAATGCTACCGACCTTTGGATACGGTTTCCTAAACAAATTTTGTGTTTTTCCACTCATCTATTATCCAAACCACTTATCCTGCTCTCGGGGTCACGGTGATGCTGGAGCCTATCCCAGCAGTCATTTGGCAGCAGGTGGGGAGACACCCTGGACAGGCCACTAGGCCATCACAGGGCTCACACACACACACACACACACACACACACACACACACACACACACACACACACACACACACACACACACACCTAGGGACAATTTAATACAGCCGATTCACCTGATCTACATGTCTTTGGACTGTGGGAGGAAACCGCAGCACCCGGAGGAAACCCATGCAGACACAAGGAGAACATGCAAACTCCACACAGAAGATAATCCCCAAGGTTGGACTACCCCGGGGCTCGAACTCAGGACCTTCTTGCTGTGAGGCGACCGTGCTAACCACTGCGCCACCGTGCCACCCTAACATAAATATTTGTATATAAAATACCAAATGTAGACATGGAACACTTTCGAGTTTAAACTACAGCAGCAAGATAAGGCTCAATATATAAAATATTTTTGTGAACCGTAAATAATCACCTGTCTGTATGTCTCCTTGGGTAATGTCCCACCTTGTGAATTCTCCACCTCGGTCCTGGAGAGATGGAGGTAAAAGAGGGCAGGAGAGAGGAGCGAGAGAGAAAACAAGAGACACTTATTCTCTATCCTGCATCTAAATGTAGAAGAGCAGGGAACTACGTAATCAAAGCAAGCCCTACCCGCGTTCCCCCATGCTGCCCACCACCATGACTGCACCAATTATGCCAATTCGCTTGTACTTGGGCACCATGCTGGAGAGCTGTTTACGAATCACTATGTGCATGTCATCCTGAGGTGAGGGAGACAGAGACAGACAGAGAGATGGACAAAATGGAAAACAAAAAGACACTAGAAGAAGCTGTGTATGTGTGTGTACTGGATTAGTATATCTTGTATTTTGTGTTGCTGTGTGTTGTTTTGACTGTTAACCTGGATGTGCGTGCCTTGCTGCTGTTGCCCAAAGGCCAGTCTACTGAGCAGGTGGAAGAGCCTGCGGATCTGCTGGGGTGTAAGGTTGTCCATATAGTCCAAGATTCCCTGCATCAAACATCATTGACAGGTAAAGAGTATTACAATTACAGAAGGGAAAATGGTATTGCTAGCTATAAGTACCACAAGGGAGCTTATCCGAGCCACAAACAGGTAAGAGGCCTTTACCTGGATCATACAGATGTAAAAAATGGATAGTTCATTTGTGGATGTGTCTAGTGTCAGCAGTCATAGGATTTGGATCACCTCCGCACCTTGACAAAGACAGCATACAGGGCCATTTCTGAGGGCTTGTCTGCGACCAGGCCACAAAGTAGCTCCAGGGCTGTATCCACCTCTCTGCCCATACCGCTGCACACATGGGTCACAAGAGTACCGACTACTTCCTGCAAGCCATGAAACAAAGACGAGGCACAGCCACCAGGATGGACATGTCTCAGAGTGCCAATGAACTGCCATGGAAATATTCATACTCACACACAAAGATACACACTTAGGTGCCATCAAACTCAGAACCCACCTGTTGGCAGTAAGAGTCAAAAGCGGAGAATGAGTGTCGGTACATGTGCCCTCCGAAGGACGGCATACAGGGGTCTGGCAAGCGCAGCAAGCTCTGAGCCAGGGCCAGGATGGAGGGGAAATAGCCACGCAGGACCTTTAACCAGGAATGCACATTTGTTAACACAATACTGAATTTTGTCACATTGTCTTCCCCCTGTGCTTTTTTTTTTTCTTTCAATTTTCCCCTTTTTCTATCCCCAATTGTAATTGGCCAATTACCCCACTCTTCTGAGCCATCCGGGTCGCTGCTCCACCCCCTCTGCCAATCCGGGGCGGGCTGCAGACGACCACATGTCTCCTCCAATATACATGTGGAGTTGCCAGCTGCTTCTTTTCACCTGACAGTGAGGAGTTTCAACAGGGGAATGCGGCGCATGGGAGGATCACGCTATTCCCCCCTGTTCCCCCTCCCCCCCGAACAGGCGCCCCGACCGACCAGAGGAGGTGCTAGTGCAGCGACCACGACACATACCCACATCCGGCTTCCCACCCGCAGACACGGCGCATTGTGTCTGTGAGGACGCCAGACCAAGCCGGCGGTAACACGGGGATTCGAACCGGCGATCCCCGTGTTGGCAGGCAACAGAATAGACCACTACGCCACCCGGACACCCTCCCCCTGGGCTTCTAATCTAAGCTTGCTTGATGGAAGACACTCCCACCTGACTGTAGGACTTGAAGGTCTTTTGTAGCAGAGCCTCCTGGATCTGACCCATCTTCACTTTGGCCTTCAGCACCCTCTCAGCCCCACGCCGACTGTGGTTGGCATTGGTGGAGTGGAGAATAAATAGCACCAGCACATCTATTACCTGGTGCAGCATGGTGGAGACACAAGAGGTGTAGATAAAGATGCACGCACAAACACACACGCATTTCATTTAACACCACAGTTACAACTGAACCCTAAACTCTCAGGTTTAGGGTTCTAAAGAGACTAGGTGCACATTCTTCAGAGTTGAATATATTTTGCCAGCTGGTAGTAAAAACCCAAATCACTCAATAGCTGTGTCAAAGGGCACCCAGGTCCACCATAGCAAAAATATATCATTCTTATTCTTTTGAGCACTGAACATTATTTTCTTGTGCTTATCCAGACTTTTTGCCAAACATTTCAGGTCAGATTCCTTTTTCATTTGTTTCCAGACGTTTCCAACCTACATAAAAATCAAACCAGCACCTCTATCCTGGGCGGGCACGAGAACATGAAAATAATAAATAGCAAAACCACAATGATGACATTTACCTTATGATCCTCCACCTCAATGACATTCTCTATCACCTGTTGAAAAACACCACGACAAAAGTCATGGAGGGCAAAGTCAGTTAAGGAGCAAAATCAAAATGGATTTCAGAAGAAGGTGCTGACATGCTCAAGAGCATCAGCAGGATCTTTACACACAAGAACTCCAAAAAAGAAAAAGAGAAGTCTTATATCCTACCTTGAGCCATGCTTCGGATATGGTCTTTTGGAATCGCACTGCTGACTTAATGCCATCCAGTACCAAGGTCATACTGTCCTGGCTGCTGCCAGCAGCTGGGGTGGTACAGGACCTACTTTAAGAGTAGATTCGTCAGAGTACAGCATGAGGAGTCCAAATAAATAAGAACTATACAGAATTTGAACTTAAGTACATATGGACGCTGAGTGGTAAATGTGCTGGAGTTAACGGGTTGTCTTACGCCACTGTTGCTTTGCTCTTCGAGCGGCTATGAGAGGCCTGCAACACTGGAGGGAGAATGCACGCCTCCAGGTCCAGCTTCTCATGAAGCTCATACACCACCTACCCACAAGAAAATAAATAAGCACCGCGTTCAATAAGCCAGGGTAGAAAACATAAACACAGCCATGTTGTTGCTTCCTGAAATTGTTATTCTATGCACAACACTGTGATGGTGACTGGGGGCCCCGACCTCGTACGCGTCAGAGGAAGAGATGGAGTGCAGGATGAACTTAACCACCACAGGGAGGTCCTCCAGCTGCACAGCAGCCAGGGTGGTCATTACAGCTCCACGGACCTGAGACAAACGACAATAAGGGCATAAGTGGGGAACCCCAGTGGCAGAAAATGCCAAAAAAAATAGGCACAGCTAGAAAACATCCAGAGTGTTTCATAATTCAACTGTCGGTGAGCGTGGGAGTGTGACAAATGGTGTGTGTATGTACACACCTCAACCAGTAACGAGGCACTGAGGTTCAAACTAGTGAGGGCATCCAGGATAGGGACAGTCAACTGAGTGTTCTCACGGAGTAAAGAACTGCATAGCAGAGAGAGACATGACAATGAGAAATGTGTAATTTTTCTCAGCAAGTGACAAACCACACACGGCACACCTTTAACATAAGTAAAAAAAAAAAAAAAAGCTGTATGTCTGTGGTGGGTTGACGCTCACTTGAGCTCCCTTGCTATGTCGTTATGCTGGGAGTCTTCCAGGATCTCAGGCAGACTGGTGATGATGTCACACTGAATCTCCACTGGTGCGACTGATACCAGCTGCATAAGCTTAGTTGCCAGCTCCTGCAAATGCCAGGCCACGGAGAGGACAGAGAATTAACGAGCCAGTCCCGACCAACAATTTGGCAATGACGTGAAGACGATATATATATATATATCCAGGAATGTTGTCAAACAAAATGCATAGAATTATCATTAGAGACTAGCGAAAAGAACACCAAGCCATAAAAACAACCTTAAATGATTGGAATGACTATAACTAAACATGCATTAGACCCTATCATAACAATGAGACTACCTTGCTGTCTATGACTCTGTCCAGCCATTTGAGCTGGTTGATAATGACCCGAGGAATATTGAGCCCCCCGTCTCCAGTACTGTGGGGGATGGGACAGGACAAATGCAAATATAAAACTAAGATAATAGAAAATTTTAAATTTTTGACATGCGGATAAATGTGCAGATCGAATTACTGACCTATCAAACATGAATTCCGGGAGCTTTTCAAACAAGGTATTGATGATCAGAGTCTAGAAGAGAAAAACGTAGCTGGACTTCACAGCACAGTTGAAACTGATCTCGCAATACACATACGTATGCCTGGCAGCTACGATACTTAATATTTCTGTGTGTTTCCATGTTCACCAAGTTGTTAGACTCTATGAGGTCCCACCTGTAATATTTCGATCCTCAACAACATGCGCAGCAGACTCTCGTGGAAGGCACTGACAGAACTATAAAGAGAAAAAGATATTGTCACCCCCTCAAATCCTGCAAAATCCTGTTGCTGCTGCCTTTTTTGTAATTCGGGAGGCACAGTGTCAATAGGAGCGTGGTTCAAGTAGGCAACCGGGCAATTCAATTCATCAGTTACCTTGAGTCTCCCTCATCAGACAAGTGTGGAACGCAAGGAAGGAGACAGTTCTTAAACCTCTCCGGTTCTTCAATATAAGACTCCAACCCAGTGATGAACTCCTGGAGGACCTGTGAGGAAATGATATTAGCTAAATTAGACTGCTAGCGTTTGTCCATCCATCCATTATCCGAGCCATTTATCCTGCTCTCAGGGCCGCGGGGATGCTGGAGCCTATCCCAGCAGTCATTGGGCAGCTGGCGGGGAGACACCCTGGACAAGCCATCACAGGGCCAACACACACACTCATACCTAGGGACAATTTATTTAGTACGGCCGATTCACCTGACCTACATGACTGTGGGAGGAAACCGGAGCCCCCGGAGGAAACCCACGCAGACACGGGGAGAACATGCAAACTCCACACAGAGGACGAATCGGGACGACCCTCAAGGTTGGACTACCCCGGGGCTCGAACCCAGGACCTTCTTGCTGTGAGGCGACCGCGCTAACCACTGCGCCACGGTGTCTTTTGCGAAAAAGCAGTAATCTTGGGACAAACATGCTCACCGATGAAGTAAGCACTGTGTCCTGAAGTAATCTTTCACATTTCTGTGAGTGATCCCACTGTGCACCGTACAAAAATAACAGTGGTAAAATAATAACACAGTGAATGGATCTGAACTGCAATTTTCTCATCTTCCATAGCCATTTGACTATGTGACAACGTTTGGCTGCTTACCAAAAATTTCTATTGTTTGGACGTCTGCAGACAGCTCACTTCCCCAGTAGCCACTAGTAGTCAGCTGACTGTTACTGTAGCAAGTCAAGTCCTCTCCCTTTCTATCCATCCATCCATTATCCAAACCACTTATCCTGCTCTCAGGGTCGCGGGGATGATGGAGCCTATCCCAGCAGTCACTGGGCGGCAGGCGGGGAGACACCCTGGACAGGCCACCAGGCCATCACACAGGACCCGCCCACACACACTCACACACACACACACTCACACACACACACACACACAAACACACACACACACACCCACCTAGGGACAATTTAGTATGGCCGATTCACCTGACCTACATGTCTTTGGATTGTGGGAGGAAACCCACGCAGACACGGGGAGAACATTCAAACTCCACACACAGGACGACCCGGGACGGCCCCCAAGGTTGGACTACCCCGGGGCTCGAACCCAGGACCTTCTTGCTGTGAGGCGACCGCGCTAACCACTGCGCCACCGTGGCGCACGTGTCTTTTGCGAAAAAGCAGTAATCTTGGGACAGTGTTAATACTCACACCAGGGTACCGAGGACTCTTACGAAGCTGTCGCTGTATCTTCCTTTGGAAAACTACCTGGTCGACAACTAGGGAGAAATGCGCGTAAATGACAACACACAACCGGGTTTCATTCAACAAACGTCTGTGACCGCCCCTGGGTTCGTTTACCGATCTCGTTGGCTGCGCCATCTTGTTTCAAGGCGACGCCGGCCTCCCGTACGAAGCTGTTAAATACGTTTTCGACGGTCTCTGCCGGAGGAGGACCCTTGGACTTGGCGGCGCGGCTTTTCTTAGACTCTGGGGGGGGGGGGCGGAGAGAAGAGAAAATAACCAGTCGCGAAAAGCCAGATGAAGAAATTGACGACTAGCTCCCGAAAGGACCCCCGGGACGTACTGTTAGCCGAGTCCTGCGCAGCGCCGTCCGCCGACGAGCGTCGCTTCTTGCGCATCATCACGAAAAGCGGAGCCGGCGCTGGTCGAGCAGAGGGACGTTAGCTTGCTTTGACCGCTTTTCCCGCCGCGCCGGTTGAAGTAACCGCCACGGCTAAATGCGGTACGGTATTAGCCACATGACTGGATTTGGTGAAACCAGACGTCCCCCTTGGTAAGTGCGGATTTGGTTCAGGTTCCGGTGCTAGCAGCTCGACTCTGTACCGTCGAAGTAAAAGCTGACAATTCGAGTTCCGCGCCAACGCGCTTTGCGCAGAATCAGAAGGGGCGGGGGGGGTGTGGCTCTTCTTCTTCGTTTTGATTAATGGCGGGTGGCAACCAGCGTTGGAGCGCATTACCGCCGCCACTGTGCTGGAGGGCGGTCCAAAGCGCCATACTTGGATTAGGGCTGGGGAAAAAAAAAACCCCAACCTAAATTCTCTTCATTCACCCAGTTTCTTATACAAACTCAAACAAGGCTTCATAGGCTTTTCTTTCCTTAATGCTAAATAAATTCTCAAGATAGAATATCCCGCCCCGCGTTTCTTTAATTCTTTTTTTTTTGCAAACTTTTCTCTATGTGTTTTATACGTCTGAAGAGACATAACATTACAACGTTATGCACCTTAACCCCCATTCAGTGGCGCCCCCAGACATTTTTCATAGGGGGGGGGCAAATGGGGCCACTGAAAATCTTGGGGTGGCACACCAAAACCAAAAGCCATGACTGAATTTCGGGAATTCTATGACGCTTTTGTAGTATACTGTATAGGCTAGTTGAAAACTGTCAATATGAGAGTTAAGAAAAATATACGTTATTGATTTAAATGAACAGCACCTAATGTAAAATATCAGATAGAAGCATATTCTGCATATGCGACTCGCGGCTGGGGGGGCCAGCGGGGGGGCCTGGGATAGTATCAGGGTGGCCGTGGCCACCCCTGGCCACCCCTTGGGGGCGCCACGGATTCCAGTATGACCAGCGTACAGCAACCGAAGCTGCTCAGGATTTCATGTCTTCGCTCGCCAGAGCAATTCCCGAGGAGCCTAGGCAGCCTCAGAGTACCAGTACGGGGAGACCTGCTGGTGAGTTTGAGATGGCCAGGTAAAAAAAGCAAACGGTTTTAAAAGGTCTAGTTCAGGTGTTACACAATATTGCTATACATTGCCATAGTGTATGCCATTGTGATTCAAGGCACTTCTAAATTCTTCCAGATATAACTGTTATGTCTGCACACATCGACAGTGCTGCATTTGATTTGGTGCTGTTCTATTGTGCTGGGATCGATTGGTGATGCCTGCGGGCTCTGGGTTGTGTGATCGGGTCTGCCTTTGATGCTGAGTCAGTCTAAATAAAGAATGCCACGGAGAGGTTGTGTCGAGCGACAGCGCTGTATCCTGAAGTGATTTAAAAATACAATATTGGTGACGAGGATGGGATGATATCTCTCTCCCACCGCCTGCCCCCTTCCTGGCATTACCTGGCGAGCCTCCGGTACCATGGACTCGCTGGCTACATAGTTTTGAAAATTACATCATCGCCTCAGGGCTCGACGGCGTGAGCCAGGCTAGGAAGACGGCTTTGTTGCTACACTGCTTGGGAGCAGAGGGTCATCGTGTGCTCGGGACTCTGGGGAACGTCACAAGCTTTGACGAAGCTGTGGGACTTATGAGCACCCATTTGGCTGCTCCACAGAGTGCCCTCCTTCGGCGATTTATATTCCGTCAGCGACACCAACTGCCTGGTGAGTCTGTGCGGCAGTATGTAGCTAATTTGCGAGGGCTAGCTAGCTCATGCAAGTTTGGCGCGCTTCAGGACGAGATGGTTCGCGACCAGCTAATCGAACACACCAACAACGCAAAGGTGCGTGAGACTCTCCTGCTGGAAAACGACGATCTGCTGCTGTCCAGAGCAATTACCATCGCACTACAGGTTGAGGGAGCAGCTGAGTGTGCTGCTATGCTAAATACACAGCAAGTGGCCACCTCCAGTCAAGCTGCCAACGACTCCTCCCTCTACTCACGGCTGCCCCTCGGGACGCAACCCAGCCAGAGCGAGGCGGGCGCCGACTCCACTGGAGACGTCTTGCAACTGCAACGACGGCGTTCTCGGCCCCGCCCTCAACAGTTCTGTGGTAACTGTGGGTCTCGGTCTCATGTTTCAAGGGCTCAGAACTGCCCTGCCCGTGGCCAGACATGCCGTAGCTGCGGTAAGCACAATCACTTTGCCAACGTCTGTTGATCTTCCCCGGCTGGGTCAGAGGGCCACACCCCCCAGTCTTCAACCGCCGTCATTCACAAGGTGAGCTCTGGGCCAGTGTCATTCAAATCATGCACAGTCAACATTAATGATGTGTGCATCCCCCTGCTGTTGGACACCGGTGCAGGTGTGTCTCCTGAATGTTGATACCTACAGTCAATTTTTCGGTTCACTGCCACTGTCCGCACCCTCAGCTGTCCTCTGTGGGTATGGTGACTCCAAAATCGATCTAGTTGGCTCTCTCCAAGTGACTGTCCGCTATGGAACCAAGCTGGTGCCCAATGCAGTTTTTCATGTGGCACGCCGTGGGGCCAACCTGATGGGCCTGGACCTGTTCTCCGCTCTGGGGTTCTCCCTCTTAGACACAAGGGGGGCAGCAATCCTGACTGTTGCCACACCTTGGCAGCAGAAGTGGCCATCGATGTTTATGGGGCTGGGCTGCCTCTCCGCCTTCGCCCATCAACCTCTCCTCAACCCTGCTGTGAAATCTGTCATCCAACCACTGCGCCGCATCCCGTTGGTTCTCCGTGATGGGGTCTCCGCCGAGCTGCAACAACTGCTGGAAGCTGGCATCATTGAACCGGTGGACGAGTCACCTTGGGTCTCAAACCTCGTGGTGGCTAAGAAGAAGTCGGGGGGCCTGCGTGTCTGCGTCGATCTACGTGCAGTAAATAAGGCAGTGGTCCCTGATAAGTATCCACTGCCCACCTCAGAAGAACTCACTGCTCAGTTCTATGGCTCTGAGGTGTTCTCCAAGCTCGACCTCAGACAGGGGTACTTACAGGTGCCCCTCCACCCCAGCAGCTGAAACCTCACAGCCTTTGTGACACATGCAGGAGTGTTTCGCTACACCAGGATGCCTTTCGGTCTCAGCTCCGCCCCTAGCTGCTTCCAGAAAATCATGGTCTCCGTGCTGGCTGGCATACTGGGCGTGGCCATTTATCTGGACGATATAGTGGTACACGGGCCCACCAGTGAAATCCACGACAAACGCCTCAACATGGTCTTCGCAGCCCTGTCCAAGCACAAGCTAACTCTCAATGCTGAGAAATGTGTCCTCTCTGTGCCAGCCATCGACTTCGTGGGGTTCCGGCTGTCAGCGAGCGGTGTAACTCCACTACAATCCAACGTGGACGCCATTCAGGCCATCCCTGAGCCCAGCTCGGCCGCCCAGGTCGCCTCCTTCCTGGGTATGACAACTTACTACCTGAGGTTTCTTCCCCAGTACTCTGCGACCACAGCCTCCCTGCGCCAGCTGCTGCGTAAGGACGAGCCATGGGTGTGGTCAAAGGCATGCAGTGACGCTGTGCGTGATCTCAAGACTCAACTGACTTCACCACCAGTGTTGGCTCACTTTGACATCTCCAGCTCCACCTTTGTGACCTGTGACGCATCAGCCACAGCGATAGGGGCTGTGCTGTCTCAAACCCAGAACGGTGTGGAGAAGCCCATTGCCTTCGCCTCCCGTGCCCTCAACCTGACCAAGCAGCGGTACTCCGTGGGTGAGCGTGAGGCGTTAGCCTGTATCTGGGCTTGTGAAAGGTGGCACCTCTACCTCTATGGCCGCTCCTTCACCCTCAGGACAGATCACCAGGCCCTGACAGCGCTGCTGTCCACATCTGGGACAGGCCACAAACCCCTGAGGCTGCACCGCTGGTCTGACCGCCTCCGCCAGTACAACTTCAGCCTGCAGTTCACCCCAGGCAGAGACAATGTTGTCGCCGACCTGCTCTCTCGCTCTGTCTCCACCCCAGCTCCACAGACGGACACTGACTGTGTGGAAAAGGACATTGTCCAAATGCTACACACACCCCTCCAGGCCACTGTCTCTCTGCAGGAGCTGAGGGCAGCCTCCGAACAGGACCCTGTCCTCTCCCAGCTCCGCACCTACATCCAGAACGGCTGGCCTCACAAGGTCCCAGAGGAGCTGGCTGCGTTCGCCCGAGTCAGACAGGAGCTCTCCTGCTGGAACAACACCTGCGTGGCACGTGGGTTTTGCACAGTGGTCCCAGCTGCTCTCCGTGCACGTGTTTTGAATACGGCGCATGAAGGCCACCTGGGCATTGTGAAACTGAAACAGCGCTGCCGAGACCTGGTGTGGTGGCCGGGGATAGACAGAGATATTGAGGCTCTGGTGAAGGACTGTTCTGCCTGCCTTGTGAGTGGCAAGACTGGCCACCAGGCTCCCCCACCCCTGCAACCTCTCGCCTGGCCCTCTCAGCCCTGGGAACACCTGCAGTTGGACATTTGTGGTGAGATCCATGGAGTTCCCCACCACCAACGCTTCATGGTGGTCGCCTACGATCTACACTCAAAATGGCCTGAACTCACCACTTCCGGCACTGTGACCTCACAGATCATCATCGACTTCCTGGACTCTCTTTTCTCTCGCTGGGGCCTCCCAAAGACCATCACCACTGACAACGGCCCTCAAGCTGGTCTCTGCTGAGTTCACTGCTTATCTCGAAAGCAAGGGCATCCGTCATATACGCACTGCGTACTACCACCCCCAGGCCAATGGCGGCGTTGAACGTTTTCACCAGTCACTGAAGAACGGCCTCAGAGCACACATGGCCCAAGGGTGCTCTTTCACGCAGGCCATCCGTCACACTCTGCTGCACTATCGGGCCACACAGCACTCGACCACAGGCATCTCCCCAGCCTCTCTCATGCTAGGCCGGGAACTGTGCATGCCCCTTGACAGGCTTCGCCCCTCCACACCTCAGGCACCTCCCTCTGGGGTCAGAGCCTCAGTCACTCGTCAGCAGACGCGGATGAAGCAACGGTTTGACCAGTCAAAACGAACCAGGGTGCCAGACATCAATGTGTCAGACTGGGTCAGGGTCCGCAGGCCCCACAGGGACAATAAAATGGCTTCATACTGGTCCTCTCCTCTCCAAGTCACCCGTCAGCTGGGCCCAGCCACTTACCTCCTCAGCGATGGCACTCGGTGGCACTCCAGTCGTCTACGGAAGGTGTCAGCTCCGCCACACACAGCTGGTGACACAACTACAGCCATTCCCTCAGCATGGCGAGACGCCCCGGGGCTTCATGCAGCTCCTACACGGGCCCCAGACATTCCTGGGCCTCAGCTTCCCCTGCCTTCTCCCTCCCCACCTCGGCCTGCCCAGCCTCAGGCCGCCCCGCGACCTGTTCGCACACGTTTACGCCCTGGCCACCTAGAGGACTTTGTGTCAACCTTTCATGTTTGAAATCCTGCCGGGGGGGGGGGAAATGTTATGTCTGCACACATCGACAGTGCTGCATTTGATTTGGTGCTGTTCTATTGTGCTGGTAGTCCATGGGCCAGAGCCCAAAATTTCCTATTTCGGTACACTCAAGGTGGCAAAACTTACTTATAATTTTTGAAAGGATCCATGTCTGTAGATGATATTTTGGTATGATAACCATTCCTGAGTGGCAGCTGTATCACAGTTATCAGCTCATGAAGTTAACCACCCCCTAAAGTAAATTGCATTTTAGACGCTGGTGCATATCCTGGTTTAGCCTCATGGTCAGGACATTTTTCAATGTTCTATAATATTGTCTTTGGTATCATTTTAAAGGGGACCTTCTTAGCTTTCATTCAAGCCCTGTTGTGGATATTTCTCACAAATATAGAGGTCACTTGAGCTCTTCAACCCGTCAATAACACACATCTTTCTGCAATGTTCGCCTAAACTATATACTTTCTTTTAGCCCTGTGGCATCTAGGAATATCAGGGACACAAAACACAAACACTGGAATACTCACAGGACTGTAAAGATTCAGGAAATGTATAATATACCCATACTATTTCATTGTGTGAGGTGATTGTGAACCTTAAATTAGAAGGGCATTATTACTAAGAAACTAACTAGACCAAAGCCAGTTAGTCCATGGGTCAGACCAGATATCGATATCACCCAAGGTGACACAACTTCACTGGTGCCATTTTATTTGGTACACTAACAGAAGTAAAATAATACATGATAACCTTTCCAAATGAGTAGCTATTTCATTTTTCTTTCAGGAAACTTGTTTCTGTGCCTCTCACGATTGTGTATTTGCCCAGATTTTTACAAATATAGCATTTCAACACCCCTGGTACTGATTAGCCTAGCTTAAACTCTGGGACAGTTCTTAGTTGGCGAACAACCAAGGATAACCAGTACTGTGTACTTCCATTCATTGTGCTAAGCTAGGCTAACGTGCAGCCAGATAGCTTTCTACTAAACACATATAGAGGAAACTGGTATCTATCTTCTTGTCTCACTCTGGAGAAGATTGTAAGCTAATTTCCCATAATGTTAGCATGTTCTTTTAATGTATATGTTAATATGATTAGTTAAAGTGGCTACGAGGAACTTTCATCTTGTGTTGATTTTGGCGGCCTCATGTGGACAAAATACAGCTGTTGCATAGCAACTAGGTAATGTATCTATTTGTGGCTATGTAAGATAAATAATGGTAATATGACGCTGGTGAAGCAAAGTAAACTTTGTTTTAGTAGTGTTCATACACCTAAGTTACATGTATTTGTTTGTATGTGGCAGGTGAAAACTGACTGAATATGGCCACTGGTGAACAAGCAAGTTTTTACCCAATACCAAAGCGCCCACGGGTGGAGTGCATTATCCACTGTTCTGATGATACAGATAAGCTGGTTTCACTACAAATTGTCGACTTAGGGAGAACTCTGCTCAGGGCAGCTCAGATACGAAATCATGCACCAGTTTTGAAACTGGCAAAAGACATTCCTGAGGGACAGATTCCAGCAATCTACTACCACAGAAAGTGTCGCAGTATCTTCACTATGAAGCAAATTCTTGATGGCCTCCTTGCAAAAGAAAAGAAAAGTTGTGTCTCTGCTGAAGAGAAACAATCTAAGAGAGTAGCTCGACATGCTCCAAGTACATCTAGGACTTATGATGCAGAGTGCATATTTTGTCAGAAAAACAGCAAATATTCCAAGAGACAGAATACGAGAGAAGTACTGGTGCAGTGTCGAGAACTGCGAGCTGATGCAAAGATCAGGAGTGCAGCCACAAAGAAAAGGGACAGCAGAATCCTTGCCATTGTGAGTAGAGACCTTGTAGCAGCTGAAGGGCACTACCACAGGTCATGCTATAGACTTTACACCAAAGAAGAGGTTTCCAAAGGAGAGGTTGCCAGCAATGAAGATGATGATGCTGCAGCCCAGTATGAAGCTGCTGTGAATAAGGCATACAATGAGCTGTTCCTCTTCATCAGGATGGAGCTTTTTGGCAATCCTCAAGTGATGACAATGACTGATCTCCCTTCTAGACTGGTAGCTTCAATGAACTCCCAAGGCATTGCCCAAGTCAAGGAATCAACCTAGAAGCACATAAGGCGAAACCTGGAGAGTGAGTTTGCTGGAGCCTTGCAGATATTCCCTGATGAGAAAGGAAAATTCCTCCTCTATCCCGATAACTTGTCCATGAGGGAACTTGCCAAAGAAAATCAGTCTCTCAAAAGGGAGCTGCAGACCCTGAAAAGTGTCAGTGCACAAGATGTTATAGCCAAAGCAGCCATCAAATTGAGAGCAGACATTAAAAGTCAAGATGTTCCTCAAACCTGGCCGCCTGAAGTCAAACCAGAAGCAGAATGTCCTACCATTCCAGAGTCGCTCATTATCTTCCTGTACTCTCTACTCACAGGCTCAAATGATCCTGATCATGCATCCCAGAGAGTGCAGTGCCTTCTGCAGTCATTTGGCCATGACATAGTATATGCAGTGACATGTGGAAATACCAAGCCTTCCAAGCACATTGTTCTGCCATTCAGTGTCAAATCGTTGACAGGAAATGTAGAGTTGATAAACATCCTCAACCGACTTGGTCACAGTGTGTCCTATTCACAGATGGAAGAGATCAACACTGCCCTGTGTCTCCAGAAACTCTCATCATCAGGGAGTGGCATTGCCCTTCCAGCTAACATCCATCCTGGCATATTCACAACTTTAGCCTGGGACAGTATCGACCGTCTTGAAGAAACTGTCAGTGGTGAGGGAACATCTCACAGAGTCAATGGGATTGCTGTGCAAGCAAAGCCAGTCAACCCACTTCCTGTCCAACCCATGCCCACTGTTCCCAAAACAAAGAAGAGAAGCATTGATGGACCCCCACCAATGTTACCAACTTACAATGCTGGACAACGGGTAGGGCCACCACAAAGCAAAAAGTCAGATGCCGATACTGCAGCCAATACTAAGCTTGCCAGAGAGAAAAACCTTCTTTGGGTCCTAGCACGCATGTCACAACAAGAAGAACAGTCAGTCAGCAGCTGGACAGGCTTCAACATCCTGACTCGAGGAGAGATGACGGTCATCCCCGACAATATAGGCTATCTGCCTACCATCAATGCTCCAGCGACACAAATGTCTACTGTCAACGAGGTGCTTAACCAGTCACTGAGCATCATGCAGTGCTTAGGCCTGAGGAAGATTGTCTGTGTCTTTGACCAAGCCCTGTATGCGAAGGCTGTCGAGATCACATGGAAACACCATGACAAGTTCCATGATATCATCGTTAGGCTTGGGGTATTCCACACCATCTGCACACTGCTGGCAATAATAGGAAAGCGTTTCCAAGATGCTGGACTCAAAGACCTCTGCATTGAGTCTGGGATGATTGCAGAAGGCTCAATTGCTGGTGTTATGGATGGCCGCAAGTACAACAGGGCAGTGCGACTACACAAGCTCCTGTATGAGGCTCTCATGCGACTGACCTTGAATGGTTTCCTGTCCTGGTTGGAAGAAACTCACAGGAATGACATGGTTCACCTGAATGAGACACTGAAGACCATTGACAGCCTTGGGAAAGAAGTCTCACAACATGCTTTGAAGGAGGTCCTCGAGAAC
The DNA here is from genome assembly GCA_022114975.2 of Lampris megalopsis. NCBI lineage: Eukaryota > Metazoa > Chordata > Actinopteri > Lampriformes > Lampridae > Lampris > Lampris megalopsis. Next base: position 1,208,784 of record JAJHIY020000641.1, read on the forward strand.
AGCTCTTGTACACGCATCATGGATCTATTTGAAGTCTACCGTGAGTTCCTTAGAGGTGGAAACGGCAGCCTCTCGAACTTCTGGATGTCCTATTTGGACATGGTTGAAATCTTGTTGGGGCTCATCCGAGCATCCAGAGAGGGAGACTGGATGCTACACTTGGCTAGCATTCGAGCAATGATCCCATGGTGCTTTGCTTATGACAGGATGAATTATGCACGCTACCTCCCCTACTACTACGCCCAGATGTCTGAGCTGCCCATCACACACCCAGATGTGTACACAGAATTCATGGAAGGAGGCTTCTCAGTCCAACTGGGCTCCACCAATCCCTTTGGCCGAATCCCTGTTGACCAAGCTATAGAAGAAACGGTGAACAAAGACACCCAAACAGCTGGAGGGACAAAGGGATTCAGCTTGAAGCCAGGAGCTGTGACCAAATATTATCTCACAGCTGAGTATAGAAGCATGTACCTCAGACAGCTGAGAGACCTGACAGGTCAAGGCAGGTGCAAATGGTCTCATCCAGATCTACAGAGTCCAAGGATCAAGAGAGATGAAGCAGATGTCCAGTCTCTCATGGACCTTATGGAGAATAACTGGCTCAATCCTATGTCCCCTGATGAGATTGATTTGGTTAGCCTCTCCACTGGCAACATGGCTCCACCTGATGTGACCATAGATCTCTTGAGAGCTCTTGAGAAAGGAGAAGAGGCCTACCAAGCATTCCAGCAAACAAGGTTAGATGCAGACCCACCACCTGTGAAATTCCACGACAAGATGACCAAGCAAAGTCTGAAAACATTCTCCAATGTCAGCACAAAACAAGCTCATGGAAAGAAAGCACAGGATGTGGTTCTGAAGGCCGATAGAAACCTTTTCAGTCACATGATCCTGGTGGCTGAAAGCAGGAAGGTGAATCTGAAGGATGTCCTTGCCTACCCATTGGGCCCACTACCATGGGCACTGGCAAATGCTGATGGGTCCTTACGAAAAACAAACAAGGCTGCACTTGCCAGAGAGCTTGAAAAGAATGTATCTCCTGCAGAAGACATCCCAATCCCATCTACTTCCATCATTGATGGGATGAGCCTGGTCCAAAAAATGAAGGGCAACAACAAAACCTTTGCACAGGTGGCAGAGTCAGCCTTGACCCAGGTCCTCCATGAGGGAGCACAGAGTGGGAGGATTGATGTTGTTTTTGATGTCTATCACCAGACTTCGATCAAAGATGCTGAACGACTGAACCGGGGTGGAGACATCACTCTCCAGTACAAGAATCTTGCAGGGGGACACCACGTCCAGCAGTGGAGAAAATTTCTGTGCAGTTCCTCCAACAAGACCAGTCTCATCAAGTTTCTGGTGGAAGAGTGGAAACTCCCACGATACAGAGCTATGCTGCATGGCAAGGTGTTATACATGACCTGTGAGGAAACCTGCTACAAGTTGACAGAAGATGGGTGTGAGGAAGCAGCAGAACTGCACTCCACACATGAAGAAGCTGACACCCGTCTGCTCCTGCATGCATTGCATGCAGCAAATGCGGGCTCAAAGTCAGTTATCATCACAGCTGAGGACACTGATGTCATGGTGCTTTGTCTTGGCTTCCAGAAGGACATCACCTGTCCCATCTACCAGAAGTGTGGGACTCAGAACCGCACACGGTTTGTCGACATCACCAAACTGGCAAGTTCACTTGGAGACAGCATCTGTGACAGCCTAATTGGCTTACATGCCTTCACAGGCTGCGACACTGTCAGTGCATTCGCTGGTCGAGGGAAGCTGAATGCCCTGAAGATAGTGAGAAAGCACACTTCCTGCCAAGAGACTTTTAGTCAACTGGGACAGACATGGAATGTGAGTGATGAGCTGTTCCAGAAAATTGAGCAGTTCACCTGTCGGATGTATGTTGCTAATAGCAGCACTGCTGAGGTGAACAAACTGCGTTACCAGCTCTTCTGCACCAAAAGGGGAGAGGTTGAGTCCAGCCAGCTGCCACCATGTAGAGACTGTCTCTTTATGCATGTTCAACGAGCCAACTATCAGGCAGCAATATGGAAGTGCTGTCTGCAGGCTAACCCTGTGGTGCCAAGCCCTACTGAGTATGGATGGACAGACGATGAAGGCAAGCTGGCCATTTACTGGATGCGCTCCCCACCTGCACCAGATGTGGTCTTGGAAATGCTAACATGCAAGTGTGTGCATTCACGCAAAATGCCAAGCTGCATGTGCCTGTCAAATAGACTTCCATGCACAGACATGTGCAGGTTACAGACCTTCAGTAACTAAAAACAGCAGGATGGTCCAGAACTGGACTTTGAACTTGGGGAGTCAGATGATGAGAGAAACGAGCAGTTTGATGAATGACAGTGTGATGATTCTGATGGTATTACTGTGGTAGTGGTCTATTGATGCACAGGATGTTGATTCTGGACTTGGTTACCCAGAGCTTGATAACAATAATGTAACCATATTCATATATACCCATTACCCTACCCATTACCATTACATATACCCACTAATGATATGGGATTACATGTATCATTGACTAAGTATATGTAAATGTCAATGTTGTTTAAAATATTAAAATAGTTCATTACCTCACTATGGTATTCCTTTTTATCATGTATTTTGATTGTGTATTTAAACAAATGTATAGAGACCAGTTTGTGACCTAACTGGCTTTGGTCTAGTTCTCATTTAAGGCTCACAATCACCTCACACAAGGAAATAGTATGGGTATATTATACATTTCCTGAATCTTTACAGTCCTGTGAGTATTCCAGTGTTTGTGTTTTGTGTCCCTGATATTCCTAGATGCCACAGGGCTAAAAGAAAGTATATAGTTTAGGCGAAAATTGCAGAAAGATGTGTGTTATTGACGGGTTGAAGAGCTCAAGTGACCTCTATGTTTGTGAGAAATATCCACAACAGGGCTTGAATGAAAGCTAAGAAGGTCCCCTTTAAAATGATACCAAAGACAATATTATAGAACATTGGAAAAATGTCCTGACCATGAGGCTAAACCAGGATATGCACCAGCGTCTAAAATGCAATTTAGTTTAGGGGGTGGTTAACTTCATGAGTTGATAACTGTGATACAGCTGCCACTCAGGAATGGTTATCATACCAAAATATCATCTACAGACATGGATCCTTTCAAAAATTATAAGTAAGTTTTGCCACCTTGAGTGTACCGAAATATCGTCTGGCCCATGGACTATGGGATCGATTGGTGATGCCTGCGGGCTCTGGGTTGTGTGATCGGGTCTGCCTTTGATGCTGAGTCAGTCTAAATAAAGAATGCCACGGAGAGGTTGTGTCGAGCGACAGCGCTGTGTCCTGAAGTGATTTAAAAATACAATAATAACCATACACAGTTTCTATCGAGTCATATGATTTGCAAATTGAATTAAATTCAGTTCATTAAATTTAACGACATAATCATCCCTGTAGCACTGGTGTTATCATGTACAGAAGTGGTTCTCAGTGTCCCCCTCCATGGGTCCTTGAGGGGGTCTCCAGCTAAATGATTGACAGTTAATCTTCACCATTATTACATGAGTTTCACTGTCATCTCCATACTCATAGACAGTAAAGGAATTCTGGGTCAAATGACAGACCATATCGGACCAAATCATGTCTAGCAATAAAAATGTTGCTAGATTGGGGGGGGGGTCCCTGAGATAAAACTATCAAATGGGGGTCCATGGCATAATGCATGTCAAATTGGGGGGCCCTTGAAATTAAAAAGGTTGAGAATCACTGATATACAGTAGCCACGCCACAAAGAACATTTTTTATTGGCAAACAAAACTTTTAGAAAAAATTTTTGATTGCAGTTTGCAAAGTGTTGCTGTTAAATCTGGTCCGTTTGATGGCATAAGACACAAACGTAGCTCCATAACCTCCCCGAGCTTCCATCATGGCCGCCTGCCAGGTCCGCCATGCCGCCGGTCTCAGTCAGGGACCTTCGCCGTGTTTTGCCCGCGAGGTAATGTAAACTGACAATCTACTACTACTACTTTCGGCTGCTCCCGTTAGGGGTCGCCACAGCGGATCATCCGTTTCCATCTCTTCCTGTCTTCTGCGTCTTCCTCTGTCACATCAGCCACCTGCATGTCTTCCCTCACCACATCCATAAACCTCCTCTTTGGCCTTCCTCTTCTCCTCTTCCCTGGCAGCTCCATATTCAGCATCCTTCTCCCAATATACTCAGCATCTCTCCTCCACACATGTCCAAGCCATCTCAATCTTGCCTCTCTTGCTTTGTCTCCAAACCGTCCAACCTGAGCGGTCCCTCTAATATAATCGTTCCTAATCCTGTCCTTCTTCGTTACTCCCAGTGAAAATCTTAGCATCTTCAACTCTGCCACCTCCAGCTCCGCCTCCTGTCTTTTCGTCAGTGCCACTGTCTCCAAACCATATAACATAGCTGGTCTCACAACCATCTTGTAAACTTTCCCTTTAACTCTTGCTGGTACCCTTCTGTCGCAAATCACTCCTGACACACTTCTCCACCCACTCCAACCTGCCTGCACTCTCTTTTTCACCTCTCTACTGCACTCCCCGTTACTTTGGACAGTTGACCCCAAGTATTTAAACTCAGATGCCTTTGTCACCTCCACTCCTTGCATCCTGACCATTCCACTGTCCTCTCTCTCATTCTCGCATAGGTATTCCGTCTTGCTCCTACTGACTTTCATTCCTCTTCTCTCTAGTGCATACCTCCACCTCTCCAGGCTCTCCTCGACCTGCACCCTACTCTCGCTACAGATCACAATGTCATCCGCGAACATCATCGTCCATGGAGACTCCTGCCTGATCTTGTCCGTCAACCTGTCCATCACCATTGCAAACAAGAAAGGGCTAAGAGCCGATCCTTGATGTAATCCCACCTCCACCTTGAACCCATCTGTCATTCCAACCGCACACCTCACCATTGTCACACTTCCCTCATACGTATCCTGCACCACTCCTACATACTTCTCTGCAACTCCTGACTTCCTCATACAATACCACACCTCCTCTCTCGGCACTCTGTCATAAGCTTTCTCTAAATCTACAAAGACACAATGCAACTCTTTCTGGCCTTCTCTATACTTCTCAATCAACATTCTCAAAGCAAACATCGCATCTGTGGTGCTCTTTCGTGGCATGAAACCATACTGCTGCTCGCTGATCGTCACCTCTCCTCTTAACCTAGCTTCTATTACTCTTTCCCAAATCTTCATGCTGTGGCTGATCAACTTTATACCTCTGTAGTTGTTACAGTTCTGCACATCGCCCTTGTTCTTGAAAATCGGTACCAGTATGCTTCTTCTCCACTCCTCAGGCATCCTCTCACTTTCCAGGATTGTGTTAAACAATCTAGTTAGAAACTCCACTGCCATCTCTCCTAAACATCTCCATGCCTCCACAGGTATGTCATCTGGACCAACTGCCTTTCCATTCTTCATCCTCTTCATAGCTGCCCTCACTTCCTCCTTGCTAATCCGCTGAACTTCCTGATTCACTATCCCTACATCATCCAACCTTCTCTCTCTCTCATTTTCTTCATTCATCAGCCCCTCAAAGTATTCCTTCCACCTTCTTAGCACACTCTCCTCGCTTGTCAGCACATTTCCATCTCTATCCTTGATCGCCCTAACTTGCTGCACATCCTTTGCAGCTTGGTCCCTCTGTCTAGCCAATCGGTACAAGTCCTTTTCTCCTTCCTTAGTGTCTAACTTGTCATACAACTCACCATACGCCTTTTCCTTTGCCTTTGCCACCTCTCTCTTTGCTTTACGCTGCATCTCCTTGTACTCCTGTCTACTTTCTTCATCTCTCTGACTATCCCACTTCTTCTTTGCCAACCTTTTCCTCTGTATAATTTGCTGTACTTCCTCATTCCACCACCAAGTCTCCTTGTCTTCCTTCCTCTGTCCTGATGACATACCAAGTACCTTCCTAGCTGTCTCCCTCACTATTTCTGCAGTGGTTTTCCAGCCATCTGGCAACTCTTCACTACCACCCAGTGCCTGTCTTAACTCCTGCCTGAACTCCACACAACAGTCTTCCTTCTTCAACTTCCACCATTTAATCTTCGGCTGTGTCTTCCCTCGCTTCCTCTTCTTGGTCTCCAAAGTCATCCTACAGACCACCATCCGATGCTGCCTGGCTACGCTCTCCCCTGTCACCACCTTGCAGTCTCCAATCCCTTTTAGATGGTGCCTTCTACATAAGATATAGTCCACCTGTGTGCACTTTCCTCCACTCTTGTACGTCACCCTGTGTTCCTCCCTCTTCTTGAAATATGTATTCACCACAGCCATTTCCATCCTTTTCGCAAAATCGACCACCATCTGTCCTTCCACATTTCTCTTCTTGACTCCATACTTTCCCATCACCTCCTCATCACCTCTGTTCCCTTCACCAACATGTCCATTGAAGTCCGCTCCAATCACCACTCTCTCCTCCTTGGGTACCCTCTCCACCATGTCGTCCAACTCATTCCAGAATTCTTCTTTTTCATCCATCTCACACCCAACTTGCGGGGCATATGCGCTGATAACATTCAGCAATAAACCTTCAATTTCCAGCTTCATACTCGTCACTCTGTCTGACACTCTCTTCACCTCCAGCACGCCCTTGACATACTCTTCCTTCAGAATTACCCCTACCCCATTTCTCCTCCCATTCACACCATGGTAGAAGAGTTTGAACCCACCTCCGATACTCCTGGCCTTACTCCCCTTCCACCTGGTCTCTTGCACACACAGTATGCCTACCTTTCTTCTTTCCATCATGTCAGCCAGCTCTCTCCCTTTACCAGTCATAGTGCCAACATTCAAAGTTCCAACTCTCACCTCCACATGCCTACCCTTCCTCCTCTCTAGCTGCCTCTGGACATGCTTTCCTCCTCTCCTTCTCCTTCGCCCAACAGTAGCATAGTTTCCACCGACACCCTGCTGGTTAATAGTACCGGTGGCGGTCGTTGGTAACCCGGGCCTCGACCGATCCGGTATGTAAGTCTTATTTATGATCCGCATATTTGATTTGGCAAAGATTTTACGCCGGATGCCCTTCCTGACGCAACCCTCCCCATTTGTCCGGGCTTGGGACCGGCACTAAGGATGCACTGGCTTGTGCATCCTCAGTGGCTGGGTTGTAATGTAAACTGACAATGCGCCCCGTAAAACAATTAAAAATAACAGTTTTAAGGAAGGAGAAGGGCGTAAGATATGCTCGTTATTGCTCGACTCTCTACGAGTGGAGGATTAAACTTGCCGGATGATCCGGTAAAAGAGGCATTTTATAGATGTTTTGGGCGTCTCGTCGCTTTGTGTAAAACCGGGGCAGTTTTACCACGTCCCTAGTAAACGACAAGGGTTCGCGTGATGTAACGTTAAGGTTGGCCGCCGTGGGCGGGGTTAGGCAAGCGGGTTTAGTTAAAGCTGCAGTGTACGTGATCCGGGGGACGAGGTAAAACTCCTCTATTTCTGACATGATTAATACTGTTCTTCTTATGGGCAAATACCGTATTCATTGTAGTAAAGGGAGAAATAGTAAGCCCTCTTTTGCTTGGTTACCACGTCCCTAGTAAACGACAGGGGTTCGCGTGATGTAACGTCGAGGTTGGCTGCTGTGGGCGGGGTTAGGCAAGCTTGGGTTTAGTTAAAGCTGCAGTGTACATGATTCGGGGGACGAGGTAAAACTCATCTATTTCGGACATGATTAATACTGTTCTTCTTATGGGCAAATACCGTATTCATTGTAGTAAGGGGAGAAATAGTAAACCCTCTTTTGCTTGGTTTATAAATGATTTCAAATTATTTTTCTCATCTCTTGAAAGAACGTATCCTAACAAAACGGCAAGAAAGATTTATGGAGCTATATCTGGCTTATTGTTGTGTATCTGGTTATTTTCTTGCCCGGTGCGGGATTCGATACGGGGTGTACTCTACCACAAGGCAACGTCACTAACCGCTCGACTAAAGGGTCAAACCCATTATCTAGGGCAGTGGTTCTCAACCTTTTTGGGGTCCTGGACCCCCTGCGTATTTTTGATCTACCCTGAGGACCCCTCCACCTGATCTTGGGGGGGGGGGTTACAATTTGATAGAAACAGTAGAAACTGCATTTTAAATTGCATTATAGCATTTATTCACTCTTTGGGGCAAAAATAAGAGCTTTCAGTTGTAACTTAGATATAGTTAACAAATGCAGTAACTTTCAGATATATGGAACAAAACAGAATATGTATTCAGTAACTTTCAGATATATGTAACAACAGAATTTTTATGCAGTAACTTTTAACAATGCAAACGGGAGCGAGATCTCTTATTAAAATACAATAAATTACACTTGTGAAACAGATGTAATTAGAGAAAAAAGTCCTGTTACCCTTTATAGTTTAGGTAGATAAAGGTCTCAGTCGCATTTGAGTAAAATAATCCTATTTCTATAAATGTCATAGGATCTTTTTTTTAAAGATATTTTATTTTCACGGACCCCTTGCAATTACACCACGGACCACTAGGGGTCCGCGGACCCCCGGTTGAGAAACACTGATCTAGGGGCTAATAGTTTACAGTTCTTTTGATTTGTGTCCCCACAGTTTAAGCCCTTTGCTTCTTTGCCCGGGGATTTAGAAGTTAATTCTGTGTATAAACTTGTTTATGTACCTTTGTAGACCCCCCCCTATTTTGTTTTGTTTGTGTACTCTGTCAACATTCGTTTTGACGGTGGATACATTGTGACGTGTTATACGGCTCGCGTTTCCTCTGCGAGTTACTGTGTTGCTCTTTTTCGAACGTGTCAATAAAAGAAAAGAAGTTAAATCTAAACGCGCGCGCGTCTACCTGCGCGAACACGGTGCGCCGCCCATTTCCGCGTACGTCTCCCCCAGTGCCGGGAAGCGGAGGCGGGAACCCGCCGCGGCGGCAGTAAGTAGGGAGCGCACACCTGCCAGCCGAGACGGAGAGAGCGGAGCTGCGCTACAAGAATGGCCTCCAAATTTTACGACTTGTCCGCCAAACTGCTGACGGGGGAGGCGTTCAGCTTCTCCTCCCTCCTGGGCAAAGTTGTGCTGATCGAGAACGTGGCGTCGCTCTGAGGCACAACCAGCAGGGATTACACCCAGATGAACGAGCTCCAGGAGCGCTACGCCGCCAAGGGGCTCGTGGTTCTGGGTGTGCCCTGCAACCAGTTCGGACACCAGGTGACTATGAATATATTATTAGTAGTGTTATTGTTTAATTAAACGTTTAGTTTCTACCTGATGGCCTAATCAGTGGCGCCGCACCTGTCATTGTGTGCGGGGGGGGGGGCTTGAGCAGAGAAGGGTGCGGTGGTTTGATGGTAAACGTTTTATTGATCTACGCCGCGCAGGGGTGTCAAACTCCAGGCCTCGAGGGCCGCGGTGTCTGCAGGTATTTGTTGCAACCGTGCACTACACCACCCGATTTCACTAATTAGCTCACCTCCTGGATCAAGGAGGTAAAGGAACTAGTTTAATCAGGTGGTGTAGTGCACGGTTGCAACAAATACCTGCAGACACCGCGGCCCTCGAGGCCTGGAGTTTGACACCCCTGCTATAGATAAGGAGTTCGTTGTGACTTTCACCACAGGAAGTCCTGTCCAAACCAGTTTTTAAGTTGATCAGATTTATTTTTTATTTTGCATACCTACTCGTCTCGGTTGTGCGGGAGAAAGTAGTCTGGGACCGGTAACCTTGGTCAAAGGTTTCTTCCTTCTCGAAGGGCGTTTCTTCACGCTTAGCTCACTTTGAATTCACCCCCCCCCACGTGTTCCCGTCAGTCACTGATAACACGGTCGTGACGACGTTGCTGTCCCGAGGCTTACGCCGTGTCGTTTCACCACGCAGGAGAACAGCAACAATGAAGAGATCATGATGTCCTTGAAGTACCTCCGTCCCGGCAACGGCTTCGAGCCCAAGTTCCAGCTCCTCGAGAAAGCGGATGTGAATGGGAAAGACACCCACCCCTTGTTCGCGTTCCTCAAGGAGAAGCTTCCGTCCCCCAGCGATGACCCCGTGACCCTCATGAACGACCCCAAGTGCATCATATGGAGCCCCGTGTGCAGGAACGACGTCGCCTGGAACTTTGAGAAGTTCCTTGTTGGGCCGGACGGAGAGCCGTTCAAGCGCTACAGCAGAAGATTCCTGACCAGCGACATCGAGGCAGACATCCGGAAGCTCCTCAACTTGGCAAACTAATCCGTCCTCCTGCACGTGTTTCTTGTCTAGTTCCCATTTATACGATACGATGTCACTCTGATTGGTAGTCCCATGCATTTTCTTCAGTTTCTAGATGCTTTCTGATCTTGCCTCTGTAGCTGTATGGGACGTCTTCTGTGCTCTACTGCATCAAGGGCTCGTGTTATTCTTTTACTAAATGACGGCATTCCCCGAAACCAAACCAATTGTGAGAGGGATGTCTGATGACGTGTAAAAGTCTTGACCTCTTATGCTCTGGGTTGACTGTAGAGCACAGCTCTGGTTCGATGTATCCAGCAGACCAATAAATATTTTTGTTAACGTAGCTGACTGGTACATTTATTCCATCTCTAGCACAGGTGGTGTTTATTTGCAACCACAAGCAGTCTACTTGTGCCTAAAACTCAGGGTGGTTCAATGTCAGCACGTCCTATCTATATTTCCATCCATCCATTATTCAAACCGCTTATCCTGCTCTCAGGGTGGCGGGGGGATGCTGGAGCCTATCCCAGCAGTCATTGGACGGCAGGCGGGGAGACACCCTGGACAGGCCGCCGGGCCATCTGTATTTATGAAGCATAAATCGCAGTGTTGGATTCTTCATCCACTGTTAAGAGAAAATGAGCTGGGATTAGGTCATCACGAGACGGGTCAGTTTTACCTCACCCATGTTGTGTTGTAATAACAGATGCAGCACTTTGCAGTAACACTGCATGAATCATTTAACCAAGCTCCAGTTAGGGTTCCACTTGAACAGGCACAGAATATGCTGGCCCTTTATGACCATGAAGTTATTTTTGCTTCGTCTATTCAAAAGATGACAGTGGAGAGAAAAAACTTAAAGACAGTCAGCCGGAGTTCAACCAGTGACTACTTCGAAACGCTGCAAGAGCTTTGCCAGATACTGCTGATACAACGAACAAGCTGCAGTGTAAATGGCATACCACTGACGTTGCATCACCGCGAAAACTGCTGTTGCAAGAGACGGCTGAGATATACATCATAGTTAGACACAGGTCAACTCTTAACAGTCCCAAGGTCCGATGTAGAGTTGAATCATTCCGCTGTATGAAGAGACATCTTTGTCCAGCTTCAGCTCGACCAAAAACAACTAGTCCAAACAAAGCATCCCATTTAGGCCTTCAGTCTTTATTGTAACTTTCAATTCAAATATTTTTTCAATTTAGAAACAATTGTAGATATTGGCAATGTGATAAATACTAAGACACATTTATATACCTATGTGAAATAATGATTATTTACATCTATTCAGCAAATCAAAGTTGAATCAGTGTCTCATGAATCGGGAAAAATAAACACTGGTTGTTTTGTTTTTTTGGACAGTCTTTTAAAACTCTAGTGGATAACAGATGTGATGTAAAGCTTTTCTAGTCATCGGCATAAATGATTATATTCATGTACTTATCTCAGAAGGGTATAAATTGGCAGGACCAACCAGCTAAAAAAAGGACACTTGCAGTCCCATAGACATTTACATGCTGTCGTGCCACATGGAAAAAGCACAAAACTAATGCCACTGAGCAAGGACTATCTCATGGGAGTAAGATTCATCGAGTAGCTGTTACGCCTGGTCGCTCAGACCCTAGATATCGGGAAAGCAACTTCACCGTGTTTTTTTTAGACTCAACAGTTACCCTCACATCAGAATGCTGACACGGCAAACTGTTTGGAGTGACTGACACCTTTCACAGTCGGTAAAGGTGACGGACGTCGGTAGCGACAGCTCACCAGGACCTTCTGCTTTAATTCCACCAATGCATGAGAACTCGCCGCATCATATTTCATCGACCAGCTGAGTACTGACTGAACCGATAAGGGGAAACATTTTTAACACAAATGGCTGCATCTGCCCTACGAACCCTGCAGATAGTGTTGAAGCACTGCTGCCCCCCCACCCCCACCCCTCAAACAGAAGCCGTAGATTAGCTCACAACAAACAGCATCCTTTGAGGATAATTAATCCAAGCACTAATTTCACACGTGTTTATTTAGCGTCACTCGGTGTGCTTCAAGGATATCAAATGACAGCCGTTTCAATGAAGAGCTGCGGTAATGTACAACGCTTGACAGGACGAGCCCGGCGAGCTCAGGAGTCTGCTCAGGCAGCAATTGAAATACGCTTAAAAGACCTGGTGATGTACGACAGATCAGGGGCCCCTCGATGCTAGAAGCAAAACCCTACTTTATTATTTCGAGAGAGATAATGCATTCTTAAAAAAGTCAAAGTGCCTCCTTTTTTCTTTTAAACTCAAGTTGCAGGAATTAAAAGGCCGCTCTTGCATTGTGTGTATATATATAAAAAAAAAAAACATAATTTGTTGGGAGGATCTGACTCCTGCTAAGGGTCCGACAGAGACGACAGAGCTTGCATGCTGTGCTTCAGAGCAGGGGCAACGGTCAAACAAGAACCAGGCTGCAACACTACCTTTGCCAAACTTTATCACACGGCCCACACAGAACCTAAAAATTAGACCCCCCCCCCACACACACACACACACATTGCTTCAGTTGTACTACTGAGCCTATGGGCCAGGAGTGCAGCCACCACAGCTAGCTTACAGCAGAAGGAACTCCATGAGTCGTGGGCTTTTCTCAACAGATCTACTTTTCACATGTAGCTTAAGGGTGGTAGGATCCATAAAACAAGCGCACCCGTTTTCCATGCTGCGTGCACGTCATCGCTCTGCACTTGCCTCGGCACTGGATTATAAAATTTGCCATGAAACTCGGGATGTTTGCAGTATCTCCTTAATGTGACAGCAGCTGGACATTTCCACATCTTCTACAGCTTGGAACGCTTTGGTTAAAACTGAATGTGCATTTGGCTTACTTTTTTTTCGTTCTCTTTACTTTTCATCTCTTCCTGTGGTTAACATATGCATCTGAGGGCACTTCTAACATTCTATTCATCCAGTGCGAGGACCTAGAGCCACTTATATTCTTTTTCTGTCCAGACTAGTCAATTGGGTTCATAAAATCAGCAAGCCCCTCGCTTCAGGTAGAACATTCCTCGGGTCGCTCTTCTGACGAGGCTTTTTGGGCTCTGGTTGATGAGATGCGAGATGAAAATCAAATAAAACACCAGAAATGTGGGGGTTAGACTTAAATGTTTACTGTCACTGAAGTAGCTTTGTGTGTGCGTCCGTCTTCTCTTTGCCACATGAGTTTCAGTGCGTGTCCCTTAGCATTCAGCGCCCACTCAGTTGGTGTCCATGTGATCGTCGGCTCCTTCTGGGGCTCCTCCCAGCGAGGCGGAGGGCTGAGGTTTGGAGGGGGCGTCCCCGTCCCTGCGCTGGTAAAACAGCACGTACGCCGCTTTTGTCTGGGGAGGAGAAGGATGGGGTTACAGCGCTGCAGGAAGCACCGACACCTGATAGCCAGGACAAGACCAGAGAGGCCTCCCAGCAGATAGTATTTCATTAACTCGGCACACACACCGGAAAAAAAACACCTGTCTCTTTTGTGAGGTTACGTTTAGGATTACCTTAAGTTATTTAACATTTTGACGAATACACAAAACACACACAAAACATCCAAATCCAGGGTCATCGGCTTACCACAATCTGATCTTCTGAGGCGGACGAAACGCTGCTGTCGTCAAAGTAATGCCACTTTCCATCCACCTTGTTTTTGCCATAAGCAGTGTCTGTTAAAAAGAAATCCCATCAAACACCCTGTCACAAAACCTGTTTTGGAAAGACCTGGTTTGCCGACACTTCCTCATTCCTCCACGGCTCAGACAAACACACGTGTTGAGCAAAGAGATGACGGTTACATCCAGTGTGCAAGAGGAACAGAAACTTGTCATAGCAAAATGTATCCAACTGTGACGGGTGGTAAACACAAACTGGTTTAATGCTGATATTTGCTATCGCCTGCTGTTCAAGATACGAAGGTCACGCACACAAGCATCGGCATCGGGCGTCCATCAGAAGACACAACACTAGGGCGGTGTACTGGCGAGAACCTGGCGATACCATACGTATCACGATACAGGGTTACGAGTCAATATATCGCGATATATTGCAATTTCATAGGCCTGTGTTCTTTGTGCTTATGCTACTTCCTGTCTCAGTTTACGTTGCCGGGTTGGAGTGGAAGAGTCAAATGGCTGAAGATAGAGTACAACACTTGTCTAGCGGTCGTGGGGTTACACACGACACAAAATGTTTGTCACAAACCTTCACATGTAAGCAATTAAAAATCGATATAGTGGTTTTGAGAATCGATACAGTGTCACAAAAGATAATATCGCGATACTCCAGTGTATCGATGTTTTCTTACACCCCCAGAACACAGTGGTGGAAAGTGGAAAGGGTTAAGGGGAAGCACAGACAGGAAGCTGACAGCTACTTACAGTGACCCCCTCCCATTCCGCCGTAGTGGTTCGAGACGGCAACGAGGTCGTAGATGTAGGGGCCGGCCTTGGGGTCACACACAAACTCAGACATATTCAGGTCCCTAAGAAAGAAAGATAACACTGTCAGTCGGGGGGGGGGGCTACTGCCATGAAAATGAAAGCGAGAGAATCAAACCAAACATGACCAAGGAGAGCCCATTGTGTAATACCAGTCCAAGAACCGTGTGTGTGTGTGTGTGTGTGTGTGTGTGTGTGTGTGTGGAGGGGGTTGATGAAAAAGGACACTAGATGAGTCTGTCTGCAGCAAGACAAGTAAGCATGAGTCAGCTACCAGGAAGAAGGACTTGAGTGTTTCAGTCCCGATTCCTCCTCTGCTTCCTGGTATCTGGGTGGGTTGAGTTACTCAACAAGGGTAAGTCAACACTGCCACACCAAACCTTAACACACAATAACCAATTACAGTCGGCTTTTACACCAAAGATCTGATATCAGCGTTGCTCAACAGCGCCAGCTATTTAACACATTACCAGAACCAACTTCGCCATCTTTAACACTGAAAACGGTGTGTTTCCAAGCTGCATGTGTTGTGTTGTGTTGTGTTGTTCCTCCGTGCGCCACACAGGAACCAGACGATCATGTCTGCAACACGACACCAGCGTGTACCAGTCAGTCTCGCTGTGCGCACCCGCTTCCCACACACTGTGTTGTGTATGGGCGAACTCAACAAGCTTGCTATGTGCAGTGAGAGCAGTCGAACAGGTCGACTGGTATCGTTCATCTTTCTCGCCAGAGCTCAACAGCTTGAAAATGGATCATGTTCAAAATATCAAGCACTGAAACCATTCGACAGGTAGAAGCTAATACAGCACCCATAAGCTAACTTATCTTTTTTTTTTTCCCTCCCCAGTTGTATCCGGCCAATTACCCCACTCTTCCGAGCCGTCCTGGTCACTGCTGCTCCACCCGCTCTGCCGATCCGGGGAAGGCTGCAGACTACCACATGCCTCCTCCCATACACGTGGAGTCGCCAGCTGCTTCTTTTTACCCGACAGTGAGGAGTTTCGCCAGGGGGGACGTAGCGCCTGGGAGGGTCACGCTACTCCCCCCAGTTCCCCCTCCCCCCCGAACAGGCACCCCGACCGCCCAGAGGAGGCGCTAATGCAGCGACCAGGACACATACTCACATCCAGCTTCCCACCCGCAGACATGGCCAATTGTGACTGTAGGGACGCCCGACCAAGCCGGAGGTAACACAGGGACAAGACAAAGCAAAAGAGACAAGATTGAGGCTTGGACATGTGTGGAGGAGGGATGCTGGGTATATTGGGGGAAGGATGCTGAATATGGAGCTGCCAGGGAAGAGGAGAAGAGGAAGGCCAAAGAGGAGGTTTATGGATGTGGTGAGGGAGGACATGCAGGTGGCTGGTGTGACAGAGGAAGATGCAGAAGACAGGAAGAGATGGAAACATGATCTGCTGTGGCGACCCCTAACGGGAGCAGCTGAAAGTAGCAGCAGCAGTAGTAGTAGTAGTAGATCCCCATGTTGGCAGGCAACGGAATAGACCGCCAAGCCACCCGGATGCCCCCTAACTTATCATTTGACAAATGCCACGA